>NC_051173.1:31517601-32717601 GCF_013339725.1 Rhipicephalus microplus | reverse complement strand
GAAGTCAAGAAGAGTAAATGGACATGTGCCGGGCATGTAGTGCGTAGACAGGATAACCGCTGGTCATTAGGGGAAATGACTGGATTCCCAGAGAAGGCCAGCGGGTTAGGGGGAGACAGAAGGTTAGGTGGGCAGATGAGATTAGGAAGTTTGCGAGTATAAATTGGCAGCAGCAAGCACAGGACCGGGTTAACTGGCGGAACATGGGAGAGGCCTTTGTTCTGCAGTGGACGTAATCAGGCTGGTGATGATGATGATGAATATACGATTGATTGATTTGTGGGGTTTAACGTCCCAAAACCATCATATGAGTATGAGAGACGCCGTAGTGGAGGACTCCGGAAATTTTGACCACCTGGGGTTCTTTAACGTGCACCCAAATCTGAGTACACGGGCCTACAACATTTCCGCCTCCATCGGAAATGTAGACACCACAGCCGGGATTTGATCCCGCGACCTGCGGGTCAGCAGCCGAGTACCTTAGCCACTAGACCACCGTGGCGGGGCATATGATGATGAATATAGAAAATATGAAATCGAAATTAGTGAGCATGCAGTTTATAAAGACAATAGTCTTTCTTGGGGACCTTCGACGCAAAAAATTTTAGTCTGTCTGCACATTTGTCTGTTTGTCCACTCTTAACGGCATCGGGTATTTGAAACGGCCGACCCCATCCCCAGCGCCCACCAATGTTGCTGAAGGTTGAGCGTTCATACTTGTGCAATTGTCAATTAAAAAGCAACTAGTTCGCACGTCTGGGGCACCATAACAACACGTTTATTTTTTGCATATGCGTCTGTTACTAGAAAAGGCAAGGATAAGTAATTTTAAGGACCGTAGCACTTATCACGGTGCGCTGACCATGCAACGTTTGCACGGAAAGACGAGTGTTTCCAACGCCTTGCTATACCGAAACGGTGGTGGCACCTAGCCGTCGCCTTGCGTTCTACACCTTATTACCTCTGAGATGAGCGCGCACACCCGTCTCAGAGCCACGCGCTCTTGTTTTCTCAGACAACTGCCAGATGGCGCTCATATCTCACGTGTGAAATGACTTGGTTCATCTCCGCTGCACGCTCGATGCACTCTAACGCAGCGCCTCCAAAATACCATTCACCGATTTTCTTGCACAGAACATCAAATGTCTTGTTCACTCTCTCCACACGCAAGACTATCGTCTTTCGACAACTTTGCAAAATACATGCAGATACGGGGCCAATTTTTTACTGAAGTCATTAGTGAAAGGTCCTTTTTGGAAGATAAATTTGGCAACGGTAATTATTGCATGTTAATTGCATGATAATCAAAGCAAATTAGATCAATACTGTAAAAATAAAGTAATGAAACTTACAGCAAATAATATTACGTATTACTAATATTAAAAATAATATACTGATTCCAGTACTCATTTCCAAGGTGACAGTATTATTACGAGGTATGCTGCAGTGAAGAACCCTGGAAACTTCGACCATCGATCTTCCCTAATGCACACTGACATCGTACGGTACACGGGGCTCTAGCGTTTCGCCTGCATCAAAAAGTGACCACCGTGGCTAGGATTGAAGCGACGACGCTTTGGGCATCATCTACGCACCGTGGCCACCGTATACTTCTGAGGCGGGCGGAGAGTGCAATTAGCTTGAGATAATTCGACAAGATTGGACGTCTACATAAAGTGCTCGATGAAATAAAAGCCCCACCAGATGACTTTCTCTCGAGAGAGATCTTAGGCGGATATATAAGGGACAGCGAGCGTTTCCTACGGCCACCTGCGTTCATATGTATGCTAAAGTATGCATAAGTATCGGTGCATAAGTATGCATATTTATGTGTAATTGTGCATATAATTATGCAAACGTATGCACCACAATAACTTCCATATGTATACCGAAATTTCCACTAAACCCTTTCATACACATACAATTATTAACTGCTGGTAAATGCATCAGCTTCACACAAAATGTCAGGCTAAAAATATAGGGCGAATTCGTCTTCTTTAATGTTCATTGAGAGGGAAGAAAAATGATCATTTTGTTGAAATGGTTTGCAGAGAGCGGCGCACCGAACATGGTGGCACCCTCAGCAAAGTGACCTTATATGCAACAGTACCCCGCAAAGTTCAGTTAAGTGAAGAAACGTTTACTATACAGGAAGTTTCATTCATCTGAACCTGCAAATATATTGCTCTTTTTTTCGCCACACAACTAGCGAAATCAAGTGGTGTAACCAGTTTAGTACAAATACTCTGAAAAATTTGAAAAATCTATGAAGAGCAATATGCGAGAAAGGCGCCTTCACTCACTGCATGCCACCGCCATATTACGGCTGGAAGTACTTCATCATTTTTGCGCGTGATATGCTAAAAAAAGTTTATTGAACTGATGCCTCAAAAAAAATAAAAATAAATTTACGTGTGGTATGGCCGGTGCGGTACTCCCCACACATTGCTGGTAATATGTTTTTCTCCACACTGCGCTTTACTTTAATTTGTTTTCATAATAGACACATTGGTTAAGCCCTGATGAGAGAAAAACACACCGGTATAGTCGGCGTCTCTTTAAAAGCCACACTTTTTTCTTCTTCTTCAATACTCCCTTCGTACTGTGCGAGAATTCTTGCCAGAAGATGAACCAATGAGCTTCAGTTTCGTGACATGCGAGGCAAGAAAAACCTCGTCCGCATACAAAAATAAAATACAGGTTTAGACGGTTGAAATCGTGAAGTGGCAGTGCTGACTCAGCCCGGCTGACGCACGCGACATAAAAAAAAACCCTTAAGCATCGTACGTGAGACATGAAAGCGTTAGAAATTTGGCCGTCCCACTTGTACAATGAGTCAAACTTGCCAAATCGTAATGTGACCAGAATCGTAATTTCTGCGCATAAAACCCGACCGTATGTGTTTCACTCGGGGCCTTGGAAATGAATAAGGTTATCAGGAAAAGCGTCGTGGCCGGCGTCATACTATAGAGAAAAAAAACGAACTGCGGTTGCTTACGAGGCACCATATATATATATATATATATATATATATATATATATATATATATATATATATATATATATATATATAAGTCAAGTAGATCCTCCAAGAGAACGGTAACAACGGAAGTGTTTAATTCGACAGTTTCGGCCAGAGTCTGGCCTTCATCAGGAGTCATGGTACATTCTGTTTGCGCTCACATTTATAGTATTTTGGGTAAAAAATGAGAGGGAAGGAACGAAAAAAAACAGAAAGAAAGAAAGAGTTTGAAAAACGAGAGAGGAAAGGATATCCAGAAAGTTCCAGGTTCCACTGTGCTTCGCGAGTGGCGTCGTCAGTGTGTATTTTCTTAGTATTGCGTTCAGTGCAGTTTGGTGGCGGTCCCTTTATTGTAGACGGGGCCTGGCTAAGGTAAGGGCTTGCGTGTCGCGAAAAATGCTTTTTTTATTATTATTTTTATTTTTTATTTTTTAAAGACCGTCACTAATTCGGCGTCGGGGACAGCGTTCCGAGGCTCCAGGAAGTCGGCGCGGGAGAAAATGTTTCTTAAGGCGCTGTCTGTCGTTTTGAATGCTATTTTGCTCTGCGAATCCGCGTTTGGGGGTTTTAATTGTGTATGGGGTGGCCCTTCTATATGTCGGGCTTTGTTGTCGAAATGCGGGAAGGGTTTCCAAACTGCGAGAAAGGACGTTTGAAGTGATTGCTATTTTGTACTGGGAAACCGCGTTCGGGGCGTTTAGTTGTGTATGTGGATGTCGGGCTTTGTTGCCAAAATCGGGGAAGGGTTGCCAAAAGGCGAGAAGGGGCGTTTGAAGTGATTGCATTTTGTTCTGGGAATCCACGTTCGGGGCTTTTAGTTGTGCATGCGGTGACCCTTCGACAAGTCGGGCTTACAACTATTGTTCGGTTATTCAGAGAACTAGAAATAGACGACAGTGGTTCACTGAAACACGCAAAGATATTTGTAGTTGTCCAGTCCTCGTCGCCGCCACAGTGCCGCGAAATCTTGAACTGTTATGATTACAATTATAAACTTACATATACACACATACACCCCCATACATATGCGCATATGCATAAGTACATATACACATATAAATGCATATGTATATATTATAGTGCTTTGATTGCTGCAAGTGTACCCGGACTTTCATTTATGCCTTTTTCGAGGGTGTTAAATCGGTGTATGAGGTATGATTCACGTTGTTCACGTTCCCGGTTTGATTTAAATCCTGTTTCTAAAAGTGTGACTGACAATTTGTCGAAGGAGTGGCCGGGAAGGTTAAGGTGTTTTGATAGAGGTAGATTCGGCGCTGATTTCGCGTGGGCTCTGTGATTATTGAAACGAATCCTAAAGGGTGTTTCCGTTTGTCCGATGTATTGCATGCCGCACACGTTGCATTCAAGTAGATATACCACATTAGGGGAATCGCATGTTAGATTTCCTCGTATGTTAATTGAAAAGTTGGATTGTGTGCTGCTTGCCTTGCTTGTATCTCGCATCGCTTTGCATACAAAACATCGAGGCTTCAGACAAGGTCGGCATGAACTGTCGGAAGTTGAAGTATTGATTTGGGAGTTTACAAGTGTGTCTTTGAGGTTGCGTGTTCGTCGGTAAACGACGCCAGGAGCCGATGGGAATGCACGTTTTAGACGTTCACTTTGTTCCAGTATGTTGTAATGTCGTTTAAGGATTTTGTTAACGTTGGGGAAATTCGTGCTGTATGTTAAACATAGGTGTGTCTGTTGCAGGTTGTGTTGTGGTGGCCGCTTCATCAGAAGGTCATCACGCTGAAGTTTTCTAGCTTTTTGAATAGCGTCATCAATTACATGTGGAGGATATTTCTGTTTTTCGAGCACGAGTTTAAGCTTTTGTGAGCTCGCGTGGAAGTCAGTGTCTTTTGAGCAAATTCGCTTAAAACGGTGGGCTTGGCCGTATGGAATGCTGTTTTTACAATGGCGTGGATGATCACTTTGGTAATGGAGGTACTGTTGTCGATCTGTTGGTTTGCGGTAGAGGGTTGTGGAAAGTTTATCATCTTCTATTATTATGGTAACGTCAAGGAAATTTACGGTTACTTGTGAGTAGGTGTGTGTGAAGTGTATGTTTGGATGCACAGTATTGTAAGTATCGATAAAGTTTAGCAGTTCATCCTCGCTGTGAGTCCAAATAAGAAAAATATCGTCAATGTACCGCCTGTATAGGAGTGGTTTCAAGGGAGTTTGGGACAAAAATTCGGTTTCTAGTTCTCCCATAAAAATGTTAGCATAGTTTGGTGCGAGTTTGGTACCCATGGCGGTGCCGCTGATTTGTCGAAAGTACTCTTGGTTGAACTCGAATGAGTTCAGTTCTAATACAAGTCTTGTGAGGCTTGCGATGGCAGAGAAATCTGGGGTGTCAGGTTGTCTATGGTTTGTGTATGTGTTTTTTAATGCCGCTATGCCATCATCGTGGGGAATATTTGTATAAAGTGAAGACACATCAAGGGTAACTAAGTATGAGTGTTTCGGAATGCGCAGGTCTGCAATATCTCGAAGAAAATGTGAGGTGTCTTTTACGTACGACCCGAGAGTGCACGGAATGTGGCCTATTAATTTGTCTACGTACCCTGATATGGGCTCGGTTACTGTGCCTATACCTGAAATGATTGGTCGGCCTGGATTACCGGGTTTATGAATTTTTGGGAGTATGTAGAAGCGCCCTGGACGAGGGTGTACTGGCCGCATTAATTTGTGCTCACTGCGTGTTATTCTTCCCTCGTCCAACAGCTTCTTCAGTTCTGTTGCTACAATACGCGTGTATTTCTCTGTCGGGTCTCCTGGGAGGCGTTCGTAGAATTTTAAGTCGTTTAGTTGACGGTATGCTTCTTGTAGGTAGTCGGTTGTATTTAGGACTACAATTGCCCCTCCTTTGTCAGCGGGCTTTATTATTATATCAGTCCTAGATGTTAGGTTTTGCATACTCTTTTTCTCGGATTTTGTCATGTTTTCCCGCTTTCCCTTCTGTCTGTGATACTCCTGTAATATATCTTTCTGGACCGCGTTAATATATAAGTCCAGACACTTGTCTCGATGACTATTTGGTGTCCAATCGCTTGTTTGGTGGCGGGGAGTCTTTGGAATGTTAGACGGCTTGTCCAAGAAATATTCGTGCAGCCTCAATTTTCTAGCGAAGTTGTCGAGGTCTCGGAGTAAGTGAAACTCATCGAAAGATTTTCTAGTTGGGCAGAAGTTTAGTCCTTTAGATAATAGTTTTACTTCATCAGTTGACAAACTCGTGTCTGATAGGTTTATAATCGCAGCGTCGTAGTGAGTGTTGATAGGTGTTTTCTTGTTTGTGCCGTGAGTTTCCTCGTGGGTGAATGTGTTGTAGTCATACAGTGTAGCGTCTGGTAGTGTGGGGTTGGAAACATTGTCCCTTTTAAGTTTCTGTATTTTAGTTTTCTTGACCTCTTGGTATTTATTCTGTTCGAACTCTGTTAGTAGGGTGATTTCCTCGTTTGATAAGTGGTTGTTGTCGCGCAGAATGGCGTTGGTCATGTTGGTCAGTTTCTTTACTTGTTTTTCACTGTGGTTGATTGCAATTTCTGTTAGCTTGAGTGATGCTTCTAGAAGGACGTTTTGCCATGCGGCCTGGTTGTTTTCGTCGAGATTTGTGGCGGCAGGGGTGATGGAGAGTGTCATTCCTTTGGGGGCTATTCTAGCATTTAGGTATACTTGCAGCGTCGATCTATGCATTGCATGTCTGATTCGTTTATCCGTGAGTTTTCTTACTTTAAGAAAAGTGGCACTGTAACCGGAGAGCAGAGAGCTGGACTTACAGATTGGAAGTCAGTCTTCTTTTGGGCGCGGGGACGGCACTGCAGAAGTCCGCAGGTTGTAGGTGTGTTGTGTAGGCCTTCGTCGTTGAAAGGATGATCCGGGCGTCGAGCTGCTGGCAGGCGTTGAGCTCCGAGCGAGCGTTGAGGGCAGGATGTCCGTGTTGCTCGATGTTTCTTTGGGTGGGGTCGGCAATAGAGCAACACGCCTCTGTTGGTCGGCAGGTTTCACCTCTTGGGAAGGTGAGGTACTGCTGTCGATGACGGTGGGCTGTATCGGGCGTCGAGGTGTTATACTTTCAACGATCGTTGGGAACTCTGTCGTGGTGTCAGAGGTCTGCAGTGCTCCGGGAACGTGTTGGTGACTTCTGGTTCCCTGGTGATATTCTTCTGTTCGCATTTGGATGGGAGTGGTAGGATGGGATGACCACCCCGCGGCAGGCTCGAGGTTCCCGCGATATATTGCCCCTTTCAGCGTTTGAGCAATGAGTGCTACCCCCATGAAGCTCGGATGTAGTCCGTCCGCAGCAAGGAAACGTCTGGCTGGCAGTTGGTCGAATTCATAGTCGATGTATGACACCTTGCCCGGTTTCCGGCAGTACGTCTTGATTGTCTCATTAAAGTGACGAGCTTCCCTGTTGAAGCGGTGGACGAATTTCTCGTTGGAACGTTGTAGGCGCCTGTTGGTGGATCGTGGTGGCACACATATATATATATATATATATATATATATATATATATATATATATATATATATATATATATATATATATATATATATATATATATATGAAGGTACACGCGAAACCAGGCGTTTGAAGATATATTTACGCAGCGCTAACGCGCAAGCCAAGATGGAGAACAAGTGCTGTGCCCTACATCAAAATCACGTCGTCTTCCTCCGTGCCTATCTAACCGCTTTTGTGAGACATTGTCTCATAACATAACTCTCGGGTGCTGAAGCACCGTCTTGGTGCTTTCTATGATGTTGCCGAGTGGTAAAGCTTAAGGCGAGATACATGAACAAAGTCTGTAGACAGTGAAGGGGAGGAGGAGGAAGAAGACTCAAGCGGGGCTATTTCATAGGTCACATCTGTCACCTGGCGCAATACGCAGTAGGGTCCCGAGTAGCGGGAAAGCAATTTTCCAGAAAGTCGAACGCGCCTAGTCGGAGTCCGCAATAGCACAAGAGAACCCGGAGTAAAGGAAACTAGGCGATGATGGGAGTTGTAACGCTGCCGCTGCTGATCTTGCGATGCTAGGAGGCGCTGATAGGCAACTTCTCGTGCTTTTCCAGCTCTGGCGATAGCATCGCGGGCGTATTCGGTCGTCGAGTAAACGGCTGTCGAAAGATGGTGTCAAACGGTAAAGTTGGATCCCGGCCAAACACGAGATAGAAAGGTGAAAAACCAGCTGCATTGTTGCGTGAGGAATTATAGGCGAACGTAAGGAAAGGCAATGTAACGTCCCAGTTCTGGTGGTCGGACGATACGTACATGGCGAGCATATCGGTCAAAGTCAGGTTGAATCGCTCAGTCAGTCCGTTAGTTTGCGGGAGGTAGGCTGTCGTAAATTTATGTTTTGTCTCGTAGGAACAAAGCAGGTCGTCGATAACTCGGGAAAAGAAATAGCACCTACGATCTGTGAGGAGTTGGCGTGGTGCGCCATGATGAAGTATGACGTCATGCGGGAGAAATGTTCGTGGCACAGCTGGTTGGTAGAGCCCGTGCAATGGCGTACCGGGTTGTGTGATCCGTCACAACAGCTATCCACTTATTCCCACAAGTGGACGCAGGGAAAGGGCCTAGGAGGTCAAGAACAAGTCTAAAGAACGGATAAAAGGGAACGTTAAGTGGTTGGAGGAACCAAGCAGGGCTCACCGAAGGTATTGTTTTCGCCATTGACAATGGTCGCATGAGGTGACGTAGCTGCAGACCGAGCAATAAATAGTGGGACAGTAAAATCGACGCTGTACACGGCCATACGTCCGAGACAGTCCGAGGTGTGCGGCAGTGGGAGCGTCGTGGAGCTGGCCGATTACGCTCGCACGTAAGTGGGAAGGTACCACAAGGAACAGTTCGTGTCCATCAGGGCGGACGTTGTAACGGTGCAATGTGCCATCCTTGAGCACGAACAGTTGAGTAGACGGAGCGGGTGCCGAAGAATGACGCTTCTCGATGATGTTACGTAAGACAGGGTCTCGGCGCTGTTCCTCACGGATGCTGCTTAAAGCGGGGAGAGACAGGGCACATGGCGCTTCATCGAACGCCTCAGGTGGGTCCACTGGATTCTGAGATAAGCAGTAAGCGTCATGGTGTAAGCGGCCAGATTTGTAGGACACCGAGTAGTTATACTCTTGGAGTCGTAATGCCCATCGACCAAGGCGCCCAGTGGGGTCCTTCAAGGATGCGAGCCAGCAAAGGGCATGGTGATCGGTTGCGACGGTGAAATGTCGACCATGTAAATAGGGCCGAAATTTCACTACTGCCTAAACAAGAGCAAGCATTCCCTTTCGGTGATTGAGTAGTTCCTTTCTGCCTGCGAGAGGAGATGGCTGGCATAGGCGATAACGCGGGCGCAGCCGCTTTGATGCTGGACCAAAACAGCACCAATTCCATGGCCACTGGCATCAGTGCGGACTTCTGTAGAAGCGGCATTTTCAAAATGTACCAGAACAGGTGGTTCTGTTAGCAACGTAATAAGTGTAGAGAACGCCCTAGCCTGCGCAGCACCCCATGTGAACGAGACATCTTTTCTCAGTACGTTTGTGAGAGGACGGACTACTTCCGCATAGTGGTTCACAAAACGTCGGAAGTACGAGCACAGACCGAGAAAGCTGCGGACTTTCTTGGTGCAGGTCGGAATGGGGAAGTTCCGCATGGCTCGCACTTTATCGGGATCAGGGCGTACGCCAGAGGGGTCGACAAGGTGGCACAACATGGTTAGTTGCTAGCGTTCGAAGTGGCACTTTGACTAGTTCAGCTGGAGACCTGCATTGTGAAAAACAGCCAGTATTGAGGATAGGCGGTCGAGGTGGATCTCGAAGGTCGGAGAAAAGGCGAAAACGTCGTCAAGGTAACACAGACAAATTGACCACTTGAACCCACGCAAAAGTGATTCTATCATCCGCTCGAAGGTGGCCGGTGCGTTGCATAACCCGAAGGGCATGAACTTAAGCTGGTAAAGACCATCGGGCGTGACAAAAGCAGTCTTTCCTCAGTCCATGTCGTCGACAGCAATTTGCCAGTACCCTGATCTTAGATCAATTGACGAAAAATACTTAGCGCTGTGAAGACAATTCAGGGCGTCGTCTATGCTCGGTAGCGGGTAGACGTCCTTTTTAGTAATCTTGTTCAGATGTCGGTAGTCAACACAGAATCGCCAAGTGTTGTCCATCTTTTTGACAAGAACTACTGGAAACTACATGGACTACATGATGGCTCAATTATGTCTCTGGCGAGCATTTTGTCGACTTCTGCTTGAATTCTGTAAGGCTCGGTTGGAGATACGCGGTATGGCAGTGCCGGTGTCAATGCGGTACTTCACAGCAGTGGTTTGACCTAGCGGACGATCGCAAAAGTCAAATACGTCCCAGTATGACTCAAGGAAATGAATCAGTGCGTCAGCTTGATGCTGCGAAAGGTCTGACGCCATCATTTTTTTAACGTCTGCAGACGGGCTTGCTTGCGAAGATTGAGCATGCGTGTAGCTACAGTGTCCAGCATCGTTCGAAGACAGAGCTGAGCTAACGCATTCGTCAGAGAGAGTCGGCATGGCGAGGGCGATTCCAAGTGGGAGCACTTTGTGGACATAGAGCAAAGTTGAGCACTGCAGGAATAAAGGTGCGGTTTGCACGTAACTGAATAACAGTGTGTGGTAAGGTAACTCTGTGAGTCAAAAAAATGGATGTAATGGGCGCGAGCACATGGTCGGCATCGGATACAGGTGGTGAGGGCATTACTGTGATGCAGGTCACAGTTAGCGGTGACAAACGGACATGCTCAACAGAGCACATACGAGCTTGGGGTGTACAGGGCGGATATATCGGACATGGTAGGTCAAGTTGCACATTACTAGCTGAGCAGTCGATGAGGGTGGAATGAGTGGACAAAAAGTCAAGACCGAGGATCACATCATTGGTGCAGTGAGAAAGAACAGTGAAGAGAACTGAAGTTTGACGGCCGGCGATAGAGACGCGTGCAGTACAGACGCCAATAACAGAAGCCGTACCGCCATCAGCAACACGAACACTGCGTGAAGGGGCTGGAGTAAGGACATTCTTTAAGCGGTCACGACTGTGCAAGCTCATCACAGAAATATGGGCGCCAGTGTCCACCAAGGCTTTAACAGATAAACCATCCGCTTCAACTTCGATCATGTTCTGATTGGTTGGCAGCGTCAACAGAGGAATTGCAGAGCAAGTCGTATCAGCAGCGCCATCTCCAGGAGCTGCAGCCGTTAGTTTTCCGAAGAAAATCGCCGGGCAGAGGATGGGGACGGGGAACGGGCGACGGTGGAGACCGGGAAAATCTACGTCGAGGTGAAGGTGAGCGACTGTGCTGGGCAGTGGTCGTAGTGGTCGGGTCGTAATTAGTGGAGCCATCACTCTGTGGTAGTTCCTGGCCATAGAGATGGACTGGGGAATGGAGGTTGGAGCAGCTTCAGTTTGCCCAATGCGGTGAGGTCCACGTGCTTCGGCAATGGCGGGAATTGTGTCCCACTCCTTCACATCGAAAGCAAATCGGCCTGTCGTCAGGCGTCCTTCACGCATTTGGGTACCGGTCACGTGGAGTAGGGTGGCGATAATGCTGTGGGTGGCTGGAGGTAGATGAACCGACAGCTTCGGGACGGTGCACAGAACAGACCATGTGAATACCCGCGTTGGCTGGTTTTTGGCGAACAACGGTCTGTTTTAGCGAAATGGTCGCATGAGAATCAATCGGTGCTAGTGCTCTCAAGGGTGCCGGTGATACGGCCTCGATTTCGCGGCGTACGATTCTTGTGATGTCACCGGAGTGTGAATTGGGCTGGGTAGCTATACGAATATCCTCGCAAGTTGACGTCGCAGCAGTGTTGGGAAGGCGCGTAAAGTGGTGGGCAACGCGACGGCTTTTAGCCTCTTGAAAGCGTTGGCACTCTGAGATAACATCTTGCATGGTGGAACAGCCTCTGCACACAAGGAGGTTAAATACATCGTCTGCGATGCCCTTGAGCACGTGCGCTACCTTGTCTGCTTCAGCCGTGGTTCAGTCAATTTTACGGCAAAGGGTCAGCACATCTTGTATATACGCCAGGTAGGACCCCGTGGACGTCTGAACACGTGTGCCAAGTTCTTTCCTAGCGGCCTGCTTGCAGCCGGCAGATTGACCAAACAACTCACGTAACTTGGTCTTGCACGCGTCCCAGCTCGTGATCGTGTCCACGTTGTTATTAAACCATGCCTTGGCCGTTCCTTGCAAATAAAAGAAGATGTTTGCCAGCATCAAGGTTGGGTCCCACCTGTGTTTTTCGCTGACGAGCTGGTAGAGTTTAAGCCACTCATCCACGTCCTCGCCTTCCGTTCCTGAAAAGTTGCCGGGATCGCGGGGTCGAGCGGCCACGACAAAAACAGGGGAGGTCGTCGCCGTTGATTCATTGGACGCGGCAGTTGACGAAGCGTTGCTGCCTGTGGACATGTCGGAAGCAGTGACTAGGCGTCCGCTGCGTAACTCCGTCGCGCGTTGTAACCCAGCACCTTCCACCGAAAGGTTACATGAAGGTACACGTTAAACTAGCCATTCGAAGATATATTTACAAAGCACCAACGCGCAAGCCAAGATGGAGAACTAGTGCTGTGCCCTACACCAAAATCACATCACGTCGTCTTTTGTGCGACATTGTCTCATAACAATATATATATATATATATATATATATATATATATATATATATATATATATATATATATATATATATATATATATATATATATATATATATATATATATATATATATATATATATATACACTCAAAACTAGTGGAGCTCACTCAGACTCACCCATGAAATATATTTTGATCTTTGAACTCGCTCGGACTCAGGCTCACGAAAATTTTCTTCAGCCGGCCTGATTCGACTCAGACTCACCAAAGTATTAACCATCCGGAATCACTCACCCTCAGACACACGGCTCGATCTGAGTCTGAATGAGTTCGAGTGAGTCGACTCAAAAGATGATTCGAGTCCGTCAGCCTAGCTTCTTCAACCGTTGTGTCACAAAGCTCTTTAACACTAATATCTGACGTAATCGGTACTTCTCTTGGTGTCGTTTGACGCAGTATCTTCGAAAACGAGTTTCGAGAGCTTCCAAACCAGTTATTCATTTTTCTTGAAAGAGATGACGTCTTGAGATATAATGAAGACATGTTCGGCGGGTGAGGTAAAGGCAACCCCCCCCCCCTTGGTAATTCACGCCTTTACGTAATAAACAATGAAATGGTGTGTGAACGATTTTGGAACGCAGTTCAGGGACCTGGCGTGGCTCTATGGCAGAATCCGCAGAATGCTTGGATTAGACTCCTGCTAGTACCATGACGTTTACTATTTGCATTCGTCTGGTCAACGCTGCCGATGGCAGATTTTCTTAACACTAACGCGCTAAAATTGCCCCTGCGTGGTGTCGTCGTTCCTGGGTAGATACTTCATAAGGTCTATCACCCGTGACACATAACAGCATACCAGTGGCACATACCCGCCCACGTGTATAGTGTCTGACGGGAAGTGTTTGACGACGTATACGACGAGATCGTGACAAGGTTCATGGCTTAACCAGCCCGTCATACTCTTCGAATCATCTTGTCCTCTCAGACTAATTTTGGTTTCGGCCATGTCAAGGGGGTGATCCCGAGAGCACCCAGACGTAAGCGGCTAGATAGATAGATAGATAGATAGATAGATAGATAGATAGATAGATAGATAGATAGATAGATAGATAGATAGATAGATAGATAGATAGATAGATAGATAGATAGATAGATAGATAGATAGATAGATAGATAGATAGATAGATAGATAGATAGATAGATAGATAGATAGATAGATAGATAGATAGATAGATAGATAGATAGATAGATAGATAGATACGCTCTAAGTCGCCCGAGTTCGCAAAGAAATGCTTTGCATTTAAAAAATTGCAACATATCCAGGGAGTGAATGGTGAGGAGTGGGGCGGACCGTTTGTCCGCCCATCCATGCGTCCGTGCTTCTGTCCATCCTTCCGTGCGTCCGTCTGTCCGTGCTTCCATCCGTCAGTTCGTTCTTGCTTCCGTCGCTCCGTGCGTGCGTGCGTTCATGCGTCTGTCCATCTGTCTGCCTGTGTGTCTGATTTTTTCCCCTCTCTGTGGTCCGAGGTGAAAACGCAAGGAGGGCACGCATCTGCTAGCATGGGAAAGCTGAGCCATACTTCAAAGTTTAAGGTAGTTTCAGGGCCTTTCAACCTGCCCTTTCTTCATTACGTCCCGCTATAGGGGAAAAAGATTGCCCGCAGCTTCCCTCGGGGGAACACTGAGGAGGATGTGGAGCATATAATTGGTTAACGGGGTGTTAAAGTGCGACTTACTTGGGTCGATGGCTAAATTGGTTAACGTGGTTGTGAAATGGGGTGTTAAATTGCGACTTACTTGGGTCGATGGCTAAATTGGTTAACTTGGTTGTAGGAGGGGATGTTAAATGAGTGAACACGTACACACGTATGCAAAAGGGCGGCGCTGGTCGAAGGGACGTTGATCATTGTGTTTGTGGATTCGTTGGCATTCATTTCACCGTGACCTTGGACGTCGACGCGCCGTACAAACCAACCGACGAGCGGCAACTGAGTGAGCGAGCGCCGACCTTGAGTATATATACAGCGCGACGGCGCATGCACTGTCAGCTGTTGAATGTTCTCGAAGCGCGACGGCGCATGCGCGTCCACTGGAGAATCAGGAGAATTGTAGAATGTTCTCGAAGGGGAGAAGCGCGCGCGGCACAGATGGTGGGTGACGGTGCATGCGCTCGTCAGCTGTCGAATGTTCGAGAAGGGGGAGAAGCGCAACGGCGCATGCGCGCGCGTCAGCTGCCGATGTTCTCGAAGCGCGACGGCGCATGCGCGCGCGTCAGCTGCCGATGTTCTCGAAGCGTGACGGCGCATGCGTGCTACATTACACACCTAGCGAATGTTCATGAAGAGGAGAAGCGCACGCGGTGTGTAGAGGAGGAAGGGTGCACAGATGGTGGAGGAGTGAAGCGCGCGCGGTGTGTAGAGGAGGAAGGGATGCACAGATGGTGGAAGGAGGAGGAGGAAGCTTGCGGACGGCGCCACACTACAAGCCTCGAGTATTAGATGCTCCGCATCTAAAATGGCAGCATATCCACGGAGTGAATGATGAAGAGTGTGGCGAAGCATCCATCCGTCCATTCCTTCTTGCTTCCGTCCGTCCATGCGTGCGTCTGTGTGGCCGCACGTACGTCCATCCGCCCGTCCGTGCGTGCGTCTGTTCGTGTGTCCGCACGTTCATCTGTGCGTGCGTCCTTGCGTTCATCCATGCATCCGCTCCTCTGTCCGTCCATGCGTCCATTCGTCCGTGCAGACATCCATGCGTCCGTCCATGCATCTGTCTGTGTGTCCGTTCGTCCACCTATTCAACACTCCAGGTACCATCATCTCGCATCTTTTCATTATATATTCCCCATATAGAAGCACCACCATCCAGTGGACATTCCAAGGACTGAACGAGAGGAGGCACACGCACACTTTCTTATGGCTTGCGCTTCGTGTCTACTTCTCACCTTTAACCACCTCGAGTTCATCGTATATACTGGTTCACTGTATTCATGGCACTGCGGCCCAAAACTCGCTAAACCTTTCTAAAACAAAGGAGGTTACGCCCAGCGAGTATAACACAGCAACCCTTTCTTGTCAGATAGTGCTCATTGTACATGCCAATGACTGCTAAGGGGGAATGAGAGACAAGAGAATTCGGCTTTTAGTTAACGTGCACGCTGCGAACTTTTAGGGGCGAACCTCCTTGTAGCGGCCCCGTTCGTCCCTCGTAGTCGTAGTCATAGTGTGTAACCAGTCTTACACTTTGACCTCCAAGGTGGTGCCGGTGGGAGTGCGTTGTTGAACAATAGAAAAATTCGCAGCGTGCGCGTTAACTAAAAGCCAAATTCTTCTGTCTCTCATTCCCCATTAGCAGCCATTGGCATGTTCCAGTAGTAAACGTTAGTAGAAGTAGAAGTGTTCAAAGCCGACAACTGCTGTCTCTCATTCCCAGTAGCAGCCAATGTTTACCTCCAAGGTAGTGCCTGGTGAGATTTCTCCTGTGCGTCAATAAACAATAAAAAATTTTCGTTCAAAACGCCGTTGATTGATGAAACAAACCAACGAAAGACGCCAGATGTTTTCTAAAAGCAAAACGAAAAGACGCCAAATGTTTCTAAAGCAAAATAAAAAGAAGACGCCAGCTGCTTAATGAAAGACGCCAGGTGTTTTCTAAAGCAATGGTTTTACAATGAAAACCATATCGATACAAGTTTGTAGTTGCCGATGCTCGTTGCCGCCGGTGTGCGCTCGCATGGATAAGGATGCCGAAAGGTGGGCGCGCAGGGCAACGGCGGCGCGCGCTTGCAGACAGGACCCTGAAGTGAGAGCACGCGAGGCAGAAGCGCGCCGGGAAGCTGCGCGACGTCGCCGCCAAGATCCTGCTGTACGGGAACGAGAAGCCACATCAGCAAGGCAGCGTCGGCAAGATCCCGCTGTACGTGAACAAGAAGCTGCAGCGGCACGTCAGCATCGACAAGATCCTTCCGTACGGGAACGAGAGGCCGAGGCAGCACGTCAACATCGCGAAGCAGATTTTGAAAACGTTCCACAATGGGAAGCGGCGAAGAAGCGCGCATATTTCCAGGCGAATGAACGGAAGAAAATTTCTAGGTATTACTTCCAGGAGCTTCACCCAATCTCATAATAATTCACCTCGTGGATCTGCCGTCATTTTTTATTGTTCTACAACGCACAGAAGAAATCTCCCACCGGCACCACCTTGAAGGTCAAAATGTAAGACTGGTTACACACCACTGCTACGACTACGAGGGACGAACGGGCGCATAAGGATCTTCGCCCCTAAAAAGAATAGGAGAGAGAGCGTCCACCATCCAACCTCATATGAAGCCGCTTGCTTCCCGCGTTGGTGTCTCATTTGCTATGATGCTTCCGCTTCGTTTTCATTCATGGTGGCCTCATGAAAAAAAACTATAACGAAACAGAAAAGACTGACGATCACCTGGCCGTGAAAATGCATAGGGCAAAGGCAAAAGGATGCATCATCAAACATATGGAGGCAATATAACACACTCGGAACGTCAGCAAGCTTTGCGTTCTTTTCGGCTGGTGTATCCTCTCGTGTTTCCTCTGCTGTCATCATCATCATCATCATCATCATCATCATCATCATCATCAGCCTGACTACGTCCACTGCAGGACAAAGGCCTCTCCGATGTTCCGCCAGTTAACCCGGTCCTGTGCTTGCTGCTGCCAATTTATACCCGCAAACTTCTTAATCTCATCTGCCCACCTAACCTTCTGTCTCCCCCTAACCCGCTTCCCTTCTCTGGGAATCCAGTTAGCTACCCTTAATGACCAGAGGTGATCCTGTCTACGCGCTACATGCCCGGCCCGTGTCCATTTCTTCTTCTTTATTTCAACTATGATATCCTTAACCCCCGTTTGTCCCCTAATCCACTCTGCTCTCTTCTTGTCTTTTAAGGTTACACCTACCATTTTTTCTTTCCATTGCTCGCTGCGTCGTCCTCAATTTAAGCTAAACCCTCTTTGTAAGTCTCCAGGTTTCTGCTCCGTAGCTAAGTACCGGCAAGATACAGCTGTTATATACCTTCCTCTTGAGAGATAGTGGCAATCTACCTGTCATAATTTGAGGGTGCTTGCCGAATGTGCTCCACCCCATTCTTATTCTTCTAGTTACTTCAATCTCGTGGTTCCGCTCTGCGATTATTACCTGCCCTAAGAAGACGTTGTCTTTTACAACTTCAAGTGCCCTATTACCTATCTCGAAGCGCTGCTCCTTTCCGAGGTTGTACATTACTTTCGTTTTCTGCACATTAATTTTAAGACCCACCTTTCTGCTCTCCTTGTCTAACTCTGTAATCATGAGTTTTAATTCGTCCCCTGAGTTACTCAGTAATGCAATGTCATCGGCCAGGCGCAGGTTACTAAGGTACTCTCCATTAACTCTTATTCCTAACTGTTCCTATTCTAGGCCTCTCAAATCTCCTCTAAGAACGCGGTAAATAGCATTGGGGAGATTCTATCTTCCTGCCTTACACCCTTCTTGATTGGTATTCGGTTGCTTTCTTCATGAAGCACTATGGTAGCAGTCGATCCCCTGTAGATTTCTTCCAGAATGTTTATATATACTTTATCTACGCCCTGATTCCGCAGTGTCTGCATGACGGCTGATATTTCTACTGAATCAAACGCCTTCTCATAATCTATGAAGGCTATGTATAGTGGTTGGTTATACTCTGAGCATTTCTCTATTACCTGATTGATAGTATGAATGTGGTCAATTGTTGAGTAGCCTGTTCGAAATCCTGCTTGTTCCTTTGGTTGATTTTATTCTAATGTTAACTTCCTCCGCTGTATAACTCGTAAACTAAGTATACACAAAACAAACAGGTGCCGCACTTATGTACCTTCATTGTGAAATTAAGTGGTGTAAGTTCTCACTTTTTATTGAGCCATTTGTGTGATAAAAAAGGCGGATAAAGACGAGAAGGAAGAGCACGCACTCTCGCAATGCGTGAGCGCGCGAGCCTCAGTTCCAGCGAGAGCGTGTCAGGCGCGAGCTGCCCGTTTCGACCAGTGCAGGCCTCGCTTTGGAACGCCATCGAACCGAGTAAGTGATCCTATCTTTGTTCACTGCCTTTTTCTTCAACGTGAACGACACTCATTTTGTTTCATGCGAACAGCTTCCAACATTGATGGCGGCTGCGCTTGGCGTATATTTTCAATGCGCATCGTTGGCTTAAAGGGAACCCTTGTCTTTTGTTTAACTACGCCAATTTTTACTCAAGCCGATGACAGCTTGTTCATTGAGGTTAACAATAATAGCACGCAGACTTCAGCTGACAGTGCTAAGCTGCTCCTAATTTTTCATGTTCCAGTTAGAATAGTATACGTTGCCTACACTCTGTTGCTAGAAATACCAGAAGAACTGCCGCCATAACATACGCCTATGTTGTGGTGGAAACATGATAATCACGACTTGCTTGTCATGTAGAACATGACTACATGCTACGCTCATAGTGCGCTCGTGGTCATTTCCCTAGCTACACATATACCTAACATGGTGTAACGTGAAGTGAATTGATAACTAAGGCATACGTTTGGTGCAAACATGATAATGATCACATGCCTGTCATGTAAAAGAACATGAGTACATACCATGCTCAGGATGCGCCCGCAGCCGTTTCCCTTGCTTCACATATACGAAATTTGGTATTACGTGACGTGAATATACGACGAAGGTAAATGACACGTCCAAACATTGTAATAATGGCATGCGTGTCATGTAAACACGACTACATCCTACGCTCATAGCGTGCTCGTGGCCGTTTCGCCAGCTTCAAATAGTCCAAATTTAGTATTACTTGACGTGAATGAACCATGAGCACAAATGCCAGTCCCAAACATTATATTCATGGCGTGGAAGTCATGTACGACATGATTTACGTCTACCGCGTAAAGTTGTGCTGATTTTATGTGACATATCAACCTTGCTCATTCGTGCTTCTCATATCCTCGATTCCCGCCCCGCCGCAGTGGCCTAGTGGCTAAGGTACTCGGCTGCTGACCCGCAGGGCGCGGGTTCGAATCCCGGCTGCGGCGGCTGCATTTCCGATGGAGGCGGAAATGTCGTAGGCCCGTGTGCTCAGATTTGGGTGCACGTTAAAGAACCCCAGGTGGTCTAAATTTCCGGAGCCCTCCACTGCGGTGTCTCTCATAATCATATAGTGGTTTTGGGACGTTAAACCCCACATATCAATCAATCAATCATTATCCTCGATTCCCACTGTAGGTGGGATCTGCCAATTTATTCTTATGAATTGTTTTTTTTTTTTGTTTTTGTAGGCTACGAAGACTTTTCTCAGATTTCGCCGTTACGACGTCTGCGGATACCTAGAGCGACAGCCACAGCAGCAGTAACACAGCAACCTCGCTGGCCGCACCGAAGACGGTGTTCCGTCAGCACACAGCGACGTAGGTGAAGACGCAGACTTCATGAAAGCGTCTGGTATGGGCATCGACGCCTGTTGGATACCTCGGCCTGCTTACGCGTCGATCTTCAACGTGGCGTCGCCTCCTATCACTTGGTTTCCAGGGATCCCGATCACGTCTCGCCTGCGCCTGCTATTCATGGACCGACCTGGCAGCCTCCGTGGTGCGGTCCTTGGGTATCGAGTCCCACCAACTTCACGTGATTACAAAAGCGCCATGGTGCAGCTGAAACAGGCACGACTTCAACAGACCTCGAAGCAGCCGGGCTATAACGTGAACGTCCGAGGAACCGAAGAGATGACCACGGCTGAACCACACGTTGGGCACAGCAACGACAACGATGCACATCTGCGCGTGAATAACAGTGAAAACTGCGGCAAACAGGAGCTCGACCCGTCGGCCGTCGAGCATGATGCGTGGGATGGCCTCAATGGCGACCATCACGCTCCCATGGCAAGAACCTACGGAACCATGTCCGTAATGAGGTCTCCCACGGCTCTCACCGTGGTGGACTGTGGTCCACGAGCGGACATCATCGGGAAATGATGGCTTCGCCTCCCTTGGCGACCACAACAGCTGGTTCTAATGCTGCGGACACCCATGCTGGACAGAAGGGCACCCTCGTAAGCACGCCCACAGGACCAGGCCACCACATAGCATCGAGCCAGTCACCTTCCTGAGCCTTCCCTTGAGAGACATTTACAGTCGATGCTTCGGGTACAAAGTACCCGACCGAAGGGCTCCCAAAGTTGGGTCCAGGGAGGTGCCGGCATATAGTTGGCCGCAGGAGTTCGCTTGATAAAGATGTCTCTGGATCTAAATTTAGGGCTCACATGCGTTTGGACACAACCGTTCCGAGATCAATGACTGGTAGGCACCAGATTGTGTCATGTTTAGAGTTTCTAGAATACTGTAATTTGTCTCTTCATAAAGTACAATAATTATGCTAAAAATTGTTGTTGGTCTGCTAATTTAGAAATGCCGAACACCATGGCTGTAAATTCGGATCGTGTCGCATACACTCCCGTTTTATCACATAAGCTAGGGTTTGATAGAGCAGTTCTAGTCATGGCATCACGTATATTTATTAACTTGTCAAAAGAATACTTTAATCGAATTTGTCTGATCCTTACTCGCACACTACAGAAGCCGTGCGCGAGCAACTGGGAGCTTGCACTGATTCGCGCAAGACTGGTTCACAGTAGAGCTGGTGGGCACCTAGCCGTAGCCATGATTGGCTAGGCTTTTGCACTCTCATTTCTATCACACTCCTTGCTAAACCATACATGGCGCTGTTCAACGTTACTAGGTTCTTCTTTCCGTTTGCAAACATTGCCGCCGAAGGTGTCACCCTTCTATGTACCACCACGATGCGCTTGTCGTTTTTTGACCGGTCTGACGAGGATCACGGCGGTTAGGCGCACGCCACCGACCACGCCAGCGAAGCAAAACAGCAGGTGCTTCTTCGTGGCGTGCAAGTATAGTGCAAGTGCGTTCCGTGGCAATCGCTATCATTGTGTGTCTCAGCGAGATCGATGACACTCGCGCAGTTTGTGTCCCGCTGCTGCTTACTGCGATATCATGGTGACAAGTGACGTTGTGTCTCACGTGCTTTAAGCTGTGTTTTGTTATCATGGCGGTAGTTAGCTGCATAGCTCTCATGCGTCGTGTGATGGTTTTTCGATGTTATAAAACATGCCTCACTGCATTGTCACTGGTTGCCGAAGCGACTACGACTCAACGAAATCTGCGACCGAAAAAAGGCATTTTTTTACACCACCGTTGATGAGGTGGGTCTTCAACAGTGGCGACGAGCAATAGCGATATTAGATAAAGAACTATCAAGATCTTGCGCTGCGTGTGACCTCTACTTCCAGGTGGACAATATCTTGAAGGACTATGGGCACAGTTTTCAGGGTGAATTAGTTTTGATACCGCGTGGAGAAGTAGTTTTGATACCACGTGATCAAAAGTGACTTCCAGTTTGTTTGTTGTAGCGTTCAATAAATTGTGTTCATTATGACTTTGCTAAATTCATTGTATTTTACATTTTATATCTTTATAAGGGACACGCATTTATTGAATTCGTGTGCTATGTTTCCTTGACAAAAAAACGCCCGGATCGTAAGTTTGAGTTATCTGGAACGAATAAGTTGTTCTAGGCTTCACACTTCCAGTATCTCCGGCGGCATCAGGTGAATATGGTGTATGCCTCATCATATAACAATAACTAAGCTTATACGATTACGAGGCACGTCGTGTTGAAGAGCTTTGAAAAATTTGGCCACCTGTGGTTTCTCTCACATGCACCTCAATTCAAGTGCATAGTCCTCCAGCATTTACCCTTAAGCCCACTGCAATGGTTCATACGGTTGAATTTTAAAGAACAAGAACGCCATATGGCTAGATTAACACAATGCCCGCAAGATTCAGGCATCGCACTTGCATCTCCGCCATGTGGCACCGCATTAGCCACACAACTGGTGCTTTAATTGCCCACTAGTAATAACCTTAGAGCACGATCACGGAAAATAGCTCCTGCAACGCCAAATTAACAGCAATAACTCCATTTAACACTGCTCATGGGATTCATTACGCCGCGACAGCCGGTCGGATGGATGGATGGATGGATGGATGGATGGATGGATGGATGGATGGATGGATGGATGGATGGACGGACGGACGGACGGACGGACGGACGGAGGGACGGACGGACGGACGGACGGACGGACGGACGGACGGACGGACGGACGGATGGATGGATGGATGGATGGATGGACGGATGGATGGATGGATGGATGGATGGATGGATGGATGGATGGATGGATGGATGGATGGATGGATGGATGGATGGATGGATGGATGGATGGATGGATGGATGGATGGATGGATGAATATGGCTGTACCCTTTAGATCGGGTGGTAACTAGCGCCATCAAGTCACAATACTTAATGAACCAAAAACTAGATTTATTTTTTTTCTTTAAAAAGTGAGTTTGAGGATTCGTACTTTACAGTGAAAGGTTTAATTTTCACTCGTGCCTTGACTTTAGCCACCAATCAGATAACCTCCTTCTAGTTAAGTCTATCCGCTTAAAGTGTATTTTGCCCTCCAGGTCCCTAAACCCCAGTGCTTTGAAAAACTCTGCGCCATCATCCTGAACTATAGGGTGAAGCCCTTTACAGAACATTATCAAGTGTTCGGCAGTTTCTTCTTCCTCTCCACACGCACAGCATACTGTGTCTACCCCTTCGTATTTGGCCCGATATGTCTTGGTTCGCAGTACTCCCGTCCTGGCCTCAAACATTAGAGAACTACACCGAATATTATCATAGATCCTTTCCTTGGCAATTTCCTGCTTAAAAGTTTGATAGATCTCTAGTGCGGACTTTTTAATCATGCCCATTCTCCACATGTCAGTCTCCGTTTCCTTCACTTTCTTCTTAACCGATAGTTCTTTTTGGTTTGGCCGCCTGCTGTTTTCTAAGTATTTCCCAGTCAATTTCCTGGTTCACTTCCTCCATTTTGTATCGACATTCTTCATGTACAAGTAGCTGAAAACCTTCCTATCCCAACGCTCCTCCCCCATTTCTCTCAATCGCTTCTAAAATTTTATCTTGCTGCTAGCTTCCCTGCCCTCAAACGATGTTCATCCCATATAACCTTGTACTCCCAGATTTGGTGTATTCCCGTGAGCTCATCCTTAGGCAAGCCTACTTATTCCACGTTGCCTAATTTCTAATCCTGCTTAAACTTCTGATCTCATGCACAAGACCGCATTGCCGAACGTCAGACCAGGAACGATGACCTCTTTCGATACACCTCTCACAACATCATACCTATTGTAATTCAACAGTGCCCTATTTTTCATCACTGCTGCATTCCTGTTACCTTTAGTCGTCAAGTATATTTCGTGTTCCCTCAGGTACTCGGTCCCATTGCTTATCCATACGCCCAGATATTTGTATTTATCTGTTATCTCTAGCGTGACTTCCTGTATTCTAAGCTCACTACTTTCGTTGTCATTGAAAATCATGACTGCTGATTTTTCCTCACTGAATCTAAAATCTAACCTATCTCCCTCATTACCGCAGATGTCCATCAATCTCTGCAAATCTTCCTTGTTGTTGGCCATTAGCACTATATCATCTGCGTACATTAATGCCGGTAGTGCCTGATCAATGAGTTTTCCTTGTTTGACTAAAGAGAGGTTGAAGCCCAGTCCACTTCCCTCTAATTTGGCCTCTAATCCTTGTTAAAGAACCCCAGGTGGTCAAAATTTCCGGAGCCCTCCACTACGGCGTCTCTCATAATCAAATGGTGGCTTTGGGACGTTAAACCCCACAAATCAATCAAGCCTCTAGTCCTTGTAGGTACATCATGAATAATAAGGGTCACAGAGGACACCCCTGCCTAAGCCCCCGTTTTACTTCTGCAGGCTTGGATACATGTTTTTCCCACTTTATAAATACCTTGTTACCTTTATAGATATTCTTTAAAAGGTTAGTGACTACATGTTCCACGCCTATTGTGTCCAGTATTCCCCACAATTCCTCTTGCACCACGATATCGTACGCTCCCTTGATATCCAAAAATGCTAGCCACAGGGGCCTGTATTCCTTTTCTGCTATTTCGATGCACTGCGTCAGTGAGAACAGATTGTCTTCCAACCTCCTGTGTTTCCGAAACCCATTCTGCAGTTCCCCAAGCACCCCCTCATCCTCTATCCATGCCTGCAGTCTTTCCTTTATAATCTGCATCGCCAGCCTGTAGACCACTGATGTCACTGTTATAGGACGGTAGTTGTTTATCAAATGGTCAAATGGCATCGGAAGCGCCACCTAGGGAGCGGGAAACGAAAGATTCCGCGTTTCGCCACCTCGTCCCAGCGTAGTTTGCGAACTGAAGAAGCATCTAGAAACGTTGGCGCTGCTGGCACTCTTTAATGGCTGGCTTTGTGTCTGTTTTTATCTTTTTTTCTGTCTATAATTTTTGAGGTGAAGCTCCTTAAGGCGTGGGTCTGTCCGTCCCTTGTTTGTATGTAGTGGTACGTAGCCACGGGTGGCACATACCAGCCCTAGAACGGGTATGTGCCATTAGGGATGCGAAATGGAAGATGGTGGTACTTAGAGTGTTCACTAGATGGACGAACAGACGGATGGACAGACAGACTAGCAGACGGACGGACGGATGAATAGACGTGCAGACGTACGGACGAATGCACACACGAACAGTCGGAGAGACAGATGGATGGATAGACTCACGGACGGATGCATGGACAGACGGAAGCAAGAACAAATGGATGGACGATAGAACAGACGGGCTGACGGACGCTTCGCCCCATTGAGTGGGCGTGGAAGTACCGCAGTGATGCAGCCGCCTCAATCGCCATTCTGCTTTATCGTGCAGGTTTTTATAACCGCCTTGGCGTGCAACCAGCAAAACAGCGCAAGTGCCGAGCCGCCACCGCCCCAATGTGACAGCTCGTTTCTCGCCGGACTGCTTGCGTTGTCTTCGGCGTCTTGCAAAGCTCCTGCTTCAGTTCTTCAAGAATCCCTGCATGTGCTTCCACCAGCCTGGTCTTCCACATCGCCGTACGCATCACAGGAGCGCCTGTTAAGCACCTGGAAGCCTCTGCCTCCGCTCAGTGGGCGTGGAAGTACCGCAGTGATGCAGCCGCCTCAATCGCCACTCTGCTTTATCGTGCAGGTGGGTTGTGCCTTTCCGCTGTACTGTAAAAGGTCCAGCGACCGTTGTTTGCTAGTACTTCCATGCCCACAAGTGTTGTTCTCTCTCGGTTGCGAGTGTGTACATGTAGCATGGTTATTGTTTCTAGCGGGTGATGTGGAATTGAATCCTGGGCCGCCGAAGGAGGAGACAAGCAAAGAGCACAAATAACTTCTTTCTTTGATCAAATCCCTTCATAAAAACGTTGACACGAAGCACAGCGAGGTTATGGCTTCTCTCGGCGCTGTCAAGGAAGCGCAACGTTCACTTGAAGAAAAAATTTGCGACATTCACAGCAGGCTTTCCGTGGTAGAGGACAGTATGCGCTTGAGCAGTGAAAATGCGAGTGTGGGCGTAGCGCAAAAACTGGCAGCGTTGAGCGAACGTCTCAACGAACTAGAAGATCGCTCCCGCCGGGATAATCTGATATTACACGGCATTGAAGACACTGCATCCGAAACATGGACCCAGTGTGAAAAAAAAAAGTATGCAATGTCCTTAATACAGAATTAAAGCTAAATATTGGTGACGATGACGAACGCATATCTCGTGGGAAAGTATGCGCCAGGAAAATGCCGACCCGTCATAATTAAATTCGTATCTTCCAAGCTGCGCGAGAGCATCTTGGTCGCAAGAGCCAAACTCCAGGCTTCTGGCTTATCGGTTAATGAAGACTTCTGTGCGACTACGAGAAGTGTGCGTAAAAAGCTTTTTGAACTAGCAAACAGCAGTTTTCAGCACGTTATAACAGACTATATATAAACAAAAAGTGCTTCGTGTACTCGCGAACAACCGATAGCATCTGTGAACTGGAATCCGACAGAGATGAAAGTGCGAACGACTCTTCGTCTGCTTCTACGTCTGCAGGTAGAGGCCCTTGCTTGTCCTAGCCCGAACATCAAATGTTGTGACCCCTGTTTTGGCTGGCACATCCTTTCTACTATCAAATGTCAGAAGCATAATCAATAAGCGAGACACATTATCGGCTGTCATTGACTCGTGCTGCGCTGACGTCGTGGCACTCACCGAAACATGGCTGTCCCCCGATGTAGCCAGTAGTGAACTATTTGACTGCGACAAAAAGTACGCCATCTATCGCTGTGATCGTAGTAGCGGAAAAGGGGGAGGTGTGCTTATAGCGGTAGCCGATAACCTAGAGTCACACATGATACCGGTAAATTCTTCTTTAGAAATTGTTTGTGCAAATATCTCTTTACGCCATCAGAGTGCTCTATTTTGTGTGTGCTATAGGCCGCCCAACGCGGCGCCTGACTTTTGTAGCGAATTACATGACGTGTTGAATTCACTAGTTGTACAATTTCCGCATTTTCATCTGTTCCTTTTGGGAGGCTTTAACTTTCCTAAAATTGATTGGTCAAGTACGAGTCCTAGTATCACAGAGGTGACAGCGGAGAATAAATCATTTGTTAATTTATGTTTAGATTTCAATCTGACTCAAATGGTCACCGAACCAACAAGAACAGCCGTTACGTCTGCTAATGTACTGGATTTAATCCTGAATACGACACCAAACTTACTGAACTCACTGACTTGTTTTCCTGGTGTTAGTGACCACTGCTGCCTGCAATTCACTTTAAACATTGACATTTCACCCCGAACTAAGGTTACGAAGACCATAAGAAACTACAAAAAAAGGGGACTATGCCGCAATAAATACGGAACTTGAACAGTTTATTGATAGCTATATGCCTGGTTTTTTTGACCAATCAGTCGAGCAGAATTGGTGTCGTTTTAGGGACAAAATTTCTTTATTGATCGACAGGCATGTGCCGCTTCAAGTTATATCAAAAAAGCAGCGATCGCCATAGTTCACAGTAAACCTGAAAAGGCTTCTTAATAGAAAAAAAACACCTCTTCCGCTCTGCTAAGCTCGACAGCAGTGTTTTTCGTTGGAAGGCTTATCGCGAAGCTCTTTCCGCGTATCGCTTTTCCATGAAGAATGCCAGGCGTGACTATTTCAACACTACACTTCCCTCGTTGTTGTCTACTAACCCGTCGAAATTTTGGAAAACTGTCGACCCAATAAAACGAACCGTCGTATCACTTAATGATTCCAATGGCCACGCGACGCGCAACGAAGAATACTGTTCTGTTCTTCACAACGTCTTTTCGCAATGTTTTTCAGATTCATGTGCAGTCTCAGTGCCGCAGGTATATCACAGCGGGTTTTTTCCAATGGACTATATAACTATTGAATTTGAAGGAATTATTAACTTAATCCGGTGACTTAAGCTGTCTTCTGCTGGTGGCACTGATGAGATAAACGCGAAATTTCTGAAGAACACTGAAGTATACTGTTTCATTGTATTGTCGCACATTTTTAAGCAGTCTCTCCAGTATGCCACTTTGCCAACTGACTGGAAGGTGGGGAAGGTTATTCCCATCTTTAAATCCGGAAACCAACACTCTCCCCTGAACTACCGACCAATTTCTTTAACAAGTATTCCGTGTAAGATGCTTGAGCACATAATCTACTCTAATCTCATGGCATTTCTTGAAACTAACTTATTCTTCAGCAAGTTCCAACACGGATTTCGTAAGCATCATTCGTGCGAAACTCAGCTTCTATGTTTTACACATTACGTCATCTCAGCACTAGATAACAAAATACTAGTAGATTGCATTTTTTTAGATTTCGCTGAAAGCCTTTGATAAAGTGTCACACCAATTACTACTACTTAAGCTTAGCATACTGAATATCGACCCTAACACTCTGAAATGATTGAATGCTTTCTTACTAACCGCACTCAGTATGTTACCGCTAATAATTGTTCCTCAAATCCCTGTGCAGTTAGATCTGGCGTACCGCAAGGTTCCGTTTTAGGTCCTTTACTTTTTTTAGTCTACATCAATGATCTAGCAAGTAACATTAAGTCATCCATAAAACTGTTTGCTGACGACTGCGTTTTGTACCGCAGAATAACTAACGAAGACGACAACGTTCTTCTTCAAGGTGATCTTAATCACGTCTCTGACTGGTGCAACACGTGGCTAATGAACCTTAACGTTACTAAGTGTAAAAGCATGACAATCACACGTTCTTTTATCACTCCGAAGCTTTTCAACTACACTATAAATGGAACTAGATTAGAGCAGGTTAGTAGCTACAAATACGTTGGAGTTCGCATAACAAATGATCTATCGTGGCATTCTCACATTACCTACATTATCAACAACGCTAACCGGTCTCTTGGTTACCTCCGCAGAAACTTTCGCCAAGCACCAACACACCTTAAGTTGCAGCTTTACCAAACAATAGTCCGACCAAAACTCGAGTACGCGTCTGCCATATGGGACCCAGCTCAATCAACATTAATTGAAGCCTTAGAAGCTGTCCAAAACCGATCAGCCCGCTTCATTCATAACAACTATGCTCGTACTGCCAGTGTGACCTTAATGAAATCTACTCTTGAACTCCCAGATCTGGTCACGAGAAGAACAATTTTCCGTCTGTCGCTCTTTCATAAAATTTTCTTTCATAATCAAGTACTTAGAGAGGAATTAATCTCAGGACCTGCATACATCTCATCCCGTGTTGACCATCAGAATAAAGTAGCCATTCCTTTCTGCCACACCAACCACTTTTTGCAGTCTTTTCTTCCGAAGACAAGCAGGGACTGGAACCGCCTTCTCCCCTCCATTGCTGCCACTAGGGATCAAGGGCTGTTCAAATCCGCAGTGTCGAAACACATTATGGCGTAACTGCACACTGTTTTTCGTTATTTGTTGTATTTATTATTTTAACTATTATTTGTTGTATTTCCTTCACTGTTGTTATTATTTTTTTTCTCTTTGCCACATTCATATTGTACCCACCCCCTCTGTAACACCCTCTGGGTCTTGAGGGTATACTAATAAATAAATAAATTCATCATTATTCACTCTGTGGATATGCTGTGATTTTTGTGTATCTTTATTACCTCGTTCTGATGTGTTTTTCTCTTCCCCTTTCTCTTTGTTTTCTTTCTTTCTATTTCACTCAGTGTCTGTCTTTCTGTCTTTTTTCTTTTGGTGTCCTCTATATTGCTCTTCTTTTTTAACTCCGTTTATTTCGGTTTTTCTGCAGTCGTTCTTTTCTACTTTCCACTTCACTCTTTCTCTTTTCCTCTATCTTTTCTTTCTCTTACTCTCCGCGCTCCTTCTAACGTATGTCATCTTCATTTTCACCTATTTCCCATCCCCTGTACGAGGCTATGCTACACTGTAAGAGCTATGCTACACCATCGCCTCCTAGAGGCACTGGCTACACAGTATTGCTATGCTATACTGCTATGCGGATACCATATAGTTCCATACAATAATATCTAGAGTGGAATCTAGCGCTAGTGTCTACACGGGCTCCTTCAGGGGTGCTTGTACTCGCATGGGAATGATGGGAAGTACAGACTTCGGATCTGCTTCGGATGGATCAAGTTCTTGAGATTCGCCACGCTTCTTTTCCGATTGTGAAACAAAGTAACATGAAGTTATATTAAATTGAAACTTTATTGCAAACGGTTCTTGTGACCATTAGGGTATGCATTCCTCTGTCATTGCGTTCTAGATTTGGCATCAAGGTGTAAAGAATTACTCCTTACAACATTTGAAAGCAAACATTTTGGGTTTGCCCTCGAAAGTACGCAATATCTATTTATGGAAATGACAGCACAGTATTAAGTGAGGAACACTTAACGTTTCGTTGGCTGCGATGTCAGGTGCGTCTGTTCAAGAGGTCTGCCCCCAACGCACCTCTTGTTTTTTTGTGAACTCGAGTCAGAAGAGCGTGGTGGTGCATCTACTTCGCGTCAGCGTCATTTTGCAGTTGATTTCAACGAGTTTTGGCAGTACTCACTAACAACAAACGTGATCTGGGTGTAATATCCTGCACTGACATGATGATGATGATGATGAAAAACATTTATTATAAAAGAGAGAAGAGAGAGGTACGGGGCCAAAGCATGACCCTGCTACATGGTCGGCGTCCTTAGTCCGGGACACCGCTTGACGAGGCCCCTACTCGCGCCCGTCTCACTAGAGCCCGTTGAGACTCTAGTGATGAGCAGTTGAGGAGGGCAGTCTCCCATGCCTCTCGGGAAGGGGTAGGGGAAGGGGGTAGGTGGGGATTTTTCGGACATGCCCATACCATGTGGAAGATATCACACGTCTCCCCACAGTATGGTCACCGCCCATCTGTGTTCGCATCGAAATGCTTTAGGATTGCAGGACAGAGTAGAGTACCTGTCTGCAGGCGCCTTAGAGTTCGCTCTTCCGCCTTACTCAACCCCTTTGCAGGAGCCGGGTAAAGGCGGTGAGTGTCACGATAATAGGTCAGAATTTCTTTGAACCGCAGCAGCGGTGTATTGGCCTCCGAGTCATAAGAGCCAAGGTGAGGAGCCCGGTGGGTAAGCGCTCGGGCGGCCGCGTCAGCGGCCTCATTACCCCGTAAGCCCTGATGGCCAGGAGCCCGTACGATGCGTTTCGGGGCTGGATCAGCGAGAGCCCGTTTTAGAATTTGGCTGGCTAGGGGGGATATCTCTCCAACCAAGTAATGAGTACATGCTTTCCGGGAGTCCGTGATGATAACTTTCGAGTTGGGGTCCGCAGCAGCAAGCGCTATCGCGACTTCCTCAGCGCGCTCTGGATTTTGTGCTCGGAACGAGAGCCCATTGACATGCTTTTCCCGGTGAACTACAGAGGCCGTGTAAAATCCCGTGGGCGAAGGCCCTGCTATATCTACGTAAATACACCAGGTCGGGAGCCGTGTTGCCTCTCAAGCGTGCGAGCCCGCGCCTGTCTTCTGCTTTCGTGCGTGTGCTTATCCATGTTACTGTGCACTGACATGGGATGCTACATCTATGCGCAGCGGTGAGTGGACGACGCTTCGCTTAAACTGTCAAACACGACTTATACAGCTCCAGCGTTGCAGCAAATTGAGAGGCTTGGCAGTTTTAAGCTTCTTTGAACAGTAAAGGGGAAGCTTAAAGGGGTTGTGAAACGCTCGCTCTAAAGCGACAATGCGAAGCCACTGGCGTTCACACGCACTAACTTGGCGACGTCATCGTAAGTAACGCTTTGCCTATCGAAGAACACAGAACTCTTCGGTAATTGCGAGAGCATGAAACCGGGACACCCATCAGCGTCTTTGCCATATGAAATCGGCACTACCTTGAACTCTAAAGTCATATTAAGCAGCGTGTGGAACGTGGATCGCGTATGGCAGACGCCGATGAGCGCCTCTTTGGCGCGCTCGATATGCTATATATAGCTCTGCGTTCCTCGATAGGCAAAGCGTCTATGCAGGTCCACTCGGGCTGATGATATAGTTAGCGCATGTGGCTGCCGATGGTGTCGCGTTGTCGTTCTAAAGCGACCGTTTCATGACCCTTTTATGTCCTTTGCACCAAACCCACTACCCACTTTATGCAAAGAACTAAACTGAAACTGCAGAAAGAGATTCGTACAGTTCACTGGCTAACGCGATCAAATCCGAAGCCTGTACTTCCCATAATTCTCATGAGGGTACGTGATCGCAGCGCCAAACTCCTCTCTAGGTATTATTGTATGAACAGTACGAGGCTATACTATACTCTTCCAAAGTATTCTGGATAGCCGAGTAGTTCAAACGCTTGCCATAAAACCGTAGGCACATGGTTTGTAACCTCGCTTCGGCAAAAACTTTCTTTCCTCCAATAGTTTTTTCTACGCCATTACTTCTCTTTCTTTCACTCGCTGTTTACTCTTTCTCTCGCACGCCAGAGTTACTGAGTCCCTCTCCGAAAAAATTCGTGAATGTGTCATGGTATTATGTGCCCACAAATTACCGAGAAACCTAATGACTACCGTTTGTTCCCAAGCTTTTCCGATTTGCGAACCGATGCATGTGCGTGTCTTGCCCTTGGCATTATTAGAGTGCTTATTGAGGCACCTCAACATAACGCATGGTGCCACATGACATACAATTTATTATTTTTTCAAGCTATAAATTACTGATGAAGCACAGACCACAAGAGTAACAGTGTATAAAATGTGCTTTTGTTTAGGAACCTTTCGAGACTTGTAGTTGTCGTGTATGACGCAGGTGAAAAAAATTGACGATAGATCCACGAGGTGAATCATGATCAGAATGGGCGAAGCTCCTGGAAGTAATATCATGAAATTTTTTTCCATTAATTCGCCTGGCGATATGCGCGTTTTCTCGCCGCTTCCCATTGTTGAACGTTTTCAAGACCTGCTTCGCGACGTTGACGTGCTGCCTCGGCCTCTCGTTCCCGTACGGAAAAATCTTGCCGACGCTGACGTGCCGCTGCAGCTTCTTGTTCACGTATGGTGGGATCTTGTCGACGCTGCTTTGTTAATGTGGCTTCTTGTTCCCGTACGGAAGGATCTTGCCGACGCTGAAGTGCCACTGCAGCTTCTTGTTCACGTTCAGCGGGATCTTGCCGACGCTGCCTTGCTGATGTGGCTTCTCGTTCCCGTACAGCAGGATCTTGGCGGCAACGTCGCGCAGCTTCCCGGCGCGCTTCTGCCTCGCGTGCTCTCACTTCAGGGTCCTACCTGCGAGTGAGCGCCGCCGCTGCCCTGCGCGCCCACCTTTCGGCATCCTTATCCATGCGAGCGCACACCGGCGGCAACGAGCATCGGCAACTACAAACCTGTATCGATGTGGTTTTGATTATAAAACGATTGCTTTAGAAAACAGCTGGCGTCTTCTTTTTGTTTTGCTTTAGAAACATATGGCGTCTTTTCGTTTTGCTTTTAGAAAACATCTGGCGTCTTTTGTTGGTTTATTTCATCAATCAACGGCGTTTTGAACAAAAATTTCTTTATTGTTTTATCACGCACAGGATAAATCTCAACAGGCACTACCTTGGAGGTAAACAATGGCTGCTACTGGGAATGAGAGACAGCAGAAGTCGGCTTTTGACACTTTTACTTCTACTAACGTTTCTTACTGGAACATGCCGATGGCTGCTAATGAGAAATGAGAGACAGACGAATTCGGCTTTTAGTTAACGCGCACGCTGGGAATTTTTAGATGCGGAGCATCTTATACTCGTGCCTTGTAGTGCGCCGTCCGCGTCGTCCGCGCCGTCCACACCGCTTCTCGAACATTCGACAGCTGACGCGCGCGCATGCGCCGTCGCGCCGTCGCCCACTGTTCCACCATCTGTGCATCCCTTCCTCCTCTACACACCGCGCGCGCTTCACTCCTCCACCATCTGTGCACCCTTCCTCCTCTACACACCGCGTTCGACATCTACAATTCTCCTGATTCTCCAGTGGACGCGCATGTGGCGTCGCGCTTCGAGAACATTCAACAGCTGACAGTGCATGCGCCGTCGTGCTGTATATATACTCAAGGTCGGCGCTCGCTCGCTCAGTTGCCGCTCGTCGGTTGGTTTGTACGGCGCGTCGACGTCCAAGGTCGCGGTGAAATGAATTCCAACGAATCCACAAACACAATGATCGACGTCCCTTCGACCAGCGCCGCCCTTTCGCATACGTGTGTACGTGTTCACTCATTTAACACCCCCTCCTACAACCACGTTAACCAATTTAGCCATCGACCCAAGTAAGTCGCAATTTAACACCCCATTTCACAACCACGTTAACCAATTTAGCCATCGACCCAAGTAAGTCGCACTTTAACACCCCGTTAACCAATTATATGGTCCGCATCCTCCTCAGTGTTCCCCCGAGGGAAGCTGCGGGCAATTTTTTTATTGTTCAATCAATGCACAGGAGAAATCTCCCACCGGCACCACCTTGGAGGTCAAAGCGTAAGACTGGTTACACACTACGACTGCGACTACGACTACGACTACGACTACGACTACGACTACGAGGGACGAACAGGTGCCGCTATAAGGAGCTTCGCCCTAAAAGAAAATATAGAGTACAAGAGGAGTGCGCGCCTGTTGATGATGAGAATAACTTTCGATCTGCAACACGTGGCCTACTTGGAGCATAGAATCTCTGCTGTAAAACTATCAGTTAAAGCGCACGAAAAACAGACAGGAAGAGAGGACAAGCACTTGTCCTCTCTTCCTGCCTGTTTTTCGTGCGCTTCAACTGATAGTTATACCATGCATATCCAACTAGCCCAACTTTCGATTCTGTTGCTCTGCTTTAAAAGGTGGCAGAATATCCTTTGGTAAATGTATTTGGGCTATTTTATAATATTTATCTGGTGATGCATACTAGATGTGACTGATTCATTCATTCATTCGTTCTTTGGAGAATCGCAGCAACATGTCGGAAGCGCAGGGTGCCCTGTTCTTCTCATTCTGTTCTTGAATTTCAGGAGCCATTAAATCGACTTGTAGCGATTTGATGTTCACGCAATGTTCGCCTAATTTTGTATTTGTCCAGAAGCTCCGCAACTTTCTGCCTTGTTCAACAGTTTATGAAGGTATGAATAAGGATGAAGGCTTAGCTATTTAACTTGTGTTGTCCAATACATTTTCAGCCACATACCATGTTCATTGCAGACAACGCTGTCGAGGCAGCGAAACATGTTCCGTCAGCAAAGTGTATTACTCCACGCGTTTCGTCGTTACCCGTGCTCGTGCGAACAGCACAAGGGTAGGCGCGTCAAGCATCGCGATGCTTCAGACAGGAAGAATTATGCGTGGCTCGGCTTTCGCAAACCCCGAAAAACGGAGCTATGAAATTCCCAGTAATGTAGCACTAGCACCAACCCACACCATGATACGGTTAGACATAAGAAACCGGCGCATTGTACAGCATCATCGTGTTCTAAGTCTGCATAATGCTTGCTGAGCGGCCAAAGGCAAAAACGTATTAAGATTGTTACTTCATCTTCGGACCCCTTGTCAAACGCTTCCTGATACGTTTTGGTAATCATGACAATTAGGTGTCCTCTTAGCCTAGGCATGGCCTCCGTAATAAGCTGACGCGGGTAACTTGGTAGCCAAAGGCTACCAAGTTACCCGCGTCAGCTTATTACGGAGGCCATGTGTACATTATTACGGAGCTTATTACGGAGGCCATGTGTACATTATTCTTTGCATAGTAGAAAGTGCAATCTCATCTGAATTGTTAAAGTAAAGCCCATCACTCCAACAACACCATTGTTAGGGTCTCGATGTCGGAAGCGCTGACAAGCTGCATTGGGTCACTCAGGTACTAAATTTCTGGTGCAGTTTCAATTTCACCTTCTTCTATTGATTTATTGCTCTAAGACAACAATCAGCACTGCGTCCATAGGCCCAGAATTTTATGGATTGTATAAGACCGAGGCGCTGACACTTTGTAAGAATGGCCGACTGGGCTTGTTGGTTTAACATATTTGAAGTGTAAGGCTCGACGACGACAAAAAACAGAGCGAGAGTAGACAGACACGGGGTTCCACTTTAAACTTATTTAAATGCGAAGCATTTCTTAGCGAACTTCAGCGACATTGAGCGTATCTATTTATTTATCTAGCCGTCTACGGCTTTTAGCTCTCCTGGCCGTTTCGATAATGGTATCGATGCCAAACTTCGTATGACATAACATGACTGTATGAACAAAATATTGCTTTAGTCACAACATGAAATTCATGATACGTATATCATGAATGTCATGATTTACATTTCATGGTCTTGCAGCTCTTGAGGTGGTTTAGTTCACATGGCATGTTGCGAAACTGGTATGGTATGGCACGATTGCATGGCGAACACAACTGACTGACCCTAACATATAAACCCTGACATGCGAGTCATGTAACAACATGACTACATGTCACACTCATGATGCGCTCGCGACCGTTTCACTAGAGTCACATATATCAAATTTTGGTATTACAGTAGGTGAAGGGATGACGAAAGTGTGATACTGGTGCAAACATGATAAACATCAGATGCACATCATGTAACAACATGAGTACATGCTACAGGAACAGGAACTGGCACGACCGGCGCAGACGCGACTGGTGGTGGCACTTCCACAGCACATGGAACAGGGACCGCTTCCTGAATCTCGGCCGGCTTGCTTGACGGAATGCACCACCGGCGGATCGAGAACAGACACAGCATCCTGGAGGCCACCACAAGCTGAAAGATGCACAGCCAGGACGGAAGCAGCAGCAGGCAATACTGTAGCAGCAGAAGACGCAAGCGAAGGATGGGCAGCTGATGCAGGTAAGGTATGGTTCGCATCAGCAGATCCGACCAGAACAGCCATCCTCGCAACTGCTCTCCAAGTCGAAGCGTGTGCAGTCAGGGTATGCTCAACTGCAGGACACAAGGCCAGAGTGGGCACCTCAGGAGCATGGCCAGTGGGACGCCGACAGGTGCAGCACAAATGAGCACACTCTCAGTCTTGACCGGAATTGTCTCTGCACGTGAGGTTGAAGTATTGCCTTGTAGAATCGGCATTATTTCCGTAGAACGCGGAGGGCCTATGGCACAGCAAGGTTGGAAGCATAACACTGTAGCAGTATGGGTCGAGGAGGACGAACGCTGTGGCGTTGATGCTCGCGTCGCGTACGAGTTGACCTGCAGAGCAGCCAGCTGCTGCTACACGCGGCCAAAGCGCTCCTCTTCCCTTGCCTGATTCAATGCTGACAGGGCAGTGCAAGCGTCCCCCGTCTTGACGAATGACCGAAGTAGGTCGGGGTCACGCAGGCTGCGTAGAATCTGGTCCTGTATGATTTTATCTGCTACGGGGCCGAAATTGCAGTTGTTGGCCAACCACCGCTGCGCTAGAATAAATTGGACGGGAGTCTTGTCCGGTTCTTGAATTCTCGGCCGAAATCTGGAACGTACGCAGAAAGCGTCTTGAGGCGGCGCGAAGTATGCGTCTAGAACGGCTAAGGCCGGCTGGTACGCGTCGCATGTTGCGCCATCTCCTGAAGTGTGGACGCCTTTAAGCGGCGTCTGCTTGTGAGTAGCCTTGTAATATGCTTGCGATCCCTCCACTACTAGCGATTCGAGCAGCAATCCCTTCTTCGCGTCTGGCGTATCGTCCGTGGCCGCCGCGTCGACGTACACTTGCAAAACGCTACGCAAAGTCTTCCAGGGAATCGGAGGCACGCCAGGGCATTGCAGGAACGCAGGTGGTGGAATTTCAGGGAACATGCTGCGGCCTAGACAAATCAAAAGTGGTAAAAATAAATGTGGAGCCACCCCACTTGTAAAGGTCTGCAGTTCCGTCAGCCCACCGAGATATCCGCAAGTATCGTCTTGAATGTGAGCCACACAGCAAAAGAAAGTAGAAGAAAGAATGGCTCACATTTCGGCAGAATAGACGTGGAGCAAGGCAGGTATATGGTCTCGGTGTGCCACAAGCCCGTGATCTTCAGGAAATACTAAATCGGTGGGGTAGTAACCGGGGTGCTAAACATGTTAGCACAGGTAGAAAAGTTCATCTGCCTACCTGTGCCAGATGCAAAAGAATTCGCCTCCTCGTCGCCAGTTGTGGTATTGTGCACCGGACGCGACGCACGGGGAACGTGAGGCCCGGCATTCGGAGCGCGGGCCGGGAAGGAAAAGGAAATGGCCCACACGAGACCCGGGCGGAAACTCCCTTTATGTACAAAAGCATCAGTATATATACTAAGGTCCCTGGATGAAACAAGTTTCCAAGGTAGCGACACCCTCCCTTTTCCTCCTCGCTTATTGGCCTGAAGCGCCCCCTAGAAGGTTTAAAACTTTCATCCAAAAGCGAATGTTTGGGTTCTGTTGCTAGGTGAATAGATGTAAATGAAACAAAATGGAACTGAAATAAGACGTAGAATAAACAGTTACCTTTATGAACATAAACGGCACAACACAAGAGCAAGCGGGATGTGCGTTACTCAACCGGCAACGTTGGGCAGTTCTATACTTTACACCACTAGCCATGGCGTCTCGCGTAGTACATTTTAGTTCCACGGCCGTGGTATTTCGTCCAGTTCTAACTAGTCCACTTCTCCGATTGTGTTTTGTTCGTGCTGTGACACAGTGAACGTGCTTCTTGCTGGATCCTGTAAGTGTCCACAGGGCGTGACGTTGTGACGATTGATTACAACCGGCTTGTGCACACGCAAGAAAAAAAACTACGACCAGACTGGTACGAACACTCGTCCAGCAGCACTGCGATGACGTTTTTTTTTTAATGTGCCCATTTGGACAATCGTGATGCCAAGTGATTCTAATGTGGTGCTGGGAACTTCCTGAAAAGTGAGAGTTCTACTGGTGAGGTGTCTCGAAGCAGCGCGTTTCGGCTCAAGCGGGAACTGGTCAAGAGTGAAATGTTTCTGAAGGTGCGTTGATTACAACCTACAGCTGTTCTGTATACGTGCATACCCACATGTATTTGTACCAACCGGCATGCAGTAGACACGCATTAGACGCGTGACTGGCGTTTCAATAAAAACCGACAAGTGAACTCGCTTCACAGATCCGCGTCGACATACGTTGACGGAGTTGCACGAAAGCATTCGCGTGAAATGGTTCATAGTTGCACTTATTGGTGCGCTTCATCTCGGAAAGCACGAGGTAAGTTGAAGAGAGCGAAACCATTTTCTGTTGTTGACGGCAACGCAGCATTGCTGAAAAACGCAGATGTTGCATTGATCGAGCATGGCGAAACAATCATTGTCGACTTAGCGCACACCGAAACGCTTCTCGTCTTCAGTTTATGTTCTGGCTACGAATTTTGTCTTTGGTCACGGCGAGAATCCGGCTGGAGCCATATGCGCATGCGTACTCGTTTTGAACCTTTTGCATAATAATAAAGAACACCACCAGCCATTTGCAAGATCACGTGCAAGTAATGCACCAATTACAGACGCGGATGGCAGAGAAAAAAGAGGAGTAATCGAGAGAGTGAGGAGGACGGCTTGAGAACAATGAGTGACGCTACCTTGTTTCATCTAGGGACCTTAATATATACATATGCACAACGCCCTCTGTGGGGCCAGAGAACTGGTTCCGAAACCGAAACCACGACACCGTAGCCAGCACACAACGACGTGGGTCAAGACACAAGCTGCACGCCAAAAATGTATCCTGCATCGACGACTACTGTGGGCATAGGTCTGCTTACGCGCCCATCTTCGACATGGCGTCGCCTTCAATCGCTGGCTTTCCTGAGATCCCGGCCATTTTCAACTTCGCCACTCCTACGCTTCGTAGACGGCTCTGGCACCTTCCGCGGTGCAGATTACTGGCCCGAACTTGACGAATGCACCAAACTCGTATGTCGAGGCACATCAGCTTTGCACTATTGCAACAGCGCTCAGCTGTACTCGAGCAGTTTGCCGCAGTGACGACAACGACGCAGACGTGTACGCTAGGAACAGCAAGGGTGGCGGCAACGTACAGCTGGACCCACCCGCCACCAAGCAAGACATGTGGAAAGACATCGATGGCGTCCATCATGGTCCCGTGGCAAGAGTCTACGGAACGGTGTCCGTAAAGAGTTCTTCCGTGGCTCTAATCACGATGGGCGCTGCAGTACGGGTCGACATTGTCGGGGAATGGAGCCTTCGCCACCCTCGGCGACCACAACAGCTGTTTCCACTGCTGCGGCCTCCCGTGCTTTACAGAAGGGCATGCTCGTAGGGCACGCCCACTGGACTTAGTTTGCTTACGGTAGCGAGCCAGTCAGGTTCTTGGGCATTGGCTTCGGAGCCATTTACAGTCGATGCTTCAGGTAGTAAGTCATGGACGAAATGGCTCTAACGGCCAGCTCAAAAAATCCCTATCTCTACTTGCTTGTGAAAGCCCGCTTAGCCTGGAGCTTCCCAGCTCAGTGTTCTGGGCTTGTGTTAGTTTTGAGAACTGTAGCCAGGTGAAGGACGGATATGCGTCAGCATGTTTAATGCTTATACTTTCAATATAAATTTGAAATGTGGCTTGATAAAATACATTGTTTGCGGGGCAAATAATTGAAAACTGATCAGACCACCCTTAACCACGAGGGGAATTGTTTAGTTCGTCTTGCATATTGACGACGATGAGTGAATGAAATGGCATCTTTTCTGGCCATTAGAAAATTTTCACACCTATAGGATACTTCATTGAATTTGAATCACTCCTCCTTGAATATTGGTTTCATGAGCCTGAACAATGACAATGCTTCAACATTGTTCGTTTGGTCAAGTGAAGCAGTACATGCTCAATTTATCTTGGTCATTACAAAAGTTCTCACTAATGATGCTGCATGCTTATGCAAGAACACTTTCTGAATCACTTGTACATTGCCACGCGCTGAAATCCCGTGAGGTGGTGGCGGGCGTTATTGAAATATATTGGCACCAAAAAGCCGTAACAACAACGGGACCCGTTAGCCGCACTGGTCTTGATCTCTGAATCACTTAGCCTAGATCTTCGCGCATAGTCCGTTGCCTAGACGCCCGTTCGTCTAGAACATCTATAACCCTCTAATATATGGCAATTTCGGTAAGGGTGCATGCCTATAGCTGTTTAGATAGTGCAATGTGTCCTCAATTCTTCCAGCCCTAGAAAAGAGAAATGCGGCTCTAACAGGTAGGATAGATTACTAAATTAACGTTTATTTAGGATCCACGCAGTTCTGTTTGCGTTACATGCATAAGTTTTCCAGCTGCGTGAACATTCACAGTGACGTTATAGTGCCAATATCTGAGCTGAATTTTCATATTTTTTCACGTTCAATGTCGAGTTCTTCAGCGCAATATCTATGTCGCGTGTTAAAAAAGTTGGCCCCGTATCTGCATGTTACACTGCTAATGTCGGCGAAAGACGATAGTCTTGAGTCTGGAAAGAGGAAACAAAACGTTTATTCAACGTTCTGCGCAATAAAAATGGTGAATGGTATTCTGGAGGTGCTGCGAGCGTGCAGTGGAGGTGAACGAGCGCATCGTCACGTCACACGTGCGACACGAGCGCAATCTGGCAGTTATCTTGGAAAACGCAGCGCGCTGTTCTGAGACGGGCGTGCGCGCCCTTCTGAGAGGTGATAAGGAGTAGAACGCAAGGCGAAGGGTAGGTGCCACCACCGTGTCGTCTTAGCACAGCGTTAGAAACACTTGCCTTTTCGTGCAAGCGTTGTATGGCTAGTGCAACGTGATGAACGCTACGCTTCTTAGAATCACCTATGTATGCCCTTTCTAGTAAAAGATGGACATACAGAATATATACGCGTTTTTGTGGTGCCTCGGATATGCACAATAATTGATTTTTAATTGACAATCGTGTACACAACTATGAACGCTGCATTTTGAGCATTATTGGTGGGCGCTGCAAATGGGATCGGCCGTTTGGGGTATCGTCTGGTGCCGTTTAGGGTACCTGGTACCGTTAAGAGTGAACAGACAGACAGACAGACAGACAGACAGACAGACAGACAGACAGACAGACAGACAGACAGACAGACAGACAGATCAAAATTTTTGGGTCGAAGGTCCCTAAGAAAGACTATCGTCTTCAAAAAACCGCGTTTTTTGGTAAATCTACGAGTGGACTTCGTCGGGGGAGGGGACTTCGCTGTTCTCGGCGACCACGGCAGCTGGTTCCGCCATGGCGGCTATGTGTGTTGTACAGAAGGGCACGCTCAAAGACAAACCCATGGGACCTTGTCGTCAAGCCAGTCACATTCCTGGGCCTAGGCTTTGGGTGCATTTCACGTGTTTCGTACGTTGGTTGGTTGGTCACTCCTGAAAGACTGCAGGTTGGCGCAACACACTGCGGGGGATCGGCCATGAAACTGGTGGTGCCTTATTTTAGAGTTGTTGTACAATTTGAATATGTTGAATATTGGATGGCTTAGGGCGTGATATATTATGACGTCAACCCAGACGTCATCATATTTATTTATTTATTTTATTTACAGAATACTGTCAATCAACAATGGGGATTATTACAGGAGTGAGCATCATTGTCACAACTTTCGACGTTTGAAACAAGAAAAAGCAGAATAATAAAGAATACATAATCGCTGAACAGAGCAGTACTGGCATAGAACAATCATACATAGTTATTTGAACGATAACAAAGTACGAAGTACGCCAATGGTACACCAACAAAAGACAGGAGTTGAGAAGAAACGAAGCACAGAAAGAAGAAAACACATATCGAGTATTGTTATCAAGGAACCGTATTAAACAATAAATATATGCATGTAGGCCCGTGTGCTCAGATTTGGGTGCACGTTAAAGAACCCCAGGTGGTCGAAATTTCTGGAGCCCTCCACTACTGCGTCTTTCATGATCAAATGGTGGTTTTGGGACGTTGAACCCCACATATCAATCATATAATAAATATATGCAGACAAGTGTTTTAGTATGACAATTGGAAGCAGGAAGGACTGTGTGAAGAAAAACAGGTGATCACTGTACATGCTAACTAGGTTAGAATAGATCAGTGCCTTCAATTAGTTTCATAAAGTTCTCTAATGTTGGCTGCTGTGCAATGACTGGATTCAGTGTGCTCCATTCTCGAATTACGCGCGGGAAGAACGAATAGAAAAAGGTATTATTACTAAATGAGTATTCTTCGAGTTCCCATGCATGGCTTCGCCTCGTCGGTCTGGTATCTCGAAAGCTCAAGTAAAGATCTGGGTTTATGCGGAATGGTCTGTGTAAATAAAGAAATTTGAGCCGGAAAACCTTTGCACAACTTTCAAGCGTGGCTAGACCAGCACGATGTAGTAGAGCAGTAGGTGAGTCGTTGCGCCCGTATCTGTTAAAGATAAAGCGCACTGCTTTCCGCTGAACCCTTTTCAGTATAGCGATACTATTCACTGTGTGAGGGAACCACACAATATTAGCATATTCTAAGACCGGGCGGACAAATGTGACGTAAGCAAGAAGCTTCGTTTCATGTGTGGCGAATGACAGGGCCCGTTTAATGAAAAATAATTTACTCATCGCTTTTTTGGACACTTGACGCACGTGCTCCATCTAACTAAGATCAGATGAAAGTGTGATACCAAGGTATTTGTACTGGTTAACCCTTCGTAGTGGCACATTGTTAAAATGGTAGTGAAAATCAAACTTAGACACCTTGTTGGTAATAGACATAAATACAGTTTTGTCAATGTTTATGGTCATTTGCCAATCAGCGCACCACTCAGCTATTTTGTTTATTGAATTACTCAACTTCACCTGATCATCGTGATGACGTATTTCATTGTAGAGCATACAGTCGTCTGCAAAGAGTCTGAGTTTAACGTCAGCGTAGTTAGTTATGTCATATATTATATATATATATATATATATATATATATATATATATATTGTAGTGGAGCATACGCACCAACGCGTATGCGCCTTCGGAAGACAACGAGAAGCCCGTGCTCTGATTGCGCGAGAACCTGTGCCGCCTTTGCCAGGCTTGCTGTTCGCCCATTTTCCGTCGCGACCTCGTTGCGACTCCTCTGTTCTAATAAACATCATCGCATTTGGTGGAGGTGCTGGGTAACGATCCCAGCACCAACGCGTATGCTCCACTACAATATATTATATATATATATATATATATATATATATATATATATATATATATATATAAATATATATATATATATATATATATATATATATATATATATATATATATATATATATATATATATATATATATATATATATATATATATATATATATATATATATATTAGGTACAAAACTGGAGCTAGTACAGACCGCTGCGGGACGCCTGACAACACCGAAGCTAGGTCAGAAGTGTGGATGCCATGCTGTACGTATTGGTGACGGTCAGTTAAGTAACTAGTTATCCATTGGAAGATAGAGCCATCGCCTAACAAGTGATTAAGCTTAAGTAGTAATTTAGGGTGCGAGACGCGGTCGAATGCCTTCGAGAAGTCGAGAAAAATTACATCAGTTTGAATACGTTCATTTATGCCGAGAGACAGGTCATGAAGTGTTTCGACGAGCTGTGTAACTGTCGATAGTCCTGATCTAAAGCCATGCTGGTTGGAATGCAGAATGTTGTTTGATTGAATAAAGCTAATTAGAAATTTTAACACAATATTTTCAAGAATTTTGATACTAGTGCAGGAGATCGAAATAGGCTTATAATTAGAAGGACTAGCGGCATTACCTGATTTAAATATTGGAGTAATTTTGGCAATTTTCCATTCAGCTAGAGTGCAGCCATCTGCCAGTAATTTGGAGTATAGTAAATGAAGATATTTACTGACTGGTTCTTCATATCGTTTAAGGAAGCCATTTGGGATTCCGTCTGGACCACTACTTTTTTTTTTCATTGATGCCTAGAAGCTGTGACATAATGCCAGCCTCTGATAAAGAAGGCGTGCCTAATTATTGGATATCCTGATTATAAAAACAAGCATTCATGTTCACAGTGCCATTATCGACTGTAAAAACCGAACGAAAATAACAGTTGAAATCGTCAGCTCTTGCTTGGTCTTGACCGTCTAGTGAAGGTCGATTAGTCATTTTTGTGTTTATGTTTTTTCAGAATTTGTGGGGAGAGTTTTTAATAAACTCATTCAATGTGGACCCGCAAAACTTCTGTTTCGCGTTACGCACCTGGTCCTTAAGTGATCTAGTAAGTGAGTTCAGTATAGAACGGTAGCCTGGAACATTCCTGTTTTTGTTAGTTTTACGCAACTTCTTGATTTTGCGTTTAGTATGCATTATTTCACGTGTGATCCACGGATTGCGTTTTTGAGTTGATTTAAAAACCATTGGGACAAAGTTCCGCATACAATGCATGATATGAAATTTGAATTTCAGCCAGACCACATCAATGCTAAAGCAAGCATCAAAACAAAGGTAAAAAAATTTCAGTGTACTTGTGTACAAGGTACGTCATTATAGCCGCATCATGGGCCTTGTTGAATGCATGTATTTCTATTAATTGGCCACGTAATTTCGGTGGACTAATAAAGGACAATGTTCATAATACTATTTTGTGATCGGATAACCCATCAAGTACGTGTACTCGAGATTCATTTGTAGGAAGGCTGTTACTTATAAAAACTAGGTCCAAGATCGAGGATGACGCCCCCTGTACTCGAGTTGGGACAGAAACAATCTGCTCGAGATTTAAGTCAAACATAAGATCCAATAGGATGCTTTGAGGTTTAGATGCAGGTACAAGGAACACCAGCCAATGTGAGGAAGATTATATATATAGATATATATATATATATATATATATATATATATATATATATATATATATATATATATATATATATATATATATATATATATATATATATATATATATAATATATATATATATATATATATATATATATATATATATATATATACGAACAAGCTGAAAAGATTTGAAACATTTAAATCAGCGAAATAATAAACTTTGCAGTGCATTCGTTCTGTTTCACGTAAAAAATTGCAGTTCCGAGTAGAATACTGCACGGGACCGATTTTTCCCGCCCGCGCTCGGCCCACTGTGTTTAAATGCGGTCCATGTCAGTCCTTCCTCAGTCCATGTCATCCTTCCACAAATCATCGCCAGAACAAATAACGCTCAGCCACCATTTTCACCTTTTCTGCACGAGTGTACAGAAGTCCTAAGATAATCTGTCTCAAAAGCCTCGACTTAAATTCATGACTACCTGTCTTGAGCCTTACGTCCTTATCGAAATATAAAACTCTCTGCACTAGAAAAAGAGAAAACCTTCAGAGATGCGTTAGCCTCAAAGACACTTCAAATATGTACATTGCTGTAACTGGTACACGTTTAACTATGACAATATACCTGTTCACAATAGTCTGCCCCCGCAACCATTGGCACAACACTGTCGACACTGTTGACTTGAAGCAGCTTCGATCGGGACACACTGTCTTTTGGAAAGGTGTTGTAGCTGTTGAGGAAGCATTGAGTCTGAATCGCGCGCATACATCCCAATTACTGCGCACTTATTTAACTCGTGGGTGTCGTCATACCAATCAGAACCATTCACATAGCTAGCTCAATGAGTGGGCCATGAAGGCCACCATAACGACGGCGTCGATGCATGTCGCTAGAATTGAGATGTACGTAATGCTGATATTGTGGCAGCCCAGTTGCAGCGTTGTCGGAGGGATAGCTGACATCAAGAGTGTCTGTCTTCAACTCCCTCTTCACGTTGAACATTGAAGGGTACTCCTCTGCTTCTTTCGGAGAGGCGTCAAGCACAAATGGTGTTCTTGTCGTACATGTTTCGTAGATTACTTCTGACATTTTATCACTGCCGATCTTTTCCCATGTCAATATCTCTTGTGCTGCCTCATACTTCTTACAGAAGGTTGAACTGTTTCTTTCTTCAAGAAAATGACAACACTGCCATGATCCTTCACTGATGTCTTTGGTAGCGGCACTTAATCGAGATCATGTCGGAAATCAACGAATTCATTGAACCCTCTTAAGTCGATGTCTTTTCTGCAATACCACTGGCAATGAGCTCTGAAACCCACTGTGTCGAGTAAGAAAAATACTCCTTTTCATAGACATCTAATCCATTGCCACTTTTAAATTTCGGAAAGGCGGCCACTTGAAATCACCACGGAGTGATGAAATCTGGATAATTTCGTTGACGAGACGAAAACCGATTCACCAAATGACGCATCTACCATTCACATCGAAAACAGCCTCAATAAAAATTGTTTCAAATTGTACAAAATGTAAATTGTATTAATTTCTTTGATTACTGCTGTAACTAATGTTTGTAAACATCTAAAGACGCCTTCTGCCAAAGTAAAAGGGACTCCGCAGGTAGCATGCAGGTAACTCCTTTTTGTAATTAAAAAAATATTGGACCCATTTTTTGAAACACCCTGTATACGAGACCCGGGCCAAGTACGAGCCTGTCTCAGGGCCGGGCCCAGGCTTTCAGGCTGGCCCGGGCCCGTGCAGGGCTCTATAGTTTCGAGTTCGAATACTACTAATGAGCGAAGCTCCTAATAAATGGGACGCTAACGTTTATGCGCCTGGTCTCGCTGCTGGCTTTCATCCAAACCGTAAGGTAGGGTAACGTTTTTAGAAACCAGTTCTAACCAGTACAGCTTCGCAGCTCCTCTCACGAGCCGGTAGCGTGACTGACGCGTGAATGTGTAGGCGACGCACATGCTCCAGCGAGCGGAGACGCGCGAGGGGTAGCCCTTCCCGCCGCGTTGAGCGTTTCTCTGTGCTCGCTTTCTGCGTACTCCGTGCGTGATTTGCGAATGCGTGAGGCGTGATTGCGACCATAAGCATGATGCAAGATGGAACAGCAGCGTTGCTAGTTCTTGCATTGGTCGTCACGTCTAGTTCGGAGATGAAGTGTCTAATGGGAGCTGCTGAAGTGCCCTGGTTCTAATGAATGCTGTGGTGGGGACTATATGGAGCGGCGATGCAGAGTGGGATGGGGGGAGGGGGGGCTTTGGCGGTGACGGTGGTGGGAAAATCAACTTCGTTCCTCAAAAGTCACGCACCGCTTTGCAAACGCTCTTGTGGCTGAAGCCCATTTCAGTCGCACGAACAACTGGAAAGGAAACTGTTATGTTCTGAGTTTTCGGTTTCGGTTTCGGAACGACATGTGAGGATGCCAGGGGGCGCTGCTCTGGCATCGAGGATTTCAAGGCGACTGTAAAATAAAAGGAGTGTGCGTTGGATAACCGTGGAGTGCGGTTGTTGTTCTTCTCTTCGGCGCTTCGCGTCAACCCGCGTGTTCGGGCTTGTCGGCATCCCCGCCGGCCGCGTTCAACTCCGTCGGCCGTCTTCTTTTTCTGCTTTGTCGGGACCAGCCAGCCCCAAACACAGCAGAAACATTTAAGCCGATCCTTCGGAGTTTTCATCTAGTAATCGCTTTCTTTGATTTGTAAACAATCTGTTCTCTGGATGTCTTAGAAAATAAATATAGCTGACGAAATAGATAAAAATTGAGCTGATGTTGATCCTTTATTAAAATAGCGTTTTCTTTCCCCTTTTTATAGTTTGGTTTTTCATACTAAGAGGGTGGATTAAATACGACAAAGACGATCACACGTTGTCGCTGCACGTGCACTCGTCAGTTCCGCCGAGACCCTATTATCGTTTGGAGCCAGTCAGTTGGGTGTGGGCCACAGTGCTATTCTGTCAGCGCTACATAAATTCATTCAGGCAACCGGAAGGATACGCTGCTAGTGGTACTGCCAGATATATCCAATTTTTTCTTCCCCTTCCTCATTCTTGCTAATTTATTTTATATATTCTGGTTTATCGTATTCTTCTGCAATTTTTTCACGTTTTTTCAAAGGAACATTATTATTGTTTCTATCTAATTTCTCTTTATTTTTTTTAGCAAGCGTTATAAAAAATGATCTATCAAGAAGTACAGTGTGGCCAATACCCCATGTGGGTATGAGCCAAAATCTCCTAGGAGACAAGACAAGACAAGATCCTGTCAGAAGAGCAGGCTGCCCCGTTTTCGTTTCAGTTCAGGTTTCATCTTGGAGTGCCACTCTTTTGCAAGTAAGTAACCCGTCGTTGTTCGCTGCTGTTCTGTTCTATGTGAGACTCCCTCATTGTGTTTTATTGAAAGAGATGTAGGGGCTGACACAAACGGCGACTGTATTCGGCTTGTATTTTTAGGAATAGCGGAGCATAGTGTTCCGCAACGCTCTTCCTAGGCCTAACAAACATTTTCTTTAGATTACCTCGCATTTGCCACACAAAGCCCTGGTAGGCTTTTAATGACGCTCGCTATGAGTACTGGTTTTGGGACGATGATCAGTGGTACCGCACAGTTGTCCATGTCACAGCTTACTAACTTGCTTGAGGGTGTGTGCGGAGATACAAGTAGTACTGTTGGGCCTTGGAATTTATTTGGTCTTAGCAATCAAAACACTCCGGGATTCCTAATAATTTTTCTTTATTTGGGTGTACGTGTAATTGTAAAAGCGGTCTTATAAACAAGCAGTGAACCAGAACAACCGACATTACATCTATGGTTCAGGAGTAGTGAAACAAATTTATTTCGAAAACAGGCACCAGCTTATTTAGTAACACAGAAATTCTTAAGTATAAACATTCTTCATTACAGGTCACAAGCACTTTTCTGAAACTGCGCCATTATGAACTCTGGCCAATGTCTCACATTAGAGCTTCAGCAGCACGGCGGCCATCCTGGCGGCATCGGTGATGGTGATCTGTCAGCATGCATTGATGCAGGTGAAGACACAAGCTGCTTGAATGTTTCCGGCATCGAAAACTCTTGCATGCCAAGGTCTGCTTGCCCGTCCATCATTGAAACGGCGTCGGCTTCAATCACTGGCTTTCCTGTGATCATGTTTTCATCTTGGTGGCCCGTACGCTTTTTGTACGGACCTGGCAGGTTCCGTAGCGCAGCTTATTGGTCTGAGTTTGACGAATGCACCGACGAACGCGACTGTCGAGGCGCACCATCTTCACACCATTGCAACAACGCCGTGCCACAGCTGAAACAAGCACGACTCGAGCGGTCCTTGAAGCAGCGGGGTCTCACCGTTGACGACCGAAGAGATGACCACGCCGGAACCGGGCGTTGGGAACAGCGACGACAACGACGCAGAAGTGTACGCGAGGAACAGCGAGAGCTGCGGCAACGAGGAGTTGGACCTGCCCACCTTCGAGCAAGGCATGTGGAAAGACCTCAACGGCGTCCATCACGGCCCTGTGGCAACAGTCTACGGTATGGTGTCCATAATGAGTTCTTCCATGGCTTTTTCCACGTTGGGTGGCGCAGTAGGAGTCGAGATTCTTTTGGAATGGGAAGCATCGCCTCCCTCGGCGACCACACCAATAGCTCACCGTAGCATTACAACTTCGCTCGCAGTGTTGCATTATTATCCTCATCATTATCATCAGCCTGACTATGCCCACTGCTGGACAAAGTCATCTCTTATGCTCCGTCAATCAACTCGATTCTATGCTTGCTGCTGCCAATTTATATTATCGAGCAAACGTCTTAAATCTCATCTCCCCCCCCTTACTTTCTGTCTTCTTCTAGCCCGTTTGACTTCTCTTTTAATTCAGTTTGTGAGGCTTAATGACCAGTGGTTATCTTGCCTTCGCGTTACGTGCCCATTTCCATTTCTTTAATTTGGACTGTGATGTCCTTAACACCCGTTTGTTCCCTGATACAATCTGATCTCTTCGTGTCTCATAGGGTTGCACCCATCATTTTCTTTTTCATTGCTATCTGTGTTGTCCTCAACTTAAGTCGAACTCTCTTTGCAATCCTCTAGGTTTCTGTTCCGTAGGTAAATGCTAGAAAGATAGAGCAGTTAAATATCCCTCTCGAGGGATAGCGGCAATCTACCAGTCATTTTAGAATGCTTGCCGAATGTGCTCCACTCCCTTATTATCTAGATCTTTTTGTTTTCTTTCAATAAATGGCGCGTACCCAAACTTTGGCGGATTGGCCAAGAATGTGACGTTAAGATTTTCAAGTGTTATTTTTGGTATGGTAGGTGATTAAAACCAAAAATAAATAACAAAAGGACATTAATACGTGATATATTGAATTTCAACTACAAGTATTATGCTTTTGAGCTTGTATTCAAGAATACCGCATTAACCTAATTGGAGTCATTTTGAAAACTTAGTTAGGATTTACCTTGTTGAAATGACAAATTTTAAATACCATATTAAAATGGTACTCGTCGAGTATTCATAATGAAACTACACACGGCATCAATAGCATCTCATTCATATTCTTCCATAGTTACTTCATTCTCGTGGTTCGGCTTCGCAATTACTATCTATTCTAAATAGACGTACTCCTTCACAACTTCAAGTGCACTGCTATCTCGAAGCGCTGTTCTTTTCAAACATGGTTGTACATTACTCTCACTTTCTCCAGAATAATTCGGAGACCTACCTTTCTGCTCTCCTTGTCCCATTCAGCAATAATAAATCGCAATTCGTCATATGAGTTACTCAGCAGCGCATTGCCATCGGCGAAGCACAGCTTACTAAGGTACTCTCCATTAACCCTTCTCTCTAACTCTTCCCACTCAGGGCATCTGAAAACGTCCTGTAAGCACGTGGTAAATCGCATTGGGAAGATCGTATCCCCTTGTATTTCACAATTCTTTATTGGTATTCTGTCAATTTCTTTATTGAGCATTATTATGGCAGTTGATTCTCTGTAGATTTCTTCCAGGATGTTTATATATGCTTCGCCAACGCCCTGATTCTGCAGTGTCCGTATGACTGACAGCTGATATATCTATTGAATAAAAGGGTTTCTCGTAATCTATTAAGGCTATGAATAGTAATTAGTAGTATCAGTCAGGGGATAGGGTTGTACCCTATCCCCTGACTGATAATATGAATGAGGTCGATAGTTGAGTAGCGTGTTCTAAATACGGATTGATCCATTGGTTTATTGAATTCTAGTGTTGTCTTAATTATGTTAGCAATTACCTTTGTAAATAGGTAAATATCTTGTATACGGTGGAGAGCAAGCTCATCGGCCTGTAATTCTTGAAGTCCTTGTCGTCCACTTTCTTGTGGATTAAGATGACGTTGGCATTCTTCCAAGATTCTGGTACCCTCTCCATCAGAAGACATTTCGTAAACAGGGTGGCTGGCTTCAATGTTGCATAGCACTCGTTATTTATATTATGGTGATGGCTGAATACAATATGTACCATTTCTCATCGTTGTGTCATGTCTATTCATTCTAATACAGGATACTTTAATTGAGTGTGGGCCTGAACCTCTGTTTTTAGAACATTTCGTTTGGAAACCCCAATAATACCAGCACCAGTGTTGAAAGCGATAGCAATATGATGTTTCCAGTGCATACTTCAACTACTTAGCGCATAATTTTTACTGTATGATGTTACTCCAGAAGTTTAAATGGTGGATCCTTGCAACACAATTGATAAATCTTGAAGTGGCTTGTGCCAGAGAAGTTTTCGCATATGGCTGAATTCTGTGTAATGAGCAGCATGCTATAAACACCGAGCAATTATCCACGTGAAAGATTTTCAACTTGCTAAACGCCCACTTCGTGATCATACGCGCAGCAAATGCCTGTGTCTTATATAACAGCTGGTTATATAAACACCTGCAACTCTTCAAGATATGCCTGTGCGTGAAAAATTTGTACATATATTTAGCATCATTTCGTGTAGTGTTGCTCAATAATAAAAATGCAACGCGGTCACCTTCCCTTCACATGCTTTGCATAACGCCGATTCCCAGGTACATATGATCTGCTGAATTTTCATGCTTATTAAGTTTTCATGCTTTTCATGCTTTCACTCTGGCTGCGTTTTTATCCGGGTGGACTAGCAAGTGTAACAAGCATAGGCACATCGCTACAAAACTAGGATTACTAACCTGGGCAATCCGGAAGGTTTGTCTTTATTATATATATATATATATATATATATATATATATATATATATATATATATATATATATATATATATATATATATATATATATATATATATATATATATATATATATATATAGTCATTTATTAAATATTAATAATTTAAATTTATTATTTAAACACTCTTATTTCTATTTGCGGCATTACAGAGAGTAGTTGTGTTAGAAGTCAGAAATGGCAGTCTTCCATGATGCATGATCGGGGTCGCTGCGACGGATGCAGGAAGGTGGTTCAATTTAAATGTGAGGTTTAACGTCCCAAAACCACCATATGATTATGAGAGAAACCGTAGTGGAAAGCTCCGGAAATTTCAGCCACCTAGGGTTCTTTAACGTGCACCCAAATCTGAGAACACGGGCCTACAACATTCCCGCCTCCATCGGAAATGCAGTCACCGAAAGAGGAAAGTGGATACATTCAGATGATGTCTTGGACACGTAAGAGTCGAAGTACTGTTTGGTATGCAAAAATGGTACATGAAATTTAAAGTGGTGGTCGATGCGAGATGAAAAGTCAAAAAGATGACGAGAACAATGGGTGTTTTATTTCGCTGCTCATGAAAAAATTTCAGGATTCATGAAAAAAATTGTGGAAGATGCATAGCCGGGCCTGCTTTCTTCTTTTAGAAAGAGCAGGGTGGTCGAGAGAAGTTTTTATCGATGAGATAGTAGTAGTGCGGAAGTAACCAGTAACTACGAAACAAGCTGAGCGATTCTGAATGGCTACTAGTGCGTTAACAAGTGTAAAAGAATGAGGATCCCAGATCGTTGAGGTGTACTCAAGTTCAGATTTTTGATCAGGCTAGTTTTTTTATGAACACTTTGTTGCTAGATCTAAAAATCTGTTCTTTTATGACGATACCCCAATAGATAGTGAGCCACGTCGTAATACGGTACTATGCAATAATTTTTACGCCACATTACTTGCACCCAAATGTATGGCTGCTTTGGAATACTTGTGAGTCGACGTGAGTATGAACGTGAATCCAGGTAAGGCTGATGGTAATGCTGAAGATGACTAGATAGGACCTTAGGTTGGCAAAGGAAAGTGGAACTCACTCAAACTCACTAAAGAAATATATTTTGCGCTTTGGACTCTCTCGGCTTCAGACTCACCAAAAGTGTCCTGAGCCGAACTCGCACGGCCTCACACCCCCGAAAATTTTCTTCAACCAGACTCACTAGGGCTCTTGCTCACGAAAATATTACTCATCTGGATTCACTCAGACTCAGACTCATGGCTCGATGCGAGTCTGAGTTAAGTGAGTCGACTCATGAGTGAGTTCGCCGACCTATGCGAGTCACAAGTCTGAAATGTCACTAGTGCATTTCATTTTGCTTTTTTTTATGCGCAAAAGTGATCTGGTGAAACTAGAGACACTTACGCTATAAAAGTCAGAAATTCATACTGCGAAAATGATGTCCCGTTAGCGCAGGTATTTTAGAGTAAAGAGACAACCTTCGTCACAGCCAGCAGAGGAAAATTATATACAGCTTACTTAGAAAGGCTTAATGACAAGTCAAGCAAAAAATAAAAAGTTCCAGCAAGTACTGCGCACACGGCAACGTGTCGCAAGCATAATTGAGTTCTACATAACTGCACCGAAGGTGCTGTTCTGTACCCTATGTCACATGGCGCTGAAGTTCACTACGCAAGTAATTTCACTGATGTCAACAACACAACTGTATATGTATGTTATTTACATTACAGACAGGATGCTCTGTATTGGGCTAGCGACCGCGTTTAGCAAAAAAAAAAACACTAGCTGGAGGGACGAAGGAAGGGGCATAAGATAATTTTTTCTTTAAGAAGCAAGGCCTGCTGACGAACACGCAAAGAGTGTTTATTAGTGACTAAAGCACTATGAGTATTAGTTTGTCTTCTTGAGACAACCTGTTAGTCGGAGACAACCACGCGCAGAGTTCGTACAACAGACATTGGATGTTCTCAGCCCAGTGCTTGCAAGCCTTCAGTATATCGACATCACGGCTACACGACCTGAAGTGGACCGTGCTACGCCTGGGACCCTACGTCCAGTATTATCTAACGCAGCAGTGTCATCAGTGCAGTTTGCGCGAATTTTTTGTACGCTTCCTCACTCCTCTCTCCCCATCTCTTTATCCTTTAATCCCTTCCCGCAGCTTAAGATACGCGCGTCTGACTGACCTTCCAGGCTTTTCTTCCTTGTCTTCCTCTTTCTCAACAAGATAAAGAGTACAGGCATCAATTACAACAAACTGTGAGCACAGTGAGCGTAAAAATTCATTTGCGTTTCATATGCCAGAACTGTGTAAAAGAGACGCCAAGTGCCCTTTTGTGCAAAAAGCATGGCTACGTTTCTATCATTGGAAATTGTTAGGAATTCGCTGTGTCGTGATGGTAGCGGTGGCCGAGAGTGGTGAGCAGCCGAACGGACGTAGGTGAAGCCTTCGCTCAGAGGCGTAATAGAGAAGCAAACGTTTTGTAAAACAAAACAGGTAGCAACGTTTATAGCAGAAGCTTATCGTTTGTAGAGAGCTGCCCTGCGTGACGACGTCGGCTGGGGCAAAATCTTCAAACATCAGGCCGACACAGCCTTAAATATCGTTTTTGGTCTTTCCTCCAAGATCAGTTTGCGGTGCTTGACGGAAGAGGCAAAGCCTTCCTCGAAACTGCACGCGGCGTTCGGTGACGTTGCTCAGCAGTGGAGGCGAAGCTTTCCCCGGAAATGCACGGTGGTTCGCCGTCGTCTGCGTGGATGGTGGCGCGGGGAGGGGGTAGAGTTTGCCGGAACAGCGCTGGTTCTCGAGGGAAGAAGCGCTCCCGAACGATGAACATGCCTGTGGCCTAACAGCTCCCCCGCCACCAGACAATGGATCCGGAGTTTTGAGCCGTCTAGCGCTGCTCGGAAGGAAGTATTCTGGTTGACCGTTGATAATTCTAGCCGTTTCACTCTCTCCACTCGTGGAGACTTTCACAGCCCTGCAGAGGTTCACTGGAACGAGGGAATCGAACACAAAACCAAACCACTCTGGCCAAAGCAAGCGCCCCCCCCCCCCCAAACGCTGATCAAATCACCGAACCAGCAGAAACTAAAATATTTCCTCGAGATTAAGCAGAGCCAAAAAATAGTATCATGAACAACGTATCTCTAGAGGAATACATAATGTGGACACACCTTTAGCTAAGTGTCAGTGCATGACACTGCTAAACCAAACAGAATTTTTTTCAGTGATTCTCACTTGTGATTTAGGCAGATTACGGAAGATCAAAGCTGCTGAGGTTAACTCAATTTGGCCCCGAAACTACAATTTAGAATACCAAGCACTTCTGAACCACGCACATTGGCATCGTTTGCAAGTGTCAGACTGTTAAACATAACAAAGATAGTCCTCCGACAAGCCATCATTCAATGCGCGCAGCGAATGATCATCACAACAAAAGAAAACACACTTGAAGAGTAAGAAAATAAGAACGAAAATCAAACTTGCGCGTGTTACACAAAGCAATGTTAAAAGTTAATCTACGCTGACGCACTTACCAACACGTAATGCCGAAAACAGAAGGTATTTCAAAAGGGGCTTTTACTCAGCCTTCTCTGTTGAAATAAAACACACTAACTGTTACTTTTCGAAGTATTATCAAAACAAAATTATTCAAATAAACATATCAATGTCGGCTTCTACGATGAGAATAAAAGTAAAACTTACAAAAATTCAGACGCGTTCCTTGCTCATCGGTGGGCGACACAATTAGAAAAGTTATTCTCGAAACTAACACAAAACACACTCTCGGTAATAGCAAGACGCCACCTCTCAGACAAACTCAGGGAGTCGCGCATTCCACAGCTTTCAAGGGTTGCAGTCTGGACAAAGGCGCGACGAACCGACCTGTTCGCCGAACTCAGTAGCAGCGGCTTTTGACCCGCAGCCGCTGAACTTGAAGAAAGGGGCATCTGCCCTGCATCGTTCACCCCTCCAGTTCGACCAGTGACCTGCTCGCCACGGTAGGGAACGACAGCCTTTGTTACAACTCAGGTGTACGTGATGCTTCCCCTCGTGGTTGCCTCTACGCGGCACCAAAGACCAGGTGAAGATCTCGGCGTCCGAATTTTCCTGAAGGTCGGTTTTTCTCAACACGCTATTCACCCAATCTCGAACTCCGCAACAATCTGCGCTTCAAACATTTCATAGGGGGCCCTTTCGTATGCCTAGCCTTGAACCTGGCGTCTCCAATGAAGACGTCACTGCCCTTAACAGCGGCTTTAGGCGCTTGGCGCCCATCGTCTTTACCGCGTTACGCTTACGCCGACGCCTCTTTCTGTCGGGACTTCTCGCAATACTGGCAGCCTCGACACACTTACTCACCAGTGTGCTGCCTTTGACAAGTACTGCCGAAACTCCAGCATGGTTAGCTAGATTTTCCTCGGGCCCGTTGGTAGCTGTATCCACCGAACGGGAATCCTGATGCCTTTCAAGCTAACGCACCCGCCTAAAGTGCTCGCGATTGGTATAGGGCTCTATCACTGTCGTGAATAGATCTTGTTCTATGGCCTTCGAAGTCAGCCTCATGCTCTATTTAACGAGTTTTGTTCTGTAGCACTTTATGTCGCGCATCCTGCTCAAGCTTTTGTCGACAGGTGTCAACCTCTAGCGCCTTGTGACGCGACTCGTCGTCAAGCTTTTTTTTTACGTGATTCATCCTGATCATGTGCGCTGGGAAGCGGCTCCGTCTCTAGGCTTTATGATGCATCTGGGCATCCTTAGCTGTGCGATGAGGCTTGGCCCCTAACTCCTCGCGATGCGCCTCAGCGCCTGGCTCTGTCCGACGCACTTCGGCGTCTTGTACCTAGTTAAGGGGCTCAATATCAGGCACCTCGCGACTCTCCTCAGCATCTTGATCTCTCTGGCACAATTAGGCGGCTTGTGCTTCGCGACCAGCATCAGCCTCCTCAGCTTTTCGGCGTGCCTTATCTTTACGCGCTTGTCGGCGCGCTTCTACTTGTAGTGGTCTTCGGCGAGCCTCAATTTCACACGCTTCCACCTCCATCGCCTTACACCGCGCCTTATCTCACTCTCTCTGACGCACGTCGGCGTACTGCGCTTTGCCATGGGCCTCAATTCCTTGCGCTTTGCTGCACGCTTCAGTGCTGTCCTTGTATTCGCGACTTTCGCAGTGGGCAGGACTCTGCAAGGCAGCAAAGTGGCCGAACAAAGCATGTGACAAATGAGCTCCCAAAACTCGTCAGCTTCCTCGGCCGTCACATTCTCTGCCCGCATCACCTCGAGAATCGCTTCCCTTGTTTTAGCGGACCCTGCGGAGATCCCCATGGCTCGACAAATTTCAAGGAGGTCCTCCACGAGGTACTGCTCTATCGCGATCTCGTCCATCATGATGCTCTACTACTGATATTCACCGTACTCTAAAACAACTCTCACGGTTCAAAGCACGTGAATATTAAATTATAATCAACAAAGCAAAAACTCGCACCTAAAATCTGCCTGTGCGGGAGAGGTCTGACGAAATGAACAGTAAACGTTGGGCACTCACCCAACCAAAGTATCCGACGATGGTCCATTTCGTGACTGCCTTCGAACAGTGTCGTGAGTGTCATCGGGCCTGCCGGGATCCGCTCCAACTTCGAGCCGGTGAGAATGGGGTGGCGTGTTCCGCAGCAGTGAAACGTTCAGGACAGGGTAGCGCATTCCAACGTATGCAAACGCTGATATCAGGGTGGTCGTCTTCAGGCTTCCAGGGATCCGATCTAACTTTTCTGCCGGTGAGATCGGGATAGCGGGTCCCAGAGCAGCAAAACGTTGAGGACAGGGGTAGCGTATCCTGAAGCTGCCAAGCAGAATAGAAAGTTGGGCGAGTTGGTGTATATTCATTTGTAAAGAAAAGCGGCGCACAAAAAGACGGAGACAAAGAAGAGAACCACACACAGCGCTGCACTCACAACTGAAAGTTGCCAACCAGAGTTGGGAGTCGGCTGTATCGCGACGGTAACGGTAGCCGAGTGCGGTGAGCAGCCGAATGGACGTATCTGATGCATTCGCCTAGAGGCGTAATAGAGAGTCAAACGTGTTGTAAAACAAAACAGGCAGCAACGATTATAACAGAAGCTTATCGTTTGTACAGAGCCAGCCAGCGTGATGACGTCGGCTGGGGCAAAATCTTCAAACATCAGGCTGGCACGGCCTTAGCGTTCTTGGTCTTTTCTCCGAGACCAGTTTCTGGTGCTTAGAAGAGGAGGCGAAGCCTTCCTTAGAACTGCACGTGGCGTTCAGTGGCGTGGCTCAGCAGAGGAGGCGGAGCTTTGCCCGTAACTGCACGATGGCTCGCCGCCATCTGCGTGGAAGGTGGTGCTGGGAGGGGGGTAGAGTTCGCCGGCACAGCGCTAGTTTTCGTGGAAAGAAGTGCTTCCGAACGATGACCATGCCTGTGGCATAACGGAACATAACAGGTGAGAATAGAGAGACAGTCTGCAGACACCAATGTTCCGCTCGCAGTATAGCTAGAAGGCGTACCCGTAAAGTGATCACGATGGCCCACGTGTCTCCAAGAGATATCGCTGAGGTTTTCGTGCGCCTGTAAAATAGGAAATCAAAAGCAGAGGCACTAAGAAAGCCCAGGCATCGAGGCAATAAAAACAGAGCAGAGTATTCAGCAAAGCGGGCACGGCCACAAGCACCGGGCAGAGGAAAAGAGAAAGAAAGCGTTCATTAAAATAATTGTAACCTTGAGATGCTGTGACGGGTCAGGTAGTGGGCCTAGTTGACTCTGTTCCTTTCGAAAAAAAAAAGCTTTTTGTGTGGGAATTCTCTAGATATCAACCCAGAGGCGTGTGTACCACTCTCTTGTACAACAGAGCCGCCTCTCAGATAACTGCAGAGGCAAGGTTCCCAACAGTAACACTAAGGAGAAGACGCTGTGTGATGAGAGGACACCGCATCGTGCGCCAAGTGAAGTCAGACGGCACCCCGTGACGCTAAGGAGTACCAGGTAGTTCACCTAGTTAACAAGGAATCAGTCATTTCATTCCATTTCTACGGGGTGAGGTTGTCATAATCAAAGTAAATCTTCTTTGAAATCATCTACTTGAATGGTATGTCATTATCATCATCATCATCATCAGCCTGATTACGTCTACTGCAGGACAAAGGCCTCTCCCATGTTCCACCAGTTAACTCAGCCCTGTGCTTGCTGCTGCCAATTTATACCCGCAAACTTCCTAATTTCATCTGCCCACCTAACCTTCTGTCTCCCCCTAACTCGCTTACCTTCTCTGGGAATCCAGTTAGTTACCCTTAATAAACAGCGGTTATCTTGTCTACGCGCTACATTCCTGGCCCATGTCCATTTTCTCTTCTCGATTTCAATTATGATATCCTTAACCCCCGTCTGTTCCCTAATCCACTCTGCTCTCTTCTTGTCTCTTAAGGTTACACCTACCATTGTTCTTTTCTTTGTTCGCTGCGTCGTCCTCAATTTAAGCTGAACCCTCTTGTAGGTCTCCAGGTTTCTGCTCCGTAGCTAAGTAGTGACAAGATACAGCTGCTATAAACCTTCCTCTTGAGGGATAGTGGCCATCTACCTGTCATAACTTGAGAGTGCTTGCCAAATGTGTTCCACCCCATTCTTCTAGTTACTTTAATCTCGTCGTTCAGCTCCGCGGTTATTACCTGCCCTAAGCAGACATTGTCTTTTACAACTTGAAGTGCACTATTATCTATTTCGAGGTGCTGCTCCCTTCCGAGGTTGTTGTACATTAATTTCGTTTTCTGCAGGTTAATATTAAGACCCGCCTTTCAGCTCTCCTTGTCTACTCCGTAATCATGAGTTGCAATTCGTCCCCTGAGTTACCAACGCAATGTCATTGGCGAAGTGCAAAACAAAGTGGTTCTAAGAGAGAAAGGAAGAAAAAAGTGAGCCCCATAACTATCTGCTTCAGAAAGCGACACCTCAACAGTAGCTCACAAGGGATGGGGGTGAGGAGAGATTAAAAGAATAGGATCAAAGGTATAGAGAGAGAGAAAGATGCGCTAAGCCAGTGAGCGAGGACAAATCGAGGGGATAGAAGACATAGGAAAGATGTAAACACGGTCACAGGAGTCCGAGGACGGGGCACCACTTGCGAGAGCTCTTGTCGGTGTCAGGAGATGGCGTAGGGTAAGTCCGGTGGGTTAGAGCTGCGCTGTCGTCGAAGGTCGGCGTCAGGAGATGACGTAGGGCCAGCCCAGTCGGCCAGAGCTACGCTGACGTCGGAGATCGCGAGGGCACAACCTGTCGGCACGGAATCCCTAAGGTACTCTCCATTAACTATAATTCCTAACTGTTCCCATTCTGGGCCTCTGAAAACCTCCTCTAAGCACGTGGTGAATAGCATTGGGGAGATTGTATCTCTCTGCCTTACGCCCTTCTTGATTGGTATTCTGTTGCTTTTTTTATGAAGCACTATGGTAGCAGTTGAGCTCCTGTAAATTTCTTCCAGGATGTTTATATATACTTCACCGGCACCCTTAGTCCGCAGTGTCTGCATGACTGCTGATATTTCTACTGAATCAAACACCTTCTCGTAATCAATGAAAGCTATGTATAGTGGTTGGCTGTATTCTGAGCATTTCTCTATTACCTGAATGATGGTATGAATGTGGTCGATTGTTGAGTAGCCTGTTCGAAATCCTGCTTGTTACTTTGGTTGATTGAATTTTAATGTTTCCTTAACTCTGTTACAAATTGCCTCTGTAAATAGCTTGTATACTACAAAGAGCAAGCTGATCGGCCTGTAATTCTTCAAGTCCTTGTCATCTCCTTTCTTATGTATTGAGATTATGTTAGCATTCTTCCAAGGCTCTGGTACTCTTCCCATCAGGAGACACCTCGTAAACAGGGTGGCTAGTTTTTCTAACACAATCTGTCCTCCATCTTTCAGCAGATCTGATGCTACCTGATCCTCACCAGCAGCTTCGCCTCTTTGCATGCTCTCCAAGGCTTTTCTGACTTCTTCTCTGATTACTGGTGGGGTGTCATCTGGCATACTGCTACTTCTTATTGTATTAAGGTCGTGGTTGTCCCGGCTACTGTACAGATCTCTGTAAATCTCCTCCGCTGTTTTAACTATCCTATCAATATGTTTAGTTATTTTGCCTCCTTTGTCCCTTAGTGCATACATCCGATTTTTGCCTATCCCAAGTTTCCTCTTCACTGCTTTGACGCTTCCTCCGTTTTTCAGAACGTGTTCTATTCTATCCATGTTATACCTTCTTACATCGGATACCTTACGCTTATTAATCAACTTCGAAAGCTCTGCCAGTTCTTTTTTGTCTGTTGTACTTGAGACTTCCATGATTTGACGCTTCTTAATGAGATTCTTCGTTTTCTGGAAAACCTTGCCAGAGTCCTGTCTAACTACCATGCCTCCAACTTCCACTGCACACTCCGTAATGATACTCGTCAAATTATCATTCATTGTATCTATGCTAAGGTTGGTTTCCTCACTAAGAGCCGAGTACCTGTTCTGAAGCGAGACTCTGAATTCCTGTACTTCCCCTCTCAGTGCTAGCTCATTGATTGGCTTCTTGCTTATCAGTTTCTGTCATTCCTTCAAGTCTTGGCGAATTCGAGACCGTAACATTCTATTGTCACTGCATCGTACCTTGCCAACCACTTCGACATCCTGCACGATGCCTGGGTGTGCACTCATTAAAAAGTCTATTTATTTCTTATTTTCGCCATTAGGGCTCCTCCACGTCCATTTACGGTTTCCTAGTTTTTCGTAGAAGGTATTCAAAATACGTAAATTATTGTGTTCTGCGAATTCTACTAGTGGTTCTCCTCTGGAATTTCCAGTACCGATGCCATAATCTCCTACTACCTGGTCTCCAGCCTGCTTCTTCCCTACCTTTGCATTAAAGTCTCCCATCAGTGTGTTATACTGTGTTTTACCTCACTGATTGATTGATTGATATGTGGGGTTTAACGTCCCAAAACCACCATATGATTATGAGAGACGCCGTAGCGGAGGGCTCCGGAAATTTAGACCACCTGGGGTTCTTTAACGTGCACCGAAATCTGAGCACACGGGCCTCCTTCATTTCCGCCTCCATCGGAAATGCAGCCGCCGCAGCCGGGATTCGAACCCGCGACCTGCGGGTCAGCAGCCGAGTACCTTAGCCACTAGACCACCGCGGCGGGGCTACCTTACTGATTGCCGATTCCACGTCTTCATAGAAGCTTTCAACTGAAGCGTCATCATGGCTGGATGTAGGCGCGTAAGCCTGTACCACCTTCATGTTGTATCTTTTATTGAGTTTAATTACCATACCTACCACCCTTTCATTATTGCTATAGTATTCCTCTATGTTGCCAGCTATGTTTCTGTAAATTACAAACCCCATTCCAAGTTCTCTTCTGTCAGCCAAACCCCGATAGCAAAGGACGTGCCCATTCTGTAGCACCGTATAGGCCTCATCTGTCCTCCTAACCTCACTGAGCCCTATTATATCCCATTTAACACCCTCTAGCTCCTCCAATACTACAGCTAGACTTGCCTCACTAAATAAGGTTCTAGCGTAAAACGTTTCCAATTTTAGTATGTAGCTAAACGGTAATCTTTCTGTGCGTTGTGAAGGGCGTGTAGCGCATGGCGACAGTAGCGGATGACTAATGATGGGAGATAAGGTGACTCTTTTGCCAGAAGTTCTGCCTGCCAACCTAAGCCGGTTCTACCACCGAGGCGAGGTATAACTGGGTCTTTTGAGGGAAGAAAAATGGCAGCATGGCCAAACTACACAAGGGCGCAGAAGACATGGGTGAGTGCCGAAACGTCTAACTAAATTTATTTCCTGACACTATTATTAATATATACAAACACTCACTTACATAGCCCCAACGGTAAATAAATTGTCACGCTCTGCCGTCGTAGGCCCGTGTGCTCAGATTTAGGTGCACGTTATAGAACCCCAGGTGGTCAAAATTTCCGGAGCCCTCCACTACGGCGTCTCTCATAATCATATGGTGGTTTTGGGACGTTAAACCCCACAAATCAACGAAATCCTTTTTCCATCGCAAGTATATGTGAGCCAACTCGCCCAGCAGTAAGTCTTGTTATGGTCAGTGGAGCCGCCTCGCGAGAAACATTCGCAGTGTGCGGTCCAAGCTTGGGGCTGTGAAAACGCCGCAACTACATTAATCGTTAACCTCACTCCCACTGAGTCCCAGTTTCAAGTATAGGCTGCTTTCTTTCTTGCCTTTTTTTTTCAAACGTGTGTTGTTTTTGTTTTTCCTTCCGTTCACTTGTCAGCACTTGTTCAAAAGCATCACCCTTGTTCGTCGTATTGAAAACTTACCAAAACAGTCATCGGATAGGTTACACCACTGTCCTATTAATAAATGCGAGGCATTTCTTAGCGAACTTCGGTGTCTTTGAGCGCATCTGTCTATCTATCTACAAATTTTAGCTCTCATAGCCATCTGAATAATGATATCGATACTAAAATTGGTGTGGCATAACATGACTGTATCACGATCATAACTGACTAGTCATAACATGAAAAACATGACATGTATGCAATTAATGTCATGATTTACATTTCATGGTCTTGCTGCTTTTGCGATGGTTTCGTTCACATAACGTTTAGCAAAACTGGTATGGTATGACATGACTGCATGGTGGACATAAGTGACAGACCCTAACGTGGAAATCATGACATGCATGTCTTATTTTCATATTATGAATCGTGATGACTACACGCCACGCTCATGGTGCACTCGCGGTCGTTTCGCTAGCTTCGCCTAATTTGGTATTACGGGACGTGAATGGACGACGAAGGTAAATGGCGCGTCACAACATGATAATCATAACATGCATGCCATGTAAAATGTGACTACATGCTACGCTCATAGCGCGCTCGCAGCTGTTTCACTAGCTCTACATATACCAAATTTGGTATCGCATGACGCGTATAGACGACCAAGGTAAATGACACATCCGAACATGATAACATGATACGCATGTCATGTAAAACTTGACATATGCTACGCTCATAGCGCGCTCGTGGCCGTTTCGCTAGCTCGACATATACGAAATTTGATATTACGTGCCGTGAATGAACAACGAAGCTAAATGACACGTCCAATTTTATATGCGTATCATTAAAACATGACTATATGCTAAGCCTAAAGCATGCTCACGGTCGTTTTGCTAGCTCCACATATACCAAATTCGGTATCGCATGACGTGAATAGACGACGAAGATAAATGACGCGTGGAAACATGATAATCATGGCATGTGTGTGATTTAAAACAAGACTCCATGGTACGCTCATAGCGTGGTCGCGGCTGTTTTGCTAGCTAAACATATCAGGCCCCGCCGCGGTGGTATAGTGACTATAAGGTACTCCGCTGCTGACCCGCATGTCGTGGGATCGAATACCGGCTGCGGCGGCTGCATTTCCAATGGAGGCGGAAATGTTTAGGCCCGTGTGCTCAGATTTGAGTGCACGATAAAGAACCCCAAGTGGTCGATATTTCCGGAGAGCTAAAAGTCACCGAAGTTCGCTACGGCGTCTCTGATAAACATATATGGTGGTTTTGGGACGTTAAACCCCACATATCAATCATCAACCAATTAGCTAAGCATACCAAGTCACGTGATACGAAATTTGGTATCAGGAAACTTTAATAGACGACGAAGGTAAATAACACATCCGAATATGATAACCATGGCATGGAAGTCATGTGCGGCATAATTTACGTCCGCCTTATAACGTTTTGCCGATTTTAAAATGACATATCAACCTTCCTCACACTGCGTGGGATCTGCCAATTCTTTTTCCCTTTCATTACACGTGCTCGTGTCCGCCGCGGTGGAGCAGTTGTTATGGTGCTCCACTGCTGACCTAAAGGTTCCGGGTTCGATACCGGCGGCGCTGGTCAAATTTCGGTGAAACGCCGCGGGTGTGTGTACTGTGTGATGTCAATGCACGTCAAGGAACATCATATGTGGTGGAAATTTCAGAGCCCTCCACAATGGCGTCTCTCATATCTTGAATCTGGAAGGTTTAACGCTCCACACATTATTACTAGAGGCGAATCTTCTTATAGCATTACCTGTTAATCGTCCTTTCGTTCTGCGTAGCCAGCATATCCTAGGACTGAAATGATGAATGGGGCGAAGCGTCCGTCCATCCGACGGGTGCTCAGTTAGTGTGATAGGCATGGACGCTTTCCCCCATTCATCATCATTCACTTCGTGGATACGCAGTGAATTTATTATTACTATTAAAGACGATAGTCTTTCTTGGAGACCTTCGACGAAAAAATTTCGGTCTGTCTGTCTGTCTGTCTGTCTGTCTGTCTGTCTGTGTGTCTGTCTGTCTGTCAGTACATTTGTCTGTTGGTCTGCTCTTAACGGTACCCTAAAAGGCACTAGAAGATACGCCTAACGGCTGACTCCATACGCAGTGCCCACCAATATTGGTCAAGATTCAGCGTTCATACTTGTGCAATTGTCAATTAAAAAGCAATTATTGCGCACATCTGAGGCACGATGGCAGCACGTCAATATTATGTATGTGTGTCTTTTACTAGAAAAGGCATACATAAGTAATTCTAAGGACCGTAGCGTTTATCACGCTGGGCTGACCAGGCAACGCTTGCACGAAAAGGCAAGTGTTTCCAACACTTTGCTAAGATGACACGTTGGTAGCACCTACCCGTCACCTTGCGTTCTACACCTTATCACCTCCGAGACGGGCGCACACGCTGCGCGCGTCGTTTTTCAACATAACTGCCAGATAGCGCTCATGTCTCTCGTGTGACGTGACTTGATGCACTCGTTCAGATCCGCTGCACACTCGGGGCACTCTAACGCAGCGCCTTCAAAATACCATTCACCTATTTTCTAGCGCAGAACACCAAAAAAACGTTTTGTTCTATCTCTCTAGACGCAAGACTGTCGTCTTTCGACGATATTTGCAGCGTAACATACAGATACAGGGCTATGTTATTATTATTATTATTATTATTATTATTATTATTATTATTATTATTATTATTATTATTATTATTATTATTATTATTATTATTATTATTATTGGACGTACTCCAGCAATGAAGGGAAAAAAGCGACTCGATAAAAACAGCCCAAAAAGCGAAGATATGTCATATAATGCGTGTTCTGCAGTTTCCGTGTCAGTGTTAAACCCTAACGTTGGCCAGGCGGCTGGAGCACCATAGAAGGGCGGCGACCTTATCGCGCACAAGGAGCAAGTACACTCCTGCTGGATGACCCGTGCTAGTCGGTTTCGTTATCTCGCCTAGCCGAAGGTATACATGCAAGACCGTTGAGGTTATCAGTGCAATTGCTTTGCAATGTCTTGTGTGGGTCGTTTCGCTTCGTACAAAAAGGATGAATGACTCACAAACGGAGCAACGAAACAAAGCAAGCAAGCAAGTGAGCAAGCAAGCACGAAACAAAGAAAGAAAGAAAGTATCCCGTATAAAACAAAATGATGTGTGCGGGTGATGTGCGCGCCGCAATTGGCTGGCTTCCTTGCAAGCGCAGCTCCTAATCTTGCATTTAGTGAAGGCGTCAACGTAACAAGTGGTAACCACAGCAGATCGAGCCCAACAAAGCATTAAAAAAAGAACAGGAAAAGACAGAGAGACTCACACGCGGTTTCATGTTTAAGCTTTTTTTTTAAGGCTGAGTGAAGTGACGTAAGAATTTCTGATTTACCATTGCTTTAAACTAGCCTTCCAAGCAGATGCCCAGCTTCAGTAGTGGCAGAATTCATAGGTTCACACCACCAAAGCAGAATCTAAGTGGCCATTCTGCATATCCTGCTCGCAGAGGCAAGAACTGAGCTGTTTGAGAAACTGGCATACGTTGTAGGTGTCTGTCAACAGTGTCCATAAAAACATATTTGGCAGATCCCACGTACCTGGGAATCGACGTTATGTGAAGCATGCGGAGGGAAGGGGACCGTATTGCAATTTTAGGGGCGAAGCTTTTTTATAGCGGCACCCGTTAGTCCCCCGTAGAATGTAACAAGTATAACATTTTCACCTCCAAGGTGGTGCTGGTGAGAGACTTCTTCTGTGCGTTGTTGAACAATAAAAAATAGTGCTCAATGTACATGTCAATGGCTGCTAATGGGGAATGGGAGACAGGAGCATTCGGCTTTTAGTTAACGCGCAGGCTGCGATCACCATTAGCAGCCATTGGCATGTACATTGAGCACTATCTGAAAAGAAGGGGTTGCTACGTTATACTCGCTGGGTGTAACCTCCTTAGGTTTAGAAAGGTTTAGCGAGCGTTGAGCCGCAGTGCCATGAATACAATGAACTTGCATATACCATGAATGAACTCGAGGTGGTTAAAAATGGGAAGTAGATACGAAGCGCAAGCCGTAAGAAAGTAAAAGCCGAATTCTCCTCCTCTCATTTCTCATTAGCAGCCATTGGCATGTACATTGAGCACTATCTGACTGAAAAAGTTTGCTACGTCATACTCGCTGGGCGTAACGTCCTTGGTTTTCGAAAGGTTTAGCGAGCGTTCGGCCGCAGTGCCATGAATACAGTGAACTAGTATATACCATGAACTCGAGGTGGTTAAAGGTGGGAAGTGGACCCGAAGCGCAAGCCGTAAGAAAGTGTGCGTGTGCCACCTCTCGTTTAGTCCTTGGAATGTCCGCTGGATGGCGGTGCTTCTATATGAGGAATATATGATGAAAAGATGCGAGGTGGTGGTACTTGGAGTGTTGAATAGATGGACGAACAGACACATAGACAGATGCATGGACGGACGCATGAACGGACGCAGGGGCGGCTGCATGGACGAACGCAGGGACGGACGCACGAACAGACGCACGCACGGACGGGCTTATGGACGCATGGACGGTCACAATGATGGACGCATGGACGGACGGAAGCAAGAACGAACGGAAGGACGGAATGTTCACCCCACTCTCCATCATTTACTCTGTGGATATGCTGCCATTTTTTTATTGAGTGACACGTCATTAAATGACGCTAAATATATGTACAAATGTTGCACGCACAGACATATGTTGATGAGTTGCAGATGTTTATATAACCAGTTGTTTGCACTTGTGCAACGATGTCAACTATAGAACATGCGTATTAGCAACACCTGAAGCTGATATAAAACGCTGACGCTGATGAAGATGCTGGCCCTGGACACTGCTACACAAATCAACTTCAACGCATGGCAACTAACCACAAGTCACGTTAACCAGATCCGTTAACTGTATCAAAAGAGTACATATACAATGTTTATAAATTTGGGTAGGCAGCACTGCAACTACTGTTGACGTTTCACGAAGATTAGCGTCTATTTGAAAAGTAGTTCCGAGACCTCGCGTAGCCCTGCGGTAAAATGCTTCATTGCCACGCACAATACTTGGGTTCGATTCCAGCGGGGACTCTTACATTTATTATTTGCATTCGTCGGGTTGACGCTACCGATGTCGGGTTTTTCTTAACGCTCGCGCGTTGAAAGTGCCCATGTTTGTTCCCGTTGTTCCTTGGTATATACTAAGTTTCAATCACCTGTGGCACGTACCCGAATACTAGCGGCACGTACCCCGTGTGTGGGTACATGCCACTGTCTGACGGAAAGCGTTTGAAGACGTACGTGAAGGGATTGTGACATAATTCAAGTATTGGCCAGCGTGCCACATTCTTTAAGCCATCTTACCCTCCCATGCTGATTTTTGTTTGCGCCAAGTTAAGGGGGTGACCTCAAGAGCACCCTAACGTAAGCGCCTGGATAGATAGATAGATAGATAGATAGATAGATAGATAGATAGATAGATAGATAGATAGATAGATAGATAGATAGTATTCTAATGTAGCCGAAGTGGCGACCCGTATGTGTGTGTATGTATGTGTGTTGGAATGATGATGATGATGATGAGCAAGTCACAGCTTTGCCGCAAAGGCAATGCAATGAACGCGATAGCAACACATCGGAAGGTCACACACAGAATGGAAAGCAGATCGAAACGTGCCCTGCGTTTATCCCACGCGTATGACGCACGAAACGTACTCACAGGTACAGATGCGCGCGCTAATAAGTGTCTTAGTTGTTACTTCACTGTGACTGAAAGCGCGCGCCTTTCGCAAATGAAGACTTCAATGATCGCAGTGACCTTTGTGCGCCCGTTAACTACAACAGAATCGTTTCAGGTGAAACAGGAGGCCAGCCAAGACGTACGATCCTCCCCGCGAGATAAGGGCACGCGAGGGAGCCTCACCTCCCAGCTCTAAGCGGGCCAAAGTACGCGTGGAACATCAACGCGCGCTGCCATGCAATCTGGCAACTTGGGCTCATTGCGCCATCTTGCTGGTAATGCTGAAAGCACAACCCCCCCCCCCCCCCCCCCGCTTTGAGTCCCGTCAGCAGAGGTAAGTGGTGGATATAAATAGCTTGCCGTTTGAAAGTTGCAGGACGTGCTCCCAGGTTGCCCAGGGGTTAACGCCTCGCATTCACGACGCAGACGTACCACTTGCGGTGGTGAGTTTCGGTGACGCTGGCGGCACAATCCAGCCGAGAGTTCCGGAGTGTCCATATAAGTGCTATCGCAATAATAATATAAAATAATAGTATATGGGGCTTTCTGTGCCAACACCACGATACGATAATTAGGTACGCCTTAGTGGAGGGCCCCTGAAATTCCAACCATGTGGTGCTCTCTAATGTGGACATGGGCGTCTAGCATTTCGCCACCACTGAAATTCAACCACCGCGGCCGGTATTGAACCAGCTCCACTTCGCAAGATCCAGTGAAGAAGAAGTTCACCATGGCCATCAGTTAAAATATCATCAAATGTACTGCCTAGCTATGACATGGCCAGAAATATTTTTCCAGAAGGGTTTGTTTTTCCTTTAACATGTGGTCGTGCGAGTGCGTATGCACACAAATCCAAAACCTAAATATTTCCGTGAAAAGTTTCACCCCGTTCCCAATCCACTCCGTGGCTAGGCCACTATAGGGCATAGGCGCACAGACGCACCTGACAAATAAGAGTCGCTTACTCAGATCATTTTCGTCTATCAACATCCTTAGGGATGCTAAACACTGCTCGGAACTTTCTTCTTGACTATCCCATCTGCACAGGCGATGTCAGAGGTAGGGGCAGTGGCGTTTCTAAGGGTTGGTACACAGGGCCCGTTCCCGCCACCAGCCCTTTTGTATGCCCGGCCCCCTACTGCAGATCAAGAAAGTGCCCCTCCCCATCGCAAAAAAAAAAAAACTGCCTACGCCTGTGGTGCAAGTGAGTGTAGAGGGGCACTTCCTTTCTACCCTCTCCCCCCACCCCTTCCCTGAGCTACATCAGTAGCCCATTAAACCTCACCAGAGCCCACCTCCCACCAGCCCCTGCTACGATACACCACGGTCTTGCAAACCCCCCAGACAAAATCCGGCCTACGATGACCGACTGAGTGACTAACGCCTACGCCTAGAGGTAAACGTTCCAAGAGACACACCCGGTGGGCTTGCTCGATCATTATACCAGGAGGAAAGCATCAAGACTTTTCCTTTACACCTTCGTTCCGCCCTCGCGACAAAATTTACGGGTGACATAAACGCAATTTCTTTTCCCTATCGTAAAGCATAGGGGCAGCCTTTTGCACGTGCGAGCTATAAGAAATGCCCCGCCGCGGTGGTCTAGTGGCTAAAGTACTCGGCTGCTGACGCGCAGGTCGCGGGATCGAATCCTGGCTGCGGCGGTGCATTTCCGATGGAGGCGGAAATGTTGTAGGACCGTGTGCTCAGATTTGGGTGCACGTTAAAGAACCCCAGGTGGTCGAAATTTCCGGAGCCCTCCACTACGGCGTCTCTCACAATCATATGGTGGTTTTGGGACGTTAAACCCTACATATCAAATCAAGCTATAAGAAATTCCCGCTCAGTGCTTCACACTTTAGTCGACAGACGTAAACATTGCTATTTTTACCCTAGAGAAATTCGTGCGAACGTAGAAATGAAGAAGCGGGTCATGCAAGGGCAGAACCGCGGCCCTACTCTCCCTCCTTCGTGGCTTTCCTCTTTTAGCTACTTCTCACGCCTAATCACAGTTATTATCACCATTATCTCACGTTTCCTTCACGCGGCCCAAAAGCTTATTTCAGGTGAAGTTCAAGTTCCAAACAGCAGACATCTAAAGTCACAGTATGGTTATGCTTCTATAGAGTTCCCAACAAAAAAACTGCAACAAAAATCTACAAATGTGATCGTTCTCACACAATCAAATTAAGCATTATTTCAACGCCCATGCCATCACTCAAAACGGTATTAAGAAGTTGCCTTCAGTCCCTTGACTTTGTCGCTTGAGGCTGAAAGAAAGAGGGAAAAGAAAGAATTATTGCATTCTAGAAAATTTTGAGCACAAAAAACACACACACATTTGCAAGAAAGAGAACACAATACGGGCACCCTTCCTGTCTTCTCGTTCTTACGAATGTGCTTTTTGCGCTCAAAATTCACGTCAGCTGTGAACCATCTCACCAAATTTCAAGTTTCCATAACGCATACAAATGCAGGAAGGGCGAACAAAGGTAGTTCATGTTGGCTAACCTGTACGGGGGGAGGAGAGTGAAGGCGAGAGGAAAGACATGAAAGTAGACGAAGACAACCCGTCATGCCACCTAATTAGTGACTGAGGTACTGCTTTCATAATCCCAAGTGAGCAGGTTTCATTTCCGGCAACGGCAACCACATTTTAATGGGGCGAAATTCAAAAGCACACGTGTGCTTGGGTTTAGGCAGGTTTCAAAACACCGGGGAACAACAGGTTAACCAGGTAACATCAGAAGTACTTTAAAGAACACCAATAAAACTAATCTGGTGAGCCCCCACGATGACGAGTCTCGCAATTATGTGGTGATTTAGGCGCAAGAATATAAGGATTTCTTAGAGTGAAGAGACAAGCATTAACAGGACAACCATGTCCACAGAACAGTGCAGGCACATGCATGGCGCTGATAAACGTCCATCTTTATCCAAGGCTCAGAAACCTCAGTTCACTCTGTACAGTAAAGCAGTTAGTGTTCGCGCAGATGCGTAATTGTTGTATTTATGGCGTAATATATTTTTTCAAGTTATCGCTGGCGAGCTAATTCACAAAGCCATTTCACACGAAAAGACCAGTTGATATGCCACCTTCGGCTCATCGTTCAAATGCTGGCTGCCACGTTGAGGCTATATTGCAGGCGCGGAAAATGCACACCACACATCAAGGGCAGACAAAAAGCCATGGCATGTCAATCCACGAGCGCTTACTGGTAAAACATTCCTGCGCACTATTTTTAAGGAGAAGAACTGTAAGTGAACGGATAACTTCTAGTTTGAAGATATTAAAGATTTAGTTTGGTAGAGCTACAGGTAAAGAAAGAACCAGTGAACTTGACATATTTGTCTAAATGATTCAGGCGTGACAAGGTAATTAGAGCATGCAGAAACATTATACAATTGGTTACGCGACGTATTCACTTTGTAGTATAAGGCTAATACTAGAAAGGTTAGAGGAAGGCGAAAATCTCTACCGTCTCTACGACATATAAAATGGAGGCTTCAGGCTACAGACTCAGTCTTGTCTTATGAAAATCATTTTTCTGAAAAGGTTTCCATATTATAAGCGCGTATTCTAGAATTGGCCGAATTAGAGTTATACACAACAGTAGAGTTTAGTGTTTTGGGGAGTTACTATAGTCGGTTATAACCTAAGAATAAGTATAGGCTCCCCCCACGAAGCCTCATTGCCCTTATTTTCCATGCCTCTGCGCTACAAAGACAGTAGTTTCCGAACAGTGGCCATAGTTTTCACGCTTACAACCACTACCTCACAATACTGGATTGGTGTTGAAATACAGAATCCTAAGCTCGATAAATAAACTTGAGAAGGCGCGAACTTCCACGTCAGCTTAGAAATACATCGGTTGTTTGAATCGCCCCACCCCCCCCCGCGCTTACCTCGGAGTCCCCGAAGAAGCAATGCACGTCTTTCGAAAGCGATGCTTCTGCGCGGTGCCTAAGGTTATACTAAACAAACAATGCCACAATTAACGAATTGAATAAAACTTAAAAAATGTTCTTTTGCGGTCCCACAAAATGAAAAGGGGACAATATTCACACAACAATAGGTTGTTCGCAATTTTTTTACGAAACTTTTGCTGCCAAGATTCTTGGTCGTCTTCTGTAACTTTGGCAACTATGACTCAAAGCGAAAAAATGGGAAGCAATCTGAGATAGACTTCGCGAATTTTGATTCTTGTGCTGCCTGAAATACCGAATGTGCATTTCGCGTCACCGTGCTTGTCATCGTGTTTGAGGTAAACGCCAATGATTCATTCAACGCGTTGTTTTATCGAAATAAAAGCGCATAGCGCACATTGTGCTTAACGGTAGGATGATTGCATACGTTGTTGTTAAGTTAATGGCCAAGGCGATGGACACGGCTAAAATGGCGGCGCCTAAAACTGTAGGTGAAGCGCACATCAATAGAGCTTAGAATGCGCTAAAAGATAGCAGATAATTTCTAAGGTACATACAACTGCTGGCGCAAAAACACACCACTGGGAATCTTTATAAGCTTTTTGAAATGCTTCACATTTTTGTTAAAGGAATTAAAATGCCCCAACTTGCTTAATGCTAGAAAGTTAAGGTCTGGTTTTCTTCGTTGGGCACTCAATTAATTACAATCAATAGACAACCAAGCCAAGGAAAGTGTAGGGTATGCTAGTTGTGGTAACTGTGAGATAAATGTGGAGGAATTGAAGTGGACGAAAATACAACTTATTACAAGCAGGGCAGAAGCTGCCAAATTCGAATAACGCGTCCAATATATGTGAATGACTCGTCCGATAAACCTGGTAGCTTTAGCACCGCTCGAAACCATGACGGTGAGTGTGGAACGCACTTCTTTCGCCCGCTGGAATCACAGAGAAGACAATTTTGATGCGAGCTTGCAGCTGACCAATAATTCTTCGCATAAAACCTGAACGCATCAGGTCTGCTGGAACGACACCCTCGTAATGAATGAATGAAGAACGGGGAGGGCTCGATTTCTTTGTTAGGTGGCGCGTACATTGCAGTATTGATGACGCTACATTATTGTCTTTAAGTTTACCGCCCTTTGTTTATCTATAACAAGAAACCACAACCAATTGAGGAGCGTACCGTAAGGTGTGAGGCGGCAGCTGCCGGACACTCGGTGCGCTGTTTCCGAGTGGCAGGGTGAAGCAGAACCACCGACATCTCTCGTTGTGTCTTTCGTAAAGAATTTCGTAAGTCTAGGGAAGCGTCGATAGTTATTTAAGAGCTCAGCTCCTATAGCTCGAAGTAAAACGTCGGAAGCCTGCAGAAAAACCCACCAATCTGTGACTCATCGCGCGCCGTTACTCATCAACCGCGCCCACCGACGGAGACAGCCCGAGAAGCCGCCGCGCCGAGTTTGCACGGGTGGAGTACGAGCGGTGAAAGGCCAGCGCTTCGGCAAGAGGGTGCTACAGTCAGCTTTGCGCTTTAGCTGCAGCACTGGAGTTTGGACATTCTTGCATGGCCTATGACATGCTGTGGTTCGAGTGTACTTTGTTTTAGCCAAGTAAAGACCACGTTAAGCAAGACGAACCAGCTTCGCTGTTCAAACGTCTCCTCTTGCGAAGTAGCTTCTGCTCGGGGCTGTGTCCATCCCTCGACGACCGTCCACACCCCACCTGCGCATGCACCAACTCTGCATAAGCACAGGCGTAGTTACCCTGTTGGGCGCACACCTTAGCGTTTCGCTCCATAAAGGACGATGTTCTGGACCACTACTTGTAGGGTACCCAGTGTTTTGTGCTGGCTCATGCCATCATTGATCGCAATTCGGCATGTGATATGTCTAGGTTTTCTTACAATGTGGTTCAAGTGCATGTCAACTACTTCAGCAACCACAAGGCTTAACTCACGATCTTTAGCGTTAATCGTCGGGGTGGAGATGCGTCACTAGGCGCCAACGTAGCTGCATCCATGTCAAGCGGTGCTACCAAACACAAACACACATTGCGCATGCTAGCTTATTATCAATGAGCAATAAACAATTACAACTGGGAAGACACGGTTCACTGTCGTGTTTCACTGATTTCTATGACGGAGGAATGAACCGTGTTTATTTGTTGTTGTTGATAGTGCCACAAGGTGGACATAAAGACCACCTCTGGTGTACCGCCGCCCCTACATCACGTGACTGGACCATGTTGCCGGCGCACAATAAACCACGCGAGTAACGCACGGTTCATTATGGCGCAGCATTAAAGCCACCGTAAGTAATAAATAAACAAATAAATAAATAAATGCACACTCACACGACAATGATACCTGAAAACACGTTAAGCGTTAGTGAGCTTGTTCCACGGTTATATTGACGTCGGCGTTGTTTGTTGTGAGTGAAGAATCGTCATCTTGTGCGTGACCTAAAAATCGAGAAGTATGCAAATAAAACAATTAAGAAAGAATTTTATGTCTGAGTGAGGATTGAACTCGCGTCATTTTTGTGGCGAGCAAGTAAGAGCCACGCGTCTGCTTGGGAATACAGTGAAAACAACTTCCTCTGCTTAAACATGCAGTGAAAGTAACTTGAATGACTTACAAACGCATGCGTGTGCACAGAACGGCATAGGAGAACCTAGGCCCTCGTGCTCAGATTTGGGTACACGTTAAAGAACCCCAAGTGGTCGAAATTTCCGGTGCCCTCCACTACGACGTCTCTCATAATCATATGGTGGCTTCGGGGCGTTAAACCGCACATGTCAATCGTTAGGGCAACCTAACGTTTATCCTGCGTCATTCTATGTAGACTATAGTGCGTGCCTACTAGTATATAGATTCACAAAAAGATGTTTTCTTGTCCACGCAAAACTATGGCGTTACGGATTCACGTAGTCGTGTCAGCACGGAACGGCACACATTTGTGTGGAAAGTACTCGTGGGAATCGGCAGTTCGAAAATTAGAAAATATCCTTCAGAAAGAAGTTGTATATCCGCACGCGACCATTCTGAAACATACCGCTAGAACACCGCTAAACATGCATGTTTATTTAAACTATCTCAGCAATGTTTTGATTGACTTAATCATTCTTATCGCAATCGTACATTCGCTTACCCGTTTATTATAATACACCTCCAAATGGCAAACTGCGTTATACGCCCAATGTAAGAATTGTGCTGAGAATAAACTATAGGCGTGTTACGTAAAGTGTGTGATCGTACGCCCAGCTAGGCTCTTAATAAATAGTACTGCACAGAAGAATAATGCGAGGCTGCAAAGTTTAAAAAGAAGGGCTCATTAGCTGGAGCATACCGTCATTGGAATTGGGTAAACATCACGTTGTTCATGCATGAGCGAAAATTGGAATAAAGGAAACATTATGAAGTCCTTGCGTACGCCGCTGGGCGCTAAATATAGGCTTGCACCTGAATGGGACACGCATTTTGGGGCGCTTTGAAAGATTAGTGATATGAATACTGCCCAACTCCATACCATATTAAGTGTAACAAGACAGATGATGATGTTGCTTTTACTTCAAAGTGCAGATTACATGCGGTGTAAAAAGGAGAGGGTGACCACGGCCTAGAACAACTTCCGTTATACTGTTTAGAAGACGTGGAAGGGAACAGGAAAAAACAAAATATAAAACCTCGTATACAAGTGGTGTTATAATTAATTTCAGGACCCCCAAGTTGGATTCATGCCCCACCTGCTACTTCGCACATTTTTTTTAAAGGGTGAATCATTCTGCATGCACCAGAATTGTTATTCATACCATGTGTCATTTCACAATTTCCGTTAATTTATGAACACTTTCGCGGTATAAATGGCAGATGTCAAAGTTTTGGCGAAGCCAGTATCTCACTGCCGTGTTAAACAGTGCGATCCTCCATGGCGCGTTGTTTGTCACTTCTACACTTATTTATTTTGCTATGTTCAGGAGCACTTACTTAAACTAAATTAAAGGAGTGATTGTGGAGAGTGTAAACTTAACTACGTTCTGGTGAATTACTAACTCATTATCACTATAGTTACAGCCGGATTGGAAAAAACTAGGGGACCTTAAAGCTTTGCCTTTAGGAGTTGAACGCGATGGTGATATTCCGTTCCTAGTGCATACTTCAAACACTTAGTGCATGAAACCTTTTTCGAACTTCCTATGCACCCATTACGTGGCCTTGAAAGAATAGGCGCAGTAGCGTGCGTTCCGTTTTTAGTGGTTGACTGGCTTTCAGCTACGAAGCCTTTGTTGAGTTAATAACATATTCTGACGTCCGCTGGCAATCGGCGCTTATACCACGCGTTATTCCGGCAATATTTCGTACTCCATTGTAAAGCATGCCTTTATTGAAAATACCTGGCCCTGATGGCATCTCAGGCTAATTTTACAAAGCTTTCAAAAAAACCCTTGCTCCTATATTGCTGGAGAGAGAGAGAGAGAATAAAATGAGGGAAAGGCAGGGAGGTTAACCAGAAATCGGAGCACATTGCTGGATATATTTTAAATAAGTTATGACATGAATACACTCCCACAATATTTTTGCAAAAGTCACGCAGTGTTAATACCGAAACAACTGACAAGGAAAAGCATCGCTCCGTTGAGGGCTACATACCAATATTGCTGTCAAACGTGGACTACAAAAGTATTATCAAAAAGGTTGCAGTTCGCGATGCCGATCTTCATTGGGTCTCATCAGACATGTGGAATCAGAGGTTGATTCATACAAACCAATATACATGTCGCTCGTACAGTGCTTTAATACTGTCATGGTTTTCAAAAACATCTTGCAATGCTACATGTAGACCTTGCAAAAGACTTCCATCTTGCTTGTCATTCCTTCCTTTCAGGGGCGAAGCTTCTTAAGCGGCACCCGTTCGTCCCTCGTCGTAGTCGTAGTGCATAACCAGTCTTACGCTTTGACCTGCAAGGTGGTGCCGGTGGGAAATTTCTTCTGTGCGTTGTTGAACAATAAAAAAAATCACAGCGTGCGCGTTAACTAAAAGCCGAATTCTCCTGTCTCTCCTTCCTCCTTAGCAGCCATTGCCATGTACATTGAGCACTATCTGAGAAGAAAGGGTTGCTAGGTTATACTCGCTGGGCGTAACCTCCTTGGTTTTAGAAAGATTTAGCGAGCATTGGGCCGCAGTGCCATGAATACAGTGAACTAGTATATACCATGAAATCGAGGTGGTTAAAGGTGAGAAGTAGACACGAAGCGCAAGCCGTAAGAAAGTGTGCGTGTGCCACCTCTCGTTTACTCCTTGGAATGTCCGCTGGATGGTGGTGCTTCTATATGCGGAATATATGATGAAAAGATGCGAGATGGTGGTACTTGGAGTGTTGACTAGATGGACGAACGGACACAAAGACAGATGCATGGATGGACGCATGGATGGCTGCACGGATAGATGGACGCATGGACGAACGCAGGGAGGACGCAAGGATGGATCTACTGAGTACACTCTTCCCACCTCCGTTGTACCGCTCACTATACTCCAATCATCCAGGCCACGATGTGTTGAAGCGAGTGCACAAAATGTACATTCAACCAAAATCAAAAAGTTCTTCTAAAAACTCCACTCTGAAACATTGACGCTAAACACATGGTTAAAAAGAAAGGGTATTTGTATTCCGTCTGTTAACTGCCATCTACGTGATGTGCCAGAAACTACTGAACATTGCTTTGTTAGCTGCAAAGATGCCACACTGTTTTGGCATGTCCTTCAGCGCGCACTGAAAAAAACGTTCCGTCATTAATGCTCACACAATATTACCTTCCACCAGCACCGCTTGATGAAATGCCATATGATTTGTTTTTCCTCATGGGTATGCACAGCTTGTGGAAGACACGAATGCAGGACCGCAATACAGAGCCTACCGCTTCTTCAAGCACACACTTTATTCAAATGACTATTCCCCTCAAATACATTTACAACGAGCTAGACTTTAGACCGGACTGGTACTGCATCTTGGAGGGCTGTTCGATCTCACCCCTTTTTTGTTTGTGTAAAACAATGTGAAGAACTCTCGATGTGAAGAACTCACGCTGCGTTAGCCATTGAGCGTTTATGAGTAACGCTTGAGCGCTTAATGTCGCCATTTGATTGTACTTTTGTTTGCTTGATTTTGTCTTTTTACGGAAATACTTCATTGAATACCATGCAAAAAAGGCGTGACCGTGTGGTAGAACATCCGCTTGCCAAGTAAACGACCCGGGTTTTATCCCTGCTCGTATCCCAGCAAGCCTGTTCCGGTCCCCACTCTGCTCTAGGTCTTTTTTATGATTTATTCATTTTACTTGTATCGTTGTCGATTTTTCGGTCACGCATAAGATGATGACTTTTCTCTCACAACCAAAAATGCCGACGCTGGCATTTTCGCAAAACGAGCTCTTTAACGCTGCCGCGTTAAAATGCACCGCAAACACCACTTGCTTCGTTGCTCACAGGTTGGTTTAAGCGCAATGAATAAAAGAAACACGTTCAGAATTAGTGACGCCTTTTTTTTTTAGGTAATGTTCATTGCGATAAGCCTATAAACAGTGGGCCTTCATCCATCGAGACCGGAATATTACTCATAGCTCTACAGACACAGAAACAGTGTGTTGTGTATACAGGAGTGGGCAAAATGTCCCAGGCCACCATATATCGTGTAAGCCTAAGGCGTGCAGCGTGGCCTGGGAACGTTTGAACACCGGTGCGCATCGTGGGAACAGGCCTCCATTAAAATTGTGCACTTTAAGCAAACCCGAATGAACAAAATCTTGTTTTCATTCAGCAGAAAATGATTTCCTGCCTCAGTGAAACAAAATGCTAATTTAGTTGTATTCAAAAAGAGAAAACAACCACGATCGCAAACTCTACTTCCTGTGGAAATATATGAGCGCACAAGGTAAAAGGAAGGAAGCGCTTGACAGGAAAGAAGCTTGGAATATATATTTCTACATTATGCTGTACCAACTGGCACGGCATTTTTTTTTCCCGGGTTCGAATCCCGGCTGCGGCGGCTGCATTTCCGATGGAGGCGGAAATGTTGTAGGCCCGTGTGCTCGGATTTGGGTGCACGTTAAAGAACCCCAGGTGGTCTAAATTTCCGGAGCCCTCAACTACGGCGTCTCTCATAATCATATGGTGGTTTTGGTACGTTAAACCCCACAAATCAATCAACAGCATTTTCCCCCTTTATTGTGCTTCCCGAGTGTACGTACTCTGCATGATTAGCCGTCAAGTTTTCAATGATGAAGGTGGTACGTGATGTATTTATTTCTACTAGCCCAACCATGTAATTGCAAAGTATTAAGGTGCTTACCTCACCATGAAATAATGCAGAGCATGTGCCCTTAAGACTATAGCAGTATATCACGTGCGAAGTTCCGGTTACAATGTTTCCCGTTCGCCGCACTCGGCTTGTTTTGCAGGACTTGTCATACCAAGGCACGCCCGTTTGATCGTGGTCTTATGAGCACAAATAACGTGCCGCGTGCGGCTGTGGGCGCCTGTCCGCGTTGTCTCTTACGACTTGTAAATATCTGACACAGCGTTTTGATAGACCAAACCCAGCTCTCGTTCTTTACAACCTGGCCATACATCATCCCACTCTGCGCCGCCTACGCCGACGTCTTACCTTCGTGCGATCGGCTTTGACCGCACAACCGGATACCGTATCGGCTGAGTCCATTGTATAAATAACGACGTGGCCGAGGAGAAATCGAAGCCGCCCTGTCACTAGTCATCGCAGCCAGAAGGGTTCCGAGTCTTGTTTCGCACCGCCTTATAAAGAAACGAACAGCGCCGGCTTTGGCGTATGTTCGTACACGACTCTTCAAATACACGCACACTCACAAAGAAGGAAGCAACGTGAAGTGTTATCTCTCTCGCGATAAGGGTCCACGGGGCAACGGTGAGCGCGCGAGAGGCGACCGTCTAAAGTTCGAGGACTACGCCCGCCGCCATTTGCAGTGTTGGAGCACGAGCGTTACGTGCTCCTCGCCGGATTGCTGCGCGCCGCGCCTTCTTTCTGTCCTCGTCGTACTACGAGGAGACCCCTCCCGGCAAGCGCCGAACTCGAAGTTCGTGGACGTGACCAACGTTTCGCGTGTGTTTCCTACGGACGGCTCCCAAACGAGCCGAGGAGATACGACGGACTTTCTGTGAGGACTGAAGACACCGCAGAAGAACTGAGGTGAGACGGGACGGACTGGCAGCGCCATTGCGCGAAGCCGCCGCCTTTTCAAACGTCCCTGTAACGGTCGCGCCCTTCTTTGTACCGTGTCGACGGTTGTACTTACCTTTGCCTAAATAAGTTTTCCTATACACTATTACGATACGAGAGGGTTGGCTACTTGAGGGATGTATCAAGAAAGCTGTAGACAAAAAATTTGCCGTTGGCGGCACCTTTAACGCCTCCATACCGGCCGCTTTGGAATGGGCGTGGGCTTGACGTGATAACCCGCGCAGACGCTCAGGTTAGCCTGGCATGGCCCGTTTGATGACGTCAAATTAACGGGTTTACGGTAAGGAAACACTTATCTTCGGTGTCTATGTTTTTGCCTCCCACTGAACATCTGACTGGGATAAAAATATATGGATACCATAGAATCCTTATCCCTACGTTAACTTCTGCGTTGCCGGTACATATTCTTAGCTGCTTCATGAATTCATTTTTCATCATATCTTTGTACTTCAGTGAGAGCACGTTCTGCTTGAAGTATGTCTAGTGCTCAGCCAGAAGTTCTTTCAATCAGTGTTTTGCCTCAAAGAATATGGAATCGACCCTACGTTGCCCTATTCTAATAAGGAACAAGAGGCACAGCATGCATGCTTCAGAAGCACCTAATCCCACATAAATCTGATATTGCTTTACTACATAACTTCATTTGTAACGCCATCTCGTTCAAATATCAGATTTACGACTGAATGTAGCACCATTTTTATAGCAATAAACGCGGTCAAACAAAAATCATATTTTTTTAACGCACTGAGAGAGAGAGAGATACAGAGAGAGAAAGAATACAAGAAAGGTAGGCATGTTAACTAGACTAAGTACAGTTTGCTACCCTACACGTGGGGAGAGAAGAATGTGGGAGTACAGGAAAGAGAGGAGGAGGAGGAGGAGGAGGAGGAGGAGGAGGAGGAGGAGGAGGAGGAGGAGGAGATACACATTGCACATAACACACACAGTGCAGGTTTCACAGGTGGTCGCGCAGTGATGTTGCCCTCAAGAATTGTAGATGGGCTCATGTTTTAACCTACTGAGCTCAAAAATAAAGTTAAGGGCTCGTTAATTTTTTTTTCATTCTACGGGGCTCTAGTAAGCCAAAGTATCGGTCATACATTGTTGTAGCCGACCCGCTAGAAGAATATTACGAATTCCGTATATAGCTTGCGTATTTTTCATCGTTCTGCAGCCCAAAAAACAAACGCATAGACGAAAAGTATGGGGACGACAAAGGTGCTGCTGTATAGTTCAGCGTTCATAAATTCACAAACATATCTAGAAAAATTTGCTTTCGGTTGTTGTAGGTGGTACTGTAACATTACCTGTTTAGAAGCAGTTTTCTTTTGTTTGTTTGAACAAAGTAAATAGGCATCTCTCTCACCTGACTTACTCACTTTTCCTCCGATAGTGTTTCCTTTTTTAGCATAGCTTCTTTCAAAATGGTGTTCAAGTTTTTAAAATAAAAAATAGTATTCCCAAAACAGAGAGAACGTTTCGCGTGTCTTACATTGTTTCGCTAGCTTTTCAACTTTGAGTTATGCGTGCAGTTCACGTGTGCGATTAACGGAAGATGTGTTTCACAACACACATTTTTGTCACACCGATAATGAACCACTCAGTCAATTACATGATCAATCAAGCTTACTTTACGCAAAACCTTTACTTCCTGTGAAGGTCGTGGCACACAATATTACCACCAAGGCGGTTGATATACTTTATTTCGGTTCCTGCCGGGAGAATTAGTAATTGTGAAGCCACTTAGAGGTCGTTCTTATCGACGGCAAACAAGCTCACAAAGGCCGCTTTGTTAGTCTGCACTCTACGACACTGTTGAACTCTCGAAGCGCAACTTCGAACTGGATGCCGTGCGTTATCTTGACGACTTTGAAGAACGATACGGTTCGTAGAAAGAATAACGTCAACTGTATAAAAATGAGCTAATGAGCGGTTAACCGTGCGAACACTCAATACTCGTGCACAATAGGCCAGCGTACCGGCTAAGTTAGTTTCTACCTGGCACCTATTTTCATCAGAGTCCTTTATTTGAGAGAGAAAGAAAGTTTATAATTATTTTAAGGTGCCTGCAGTTCCGCCGCGTTAGATCTGCAGTTATGGTGCTCGGATGCGGACCTGATGGTCGCAGGTTTGATCCCGGTGACCACATTTCCATAGGGACAAACAAAAACGAAGCAGCACTGAAACTACGTAGAAAAATACGTGCCGGCGAATGTGATTATTCTAGTTCTTTTTTGTTGTTGTTGTTTTGTTAGTGAGATAGATGACTTGCTAACGCAGCTTCCATTGGCTATGGCCGCCGCCTCATCGATGAGCCTAGTACTATCGTTAGGTCAAGTAGAAAACCCTGTTATTTCATAAATATCGGCATGCATTTGCATTCTGCGCGGTTAGTCGTCAGGAAATTATCACGCCCTTTTTATTTACTTTTTGGTTGTGTTCACGTAATCGCACATTCAGGCGTCTGCCTGTCTGTCCGTCGTGACTTTAACGGCAGGTCAAAGGTACGTTGTATGCTGCGCTCCTCTCACATTCAACAAATTCATTTCGGTGTTTAATTTTACACCTATCGGAAGGCCTTCATAGTGGGCTGGTTTTTTGCAAATAACTGCGACAAATTATGAAGCGCAGAAAACGCCACTGAGACTCCGGCCATATTTAGATTATGTAAAATGCCATGTAAGTATGGAACCACAGCCACCTTCTTACGCGCGGCTGCCTTCTAATACGTGTGAAATCGAGCACCAAAATGAATTTGTTGAATGTGACTGAGGAGCATAGTACCTGTGACCTGCGGAGAAAGTTACTTGAACACAACAAAAAGTTAAAAAAAAGGTTGTGATGGTTTCCTGGCGGCTCATCGTAAACAATGTAAATGCATGGTGTTACCTGGGGAACTAAATTCTCTGGCAAGAGTTTTTTCTACTAATTTTAGTTTGTCTTTTCACCCTAGTGCATTCACTGATATGATTATGATGTCATGTGAGAGGTACCTAATTTTTATGCGTTGCTTTAATAAACGTATTGTCGGAAGGTAGCACTTGTCCTTGTTTTTCAGCTGTCTACCTTTTCGTTAACAAAATGGAATACCAACTATATATAGCCCGCTCGCAAACCTTGCTTCTATAATGGTGCTAGCCCCCTTTCGTTTAGTAAACGTCGCATCACTTTCAGTGGGCATTATAAGCTAACTTTTGATCGTCGACTTCCATGCACACACAAAACCCACTACGGCCAGTTTGCTCATCATCTTTCTTTTAAACTAATCGAATGTTGAGCGAAAGAAAACTGCTCTGTAGTGGGAATGCGCCATTTTGATATATGCCATCTTTATTGCATAGACCCACAAGAAAGCGCTCCGCTTTTCCATTATCTTATTGAATTATTCTTTAGTAACTATTCTGACAGTTCATTGACCCTTACTGAAAACAAACTTATGGTTAAACATCATATGTATCATATTGAACTGATATCTTCAACCTCACCTACTTTATATATGACGTCTTGTTTTTATTGGGGTATCATAACATTCGATCAAACGTTCAACTACGGGCTGCGTGGGGGTGAATTTAAGTGTGTTTTTTTAGCAATATAATATCGGCGGAAGCTAGTGCCATAAGAGGTCATAGGCGTACTGAGATTAAACTAAAACACGTTGACACCAGATGTGAGCCCTTGCTCAGAAATTATGCACAAAGTGTGGCATGGCGTGGCCTCTAGAGTACTGCATTATACTTTTTTAAACGGCAAAATAGCTTACGACCACTAGCGTAACATTAACGCGGCCCCTATTTCACTAACGTGGAAACTCACCCCCGTATTCACAAACGCTCCTCGACTCGACTTTCCCTTTTCATTTGACAAAGTTGAACACTGCGCCGCTGCTCGGCTGAAAAAGACGCTGCGCTGCTTGAGAATCGCACCATACTATCGCTGATATGCAATCACTTGCCATGCCTATAGAGAGGGCACTTCCATCGGCCTTCTCAAGTGAAGGTGAAGCGTTGAGTGAAGGAACGTTCTAGAATACGGGGGTCAGTTTTCCAAACTGTGGTGCAACTTCGAAAGACGAGGGAGAGATGGTACGCATATCTATCCTACAAGCCCAATGGGGTACGTCATTGGACGCAACTTATATCGCAAATTGAAGCCGTCAGAGTTTATTGCTCGTTGGACGGGGAATGGGGGGGGGGGGCGGTATTCATTCAACATCTATTTGCATCAAGCAACCTGTAAATCATACAGACCACCAATTGAGCCAGATAGAGAGAGCGAATTCACTTCACTAAAAGTAATTTACTCTCAATCCATTTTACATACATTAAAACTAAAGGACGCGTTAATTTCCTTCTTTTTTTCTTTTTTTATAAACGTCGCATCTAATTATTTGATGTGTTATCGTATGTCTGACATTCCTTGGAAACCCATAAGATGCAGGATCCTTGCTGAAAGCCGAAGGAGAAGAAAGAGTTGAAGGAGAAGATATAGTTGGACCAGTAAATGTTCATTACCTTCGTTAGCGCTACAGAACGGATGGATGCAAACCTTTTTGCTTCTTTTCGCGGTATATCTTATCGTGGGATAAATTATGCAAATGCTAGAAATAATGTGACTTTCTCGAACGTAGTAAACATCTGAACATATTGAACAGCTCACTAGCTGGCTCGTTGTTTCTTCGCTTCCTTTCGTTACCTCTATCTCTCTCTCTCTCTCTCTCTCTCTCCATTCATTCGCTTTCTTTCGCACATGCTTGTAGCGTTATAATGAATTTCGCATCGTCCTTTGTATAGCAACGCAGCTGTAAAAAAACATGACGTTGGTTATACAACACTACGCAGCACAGTGAATGATATCGACACTTTTAGTTGGGCGTACGGGGAAGTTGCGTACGCTGTGAAAATGAGGTTGCGCACGCTGCAAGTGAAGCGTGCAACGACACTTTTCGTTTAACGTATACCTTGATGCGTTTCACTCAACTAAATAAGTTGTATTCGAGATGCGAGGGTTTGGAATGCTTATCAGCGCCACCCACGCTCGAAGTATGCTCGGTCCCAATGACAACGTGGCCTCTGTGATCTGCGCGAAAAACATTCATGGCTTTACGATGTACTACCAGCACATTAAAAGCGTGAAATGTCGCACAATGACCAAAGCGTGTTTCGTTGCACCATGAATAAGAGTACGTACAAAGGTGTCGTTTTATTTGAGGGTTCATTCGCCGAAAGGCCTGGCAGAAAAAGATGCGTTTGCGCACACAGCCTATCGATGGCGATTATTGAGGATTTTCGTAGATTTTCGTGAGACGCCAAGCAATTTCTTCTGAACCATCATGATGCCGGAACGCACCGCTTAAATTTACCTTGTTGGACAAGAAAACATCGCCTTTCATTGTGGAGTACACATGCCTTGAATCAGGTACGCTGTTGCTGTCTGCGTCGAACGCCACTGCTGTCACCATACACACTTGTTCTGGTTTCTTCGAGGTCTCGCGAAAACGTAGCGTAGTCAGCGTTGCGTTACGTACGCAGCGTCTCGTTACGGCCGTACGCACGTATCCCTCGAATCAATACGTTACGTACTGCACATGCGCAGTTCTCTCCCGTGGCAGTGCTGCGTACGTGGGCTCGTTACGTACGCCCAACTAAAAGTGTCTAATGGAAGGCGCAAAGCAGAATACGAAGGCTAGGGCGGGGGAAAAAAAGGTGTGACGTCTTGCCGTGAGGAATTCGCCACCCCGCACTACCAGAGTGAGTGGCTCGTGAGGCGCGCAGATATGGCGGTTCGCTCTGCTATGCCGATAAGACTCGCCCGTATCGGCAGGCAGCATTGTCACAAGTTGAGCAATAAATTAAAGGAACTCGCGCTTGAGCTTCCTGGCGTGGACTTCTTCTTTTTTTTTTTTTACCCTGTAAGGGACGCTGCTGAAGCAGGTGTCATTCATTTCTTCATTATGGAATCTAATATCACGAAGGGAGGAAGGTTGCGGCTGTCAGGCTTTCGACTATCGCATTTAAGATCGTGTAGATGGAGGATGCATTGGGTGAGCACAACAGACGCAGCTAAGACGGCTCATGCAAGAGCTTGGCTCATGCTGCCGGTACAATGGGACAACTCATGTAAGGCCACACTACTCTCTTAACAAAGAGCTCTTCTCTCTTTCTCATTCTCTCTATTTCGCCAGTAAATCTCACAAGCTAAATTAACTGAATCACCCGAAGTGCAAAGCGCACTTGAAGTAACCGGAATGTGTTGTTGACAAAACAAGTAAAATTTTTTGAACATGAATTGCTGCTGAAGCCAACATTTAGATAATTGTACTCGTCTTTTGAAAGACACTTGCTGCCTTGACGTATTTCTATGTTCTTCCAAGCATGTATCTTTCATACATGGGTTAGTTCCTCAATTATTACAGATCCTCCTCATTTATGTGTGATGCACTTGCTTGCAAACTACCCGCCAGTACGCCTTCTTCATTTCGAATTGGTTGCACTAATGTGCTCTAATTCGTGAGGTTCTAACAAAACCTTGCTGATTATTTCTGACCATGACTGTTAATTTTTTACTGTTTCCATTATTTCGTACATTATGCATACCAAGTGCTTCCATTTGAGCGCTGTGAAGCTGCAAAGTGTATGAGTTGTCCTCAAGCAGCTCAATGCAGCTTTCTTGCCGGGTCACCCCTCGCAACGCTGTTGTTAATAATTTCCATTCAATTTTAATGATAATAATAACGCGGGCACTTTTGAATTCACCTTATAACACTTGAAGGCGATAGCCACTTCTTTTCTTCTTCTTCATCTGAATCGATTATGTCGAATCGATACTATCGATTCCCTTCCTGAGTGCCTTCTGCATATAACGTTCTTTCCCGCATCCTCTGGCATCAGAGGCGTTGCCAGCTTTCTGCACACATACATGATTTTGCACGACTCTTGACTAAGTGATAATGCCATGCGATGACATCACCATGTTGCGTCACGTTATGACGTCATATGTGACTCATTTTTACATCACTTTGCGTTGACGCTATACAGCAGTCGCTTTTCGTATATATATATATATATATATATATATATATATACATTGTGAGCGGTTGCAACGTGATTTATTTCGACGTTTCGGCCTAGAGTCTGGCCTTCATCAGGATATATATACATATATTACTCTATGTAATATTATTGTTACCAATAAATCCTGGTACTATATAAACTGTTTATTTATGGCGAACCTGTGCGCGTAAACTCCACACTAAAAATGGTCAGCCAAAATGTCCTTTGCTCGCTGACGCGAACTTCGTCCGTTTCTTCCTCTACCCCTTGAGTCTCTTGCCGGTCCCGTGGCGTAGCATCGTGGCGCGTGCAGGACGGCGTTCCATGGCGCGGCTTTCTTGCTACTTGTGTGGTGGCTTTTACGAACGCAAATTGTTGCACGCGTATTGTGCGATGGTCGAACTGTGGCTATATATATATATATATATATATATATATATATATATATATATATATATATATATATATATATATATACGTTTCGGCCATGGCACGGCCGAAACGTAGAGTGTGTGTGTGTGTGTGTGTGTGTGTGTGTGTGTGTGTGTGTGTGTGTGTGTGTGTGCGTGCGTGCGTGCGTGCGTGTGTGTGTGTGTGTGTGTGTGTGTGTGTGTGTGTGTGTGTGTGTGTGTGTGTGTGTGTGTGTGTGTGTGTGTGTGTGTGTGTGTGTGTGTGTGTGTGTGTGTGTGTGTGTGTGTGTGTGTGTGTGTCCACTGAAGGGCCTGTCAATGTCCGTGTCGGCTATCCTAGAGAGATCTTGAGCGAACTTAAAAATTTGTTTGCTTTATACATCCGATGTACGTTCCGTCGTATGCATACCGGATATCCGTGAGGCCCTCTTCATGGTTACTTAGGAGCATGCGCGCCGGATGTGAGCAGTCAATACTTTGTTTCTGACGCTTATGGGAGAAGCCACGATATCGTTGGAAGGTTCGTTGACTGATGTGTGTAAGACTCGTCCTGCCGTTGATCAGACAACCGATGACCGGCGATTGTGATCGCCGCTATCGGTGTAAGGCATGCTTTGCTTGTAATATGACTTACTTAGTTTTCTAAGCACAAGTCCACAGTTTCGTCTCGATCTCTAACAATTGACTGCTGCCTTCTGAGTTGTCGCTAACACGTGACAATAGAATAGGTCTGCGATGTTTCTTGATCGTACACGTTTTTTCATTGACCAAAAACTGCTAAAAGATCGCACGTTAGTGAGTATATTGACAATGAACACTTTACGAGAGTAGACGGTAACAATATGAATAGTCATTGCTGGTTAACATCTTCTACGTATACACAAACGAGTCACAAACAATGTCATTACCACCTTTGTTGCTCCTATACAGAATGACCCAGAATTGTGTACATGGTCTTTTACGGACAACTTAACAGTAGACACTGGTATTTGCGCCATCGTGTGAAGGCTTCTTATTTGGATTTTGGTGAATAGATCACAGCTCGCCGGGCTAGCCGGCAAGATGAATAGCGACTCCTATCAATTACCAAAGCTACATGCAAGAATTTGGCGCTGTCAGCGGTATGTATATAAAGAGTTGTCCTGTTAAGCAGTTAAAACAAACACCGATAGTTGTTCTGGAAAGAAAATATTGAACTTTGAGCAAGAAGGACAGTACCTTTGAGATATGTAAGCTACATTTCAGTCAATTAAGAATAGATCACACTTAGGACTCCCTGAAGCGGACATCTTTGTGCGTATGGGCGGTCACTGCTACTTCATCTAAGTCTATGTATAAATTTGCGAATGTGTCGAAGTATCTTAACGTTCAAGTCGCAAGCTTCGTGTCGGACTTTTTTTTTTCAGTGGTATCTAGTAACTTTATTTCAAGTACTTCTGGCCTCTGTATCTTGTAAGGTATCGCGATACAGTTTTAGAGTATCTTTACCGAGTCTTATCTTCGCTGTAAAGATTATGGACAAATAAAGTATATTGGCAAAACAGCAAGTGAAGAGTACGTGTGCATTTGATGTTGCCAAAATGCTGTATGCAGCCGCCTGCGGAATGCAACGACAACGATAAACGTATTTAGCCCCGAGAACGAACGCTGGCGCTGCTGTCACGGCGATGTGACGTCAGGGCAAGGACTCGCCTGCGCCGCTTTTGGCCCATTTTTGTGCCCGTTGTGCGCTCGCTTTCTAGCGATACGGTGGTGATTATTTTTCCATTTCACGATGAAAACCTTTTATGGTACCAGTTGGAAGGTTCCATAACTATTTAAAATCATTTAGGTGGCAGAAGGTCTTGATAACATGGCTTAGGGTATGCAAACTTCTGTCCGAACAGGAGACTCACTCTGAGGAGGACAGCAAGACGTTCGTTGTTTTCACTGCGTACTCCGCGAAATCGGTGCTATGAAAATATGCTAAGTGGATCTCGTTGAACTTCAATGCAACTAGACATAGACTTCGAGGTTAAAACACGCCTGTTGAAGCATTGCAAATTATATTCGGACGTTTTCACTTCACTAAATGTGGTATGGTTTACTGTGAAAGTTACGTCTGCCCCTGCAAAAGTCGAGGTGATTTGACAGAATGACGCATATCCAACAGAAGACTTCACAAAAATCTGGCATAATCATTTAAAATATTTTAAAAAGTTAAGTGAAATAACACAGCCGCACTCAAAACTACTTCGGAAATTCTCAGATGTCCTTTTTACGTGGATCCTATGCACCGACTATTTCTCAACAAACACCAGGAATTATGTGTAGTTTCAGTTTCAGTTTCAGTTTTATTGAGCATTCTCTTCACAGAGTCGCGGAAAGAAAACGCAAGGATAAGAGCAAAAAGCTGCTATGTTAGCACCTTGACGAGGCTCCTACCCCTTTTCACTTGGCATTAAAATTGCGCAGAGCATAAACATAAAAAAACAATTTGACGTCGATTTTCAAACTTCAAGAAATTAGGAAATAAAAACAAAAGGCATCAAATTGCATCAGTTACAGGTTTACATAAAATAAGCAAACCACAAAGAGAGAAAACAACAAATAAAAGAAGAAAACAGTGTACGGTCAATCATGAAACAATGCACACGTTGCTAAACGGCTAACAAAGTATTACAAAATGATTATAAAACATTTACAACACTAAGTATGCAAAAAGCACAAGCTTTGATGTACAAGGGAAACACTGACGAGTGAAATGTTACATGTTTTACTCGTAAAAAAAGCAAAAGAAAAAATGGCAAAGAAAGCAAACATTATAAGATGCCATGTTACACACGAGCACTATTATAGGGTGTTTCTCTTGCATATAGTATTTTATCCGGACAATTAGAAGCAGCTAAACTACACGCCGCCATTCTGGATGAGAAGCTTCTTAAGTTGTTTTTTATGTATATTAAAGGTGGCGATGTCTTTATTTTCAAACATGTTAAGACAAGCAGGAATACAGTGTTCAAGTCTTCTCAAACCATTATTAGTTCGCGAATATCGAACGAACCAGGAAGGCCTTTTCCGAACGTCATAATGGGATTGTGTAGTTTTCCTGAAGTTACACAGTTTAAGAAAACAAGCGTTGTTTGACAGCAAGCTTTGTTTGTACTTCATAATAAGGTTAAAGCTGTGTATGTGATCGATGGGCAAAATGTTATACTCTCTGAAGAAATCACTTGTATGTGCGTCGTATGGTACGTTTGCAATATGACGAATCGCTTTTTTCTGCAGTAAAAATATTTTTTGATTTTCTTTAGATGTATATGCCCACACTAGCCTACAATAGTTCATGTGAGATGAAAACAACGTATTATAGAAAAAAAGTTTAATGTTTGCTGGAAGCATTTTTTGAAGTTTAGAGAGTGTACCACACCATAGCTATATTTCTAGTTACATTATCAACGTGTTCGTCCTAATTAAGATTTTCATTAAAAATTACTCCTAATGATGAACCTTTTTTGACAACCTCAATTTTTTTGGGCCCTAGGTGTATATCCAAATCCCGACAGACAGCCTTCTGAACCGGTGCGAATACCACAGCTTTAGATTTTTTTGTGTTGGTCAATAAATAATTTGGAGCACTCCTTATGAAGATGTCGTTAAGAATGTTATTGGCTGTGTCTGCGAGCTTATCCAAATCATTACCATGAAAAAATATACTAGTGTCATCTGCATAAATGATAAAATTCACTTATTTGCTGACACTTTTTATGTTGTTTATATAAATATTAAACAGTAGGGGCCCTAATATGCTGCCCTGAGGTACACTTGATGTTATGGTTAGTAAGGAGAATTGGCTGTCATTTATAACTACAGATGGCTTTCTTTGTGATGAATACGATTTCAGAAAGTCAAGTGGGGCTCCACGAAAACCATAATGACGCAATTTTGCATAGAGTATTTCGTGGTTGATTCTGTCGAATGCTTTGGAATAGTCAATAAGTATACCCAGTGTTAACAGTTTCTTTTCAAATGAGTTAAGTATGAGTTCTTTTTGTGTGAGGAGAGCCAGTTCCATGGACATGCCCCGTCGGAAGCCGGATCGATGCGGTGATAATATAGAGTACTTTTCACATAAAGATATGACACGTTGATATATGATTTTCTCTAGCCCTTTAGATATAACAGGAAGTATCGAGATCGGACGATAATTAGAAAAGATATTTCGGTCACCAGATTTGTATAAGACACTAACTCTCGCATGCTTCATTTTTTCTGGGAAAACACCCGTGGATAAGCAGATATTAAACAGATGGGTAAGAACGGGTAACAAAAAATCAAGTGCTGTTTTAATAGGCCTAATTTGTAGGTCATCTATGTCCCGAGCAGTAGAGTTCGTAAGTGACATAAATACAGACAATACTTCTTCAGGAGTTGTGTTTAAAAAATATGCAGTGCTCATGTTTGGCACACCTAGAAAGTCCCTGTAATCGCTATTCCAGGCACGAGAAGGGTTTGATAAATCGAAGGACACCAGTGTTGTGAAGTACACGTTAAATTTATTAGCAAGTTCTTCACCTTTTACTATATTGTTATCTGTGTTTAACTCAAGTGCGTTGTCTCGATAGCAACGAATATTTAGAAGCTTATTTATTTCTCGCCAAAGCACGTCGCCGCGAGAGCTAACCCACTTGAAGAGAGCTTCCTAGTACGCATGCTTAGTTTTTCTCAGGTGCTTCGTTACAAAATTTCTGTACCGCTTGAATTCCGAAAAATTGTTATGGTGTCTTGTTTTCATAAATTTCGCATACAGTAGATTTTTCTTCTTAATCATTTCCAGACATTCTCGCGTCATCCATTGTTTTCGACTTTTCTTGAAGGTTTTGACGGTTTTATACTTAAAGCACTTATGGTAAGTTTTTGTTAACAGGCACATTAATATTTCATATGCCTCATTTGCGTTAACTGATTTATAGAAAGGATCCCAACTAATCTGGGTAATTTCACGCCTAATAGTGTCTAATGTTTTGTTACTAATTTCCTGTATTTTGTATGATTCTGGAATTGATAATTTTGCACAATTAAGATAGTCGTTGCGATTTTGAAACATGTATATAGGGTAGTGATCACTAATATCGGCAATAACAGTTCCAGATACGATTGAATCACTTATGTCATTTCTGATAAGTAAGTCGATAAGGCTTTCAGTATCTGAAGCGACACGTGTAGGTTCAGTAATAATATTAGGACACGCAAAAGAAGCAAGTAGTAGTTTGAAGTTACCAGATGTTCCAGTTTGCTGTAGAAGGTTAATGTTGCAGTCACCCCCTATGATAATGTGCAACTTGTTAGAGCACGCATACGTAAGCAGATTTTCAAGAAATCGAAAAAACGCTTGTTTTTTCTGTCAGGTGGACGATAAACTACCACATATACATACTTGCGACATGCTAGCGATAATGCTTCATAGTCTGGTGTAATCGCTGAAAAGTCTGAGAGAAGGCTGCAAACCAAATGGTCAGCAATCAGTTGCAACACACCTCCCCTCGACGAGAAGGCCTGTTTAGAAAGAACGATTTATACGTTGGCAAGCGTAGTACCTCGACATTGCATGTGCACCAGGTTTCAGAAATCATGATGATGTCGAATTTAAACGAGAATTCATCGAGAAACGTAGTTATATCATCGTGCTTGTAGTGAGCTGATTGAGCATTTAAGTGCATGATACTGCAATATCCACTTGTGTTAGGTATATGGATATCACGTGGTAATATCGCCATCTTCACAAAAGGAAAAAAGAAGAAGAAAAAAAGAAAGTAAAGTTAAAAAAAAGGGTCACGCCGTAAAAATGAAAGTGCTAATCAGATAAGCCTACGGCTTGCTAGATGCCCCGCGGCTGCTTCAAGCGGCTGCGCGCATCTTATGCAAGTCGGCTTCAGATGCGATTTGAACTCCACGAGATGTTTCCGTTTCACGCGCAAATATTTTGCCACCACTTACCCACGCAAAGCGCCAACTCATTTCCCGTTTCCGAACAATCGTCATGCCCAGTAATTTTTCAGTTGGGGACAAAGGTGCTCATTTACGAAAACAGACTGTTTAGTTGTGAATCCCAGTTCCTCAGCTGCGAATCGAGTTCTCCATGCTTTCTTAAGGACGACATCCCTCTTAGCTCGGCGATTAAAAACAACCACGATGTTTTCATTCAGGGGGGCGTCACTGCCTGCTCTGCTACCCTGATCGGGAACAGCGCTTGCACGAGGGCATATCTCGTTGTTCTTTGCAACACATGTGTCTGTTGTGGCAGCTTAGGCCAGTTGGTATGGCATGACGATAGCGCGAGAACAAAACGACGACACAGAGACAAGAAGGACAGGAAAGACACGAGCGCTCGTGTCTTTCGTGTCTTTCTTGTCTCTGTGTCGTCGTTTTGTTCTAGCGCTATAACTATCGTCATGCTGCGTCTGGTGCCGTGTTGCTTTGCAAAGCGGCACTTCTCGCTGGCAAACGGTGGCATATTTCTATATCCTGTTCACTCATTGGGTCCCCCAAGGCGTCACCACCTTTGGCAAGAAATTGCACAAGGTTTTCATTTTGGGGCACGTGGGATCCCTTTAATTTCTATATTTTTGTTCGAGAGTATTGATGCTAAGCAGTTAGGCGCGTGGAATTTTCGTGCACCAACTTTCTCAAACGGTCTATCTCGCATTGCATTGCCTCTTGGGATGCCCTGAGAGCAGCGTCTTCCTGAGATCTGCATTATTTCAAACCATGTTCATTTAGTTCTAACCCAGTTTCGAGCATTGCTGACCTTGTTACAGCCTTAGTGAGCGCTTTATTGTGAGCGCCATCATGCCACGTAAGATGTATGGAGGGGCGGTAAGCAACGCTCCGCAAATAAAACATACGTAACTGGAGGCACAACGGCGCATAAGCTGGTTGATTTTACCATATAGGTTTTATTCACGTGACGTCAGGTTGGCGGGCGCGGTTATGAAAAGTGCGCCAGCTGAGCTGGCAACCGCGTAGCCACCGTATTGAAGGCCATACCGGTGATTCCGATAGGCGCACACAAGTTACTGCGGGCACGTTGCTCTTGTTTTATATTGAATTGAATTGAGCTTATATTGCAACAAGTGCAAGGAGACCAGGTGAAAAAACTGCTTAGAGGAGCTTGAGGGGAACCTGGCCACCTCATATACTGAGCAGTTACAGCAGTTGGCAGAAGCATGCCATGTGCTTAATGCCTGAATGAAACATTAAAAACAGAAGACGAACACGGTAAAAATAATGAACAAGGGTATTGTGCAAACATTTGAAAAACCAATAAAAAATAGCCTAAGTGCTGACAGCAAATAAAACAAAACAGATGAACCTATGGCAGCGCACAAATATGTTACGTACGCTTTCTAGCGATTTTTATTTGGCTTTAGACGGAATGACATTTGCCATTTGTGAAGCTGCTGCAGCCATGGGCGATGCGTGCTCGGCTTGCTTAAGCGAGTATGCCGAGAAATTGGACAGCGGTGCTAAACAGCGATACATAGACAATGTGGCTCTCTGCAGTTTGTGTTGACCCACTCATTCTCACGAGGGAGGAAGCCGCATTCCACACCGGACTCGTCTCGAAGATGTAAGTCTGAGACATAAAGGATTACTTGGTGCATACTACAACTTTTGCAATGCACAAACGACTGGGAGTGAATAAATCTTTGGATGCTTTACTAGTGAGTTTCTCCACGAACCCTCACTGAAAAGTCACAGTGACTGCATCGCTGTGCGCACAAGCTAAGTTAATCTGAAGTTATATTTTATCTGTAAGCGCCATAGTCGAGTTCACTCATTATTTTTATAGTGCGATATTTTACGAACCTAGTTGGAGCAGCGGGCTTAACAGGACTTACGGAATGCACGTAAAAACACTATTGCACGGGCATTCGATTGTGGTAGAGTACACATGAGACTGAAATTTCGATGTGGTTGGCTCACCCACAGTTTCGATCAATCGAATGAAAGGTATTTGTCGCAGAGAATTCTTCAGTAAACCAAAGTTACAAGCCACTTGTGCTTTGACACAAGTGTACTGAGCCAAGTAAACTTAGAACTGGAACCCCTGGCATGGTTCTTCATATTTTGTTGTCATCAATTAGCTAAGTATAGTATTTTGACTGGGAACAATGAATCAATAATTCCTAGTCTGTGTACTTTGTTCCAAAAGAGTACATAGCTGGTTTGCAAGCACGTATTCATTTTCTAGTTGCATCGAACCTTTTTGTTTCTTTTTGCTTTACTCTGGAGAAGAAGCACCAGAGCTGGAGCGTAGTAAGGATTTTTTTTTCCAAATTTTTGTGTGGGGGGGGGCAAGGAAGAGGTACCATTTACTTTATGTATGTTTGTTCATGTGTTTGTATTAATGAGATCCATTGAAAACTAAAAAAACAATACTGCGTTCATCAGGGGATATTCCAGAGGTTTAAATTCCCCTTCACTCCCGAGTACACAGTGGAGCAAAAGTTCCGTAATAACCTTTTCACGACTTCCGGTCCTTAACGTGCAGGTATCGTGGCATTCTGTAACTTTAAGCGTCAGGCCGAAAAACACTTTGCACCTGTAAGTGCGATATTGTAACGAGCGCCTCACAGAACAGGTGCCTTAATTCGCAAACACCGTTGATAAACTCATGTATGTATATTTAGATGAAATGGCACGCTCATCTGAAGTACAACGACCAAATGGTCCCTGTAAACTGAGCCAATGGCGTCAAACTAGCATCCACTACCGGGTTTACAAACCGCATGCCTGCCGCCACACTAGACCTTTTGTTCCAGCAAGTTCATGCAGCCTGTTTGGCTCTCACTAATGCCCATTTCTGCATTTTTTTTCTTTTCTAGAATATGAGACTCTTCCTGTCACTTCTGGTAGCTGGTAAGTTCATTCCCTTCTTCTCATTATTACTATATTATTGTTATTAACAGCTAGAAGTAGTAATAGTAGCATAGTAGAAAAATTTTGTCTACACAACGCATTTGTACGTCGATACAAATGCGAAATGTGCAAGCGAACTCCAAGTGGGGCTGAAGTCGCGAAGTTCTTAGGTCTTCATGCGCATTTCGACGAAGTGTTCGTATTCATTTTCTTTATTTTTTTATAGCGCAACTCTCTATTGCTCGTTCTTGCACAAGTGACGTCGCCGTCTGCGTAATTGATAGACTGAAGGAGGACAAAAGAGAGTGGACGCGGTGCGCAACGGAGGATAAAATACGGTGATAGAGCGAACGACTAGTGGTGAGAAGATAGGTTTTGCGGTGGCCGATAGTGGCGCCACAGTACGTAGGGGTGGTGGGTGGTAGTGGTTAGAAAAAGAAGGGGCCTAATTTCTGCAGCCGGGTATAGAGAGCACGACGCAGCGCCTACGGGAAGGACGAATGGTAGAAAAGTGGATAAGTCATCGTCAGCACGAACAGCAGTCTGGCAGCAAGGACAAGGTTGGCAAAGTTCCCATTCTTAGCATCACATTTAAGGCAAATTTTATTGAAGATTTAAGTCCCCAATACTTCTCTCTGTAAGTTATTTCGTCAGAAACAACTATCTCTTTAATATTAGCGTGTGCGGGTTTCCTCCTCTATTGAAAAGGGTGCATACGTGCCGCTCCTCTAGTGCAGCTGCGGAGGTGGCTACGTACTACTACTACTACTACTACTACTACTACTACTACTACTACTACTACTACTACTACTACTACTACTACTACAACTACTACTACTACTACTACTACTACTAATACTACTACTACTGCTACTACTACTGCTGCTGCTGCTGCTACAACATACATACATACATACATACATACATACATACATACATACACACACGTACGTACGTACATACATGTACATACATACATACATACATACATACGTACGTACATACACACACGTACGTACGTACATACATGTACATACATACATACATACATACATACATACATACATACATACATACATACATACATACATACATACATACATACATACATACATACATACATACATACATACATACTGAAACAGGTTGTTGAACAAGCAGGAGTTGCTCGGCGAACGAGAACTTTATTTAGCGCAAGGGCTAACTGAATGCAGCCTCCTTCTTCTTTCTCTATTCGAGCTCGATGTCCACTGCCCTCGTTACAATCACCCCCGGTCGATAAGGGAGCCATCCTGGCGAGCTAAGGACAGGTGTACACAGAAGGGTCATGGTATGGCTTGAGCCGAGAGATGTGTACGATTTCTTGTCCCCGACGGCGCTTGTCCGGAGATGCGTCCAGCGGCTCGTCAAGGTAGTTGACAGGGGATGTTTGGCGTACAACTCGATAGGGACCAAGGTACCTAGACGAAAGCTTGTGGGAGAGTCCTGGAGGAGTAGAAGGAATCCATAGCCCCACCAGTGAGTTCAGAGCAAAGCTCATAGGCGTGGTTGACGCGTCGTGGCGATGTTTTTGGCGCGTCTGGTCGTGTGACGTGAACGCACGAGCAAGCTTCCGACATTCTTCAGCGTGTGCTGCTGCTCGAGAAACGGTTGTCAACTCTGAAGGGTCTGGTTGATAAGGAAGAATGGTATCCATTGTTGATGATGGCTCGTATCCATAAAGAAGGAAGAAAGGCAAAAATCCAGTGGTGCTTTGCATTGCAGTGTTGTAGGCATATGTAACAAAAGGCAGTATGCTATCCCAATTTGACTGGTCGAATGAAGCGTACATGGCCAGCATATATCCAAGTGTACGATTAAAACACTCTGTCATCCCATCAGTTTGCGGGTGATAGGCTGTGGTAATACGGTGGATGATGCGACACTCGCTCAACAACGCTTTGATGACATCGGAGAGAAAAATGCGGCCGTGGTCGCTTAATAACTCCCGAGGTGCTCCATGCCTTAAAACCAGGTTTCGCAGTATAAAACATGCAACGTCTTTTGCGGTAGCAGAAGGTAACACAGCTGTTTCAGCGCATCGCGTTAGGTGGTCGATAGCGACAATGACCCAGCAGTTGCTACTCCAAGTATAGGGAAGCGGATCATAAAGATCAATTCCGAATCGAAAGTTCGTGTTGGACACGGCAATGGCTGCAAGGCACCTGTGGCATGTTGAGCGGGCATTTTGCATCGCTGGCACATAAGGCAACACCTTACGTAACAGTGAACGAAACGGTACATACCGCGCCGGTAGAACTGCAGCTGCAAGTGAGTGTATGTTTTTAACCCAGCAGCGTGGCCACATTGCGGATCATCGTGGAACGTGGCACAGATATCAGAGCGCAGATGTCGGGGAATGACGAGCAACCACTTATGGCCGATCGAGCTGTAGTTTCGGCGGTAAAGCAGGTTATCCCGAATAGCGAAGTGTTGTGCTTGACGGCGAAGCGTCCTGGAAACTGGAGTGGGCGTCCAGTTTGAGAGAAAGTTCAAAAGAGAAGAAATCCAAGCGTCTTTGCATTGCTCGGAAGGCACGTGCGGAATGCTGATGGCGAAGGCAGCACTGGTGGAGATAGGCGAGCCGACGGGCTCTGAAGTCAATAACGAACGTGACAGGGCATCGGCGTTGGAATGCTTCTGACCAGAACGGTAGATAACACGGATATCGAACTCCTGTAACCACAATGCCCAATGAGCAAGCTGACTATTAGAATCTTTTAGTGAAGATAACCAGCAAAGCGCATGGTGGTCTGTCACAATATCAAACGGACGTCCATATAAATAAGGCCAAATTTTTCTGATGGCGAGGCACTCCTTTTCAGTTACACTGTAATTTTTCTTGGCCTTACTGAGGGTGCGGCTGGTATAGGCAACGACGTACTCGTCAAAGCCATACTTGCATTGGGCCAGTATGGCCCCTAGCCCCGCACCACTAGCGTCCGTATGAAGCTTCGTTGGAGCAGACGGATAGAAATGTCGGAGTATGGGAGGCGTAGTGAGGAGCCGTTGGAGTTTCTGAAATGCATCATCACATGCCTGTGATCACAATGACAAATCAGAAATTCCGGAAAGAAGATTGGTCAAGGGGGCGATAATGGAGGCGAAATTGCGGACGTATCCCCGGAAGTACGAACATAGGCCGATGAAGCTTCGGAGCTCTTTGATCGTGGTTGGTTTTAGGAACGCTGCGACTGCATTAAGTTTTGTATGATTTGGGAGAATGCCGTCCTTAGAAACCACATGGCCGAGTATTACAAGCTTGCGAGCGCCGAAGTGGCATTTCTTCAAATTAAGTTGAAGTCCCGCCATGAAAAGGCACATAAGAACTTGCTCGAGGCGGCTGAGGTGAGTCGCAAAGTCGCTTGAAAATACCACAATGTCGTCCAAATACCAGAGGCACGCTTTTCATTTCAGACTTCACAGGATAGTATCCATCATCCTTTCGAAAGTGGCAGGTGAATTGCAGAGGCCAAAGGGCATAACGGTGAATTCATATAGTCTATCTGGTGTTACGAAGGCTGTCTTCGGGCGGTCACCCTCTGCCATGGGCACCTGCCAGTAGCCGGAGCGTTAATCTAACGAAGTAAAAAACTCTGCTCCTTGTAGGCAGTCCAAAGCATCATCGATGCGTGGCAGAGGGTAAACGCCTTTGCGCGTTATCTTGTTGAGTCGGCGGTAGTCAACGAAGAACCGCATAGATCCGTCTTTTTTCTTGACGGGAACAACCAGTGAAGCCCAGGGACTGTTGGAGGGCTCGATGATGCCACGTTTCAACATGTCGTTCACTTGTTCGTCGATGACACGGCGTTCAGCAGATGACACACGATACGAAAGCTGTCTTAGCTGGGCTTGTTGACCGGTGTCAATATGGTGAACGACCGCAGAGGTACGGCCTAAGCCTGAGTGGTCACGATCGAATGAAGAGCAATAACGGAGTAGAAGATTTATAATCTCTTGGCGCTAGGTTGGTGCGAGCTCAGAGTCGATGGCATCCGAGAAGATGTCCAGAACATCATTAGGCGCGTTGATAGGAGTTGCAGTACAAAGTGGGAGCGAAATCGTAGGGTCGGATATATTAGCCGGAAGAATGCACTCGTAAAACTCGTAGCTTCCCAGGCATTCTCCACGTAGTAGGGATGACGGGCTGTCCGAGGGATCGCACACATAAATGGCAGCGTGAACATTGAGAAAAACAACGACGGCAAACAGAAGCATGAAATTTCGATGGCACGCAGATGTGACCGATAGCATAAACAACACAGGTGATTTCAGAGGAGAGGCACACGACACCGAGACAACAACAGCTGAGAAAGGCACAATGTCAACGTCAGAAGCAGCAAACACTCTACACGAAGCGCCATCGTCGGGGTCATAGCACGGCACAGATAACGCGAGTTCAAAATGAGAACAGTCGACCAAAGCAGAATTTGACGAAAGAAAGTCCCACCCAAGGATAACGTCATGCGAAGAATAGGATAAAAGTACAAATGCGACTACGTACATCGCACCTTGAATGACGACTCGTGCAGTGCACAAGGCTGAAGGCTGAACATGTCGGGACGTAGCTGTCTGCAAAGATAGGTCGGTAAGTTGAGTGGTCACTTTCTTCAAGTTTCGGCACAGTTTCTCGCTAATTACAGATACGGCAGCTCCAGTGTCAACAAGTCCGTGCACCTTAATGCCATCAATATAGAGTTCGCTTTCGTTCGGGGGACAGCAGTTAGGTCTTGAAATTTTCGCTGCCAACGCAGTTTTTGTCTCTGGAACTGCGCCCGTCAGTTTTCCCCTCATGGTGGGCTGTTGCGACGTAACATCATAGAAATAGATCGACGACGAGGAGAAGGCGAACGGCTTGAGCTGGATGGTCGGTGACCAGGACGTACGTCTAGAAGTGGATCGGCACGAACAGGATATCGCGGCTGAGTGGGCATGGTGGGCATGTAATGTGAGGCCCCTGCAATGTCATGAGAAGGGAAGCTGCGACGACAGCAATGACGGGCTATGTGGCCTGGGATGCCACATGAAAAACATATCGGCCTATTATCCGGAGTGCGGCATTGGCCGACGGTAGGGGCACTGTTCACTGAATAAGGTACCGTAAATGGTCGTGCAGGCAGTGGCGTCATATAAACCTTTTGAGCCGTTTCGTATACAGCCGGAGACGGGGCGGTCAATGGGCGGGCAGGTGGCGTCGACGAATAAACATGGCGAGTAGCTTCGTAGAAGACCGGAGACTCAGTTTAGATATTTGCAGGATCCAAAACTTCAATTTCGATGAGTATCAACTAAAACTGATTGATTGATTAAAACTTTATTTATGTTAACTAAAACTATATGCATTTTAGGAGTGTTTCTTTTAAAATGTGCATGTTATACAAGGTGTCTTTTTTTTCTTGACAAAAACTTCTCTGTAAAGAATTTGTGACAGTCAGGCTTCTGTCTTTTTTGCATATCAACTGCCCCACAGCAGTGGTCTAGTGGCTAAGGTACTCGGCTGCTGACCCGCAGGTTGCGGGTTCGAATACCGGCTGCGGCGGCTGCATTTCTGATGGAGGCGGAAATGTTGTAGGCCCGTGTGCTCAGATTTGGGTGCACGTTAAAAAACCCCAGGTGGTCGAAATTTCCGGAGCCCTCCACTACGGCGTCTCTCATAATCATATGGTGGTTTTGGGATGTTAAACCCCACATATCAATAATTGCATATCAACTCTATGTCAAGGCAGAAATACTTTACCGTGGCAAATGACATTGACAGGCCTAATTAGCATGAGTGCATTATTTAACTTCTTAATTATTGACTTGAGACAAGGCATTTATATAGGGAAGGTAAAGTATTTATGCCTCTGTGCTGAGTATGTAAGCAAAAACAGGAGCCTTAATCACTATCATAAGATGTTTTGAATTAAATTTCTGCATCATCTTGAAAAAAACACACCCACATATTGTCGCATCCTATAACTTCTCTATACAAGCACCTGCCCTCGAATTACAATGAAAAGTTATATAGAGTTTTGTTAATTATGCATTTCAACAAAAATCCAGGTGCACCAATGTTTTACGCCTCAGCAGAGAGCTTCTTGTGAAGAGGACTGGGACCTGACTGTCCGAGCATTTTTAATTCCTTTAGTTCTCGTGGGGGGGAACTCCCTACAAAACAGACCGACAACCACGCTTTTGTCACTTGTGATTACCTACATCACACGCCACTTCCTTTGTGAAGCCCTTGCCCAAAGCTCTAGAAGCTTTGAATTATTCATCAGGTATACATAATGTCCCAACGAACACACTGATGAAAATTTCTGTATCCCAATTTCTTCCCGGGTTTTTCTTTTGTGTCAAGCTGCCAAGCTGGGCACAATTCTTACACAGATTTATATGGTATAAGGATGCATACACATGCGTGGATATACCATACATGAGTTTAAGAGATATACAAAATTTTATCCAGCATTTTGGTACAAAATTTGATGCGAGAGACATCCTACATTCTGTTACATAAAAATATTCCAGAAGAAAATGAAGCAACCTTTTGTCAGAATACATGCATAAGCACCCACACGTGCTATAGAGGGTTATGATTTTTTCGTATGTGTTTGTATATGAGACATTTGCTGTTGTAGAACAATTTCTGTTTCAATTGTGGGCAAGTCTGTGAAAATTTGAAAAGACTGGCATTGTTCGTGCATAGCATATCTGTAAAGCGAATTATGGCATTCAGTCACGTCTTAACTGCGGCGCTATGCAGGATGCGTTCTTCGTGTCGGCTGGTGCCTGATGGGCCCGACAGCATTCAGCGAGGTATTCAAGCCACGCTGCTTTCCACCAGTCAAAGACAACCACCACCTAAGGATGGGACAGCAGCTGCCCGCAGGTTTCACCATGTCGAGCTTCCTGGACAAGCTGCAAATACTTGAGCAGAAGCTGACCGAGCGCAGCAATGGCAATGCAGTCACTGCTGTCGACATGGCTGTCTACATGCTGCGGACGTGAGCAATACATCACCGAAACATTTTTTAAAGTTTCACTTCCTCCTAGAGCGTAACACTGGCATAACACTAGTATTAACAAGTTAACATAGAGATCAACTCCCGAGCAGTTTGTGAAAAGTGCGTTCATGTTGGAATGTTTGATGCTGTATTTCACATATGCATGCGTGTTGTCTTTAAGTGTTGCAGCTAGATTTTGACATGCTTGCATTGTGATCGAATGGGCACAAATACCGCTAATGCCTTGCTGGGTGAATGTGGCAACAGTGAAAAGTTCCACTGCTGCAGGCGGTATACATAACGATCAATTGGTCGCCCGTCCAAGCGCAAGGAGTCAACGGTGTAACAATGGTGCCACATATGTGCTTGAGTTGTCGCTTATGACGGGGTCACTTATGACAGCACCGCATCACACATTCTTCCAGGTAGATGGTTTAATTAACATCCTTATTGCAAAACAATTGTTGGTGATAAGTTATAGTCATTATATTGAAGGCAAATTCTATGATTACTATACTTGCACATTTGCCAGGGGCCACACTATCATATATTCATGCACTTGCAATGCTCATTCAGAGAGAGGACATGATCCAAAGCCAGTAAATTAGTCGGTAGGCCTTCGCAACTCATTATGGTGCAGTATTGCCCACATCATTTGTGAGAAAAATGTGACACAGCATAGTGGTGTGTTCCATTCCATTCATTGCAATGTGTTTTTTACCACTATTGTGAATGGCAATACATGTATACATAGCACTGAATCCATTATTAGTCGGCTGGCCTCTGCAAACGAGACTGCAGATCTTTGGTGCAATGATGTGGTTCGCGACATAGCGAGCTGAGGAGCACAGTTCACTTTTACTGAACAAAATGGATATAACACTGAGCACTCAATTTGCTTGATGACTTTTTTTCTTCTTTCTTTTTTTTTGTGTTCTTGCTGGTTATCAGCATTTCCAGGCTGAAATATTCTTGAAAGATTGATTTTCCTGCGATAAGTGTTTGCTGAGACCAGGTACATGTATCCGACTCATGAGAATGCTGGTGATTGAAAACTTTGCCTTAGATTTGCTTCACTAGACTGAGAAAAAAAATACATGGCTTTCTGTTAAGCAAATTGAGGGAAATTAAAGGGACATTAAAGCCAACTATTTAGTCGACATTGATTGTTCAAATGGTGGTCCAGAAACCTCGTAGTGTTACTTTTGTGCCAAAAAAGGGCCTATTTGGAAATAAAATCACGTTTTAGTGTTCCGCATCGGGTTAGCACGCTTCAAATTACCCGCCTCAAGATGCGGACCGACCGGATCGTCTCACGTCACTGTTGCCATGCCAACGTTGCCTGGCTTTACTGTGCAAAAATTAGCAAATTGAAGCAACAAACCGAAGCAGCGGGAGCAACAGCAGCAGCAACGGCCATTGATAAATTTCTCGCCATTGGCTTCGAGATTGCAGACATTTTTGTTTTAACTGCGCCCCCGCTATATGGCACCACCTGTTTCGTGTAACCACGCGAAAATTAAATTTTTGAACCGCTCGCGCCATTCGCCATGGTAACGTCCGGCGGTTATTTTTTCCGTGAATCAAACCTAAACGAACAAGCAGCGTTTTATTGCGTCTCTAATGCACGAGTTAAATTGATTACTCCTGAATAATTGTAGGCGGTCCATCTGATGTCATCGAGATCATTTTGAGAATGTCCTACTGCGGCGTTTGTGTTCTTGTGCATTTACTTGAATTTCTCGGTAAGAAGGGCACTGTTGTTGATAATATTGTCATTTTAGATGTTGTCATACATTGAGCTTTCACTCTGACAAAAATTGTTATTTGACAGTAGTGTCCCTTTAGAGATTCTAAAATTGTGGACTTAGGCAAGTCGAGGTTCGTTGTGTTTAGGCTTGGCTATTGAACCTGATGATCAATATGACAATCCATCCTATTTCAGATCAAACAATAATATCACAGTAATCTAAAGCCAGGCTAATTGATGTGATAATTCATTTTATATTACACTGCATCTGATTATTGAATGTCTTGACTCTCATGAGTTGACCATATTAATTAAAATGGAGAGAATCATTTAGAACAAGCACAACACAAAAGGCATCACAGGACTAGTACTCGCCCGTAAGTACATCATGTCAAAGGCATTCGCAAGCATTTTGTCCTGTGGACTGATGTCGTGTTTTTTACACTAATTTGTTGCTATCAATGTGATTAGTTGACTGGCCAGTCAATGCATGCGTAGAAAATATGGCTCCCACTGGTGTTGCACCTTTTTTTTTTTTAAGGACGACAGTCTTTCTTAGAGATCTTCGACGGAAAAATTTTGGTCTGTCTGTTTGTCTGTACAATTGTCTGTTTGTCCGCCCAACGATACCTCGAACGGCTCCAAACGGCCAACCCCATCTGCAGCGCCCACCAATATTGCTCAAGGTTTAGCGTTCATAATTGTGCGATTGTCAATTAAAAAAGCAAATATTGCGCATATCTGAGGCACCACAAACACATGTCTATGTTTTGTATGTCTGCCTTTATACTAGAAAAGGCACACACAAGTAACTCTAAAGACTGTAGCGTTCAATGCGCTGCGCTGACAGTGCAACTCGATGCTCAAGAAGGTGTTTCCAATGCTTTGCTACAATGGTACGGTGGTGGCACCTGCCCATGGCTTTGCATTCTACACTTTATCACCTCCGTGACTGGCGCGCATGCTTTCGTTTTCGAAGATAACTGCCAGATGGCCCTAATGTATAACGTGCCTAGATGCACTTGCTCGCCTCCGTTACACGCTCGAGGCACTCTAACGCAGTGCCTTCAGATTACCATTCACCGATTTTCTTGCGCAGAACATAAAATAAACATTTTGTTCACTCTATTCAGACGCAAGACTATTGTCTTTCGACAACTTTTACAGTGTAACATGTAGATTCGGGCCATTTTTTTTAAAGGGACACTAAAGGAAAATAACAATTTGTGTCAGATTGAAGGATCAGTTTACGGCAACATCTAAAATGGCAATATTATCAACAGCAGTGCTCTACTTACCGAGAAACTAAGGTAAATGTATCACACAACGCGCACCACGAGTGGGACATTTTGTAAATGATCCCGATGACGTGAGAGCATCTGGCTAGAATTAATCACTACTAATCAAACTAGTAGCAATAAAAAACGAACCATCTATGTATCGATAGATGTAATAAAATGCTGCTTGTTCATTCTGCTTGATTCATAGAAAGAACAACCACCTGGCATTACTATGAGAAATGACGCGAGTGGCTTGAAAGTTCCATTTAGCCTGGTTAGGCTCGATAGGCGGTGCCATTTAGTGATTGATTGATATGTGGGGTTTAACGTCCCAAAACCACCTTATGATTATGAGACGCCGTAGTGGAGGGCTCTGAAAATTTAGACCACCTGGGGTTCTTTAACGTGCACCCGAATCTGAGCACACCGGCCTACAACATTTCCGCCTCCATCGGAAATGCAGCCGCCGCAGTTGGGATTTGAACCCGCGACCTGCGGGTCAGCAGCCGAGTACCTTAGCCACTAGACCACCGCGGCGGGGCAGTGCCATTTAGTGGAGCCCAATTAAAGCAAACAAGCAGAAGATTGTTCAATGGCCATTGTTCCTGCTGCGACTCCCGCTACTTTCGCTCTGCTAGCTACTGGTGTCATCGGCTATGCTGTAAAGGGGGGCAACGCTGGGCAAAACAATGGGTGTATTCCAATACTCATCATTTACAGCTAAGTAGACAGCTAAATGCACGGTGGCCATCTTAAGTCCCATTCAAACTCTCACATAGCCAGCAAAATAGACAGCTCTGAGATGACTGCATCATAGACAAATACGATGCAGGCTACTGTGCTTTCTAAACAGGATGGGGGCTCAGCGATTCCCTCAGGTAGATCCAATCTTTTCTGAATGATTGTCTGCACACAAGCAGATGCTTCTCCAGATGCTCAATGTGAGTAATGTTTAACTTTTTAGATTTCAACATGAATTAAGTCAGAAAATACAACTGTTACATTTGTTTATTTTGGCTTTCTCTTCTCAATGTGAGGTGACACCAAGTCGTGTAAACACCATCCAGACGTGTTTCAGTTTTCGGACAACATGGGCACGGTGCTGTCTTCTTAGCACTCTGCGTAGACTGTCTACGTGCTATCTAAAAATTAGAACACACCCAATAGAGACGTGAGAAAAATTGCTTTAAGGGAGGCGATAAGTGCGCTAAGGGGATGCACACCAGCAAAACGTGATTTTTTTCCCAAAATCGGCACTCCCTCAACACAAAAGCAGCACTGCAAGCATTCTGGACAGCTATTTCAACAATTAAAATCCACTTAATATTTGCCTTTAGTGTCCCTTTAAGCAGTTAAAGCTCGACCAACTCACAACTGCTTCAGTGCAATGTTCGAACAATTGCTGCATGGCAACTGCTCCATGATGAGTTTCCCACAATTCGATTTATTAAATGTTTCAAGTAATTGTTGTGAGTAAAGATCTGATTGACTGATTGATTGATTGATTCTCATGCTAGTGATGACAAATTTCTCACAATTCAATTCATTAGAAATTGTAATGAATTGTTGTAAGTAAATATCTGATTGATTGATTGATTGATTGATTGACCGATCGATTGATTGGTTCTCATGCCAGTGATAAAAAGGTGAATCAAAAATAAAATGTATCATTCACATTTCTACAGTGATTACTTTAGAAGTTACAGAAGTGCGACCTGTGATCACTAGAGAAGTGCAATGTTTGTTACAAAAAACTTTCTAAATTAATGCATGAGCACTAAAGTAACACTTAGAAAGATTAGAAGGGGTTATGTAAAGCACACCGTTTTGCGGTGCAGATTCTTCCATGACGACTACCAGTGGGAGGGTCTTGGCATCAAGGACGTGAACAACGCTGACAAGGAGCGCAACGTCTTGCACCAGGTCCTGGATGCTTTGACGGCCAACCTGGGGAGGCCCATCGTCAAACCTGATGAGCTCTTGGATGACCCGCTCCGCAGGGATGACGATCTCTGCTTTCTGATGTTCAGCCTGGCACACAACATCAATAAGACGTTGGTGCGGCACGACCGTTTCGACACATACTCCGTGAAGTGAGTGGGTATAGTAAATCTTTGTATAATAAATTAGGGACATGACCATGTCGAGGAGGTGGTTGTACAGTATTCTACCAAATTACTTATTAAGAAATATTAGGTGCTATGACCATTCAGGCACAAATACAAATTTTCATATATTAGTGCACAATTCTTTCTCAACTTAGAGCTTGTTGCTTGAAATGTTCATGTGGCTTTGTTGATATCTAGCTAAAATTTCTAAGCAGATTTTCACACATCGAGATTTAGTACATAAGGGCAGAGCAGCAAACACAAGTATCTAGCATTAGGATTAGCAATGCTTACTCCTCACTGTGCATACGCAAATGGTAAACACAGTTCCCTCTGTTACGCACATACCATAAGCTATTTTCATAATTCCACTCAGTGGTAGTGCATAACAGGGGAGCCATGCGTGAGGCATTATGGCGGTGCTACTGAAGTGGGAGCCATTCACTTCGGATCTGTCAAGCCATTGGTCAGTAGTGTTAGGTGCATATAACCACTCATATCCGCTTCAAATTAAGTAACTTGTGCGAGCCATGCACTGATGCAAAATAGCTTCATTTTCGAAATATGCTCTTGATAAGTAGTGCATGAGGGTTAATGAGAGATTCATCATCCTCGGTTTATGTTGTATGCATCCCACACTTGTGTGCTCTATTGTTCATCGCAATTATGCAAACAAATGTATCACAGTGAAAAGAGAATGCATCTAGAATAAATTAACAATATATTGATTTATTTAAGTACATAACTAACTTTAAGGATTTCTTTTTGTGTGAGAAGTTATTAGAACTTTTATTAGATGTATAAACAAAGTTTTTTATATCCGTACGTACCTTAAGGAAATATTCACTAAAATTTGCAAAGTCCATGAAAAAAATTGACATGGAGATTATAAATTGAAGAAAACACTTGACAATCCACCCCACTCATTTTTTGAATTTATCCAATTTGTTTGATGGAATGTTGGTGCCTAACTGTGACTATGGCTAATTACTTAGCACTATGGCTCTTACATAGCACTTTTAATTGAGATGTTACCACTAATCACAAAACAGCACAACATTGACACGTGAATTGCTTTTCACAAACTTAATCGCAGCATTGAAAAATATGCGCGAGTGCATACCTAATTCAACTATTAAGCACAGACTCTTGTTAAATAGAAACTAAAGAGACCAGAACAATGTGTTCTATTTAACAGCAGCTCCTTTTACTGAGAGATGAACAGGTGTGCAGAATCCAAGTATACAACAAATGCTGCTGAAGGCAGTCATTCCATTAAGAGAGCAGTTTTATTCAACAAAAGTTCGTTTACTATAGCTGAGAGTCTACTTTATTACAATATAAATGTCCATTCAACAGGAATGTTTGAGATTCATAAACATTCACACCTGAAAAAAGAAAATGCTCAAGCTTTCCAGAAGGGTTGATCAAAGTCATCACAGAAGTCACTGGGTCTTTTCTTGCACTTTAAACACAACCCTCGTGATTTTAGAAGCAAATGGTAACAGATATAAAACATCGGAAGCACAGAAAGACACAGGACAGATGTGACCGAAAAAGCCTATTAATAATTAACAATGCAAACAATTAACAACACAAACAAGTCAGCACAGTAGTTTGTTTTTTCCCAACCCCAATTTCGTTGTGCTAACATTCGTTCAAGATGCAAACAATAAATTTTGATCTGATCCCTCTCTCATATTTTCAATATCATTCTAAAAATTCTGTACACAGCATGAGTGCAAAATTTGCACCCCATATTCTAGTGTAAACTAAATTAAACTTTTGTAAAATTGAAAACAAACTTCACTAATGAAGTGAATTTGCTTTGCAAAAACTAAGCACAGTAAAATACCACCTGAACGAATGTCAGCTAGATGAACTATTCTGCTGTACGAAGATTTTTAAAATCTCTGCAGAAACGCCGTTGAAGCCTATGCTAATGTGTTTCAGTTCAACAAAATTAGTGCAGAGCACATTTCAGCTCTACAAACTTATGTTGTGCCACCATCCTAAGCCTCTCACATTTTATTGGTCAGAAAATTTTTGAAATACTTATTGCCGACAGCACCTCATGTTTTGAGGACTGCTATGTCGTCTGTGACTCTTGCGTTGAGACATGTGCCACTCTATCTACAAAGGAGATTATAACGAGCGTCTTACCCAAGGAAAAAGAGGAGGAAGAATAAGTAACTATCATAGAGGAAGCACCAGGAATATCAGCCAAAGAAGAGCTAATGGGCCTGATAAAAGTGAAGTCTTTCGCTTACCAGCAGAGCGTCATGCCAGAGAAGGATTTGAGAGCTTGGACCCTGTGACCCAATTCATTATCGCTGCAGTCCTTAGTGCGAAAGTGTAGCAAAATATTAGCACAAAAATAGCATTGCAAAAAAAAAAAAGTTCAACTATAATTTCAGTCAGGTGATGTTTTCTTTATCTCTTTATAACAGGTGGAAACATACCTAGCATATTGGTTTAGCAAACTTTCACTTTAACAAACTTTTATCGGGGTTCCTTTAAGTTTGTTTTAATGAAGTTTCACTATAACTGTTTCACTTCACATGAACATCACCTGTTCAACACACATACCTTGAGAAACATCTACTTGAGCTCGTCATAAACAATCATCATATTGCCGCATGTTGTTAGACACCCACTGTAGTCTTGCATCGCTTCCTGCATTTATGAATTCCACCACACCAACTGACAAGCAAGACATGCCATGCAACACTGGACTGCGCGTGTCAACATACTACGAGCTGGAAAAAAAAGGCTGGTGGCTTTTTGAAGGAGCGGCACGCAGTGAGACACTAGAAGAAGAAAGTCACGCAGTTTTTCACTAGCGAACTCAGGACAATATCTGTATTTTGTTGACGGGCACATGTTCACTCAAAATAAATACGTAGTTGTTTTAGCTGCCGGCACTATACGTGTTCGTTACAATATTTTATTGGACCCTGGTGTCCCACTGTATTCATGTGTTGGGATCAGTAATTATCCCACACAAATAGGCTGTCACAGCTATAAATTTGACACATAGTGCTCACATTATTCTTATATTGCCAGTCCTGAATATTTTGACATTTCAGTTAGACAGCCACTAAAAAACTACTAACGACCTATTAATAAATTCCTTATGTTCAAGTTTCAAGGCAACATTCAGGAACTCGTTGGAAATACCATAATGAAAAGTTAATTTTCACTAATAAGTATTTCACTCCACTCCCAAATCACTGTATGAGACAACTTTCAAATTTCGCCTACAGTGTGGTGGCTTTCTCACATGCGCTTATCTGCCCTCATCTTGTGTACTAATACTTCTTCCTTGGAGCATAGCTATACCTTCATTACGAATCTGAATGCATATGTTGCAGTCATTTTCCCAGAGTAACATAAAATCCTAGATATAATAAGTTATGTTCACTAGAACTAAAGAAGGATCCTCCTTTACAGCTTGCTGAGCATTTATTTATTTATTCAATTTTTTTTCCAATGTCATTTGCAGGGAGGACGACGAACTCAAGAAGTTACCACGTGAGGAAGGCGTGTTAAGTGTGACGGGCCGAAAGGATGGCAGTGTTGTGGCAATCGGCCGAACACTGCTCGGCATCGCAGCCGTGCATACAGACCTGCAGCCCAAGACCATAAAAGATGTGCTGAAGAGTGTGCCTTCAGTGAACGTGGAAGATGGCATTAGCGACGGAACCCTCAATCCACTTTACGCCGCCACCCTCGGATGTGAGTAATTCAGCCTTCTTCACTCACGCTGCAGCGAGAAGTTAAGAAGACTATAAGCATTGCATACGTATGCTGCGTAATAAAATTTCTGCGCAATTTAAACTGCCTTCCTGGCATACCTGAAGCAAAGCACCATGGCTACAGATTCTTTCAGCAATGCCACTTACTCATAGAAGACCAACCATGATGGTCTAGTGATTAAGGCACTCGGCTGCTAACCCGAAAGTCGCGGGATTGAATCCTGACCGTGGCAGCTTCATTTTTAATGGAGGGACAAATGCTTGAGGCCTGTTTATTTAGATTTAGGTGCACGTTAAAGAACCCCAGGTGGTCTAAATTTCCGGAGCCCTCCACTACGGCATCTCTCACAGTCATATGGTTGTTTTTAGATGTTAATACCCAACAATTCTTATTATTTAGAGAAGGACATCTCTTTTATATAACACTCACCTCCTCTGCCCCTACAATAGAAAAAAAATCTTGCTGTCATTTCTAAAGCATGCATGTCATACTCAAGCCTAGTATACCTAATAATACTTAATTAGTATCTAATTTCGAGCCAATATTCCATTGTGCTATCGACATTTCATTTTAGTTCTACACGGCACAATTCGTGATTGAGGGCAAAGGCTTTAGTCTATAATCAATGAATGAATCTGTTCGATTGGCTGCACATGCTATGAGTGCTCATGCTTAGCTCGAGGCTTTTTTTCTTAAATTTGTCCTTCTTTTTGAATGCTTTGGGCAGGCCGAAGTAACGCCACTACAAGACAGTTTCCATAATCTATAGGTAAAATAACAAGAAAATATTTGAGCTTCCTTTTATTTTGAGCAAGCTGTGCTGGTTATTTACAAATGCATCAACTTGCTTTATTTTCTGCAGCGCTCCTGGCGAGTGCCTCCCTTACCGTTCCAAGAGCAGAGCTGAGAGACTCTATGGGAATGAAGGGCAAATGGCTCGAAAATGGCTGCTTCCTTGAGTACAAGCTAGACGGTGACACGAACACATCATGCACACTGGCCCAAATCACTGGTGCCATCGATGGTAAGTGTTACTTTTGATACACGGCACTATAGTTACAGTAATCTGCTAAGGGAAAAAAAGGCAAACAGCCAGTATGCATGCCTGCGCATAGATAATGGATAGATAGTGGCATCTGTCGCCGGATCTTTCTTAAAAACCACAATATGCGAATATTGATGCTAAACCCATATTTGTTAATAAAGTAAAATACATACAGCATCGTTGGTAAATACAATGAATCCCAAATATGCTGAACTCGAAGGGCATTGTGAAATAGTTTGATATATCGATATTTTTATATAATAAATATGCATGTTTTGTGCTTATATTGATGCATTACAACTCTAGGAATGGCTTTCAGAAATTTCAATTAGCCTTGGCATGATGATTTGCTGACAGTATTCTTAAGAAAAGATGATGACAACTTTTTTTGCAAGTTACCACACTTTATTTCACGTGAAAATAGTCTGTGGACTTGTCATGTCCTTTGCGTGCCATCATGTTCATCAAGTCATCCTCATTAATCGAGCATTGAAGCTTCCAAAATAAGTGAATTCAGTCCCTTCAGTTACAACAATGTTAATTGGCGATGAGCTACCGATGAAAGCTCTGTAGCGCAGTAAAATGTTGTTCAGCGATGGTGTTAGAGTCTTCATAACCCCATGGGTCCAGTTCCGCAGCACCGGCAATGTCAGCCATGCAGTCAGAAGCAGGGACATCGTCATCTGCACCAATAAAGTTGCTTTCTGTACTCTCGTCTGAGGTGGCGCCTGGAAATGCTAATAGGTACGGAAATACACAGAGGCACCATACACCATTGTCAGCTAAGATGGCGCACATGAAGTTGTCACCTTTCACCAAAGCCTACGAGAAAAGTGTGGGTAATGGTGCCTTGCTTTAGCATTAGTCATTATTTTTATCACTATGAGGGATGCAATGTTTAGTTCGACTCGGAATCGAAGGTTCAACAGTAACAAAGTGAGAACTACTGAAGTGCACAAGCCAAAAGTGACAACGCTGTCCTCAAACAACAAACGACCATGTAACCCACCATTGATATCTTGGCGATGGCGATGGCACTAGGGGCTTTGTGGCAGCAAGCAAAAAGCAAGAAAAAGCGTAGACTCCGAGATCTGTGTTCTATAACCCAAAATATCAAAAATACGTCCCTAGGTTGTGTATCTCGAAAACCATGCTTTTTCGGGCCCACATATGATTATGCATCAGCAAACAAGGAAGGAAATGTGCACATCATGACAAGGCCATTGAGTTACTTCGTATTCATATGATTTTGGTGCCCTCGGCAAATGGCCCCTTTGGAAACATTGTGTCCACGCATTACAACGTACAACAGATCGTGCATTACGTGCCGGTGCATTCACAAACACTGCACAACCAATGAATCACACTGCGTTTTCATCACTTGTGTGCGAGAAGGAACCAAAACTTGTTATAATGTGGCCGAGAAATTAGCAATCTGTCAGAATAAATGCACTTTCTGGGCTTCAACACGGTGCAGCGTTCAAAATATCGGATGTTGTGCGCTGCATGAATTTGATATAGTACATGTGCAACAGTCCCATACTTTTGCATAGAAAATTCAGGGGGATTTACCGACTATTCGGTATTGCGAATAATTCAATATATCCAAGTTCAGTGTGCCTGGGATCGACAGTATTTTCCACTTTGCCACAAATTCTCGGTTTCGATGTTTACAATGAGGAGTACAGAATACTGCAGTTATAATGCTTTTTAAGGTGAGGAAGAATGCAAGCAACTGAGAACGTCAAGTTAGTTCATTTAATGTGCTTAACACTGTACTCGCTAGGTCTAGCAAGAAGTCTATTCCCTGAATGTATAACTTAATTAATGATTACCAAGTGTGCAGCAGGCTTTCGCCTTCAAATATTGCACAGTCTAGCGTGCTGCCAACTTTTTTAGAGCATGGCCTATAGTATACCGCCACAGGGGCCACACCCATGCAAGAGCCGCACTCAAAACTTTGTTAAATAATCAAAGGCAGTAGTTGGCAGGTTTAAGATGAAAATTTTCATTCGGGCAAAACTGTGCCCGGCAAACAAGAGGTCAAACTACAAGTGATAAATGCTGTACACCGATAACGGTGAACAGAGCGTCAGCCGTCGATTGTTTGATCTGCAGTGAGATGTGCAGTCGTTTAAACATGCAGCATGAAACATTCAGGTTTTATCCTTGCTGCTTGCATAAGCTCTTGAATAAACTTGACTATCTGTGTCCAGTGCATAAGATGAACAGAATGGTCTTGGATGATTGCAAAACTTCTCAAGCATTGCGACACAGTGTGTGCCGAGCATTGCTATCAGTATTTGTGGGTGTAAACAAAACACATCAAAATAAAGCACTAAATATGTGAAACAATATTTAAAGATTACCTGTGCATTATCTGCCCTTTCATTTTTTAGAAGGTTAGCAGTGTCATTTGTTCTGCAGTGCACGAATTTTAATGTTTTTTTTTAAACATCCAACCAGCTGTTAATATGTTCCGAAATGATAAGGAATATGTGAAGTGATGTTGCTCCAAGATATGTGAAGTGATGTTGCTCCAAGAAAGTCTTCTCAAAAAAACAAATGTACAGAGATGTGCTTTCCAAGACAAACGGGGCATGTTCCCAGAGATAGAAGATTCACTTTTGTAATACATAATGAAGACGCAAACAACGACTATGCCATTTCATTTCAACGATACTGTCCATGAAAGTGTTGGGCATCGAGCAATACAAAGTCATTTTGGTTAGAGCTTTTACAGCAAGCAATGAATGGATCTGGCGCTTCATTAAGCAAAGAAACTTTTCTCACTGCCGTCATGCAATGATGTGCCAACAGTGGCTTAGAAGCAAAAAAAGGGCAATTTTTTTCTTTCTTTTTTTCACTTGTCTGAAAGCTAGCGAGTACTGAAATTCATTACAGACATGTACCAGCGAAAATATTTACGAAAAAATAATGTTGTAGCCCTTTCTTCGTGTTATGGTCATGCCTATGCTTTTAAACTCAAATTTAGGGAAAATACGTGTGGGAATTGCAAGAATATGTACGGTATATTGCTCCTAGTACAAACCGAGGAAAAATGCCTGTGCGCATAGATTTTCCTTTCAAGCTCAGCTGAGATGAATGCCTAAAAAATACCTACCAGCAAATGCAAGCACACCGTGTTTGCAAATGTGAAGAGCAAGTCTGAGTTAGTCTATCACGCCGCCACCGCCAGAGGCGCAGGCTGTATCTAAGTTCATTGCGTTCAAGCTGAAAGCACATACAATGGCGAGTAGTGTCTGTGTTTTAAATGCATGGCATATACAGTCGCACCTACTCACTAATTCGACGTCGGCAGTGTCGTCTACACCCCCACTGCACATGCTCGCGTCTTGTGCCTGCGTCGCTCCCCCCTCTCTCTGATTACACAAGACTGACACAGGCTGCGTCTGCTTGTAAAAACTGACCACTCACGCTGCACAACCGTTCACTGGCTACTATTCAGTGCCATATTTAGGCACTGAATCGCACATTTGGAATTCATTCAAGGCGTCTTTATTTGGCTTTCACTCGACTTGACGCTTCGTTTGACTCGAGTAGATTCGATGGAAGCAACGGTACCAGTAGTGGGGCACAACCCAACATCAGGGTCCCACCACTCGTTCCAGGCAACGCTTCACTTTCATTCAATAAATAAGAATAATAAAGACGAAAGAACAATAATCATTCCCAAACCATACCCAATCACGCAACATTCATGCGATATCCCCACACTCTGCAACACATTTACTCGAGTTCCCCCAGGGGAAGATGCAGGTGGCTTTTTTGTCTTGTGATGCAACATGTTGGCTTTCTTGCCACAGCATGTAGTCAAAGTATGTAGTAGTATGTATGTATGTATGTAGGCTTCTCATCATTCTTGCCTAAGCCAAAACACGCAATAAAATTAAATATCTCTCTTGAACTAATGGTCTCCTCCATTCCCACAGCAAGCAGAGTTGTGCTATCACTTGTCAAACTTGGTTCGACCACGTTCAACCACAGCAATTTTTTTTTTTTCGCGCCACTGTAAAGTGTTATCTTTCAGCAGCAATGTTTATAATACTGCCAAACTACACTCATACAACAATGTTTTCACTTAGTGAATTTCGTGCGGACAAGTAAATGCACGACCTGCGCAACACTCTAAGCAGTGGCCGTCCACTGGGGCAGCTTTTCTGCAGTGCTTGCCAGCCAATTTCGCATGGAATTACTAGTGCACACTCATTCTTGTCATTACCAGTAAATTATCTTTTGGATAGTGTTTCACTGCTAGGCCCTCTACCATGAAACACTAAAAAAACCGCAATGCGCTTTACAAAAAAAGCAAGACACCTTTGCGAAATTTCTGATTTTATGTGTAGATGCTTACTTCTTGTAAACAAGAAGCCCAAAAAATTGGACACCTAAAATTTTCGGCGTCCGAAATTTCATATTTTTTATATATATTGACATCTACGATGCAAATTAGGAACTACGAATTTGAAGGGAGCGCGTCCTTGTCCATCACATCGGTTGGGCTTCCACACATGTTGAAAGAGGAAGAGATGCTGAGGATATAGCGTCTGAGCCTTGTTGGCAAGTGTTGTCGGCAACTCTTTGGTTGCACCAAATCATGTACATAAATGCAACTCAGCCTTTGCATTGCCTAATTTTTATACAATAGTGCAACCACCCCACCAGCACTTCATCTTCAAACACTTGCTATCTCATAAGAATGCTTATAAGAATGCTCATAAGAATGCTCCAACTTTTTTTTTGTTTTATTTCGAAGAATGTAAAAAATAGTAGAAAAATATTCGAAAACTGCTTGATTTGATTTGCACTGACACTTCATTATTCGAAATTGCTTTGCACCCAATATTTTGCTCTTTGCACAGCTCTATTAATTTGTTAATGTGCATAGCACATATACATCTTGTTAATCAACCATTTGAATTATCCAATTCAGGGTAGATGACATTGACTATTCATGAATCCCTTGGAACTTTTGCACAGGCCTCATCCTAGGCAAGGCACTGAGTGAGCTCCCAGAAATGCGAACCTGGAATCTGAGCACCGTGCTGAGGCTGTACTATGGGCCAAAAGGCATAGCCACTGGAGCATCACAGACTACCACCCACTGCAAGCGTCGTGAGCTCTTTGGCAGAATCAGCAGCAGCAGAGAACTGCGCGAACAGATCGACAACTTTGCCATAACACTGGCCCACTCGGGCCTTGTCATTGGCGTCCCAAACAAGGAAGCTTTAGCAAAGGAACGTGTGGCAAATACCTGGAACATTTTCCAAGCCAAGCTTGGTGACGACAGGGGTGAGCAGCATGCATGAAGCGGCAGCCTGCAGTTCATCAATTTATCTTCTGCACCAGACTGGAAGTCATTTTCGTGAAAAGCACTCGGCTATGTATTAGAGTAGTTGCTGAGTAGAAAGCCAGATCAGTTCAAACACAATGAAAATGTTATAGACTACATGGTGATTCACAGACATGTCTTTAAATACCTTGAATAAAATTTTAAGGATGTGAATTATATGTACGACAGCTCAGTGGTTAATTCACTTGGCTTCCAGAAGTATTTTACTGACGAGGCTATAGTTTAGCCCACAGCAGCAATAAGTATGATTATATTTAAAAAAATATTTTACCTACAGAGAGTCAGGAATGCAAATAGAGTTCCTAGTATTGAAAAGCGCCCACAGTAAATTTCTGTGCTGGGTACTGAGCATAATTTCTTTGAGCATGTTAATTAAAGGCTACAAGCTTTATGAAACAGGTTGACCATGCATTTCTGTAATGTTTCAAACATTGGTAGTCATAACATATATCTACATGTTCTAAATGCAGTCAATCAGTGCATATTCATATGGCACTCAAAGTAGTAATGTGCTGTTTTTCTCTTCGCAGATTCCCAGAACAATGATGCATGTCCAGTTAGTATAAATGAAAATGAGCGTAAGTATATCTTCTTCTCATGACACACTGTTCATGTTATGTGCCCAAAGGCAAACATTCAGTATGTTACATATATGTTACCGGGCAGAACTTTTGTGACAAAGTAGCAGCAGCCAGCTCATTGAAGGACACATCCTTAGTAATGTACTTTGCTGACATTCTGCTAGCATTGTGGTTCTAGTGTCCATAATGTGAAAGCCAGATTTTGTTTGTTAGTGACCTTATATTCTGTAGCATATAATGCTCATTGGCATCAGGTTTCTTCATCAGTGCATACACACATGATCTTTCATAATTCGCTATATTATCAGCTGCTAATGCCTCTGGTTCACAAATTTTTTTTTCCTGTTCTTTGAATTTAGCTGAATGTGAAACGCCCACGGATTTGTTAGTAGTGCTGGATACTTCAACAGAGGTCGTTAACGATGAGGAGAGGAAAGCTCTGCAAAGTGAAATCCTTGCGTAAGTGTGACTTTTCCTCGTTTTATGTTAGCCAAGTTGAACAACTACCCTGCTATATGAGAAAGTGCAATATCCGTTCATGTGATTACACATCAGAAACTAGAAGCCTAAATGACCAGAATGTCTAGTGACCACAAGATGGAAGTATATGCAGGTGAATCTGGCATTTTTTTTATGTGACTATAAGTTATTACAGAGGGCATTATTGAAAAGTATTAGGAGAAAATACGTGCTTTATAAGCGGCTATATCATAAACATAAAACATTGTTTTCCCCAGTTGAAAAACTTCTTGATATAGCGCATTTGAACTTTGAAGTAGTATATGTGAGAGCCATCAAAATATAATATCTTTGCGTGTAGAAATACTATTCATTCATAAAATATAAGGTATCAAATAACATGTTTCGTGGGCTTTATTCAGTTATGCAGCAAATTACACTTCCAGCTATTTGGAGCTATGTATATTTAACAAATTAAAAACTTATTACAAGACGCCTGTCTTCACAATGCAATCATACAAAGAGAAAAAGATGATTGCAGCGTCAATAAAAGCCTACTAGAGACGTCATCCATTCATTTTAGGAATGGATAAGCTACAGGCAGGCAGTTCTAAAATGGTCAATAAAAAAACAAAGTATATTTACAGTATAGTTGCAATAATTCAAACTCTGATAATTCATACTTTTGGTTAATTAAAACAAAATTCAATTTTTTGATTGGCCCTTTTTCTTTTCAATGTACTTAAAAGCCCCTTAATTCAAACTTCATCATTTTGTTAATTCATTTGTTTTGTGGTTCCATACCGGAAAATATTAGCTGCTTTCCAACTACTACTTCAAAGTTTGTATGCTTTATAATCCTAAAAGTCTAAAAACAAAAAATAAGCACCTCAGGCCTCAAGAAAAAAGGCTTTGCTAGTAAATAAATGTTATAAATGATGCACATGTGATACTTCTCAACTGGTATAGAGAGCTTTGTACTGAAGGCACATATAGCAAAAAAGCGGTTGGCAATTAACGATTTCTTTAATAGGTCTGATCAATAATAAATGGCCAATCAACTTGTGGATGTTACACCTCTGCTATGTGTTTATTGGGTGCAATTAGAGTTTAAAAATGCTTAAAAATTTTAAAAGTGATGAAATCAATGTGTCACCTTGCTTAGAGCCATATACTATCTGAGAACTTCTGATTATTCAAACTTTTTGATAATTCAAATAAAATTCAGAGGTCCCTTTGAGTTTGAATTAATCAGAGTTGACTGTACTTGTAATATGCAGAGACAAAATAAGAATCAAAGAGAAACAGACAATATGCAAAATTTTTGAACAGTGGAAGTACAACACTTTACCAGCCTGACTGCCTGATGCCACAAGGTTGTCCTGTCTGCTGTCCTCCTGGAAGTGATAGAAAACTAAGAAATGCAATCAAAATACTCGTGAATGACAGTACGACTTGTTCATAAGGTGAATGCCAGTTCATTGTTTCAACTGAGATGCACGCCACTCTCATTTTTGTGCAGACCAACACATGAGCCCAGTTGCTGGAATAAATTGCCCTTAATGCTTCTATGTGTAACAATTTTAAACTTTAGACCTCTCTGTTAGCAACCTGGTAGTAAAATATCGCCTGGCTGATCTCCGAGTGTGTAAACTTCTCAACATCGAAGGCTCTCTTAGGCAACTTCGTCACTCAACCCTTTCCTTTTTGTCTTCCCGAATAATTTTTACTGAAATTCCCTTTAACGTGAACCTCAGCCTCAGTGCACAAGTGACTTTTCATTTCACCCCCTTATAAAGTAACAGGGAACCACAACCAACAGCATCATGTTCGGCCACAAACAGCAACTGAGACATACAGGCCTGTGGCTTTTTTCTTACTCGGTGCTCTTCTACTACTTATCTTTTTGCCTCAGGATTTTTTAGAGAACACTGAGAACAAATCGGTTGTGTAAACACCACCGGCCTTGCTTGTAGAATAGTCTTTTTATCAGTTTAATATTTTTGTTATTTAAGGAGAAGGTTCCACTGTATGAGGTGTAGCACCACTATAAATGACATACAAGCATTGAATGATGCAGGCATGAAAGATTATAAAATAATACAAAATATTATAAACAAACCTGCAAATAAGCAACATCTAAGCAAACTTGCTGGCAATAAATAAGCCTTGACTTGGTAGTGCTCAGGAGCCTTCAATCGTGTTCCAGAGGCACATTTCAACCCAATTCACCTTCACAGGCTTGTTTTGGTGACTGCACTCTTCCGTTGCTGCAAGATATTTTCCATCGCCATGTTTCATTTTTTAAATTTTTCATAAAGATTACTGTGTAATGGCAGAAAACCTGGGTAGCTGAACTTGTGAAACTTTAAAAAGTTACAAAGTTAACTTTATATTCAGGCACTAACTGCTTCTTTATGATTCCTGCCATTATAGTAATGAAACAGCAACAGTTTTCTTCTGTTTATTAAATCTGGCTGCTCAGGCAGTTGTATGCAGTTGTACTTCGTCCAATAGTGTGTCTGTCCCCTCTTACAAGCTTTAGTATTTTTTTGGTATAGTTGCTCCTAGGCATTTTCTTAAAATGAGTACATGTGTATGTCTTTTGCCTATTCATATAAATGCATGACAGGAGCAGACTATGGGTTCCAAAGCTAGCAACAATATTTAACGAATGATAACAAATTTGTGACCTCAGTCAGTGACAGACTTTAGAGCACTGCATCCTGAGTGACAACTGTGCATGGAGTATGCATCTAAGTGCTTGATTTATATAAGTCCATCCATGGGTAAGGCCTCTGCAAAAGTCTTCTAATATAATTTATACTGCATATTTACTATCTGTGGAAAAATGCTTTCATTTTCTACTGTATAGTGCATAAACTGCAAGGTATAAATTGTAGACAGAGCATCTGTGATACGGTACACTTTCAATGGAAAAAAAGTCTGTCATACATATACACCTTGCAGAAAGATGACAGATTGTCTAATCTTTGTGGTACTATACTGATATATTTCATTATTTATTTTACTTTTAAGGCCAACCAGATTCCTCAAAAACTATAGACGCAGTGCAAAATGGTACAGTCTCACTCAGTGACGTGAAAGCTGTCAAGCTGCACCAGCCTGTGTCAAGAGACAAATCCCTCTACATGCTGCTACTATTCAGTAAAACTTGAGCAATCTACGGCAAACTGGCACCTAAACTAAAATTCTAACCATTACTTTACCACCAAGCCTGCTTGCAGGTTTGCGACATAAAGTTTATTCCAATTGTTTTGCATGTAATCATAGATGGCATGGCCATCCCGGTGTCGAAGAAGGTAATGTCTTAAAGGAGCACCTATCATTGACCATTTAATTTTTTTTATCTGCGTGCCATTTTAAAGAAGTCCCTAGCTTCCCAGTGCTTTTTATTGGCAGCAGCGGTTGACTGCTAATTTATGCATTTGGTTTCATACTGTGTCAACTCACATGGCTCATTGCTTATGCCATTTCTCCTTAAGGGAAAGGTTAGGAACGGTTTAGCACGAATAATTTTTTTACCGGCAACTTATAGAAATTCTTGTGCATCTGTCCAAGTACAATAATAAGCTGCATTCAACACTTGTTCTTGCAGAATGGTCACAAGGACGCTGAAGTTCCAAACAGGAATCAGCACCGTAAGCCTGTTTGCCAGCAAGCGTCACAGCGATGTGTTGCGTGACATCATCAAGGACAGCGGTGCTGGAGGATGCGCTGGATGTGCCGCCCTGTATCTGCACGACATAAGCGATATCAGTGAGCCATTTCGAGCTGCAATTCTCATGCATGCCACAGCATGCGCGCCAATCTCATAAAGAATCCATAAGACGGACGCTCAGAGAACTGTCCCTGTCATCGATCAAAACAGAAAAAGCTGCCCAAATTTTTCATGAGTTGGCAGGGCATGCAAGTTGAATTGATGCGTGGTGTGCCATGCTGTTTCACTTCATTATGCATTTGCGTCTTTCACTGGAAGATTTTTGGTGACAAAAAGCAACCATGCTTTGCTGAGATTATGGCTGAAAAGAATACAACTGTTTTGAACGTCCGACAATATATTTCTATTATATGGTAGGAATTTTTTTACATGTCGGCTGCAGTGAGCACCTGTATTTTCAGCAAGCTATGACGTATAAGTTTTCATAAACTAGTTTCTGCAGTGCAACATTCTCATAACACAAACAGAAAATAATATGGAAATCGATTCAGTTAAGCACTCGGTTGTACAGGTTGAGTTGAGTTGAGTTTATTTTGCAACAAAGTTGCAAAAAGACCAGGTGAAAAAGCTGCATTGAGCAGCTTAAGAGGAACATGGCCACCTCATACACAGAGCAGTTAAAGCGATTGAACATAAGCGTGCCATATATATAATGCATGAACAAAGCAGTTAATAACCATGATAAGAAATAATGAACAATGTTATTGTGGAAACATTTAAAAACAACAGGTTGTGTGACATGCAGTGAATTCATCTTTGTCAAGCATTTTTGTCCCAAAATTATTCAGTGGCTGTTTAAAAACTTCTTGGGCAACGCCATGCCAAGGCTGCATGCAGATACAAGTGCGTGCATCATTGATACTTCATGGGTCAACCATAGCTTTGTCAGCCTTATTTTTCACTTGAATGAATTGGACAAGTCATACCAGTGCATGGGAAAGCAAGACAACTATGTAATGTAAAAAAAAGCAATATCACATAACCAAACATGTTTTTTGCAGCATGCACTAATGGTAAAAAGCACAGCAAATAACACTAGCATTGTAGCACAATTCTTGCTATTATATTATCGTTCTATTGTTCTAGGACCAACAGCATATTATTCAATTGGTGCAATAAATTTTTTGTCACAAAAGGACTAGCTGTGTGGCGAGTGCAAGAAAGAAATTCAGTTCCCATATGCCTGAAACTGAAGTTTTGCACTTGACTGTAATTCCACAACGTGACAATGTAGTGTCACACATTGAATAGCCTGTCAAACAAGTTCAGCTGGCCATCATAACTTCAGAACCCTATCCTTGGAAAGCTGCGAGCACAAACACAATTATTTGAAGCCCCAACTTCAGCAACCAGTTCATATGACATTTTCTTATGTGCTTTCTTTTTGATTCAGATGCTGTTGGTACAGACAGTGACCAGGATGTGTTCAACATGCTCAACACTCTCGTCACTAATCACATTTCAACCATGGACGAACGACCTGGTGTTGCTAGCAGGGTATGTGCTTAATGGTGATTGTGGCCAAGTTAAATGTCTAGGTCGAAAGAGCTATATAATGACAGCGAAGGTGCAAAATCAAAAAAAGATTTCTCAACAGCGGCACAGAATTGTAAATGTAAATTATTTCTTTTTTTTTACCCAATTATGAATAAGCAGCACTTATGGCATAGCAAGGAGGGTGGGGGAGCAGCTGTTGGCTTTGCAGGTTATCTGGCATCTGTATAAACATAAGGGTCACTTTTTTTCCATTCTGCTAATGCAAGGTCATATTAAATACAAGTCCCGACTGCCCATTAACCCGATCTAGAAAGAAAAGGTCGCAGTTCTGGTCATGTATATGTCCCATCTGCTATTTCCAATTATTGGGCTTCAGGTGGTGCTGTACCTCAACCTGAGGAAGAAAGCTGCTGGTGGAGTGCATTCAAATGGACGCCAGGTTGAGGAGGCTCTCAACAAGTTCAGGGTGACGCATCCAGGTACGGTGTACTTTACAAAAAAGTAAGCATAGAATAGAATTTCAACATTAAACTTATCAGTTTGTTAAAGTATGTTCAAGTTCAACTGCACAGTCCTTACCTGCAATGCTTGATGTTGCCCTTGAGCTGTACTATCTTTCCCGATTTCTTTAGCAATATAATTTTCCACTGAACAGCTGAAAACGAAACCTGACGCTTAGCAATTTTTCCATCCGAAAATTGGCATTTGAATAATTTCCCAACTATCTATCAATCCGCATATATCAGTTAATTCTTATTCGTGACTCGAGTCTTCTTTCGTGTTTAGCACCACCTGTCCTCCCTCCCTTAGTCTCGAGTAATTACACTGACAAGTGTTTGTTACGCAGCAGTGAGACTGTAGACATTATTATCATTAATGTTGTTATTGTTACCATTGTCCAAGCATTTATTATAGTTCTAGGGATGCAAGTTCACATTTTCACATATGAGTAAAATGGCCTAGCAATTCGTAAACATACTCTTCACCCCGGCTTTGCAAAGTGAATGTAAGAATGAACAAGCATAAAGCAAGGCCCAATGACAGTTTGAAAATCACTTTACTTTTTACACAAGGGGCACTTGTAACTAGTCAACAATGTGATGGCCTCATTACGACTGCACTTGGAGCTGTTACAAGCAGCGGCCACTCAATGTTTCCAAATAATTTTTTTAGAAAATACCCTACGCCAAGATCAAAATTACCCTACTTTACACTATGCAGCTTTTTTTATTACCCTGCGTTTTACCCTATATCTAGAAAAAGTGCCTTGTAACAATGATAGCGTACTGACAACATACACTATACAACATTCTGTCGTATGGGGTGCCATCCGGATTGGCCACATATTACCGTGCGACAACGATATCTGATGACACCATTACTTCAGGTCTCATTGTGATGCCACAGTGACGTCACAATGCCTTTACAAATTCCGGCAATATGTCCTGTCACAATGACATCATGAGACGGCGTTGCTATAGGCAATCATGATGATTTCTTGCAACGATCCCATAGACGCCAGCCAACCATCATTTTTCGTGTATGATGTGGCATTTGAAGCTTTCACCTCGGTAACTAAAGCTGACCATCATCAGACATCACCAAGCCCCTCCATGCAGTGAACAGATGGGAGGCAACACAGAGAAAATTGCCCCCCCCCCCCCCAAAAAAAAAAAAAATTGGCAGATCCCACATACAGTGGGAATCGATTATATGTGAAGCACAAATGGGCAAAGTTGATATGTCACTTTAAAATCAGCATAACGTTATGAGGCAGAGGCGAATTACGCTGTACATGACTTCCATGTTTGGACCTGTCATTTGCCTTCGTCGTCTATTCGCGTCACGTAATACCAACTATAGTATATGTTGAGCTAGAAAAATGGCCGCGAGTGCATTATGAGCATAACATGTAGGCATGCTTTACATGACATGCATATCATGATCATTATGTTTGGACCAGTCATATACATTTCTCATCCATTTACGTCACGTAATACCAAATTTGGTATAAGTGGAGTTAGTAAAACGGCCGTGAGCACACTATGAGCGTACCATGGAGTCATGCTCTACATGGCACGCATATCATGATTATGAAGTTTGGATGTGTCATTTACCTTCGTCGTCTATTTACGCCACGTGATACATTCGGTATATGCATGCGGAGTTGGCGAAACAGCCGCGAGTGCATCATGGACGAGGCATGTTGTTATGTTCTTACATGACACGCATGTCATGATTATCATGTTTGTACCAGTCATTTACCTTCATCGTCTATTCACGTCACGTAACACCAAATTTGGTGTATGTGAAGCTAGCGAAACGGCCGCGAGCAACTCATGAGCATGGTATGTAGTCATGTTCTTACATGACATGCATGTCCTGATTATCATGTCAAGTAAACCGAATTTGGTACATGTTAAGCTAGCCAAACTGCCATGAGTGCATTATGAGTGTGACATGTAGTCACGTTCTAACATGACACGCATCTCCTGACTATATCATGTTTGCACCAGTCATATACCTTCGTCATGCTTTCATGTCCCATAATACGAAATTTGGTATATGTGAAGCTAGTGAAACGACCGCGAGGGCACCATGAGTGTGACGTGTAGTCATGACTTATGACTTACATGACATACATGTCATGTTTTTCATGTTACGGTCTGTCACTTGTGTTAACCATGCAGTCATGTCATATCATACCAATTTTTCAACAATTAATGTGAATGAAACCACTGCAAGAGCAGCTAGACCATGAGATGTAAATCGTGACGTTTTTGACATACAAGTCATGAAAATCATGTTATGACTAGTCAGTTAGGGTTGTCATACAGTCATGTTACGCCATACCAAATTTGTTTATTGATGCCATTAACAAAACGGCTAGAAGAGCTAGAAGTCATAGGCGGCTAGATAGATGGATAGATAGATACGCTCAAAGTCACCGAAGTTCTTTAAGAAATGCTTCACATTTAAAAAAATTGCACAAGGATGTTTGATGTATTATCTTTAGTCTCCGCCACTGCCGCAGTGGTCTAGTGGCTATGGTACTCGGCTCATGACCTGCAGGTCGTGCGATCGAATCCCGGCTGCGGTGGCTGCATTTTCGATGGAGGCGGAAAAGTTGTAGGCCCGTGTGCTCATATTTGGGTGCACGTAAGTTAAAGCACCCCAGATGGTCGAAATTTTCGGCGTTCCACCACGGCGTTTCTCATAATCAGATCGTGGTTTTGGGACGTTAAACCCCACAAATCATCATCATCAATCAATTCATATCACTCCAGAACTTTAACGTCGGATAGGTTGTGCGGACCTTCTACATTTTCCCCTAATCAACGACAAGCGAAACGTTGAAGTTACCCTATTTCACAGCCCTACTATCATACGCTGAGCAAAAAATTCCGAGAATACCCAGCAAGTACGGCATTTAGCATATAGTTGGCAACCCTGTCAGGCTGTGCCAATATGGGTTTATGAATGAGTACTTTTGTAAATGTAATTATGTGAGCATGGACTGAAATATAATACGTGTTCAATTGCATGCTAGCAAAGCACAGGAAAAGCACGAACTAATGTTCTTATGAGTGCTACTGAAACACTTGAAGCGCAAAGTGAAGTTCAACCATCTAACTCCAAAAATATACTGATACCATCATGGAATGCAATTTTGTTATCCCATAGAATTTTTTCTATATCTATGCATTGCTTAAAAGTGTCAAAATGTAGTAATATTCTATGTGAGAGTGAACAAATGGGTGTGTTGGTCATGCACGATTCAAAATAGAAGGTGCTAAGAAGATGCCAAAAAAGAAGGTGAAAACCACCTCACTTTTCGTTTGTCGTCTTCTTTGCGCCTTCTATTTCGAATCATCAGACACCACCAAGCACTTAACAAGCCAAAGCTCTTAAACATTGAATGTTTGAGTACGATATTACATTCGTGAATTTCATTTCAGATGTGCCCATCTTCGCCATCGGCTCCAAGGATGTCATCGATGCACTGAATACCAGATCTGGAGCTTTGACGCTGGTGGACATTACCAATGTCCTTGCGTATGAGGATCCTGACATTGAAAAACTGCGTACAGTCCAGGACCTGCTTCACCTTCCAAAGAAAATATGTCGAGGTGTGTGAGCTACTTCAGCTTGTTCCTCTTGCTTAAACAGTGAAAAAATTTTTTGTCACTTGAAAAGCAAGGACAAATACATACCCATCTACTTTTTCTTTAGCATGCATCTTAATGTTATACAAACACGTCACCTTTCAAGAATGTGTGACATGCACCATTTCTTCTGCCATCTCATCACATTATGCACGAGTATATTTTCACGAACAGAAAAAGATGCCAAGGGAAGTATCGGGGATATTATCAGTAGAAAAAACATAGTAAGAATGTAGTAGTGACGCTAACAGGCAAGAAATGTGTTCCACACTTGCCATAATGGCTACTGGTGATGCTGAGTTGCACTCCCACATTGAAATGCACATATGTGCCCTATAAAGTGAACTGAGAGATGAGCACCATCATAGCTCAGTTGGTAGAGCATTGCCCACGCTCTTCGAAGATTGCAGTTCGGTCCCCGCCGGCAGCAAGTTATCCTTGCGTCCACTTTTTTCACATTTCCATTTAAGTTACTTTAATAACATCCCCTATACTTTCCTAGTCATCAGCGTCTGTTAGTTCACATAATCATTGAGTAGCAGGCAAGGTATTTGTTTCACACGTCATGCTTGAGGTGCATTGATTTTATGCTGATTCTTCTTAATATTAATCTAATTGTCGGGGTTTAACGTCCCAAAACCAATATATGATTATGAGAGACGCCGTCGTGGAAGACTCCAGAAATCTCGACCACCTGGGATTCTTTAACATTCACCTAAATCTAAGCAGACGGACCTCGAGCATTATTGCCTCCATCGAAAATGCAGCCGCCATGTCCGGCATTCGATCCCCCGGCTTGCGGGTCAGCAGCCAAGTTTCTTAGCCACTAGACCGCAGTGGCGGGTCGACTCTCCTTGAACCAAGGTCGAATTATGGGCAAAGAAGTGCATTTTGTAAACACTGTTAAGTACAAATAAAATAATGCTCGAAGTATACTGAATGAAATAAAACTTTAATACTAGATAAATAATCTGATGTTCTTGCTGTTACTGTAAATTAATGTTTAGATCCAAGAATTCGTAGCATCATACATTTTTCATCATAACACTGCATGTTCTGAAGCCTTTGTTCTCAAAGGCATAAACAGATCACAGAAAAAAAATTGAAGATATAAGGACTCTTTGGAAGGTACAAGTAATTGTGGGTCAGCTGATGAAATCTGGCGCTATAAGCAGTGTGCTCCCTTGCTTTCTTTATGTGTACTGCTATGTATATAAGGCCATGAATATTAAACTTATCGAGGTTTCGCTGTGATATATGTATTACTGTATAATTCAAAGCAAAACGTTTTCCCATTATTACATTTTGGAGGTAATTTGGTTGTTAGTTTGTTCAATCAATGCTGCATTACTGAATGGTAAACACTAAAAAGTTAGTTATCATTGAATGGAACAAAGAATTTGAAGGAACAGAGCAAGAACTGAACAATGGGAACTTCAAACCCCCCCCCCCCCTTCTGATCAATGATGATAATAGACCGTTTTCTCATCAGCTGTAGCTATAAGAAACAACACTCTTAGCGAGACACGTTGCAAGGTTTGACGAATGTCACAATTCACGACCAGTAAAACGCAAATGAAATCGTCAAGATTCGTTCACTCTTTGGCCTAACAGTGCCAGCCAGCCTGAGGCACAAGTACTGCAGTCAACAGAATCCTCGACAGCAGTCCTCTGCGCTGACCAAGTTCCAAGGCGCAGTGACCCCCGGAGCGGTGCAGTATTGGTCATACAGCACTAGCACGTTCTCTGCAAGCAACAACCTCCAAATCAAGGTGCGATTTTGTCTGCATCTCTTTCCTCACAGCAATGGCTGCACCTGTCTCTTGCATAACAGTCTCAATCTTGACAAGGATGAATTATGTTCGGAAGCGTGCACAGGGTTCTTTAGTGGGGAAGCAAGGTATCGTTGCAGCGACCTTGTTCCCGAATTGTTTGAGCCCAAATAAAACAAGTTTCACAACAGATGCAAAAATGAAAACGAGCCAGTGGTGTGCTTCCTACAGTGGCCTGCATTTGGTCCCCAGCTTTTTTCCAGGAGTAGAAGTGCAAAGTAAGAAATTCTTGAATGTAACATTAAGTGTCCTTGGCCACCATTGTCACCAGAAACCTGCATGGCCTTAACCCTGCATTTGAAACAATGATAGAAAGAGCACAATGGAGTAAAAGTATAGAGCTGACTTGGCATTCTCTTATATCAACCGGGGGGACGGCAGAAGGGGGCGATTCCACTGCCTCTCCCTGTCTCCCTGTATGCATGGCTATGAGTATAATCAAACTACTGGCACACTTTGACTGAGGGTACTAAGTCAAAGTAAAAACAGCAACTCAATTTCAGAGACTATGGCTGGCTATCATAACCCTGACAATTGAAATCCAAAAAACGTCAGAAAGGGGAAGATGGAAGCTTGCGATGAAAAAACTCGTAAACAGGGATTGTATGATTGAAGGAACATTTCGGTAAATGAACTTGCCTTCAAGGCTGTATATTCTAGCCTGGAAGACAACTCTACTTGTCGAACTGTCGGCTTGAGCACCCAACCGCTGTTTACGAGTTTTTTCATGACTTACAGTTTCGTTATTTGTTGTACTGTACTTTATTTCACAATTTTCAGGACAAGATAGCTCAGAAAAAAAATATGCATAGTAGTTTTTAATTCAATTTGACATTGAGCATTCTGTAGCCAAGCCCGTAACTGGAGGGGGGGGGGGGGGGGGCTAGGAGTCTGGACACCTCCTACCCTCCGAAATTGGGATGAAGGATGGTGTTAATAGGCATAGATATTTTTCAAGGGGAGAGTTCGACAAGTGCCCCCCCCCCCCCCTTCTCCGGAAAAGAATTCCTGGCTAAGGCCTGCCAGTGGCTATGGCTATCAGTAGCACTAAAAAAAGAAATGAAAGAAAGCATGACTAAGGGTTCACACAGTGTGTACAAATTTTACCAAATAATTGTCAGCGATAAAATTCCAATTCCAATATCCATACATGTAAAAAAAATTGTGTAAAATTTAAGATGGGAACAAACAGCGCTTGACATGGGACGGTGAAGAAACAGTACCTACTGTTTGTTCCCGTCCAGGTCAGTTGGATGTACCCCTGTGGCATAAAGATGCTCTTTTTATTTACTGTATCCTGCTTACAGAATCCTGGACTCTGCATGTCTGTGCATGACATACCCAGACGTTAGACATGCATGCCAGCGGTACACGCACCACAAGACATGCATGTGGAGTATGTCTTCAATAAAAGAACTGCCCCACTTATACACGCCAACTTGCAATGCAATTTCATGCTTCCAAGTTACGTAAAATGGCCCAGAAATCAGCACAACCATATTTAAATACTGTTCTGATTTGAGGGAATGTGTTGTCTCCTTCTCACATTGCCGATGCAAGCAAGAAACGCACGGATGCTGATGCTAACAACCTACTGGTTCCATTGCCAAATGAAGTACGAACAGCGTAAATTCAACACGGGAACATAAGAAGAGACTCAGACAAGTGCTGCCTAGCAACTGAATTTTTATTCAATAGGAAAGGAAAATATATACAGAAAAACATGAAAAAAATATAAAGCTTGACAAGATTTCTTTCGAGGGATGATTACACGCGCTCTTCCATAAAAAGATAATTCTTCCATCGGTACACGCACCACTAGACATGCATGCTGGAGTATGTCTTATGGTAAAAAAATTGCCCCAGTTATACGCACCAACTATGTTTATTATTGCCAAACTGTGTTTATTATTTCAGTTCACCACAAATGACCGAGGAAACCTCAGGGTCTGTGATGTCACTGGCCGTGTTATTGGTGACAGCCTCGCAGGTTTGAGATGCTATGAAACCAATGCACAATGTAAGTATGGGCACTCCAGCTACCCGTTTCAAGGGAATGGATATTTTTATATCTCCAGAGATACTTGATCACAATATGTTGCGGCACAATAGTGTAGTTGCTCAACAATATATAAATTTACATGAAACTACACTGTATTACATTTTCATGTTAGTAAAAAATGTGTCAATACCCCCGTTTTATATATAGCAGGCAATACTAATAAGACTAGAGTTTTTTTTTTCTCTGCTTTCACGGCAAGCACAATGTAAGAAATACAGAAGTATCTGTCATGCAATTCTATATATAATGCTAAGGCCTATTTTGGCCATAGAGTAACCTACTCTACTAATTACAAAGAATATCTCGCAAAGCAAAATTATATCAAATGAAGCTGTATATATATTCTACTGTGTTCCATATAAAAAAACAAAGTGTAATCGAATATGTCTAAATCAATCTCTTAATCAAAATAAATGTTTTTTGAATTATTCATTAAATCAATGTTTATGGTCTACATAAAAAGAACCTGTAACTGCACTATGAATTCACTCAAGTTTATTGCATCAGTCACTTCATACGATAGCGAAATTCATAGTAAATTTTTAACAGCATATTTCTGCAGAATCACCCGTTTGCCAGATCATATCGAGAAGAAACCTATCATCAGTCTATAAAAAACATTAAAACGCCTGTTCTGTTTATCACTTGATGTCCTAGTCCACTACCTCTAATCAGTTTTTTTTTTGTTTTGAATACAGTTAAGACGCTATCATTCAACTACACAAGACCTTGCAAAAGTAAGTTCTTTATCAATGCATTTCACTTTTCTTTAATCATAAGACTTTTATTTTGTCCATAGAATTCTAACCATACATGTATATTATTGGCTTATTGAGATTCAGAATGGTAGTAGCAAACCTAGTATTGATACTCATAGATGTTTTGCACAACTACAATGTGATTAAAAGATATTGATGCTATGTCAGTCATACTAATACACATAAAAAAAATCATGAAATGCTAGAACTTAACGATTATGTCACTACGAGCACTTCACAACTGCAGTTAAATAGAGCATAGATGCCTCTATCTTATCGAGTTTGTGCACCTCTGGTTAGACATCACGCCATATGACGCTACTAGTATTATTGCCGCTGCACACTTCTTGGTCAACCAGTAACATACTATGAAGTGCACTGACAAACACAGACACACTACAGCTCTACTGAAGATGCAGGGCTTATTATCTGTATTATTATCAGTTCTGAGTTTTAACACGTTCGGTACTCAACAAGCACCAATTCGCTTTCTTGAAGACCTAATCACTAATGTGGCAGTCAAGCTGTAATAGAATTATCAAATATTCTCAGGGCTATCATGATTAATTTATGCAGCTCAATATAATCTATAGTTAAGAGCGGGTGAATTGAATCAAATGTGAAGTAGCTTTAAGCAATGACAGGACAACAAATTTTTTTAAGGTGCTGTTTCCACCCAAATCATCTCATAGTTGGGTGAATATACAGCAATAGTGCAAATACCAATTCTTGCATCCTTTAGCGCCACCAGGTTTTCACAGAAAGCGCTTACTATGAGGAAACACATATTATAAGTGTGGTGAAGTCGGAACGAATGATAAAAATGGTTAAGGAGATGCCTAGAAATAGCTTTTAGCATACACTAGTTAACCAGAAAAAAATATTTGAATAGCTACAAGAACGGCAACGAGAATCAGCTTTCGCATAAAATCAACGATTGCTGAAAACTATTGGGAGCTTCTAGATAGGGCAAGAATCCGCAGAAATATGTCCTCCAGCTATGTTTCGGCACAAAAGATCGTAAGCTGTGCTTAAACATTTTTTTCCCTCAATAATATTGCAGAAGGACCTCTGAGCTGCTCTCCACTAACATACGCTGTGATTGGAAAAGATGAAAATGTACCTCAAATCAACTTCGATGTGGCCAACTGCAAAGGTATGCAAATAAGCTCACAAATGCCATGTTGTACAGGGAACAGTGTTCATTGTCTTCTGCTTTTTCTGATGTCAACTACAAGTACTGAAAATTATAGAGTATGAGGATAATGTGGCTTCAGTATATTGCACAACTTGAGCAGCAGTATGAAGCTAGACAAAACAGGTGCATAAATATTAGCTTAAGGAAAAAGCCACATCCGAAGCAGAAACAACTGCACATGTTGTGTTGCACTATCATATAAACCTTACAGTGATTTACAGGGCCACTAATTGACCAGTATTTAATAAATTGTCTACCCCTTCTTCCACCCTCCACTAAGTTAATGCACTATTGTTGTAAAAGGAGAGCATTATAAAAACATTAGGAATGATTCCTGGCCCTGCCAGTGGCTATACGTTTGCACACCAATGCAGAGAACTGAATTGTGGCAAAAGATTTCCAGTTATTTCTGGTACAGCAACAAATTAAGCCTGCATCAAAATTTACACAGATTAACGAATGCCTGTATATACACTCCACAGACCAATCACCACATTGTCACGAGTCGGCAACTTTGATGTTGGTGGTCATGAGATGCACGAAAAGTACCAATTAAAAAAAGACACACACCACACACCTCTTGCAAACTTAACTATCAGTTGTCTCACTCCTACTCAATGCTGTTTCTTAAGACGGTTTTTCTCACTCCTTATGCAGGTTTTTGCAGAAACCCCCAGCAAATAAAATTTGAAATCGAACACGAAGGTAAGTTTGCCTCTGGCAACATTGTGGCCTTTGTATACTGTTCACTGAAAGTTTCGTTTTCAGCTAGTTTATTGAACCTTTCTTGCTGGACTAATTTCCCGTTCAATAACGTGGTTCATACTTCATGAATATTCAGCTGGAATATGGCCAAATTGCAGCCAAGGACTGACAAAGATCCAGCTGGATAGCCATCCGCTTTGAGCTGAATTATCTAACCACAAATCTTTCCAGCTGGAAAGATTGTCGGTTCAGTAATTCAGCTAGACATGGAAGATTTTCTGTCAGGGGCGGTCATGAAGAGACTGCATAATCGACTCATTGCTCACATTCAAGCATACTCATACACTGTAAGTGTGTTTGCTCAAAGCACAGTTGCTATGCCCCTTCTTCCCAAATTTCTTTTGTTTCCCTCACTGATTCAAAATATGCATGCATTTCAGCTCACCCAGCTTCTTGCCTGATAAAAGTCTATTTGTCACTCTTAATCGTAAACAAAAACATCTTGATAGTTGCTTTACAGCCTCGTCGAACCTGACAGCCTTAAAACCTTTTAAATACATAATTATTTTTCAACATAAGAATTAAGCAAACACTTCTAGCTGAGTTGTCTCAATACTAAAAATCCTCATTGTTTTTAGGACTTCGGTAAAGTAACAAAAACATCCTGCATTGACTTGAAATTAGCGATACTAAACATTTATTTTTGTTCATGAATGATGTAACCATGCATGAAATACATATATTAACTTCTTTCCACAGTGAAATTGGGTACAGTGTGAGATCAGTTTATAGATTTTATTTGTTGCACTTTACTAGCTTATAAAAGATTAAAGAGAAAGTAGAAAAGGGAAACCAAGGCAAACATGTGGACACCCATGTCTCTTTGGTTCATGAGTTCCACACATGTCAGCATTTTTGTCATTTATGTTTACAAGCAGACAAACTGTACCAAGTCAATTCTTTGTGAGAGCTTTCCGTGAAATCATACTGATCCACCAAAATGTTGTCACACTGTAGGTAGAGTTAAACTGTTTACCAGGCTGCAAAATTAAGGCTGAAAGTAAAAAGGATGGGCATATTGTTTTGCGTGTTCACACTATTTCTATTTGCATGTGTCAGTTGACACATATACAACCTCCAGACGTCAGCTTTAACTGTTCGCTAATTTACCGCCACAGTGATGAGGAATATGTAAATCCCAGGGTCGTAGGGCACTTTTTTGCAACAAGCACTATTGCTGTACAATTACGCTGCCTAAGTCAGGGTAGATTGGTATATGTTCTGAATTGTGCTTGGAAAAATCAGTATGTTTAATTATTATTATGTAAATCACTAATTTGTTTTTTCTAACACAAATATATTATACAATTAGCCCAAGTGAAATAATACATATTGAATGCAATAAAAAGCCACAGATGAAAAATAGAATGTTGTAACACTGACTACGATATGCACCTCAGTGCATTTTGTGCATTAGAGTTCATAAAACAACCACACCAAAAAGTTACTATGGTAAGTGCTTGATCTTTGTGCTTGTAAAATGAAAGGAGAAAGCTGTAGAGGAAGTTTGTGAAAGAAGGCTGTGTGTGGCAGTCTGTACAGCTAGCTAGCTTACTAGGTTTCCGCATCTTTATATTTCGAGTCATAACCATTTTCTTTTATTATAGATTATTTTATTGTGTTATCTCTTAGCACGAGCTGTTTATGAAAAACTCGGAAGCCGTCTCAGACAGTCCAGATTCTCTAAAAAGTATACAACGTACACTCGATTGCATGAGTGCTCCCGCTATTTGGTGTTATGCCCAGATTATAGAGGAAATGAAACCGGTAGTTTCAGTGCAGCAGTTTTCATCGGTTGAAGCTCGATCGCCTTCAGAAGTCATCTCTAGCGGTGATGAGACACGTCGATACTAAAAATCAAGATTCCAAGAATACTGTTGCATGGGTTGCCGAAAAGGTCATGGAGCTGTTTGAACATGTCCCAGCTTGTAACCTCTTGCTCATGGATCTTAAACCAGACACAAGGAGCTTTGGCGAGGTACCACGTTTTCCAACATAACGGTTGGGTCCCAGCCATATTGCTCGCTTACGCACTTGTACATACTGAGCCACTTATCCACATAAATGTTGCTCTCCCCAGAAAAGGTACCGAAATCAAGGGGTTGTGTTATGGCGACGTACCAAGTTGCTGCCGGTGATGGTGCTGACGTAGTTGGCGAAGGTGCAGCTCCACCTGGAGCCATGCTAGTAGACTGCAGGAGGCGTCTGCTGCGAAGCTCTTTTATCAAAAAAAAAGTACCCCACACCTCTACCAAAATGTTACGCGGCAATGACACTAAGTCAGTTGCAAGCCACAGTACAGCTTGGGACTGACTTAGTGTTATTGCCACGTAACAATACCTACTGCAGATGCAAAATGCTAGGTTAAAGCGTTGGGTCACAACTAGAAACCTAGAAAAATGATTAAACTTCATTTTTCTTTAATATTCATTTCTGATAATTTAAAGGTAAATGCTTGGGCATCTGTTCTTGCTATTAATGATGTGTCACCCTCCTCCTTCTAAAAATGTATTTTCACAAAGTTCCACTCGGAGCTCTGCACATAGTGCCAAGCAGTATAAGCAGAAGCTCGAGAATGTAGGTGCTGCATTAGCCACCGTTGTATTCAAGCCTGAGAAACCAATTACAATCTCCAAATACAGTGCGTGCCCTCCAGCTCAGCTCCAAACAGATGAATAACTGGTAATTCGAAGCAGCCATGAAAAGCAGGCAAAGCCTATGCTGGTAACAGGAAGCTGAAGCACTGGTAGAAAGAGGTGGTAACACATGCTTCAGAGGCAGAGCAAATACATGTCACATGAATCTAGGTTAGCGAGCACCTCACAACAACTGAATACAATACGGCTCCCTGCATCTCTCTATTTGTTCAACTGCCAATCCATACGTTTCTATACTTATTTAGCAGTGTAGCGAATGGATGATTGTGAATTTGTTTACATGCTCACCATGTCACACTTGCAGGCATGTACTGTGCTGGAGTTCTGTCGGCAATTTTCTCCCCGTACGTGCTGCTTCTCACGACCCTGACACTGCTGCGGCACTGGGCCAGTTAGCAACCTGCACCCAAACCTCGCCCACTACTGTTGAGAACACAATGAAAGATGCGGCCAAGAGTGCACCATCACCATCGTCAACCTGCCTGCCCTGCACAAGCAGCACGTCACCCGCTAAGCTTTCACGTTTGAGGCTTGCATGCCTCAAATGGAAGCGACGTGAAGGCGTAGGGGATCTAATCAAGGTGGCTGTTAGGCAAAGCCCAATCACTGAAGACAATTGCTCATCTTTTACCTTCGCCACATCATTCTAATAAATGTGCATCCCATCTCAACGGACAACAAATATTGAAATAAAACAATTTGCTACAAAAGTACTACATTAGGCATGATGTAATTGTTGAAACAGAAAAGACTCGACCTGCTGACCTAAAGTCCAAAAGCAGACTTTTATAACTGACCTAAAGGATCCCCGCAACACTTTTCAAGTAGTCATGGAATGGATTCACTAAAGATGTTTATTGCCCCACAAATTCACCACCGCAAAAATTTTTAGAATCTGTTCAGCACAAAGGGAATTACAAAATTTTTTTGCAAACCACAATGTTATTCTCTCTTATTTTGTCTCAATGAAAGCGCTGGAAGCTAAGCAAGGAAGGATGACACAGGAAAAAAGATACATCACGTGCGCCTTGTGACCTTGAGCACCTCTTTAGGCGACTTTTTAGAGCAATCACATGCACACGCTTGGACGAGTTGCACTCTTTCACGGTGGCTACAGTAGTGAGCGCGCAATGCCATGCTCAAATCAGCCAATGGCTAATACAATGGCTGTTACGAGTAACTTTTAGGATTGCATCATTCTTTGTCAAGAAATTAGAAAGCAATTTATAGCTGACTGAGAATTTATTGTAAATTCCATGCTGCATGCTGCGCTATATCATTTGGCTCTCGTGTTCTCAGGAGCCTCGACATCCGATCAGCTTTGCTTTCTGGCCATGCTCAAAAAGTGTTGCAGGGCCCCTTCAACAAGTTAACTATCATGATCGGTCAGCACCAGTTTATATGATAAATGAAATTATGTATACATAGTACACGTCTACGAATGCTTGCATGCATTTCCATTTTGCAAGAAGTCTCCTGGCTCTACAACATATCAAACATTCAGCAACAGCTTTGTTTATCTTTACTTAATTTTGGGACCTGATCAATGCAAATGGCAGGTCAATGAAGCTACCAATATGTTAAACCAATTAAGTATTAAATATTTTGTAGGTATTGTAGGTGATTTATTGTGTTATAAAAATTGGTTATGCATAATTACAGGTAATTACGACTTCCATGCAACCAGTTAAATTACCGACAGCAAGAGTTGAAACTGGTGGCACTGTTTTGAGCATTCTGAATTTGGCAGGAACTGTAGTAGAACAATCATTATCATGCCACATAGCAGCTCGAGTAGCCTGTGAGCTTTGCATTCGTTTGTTCGTATCAAAGCTCTGATGTATGTCAGTACTGCTATATGACTTGATAGCAATTCCTACTAAAATGGTACTAATAGCAACTTCGTAAACCGCTTGCAGTCAACATTTTCATCTTTTAGTTGACTGCTCTGGCCCTGCATTCTTCAAACTGGAGCATCAGCGTGCAATCATTAGAGTACACCCAGACGCAAGCACTGCAAAGTTCAGCATTTGCAGTCTTGTGCTTGGGGTGCTCATGCGTTACGACACTTTCCTTCGTTTCAGTGTACACACCACAGCTTCGCACATTCATTCATGGGTTGGTCACAGTTTAATTGACAAGCTACAGTGCTAAACATGAGGACAGAGCTTGCAAACTTGCGTCTAAATTTGTGCCCCTCATTTCAGTGCTATGTTTCACCGATTAACGCCACATAGACCCACAAAGGGCAACAAGCACAAACACGCACAAGCACGAGTACCAGTATAAACATGAGTGAGTACCCAGAAGTGTGAGAAGTTGGTACAAACATGAGCGACTACCTGCTAAAGTGAGCATCAACACGAGTGCCTGTTAGTGAGAGCAATATTGAGCAGGAATGCGAGCACTGATCAATACGAAGGGATGAGACTACAAACGAGTGCATTTGCTAGAGGCTAAGGGGAATGCTTGTTAACAATAAGCGCACACGAATATGAATGCAAATGAGTGTCAGATGCTGTAAGTAGACCCACGTATGAATGCGTGCACGGGAGCAGGTGAGTATGAATGTGAGCGGATGTCATTGTGACCGAGACCATGACCATGGCATGGTCACGGCTTTCTCCTCGGCGGCGCGGCTGCGATGTGGCGTGTGGTGGACGTTTCCCTGCAGCCTACGGTGAGAAACGGACGGGGTAGTGATTCTTGAAAAAGGAAAAAAGCACCTATATTCTGTCAGCCATAAGGCGAAACGATGCAATGTCTAAGAGAAAAAAAAAAAGAAAAAAAGAGAAATGGCCGGCGCGGACTATGCGTTGCGCCTCCTTTGCTGGCCTTAAACCCAGGAGTGGCAGCAGCAAATCGGTAGTCCATCAGTAACAGTGAAGATGTGGAAAGAAGAAGGCTATTAGATCAAGTGTTCAAACAAGGCAGGGCCTGTTTGCCGCAGTGGAAAACCATCTATAGTACTGGTGGTGACACTGAGTGAAATACAGTAGATGCCTTCATGAAAAAATAAAGAAGGATGACTAACGAAAATTTCGAGAAACGCAAACAGTCGCTGCCAATAAAGGGCTGTAGAGGACCCGTTCCACGAATGTAACAGGTTCGTTAAGTAAAGCCAGTCGGGCTTGCCATAAAATGTTATTCTCTGAAAAAAGAAGAAGGTGAGTGTTCGATATGCATAGAAATAAAAATATATTTGCACACACAAAGAAAAAAACATGGAAAAGAAACACTACGTTACCAAAAGGTAATCCAACATGCGTCGACAAGACAAGAACTAAATACAGCACTCATTAACGAGGGGGAAATCTCTAAGACTCTGAATTGCTGTTCGAGTTCGCCTGTTGAAGTTGTTGGGATAGTCCGGACGCGCAAGGAAAGTGGCACGGCTCACCAGTGGTTCATGCAGATGAACGGTCCAGCGAGGAAGATGTTGTGACCGGAGTGCACAAGCTCAGGCCCCTAGCCCGACGGCTCGCTCCCGATCTCGGTGGACATCGTCATCTCTGGCACTCAGAGCGACACCATGCCGGAGACTCTGCAGTAGCCTCGGTTGTAAAATGGTCACCAGGACCCAGTGAAAGTCTTCAGCGGCAAGGTGGATGCCTTGAAGTCCGGGTACAAGCACCCAGCGAGCTCGCATGCCGCACTATAGTGGCATTCTTACAACCGCCAGCAAAACTTTTCTTCTTCCTTTTCGGTGCAGTGGTTCTTGATTCTGTCTTTTTTTCTTCATTTTTTTTTCTTTTAGTCACCCTTTCTCGCCGTGTTCTCAGAGGTAGCACGCTGTAAGTAGCCCGTCTTCATCGATCTTGCCGCGCCAACTTTAAAACATACCACAGTCGCGCACTTCACTCACAACGAGCTGGGACAGCTGATTCCAGTAATTATTTTTTTAACTGTATTCATGCAATGTTAATAATGGTTGGGAAGAAAGTAACATGGCATTAATGTGTACGATCAATTACTTTTTCAGTGTGCTTACTATCCTGCATCAGTAATTCACACCTGTGATTGTTTACACTTCTGAATGAAGAGCAACTGCCAATAAAATATACATACTGCAAATGGAACATCCTGTGGCTAGAAGCAAAAAGCGCAGCGAGTTTGTGAAGTACGATCATCATACCTTGGGCAGACATACTATTCCAGTCTGACGAGAATGTGATTGGTAAAATGAAGCAACACACATATTCAACATTGCAAGTTTTTATTACCATTCTTCTCAAGCATGAGATATCAGTAGACTCGATTCTTTAGTGCCAGTGAAAAAAAATAGTACAGGCCCCGTGTGCCTCCATCGCATCATCTGTACATGCGATGAGTATTTCTAAAAGAACGCCTTGCCTAAGACGCGTGCCCAGTGTATTTCAGCTGCATCTTGGGTTCACAGAGATGAATATTACAAAAAAAATTCGCCCATGCAGAATCACAACTTCATTTACAAATCAAGAGCTTAAAAATATCCTTTTTCTTACAATATATATATATATATATACACTGTACAGTAATGATGACGATGGGGGAAGCACGCAAACTTAACAATTACATTATATCGTACATAGTATATACACGTCGATTTAACTTACACACGGGACCACAATCTGTCCCCAATATGGCTTAGTAATTAAATACAATTAATTGTACAAAATTTCTCAAGTGAACTGGCATGATTTGTAAATATTACCATTCGTTTGCACACAAAGGGGGGAACGGAGAGAAGGGCAAGACAAAACAATAGGACAATGCATGGACTTGGGAGCTAAAACTGCAAATTGCCTTTTGCATGTTATTAAAATAGAGCAAGAATTAAAAACTTCTGCATTACACAGGTCGAACTAGCCCCCCACCCCCTTTTTTTTCTTTTTTTCCACCTCTAGAAATCAACAAAAATGTATCTCCATTTATGCCCATGTGACCGGCAGACTGTTGCGACTACTGCAACCAGCCTTGCAATGTGCACTGCACATAATTATGTGCATATTTTAAAAGATCTTGCTTCATGATACGCAAAGCTCTGAGCACCAGTTGTGTATGTTAATGTGCACACACACACACACACATATATATATATATATATATATAATGATACACGTAAGTATATGGTACAACGATATTCGATCCAAGTGCTGCTTCTGCAAGCGTTTACTTTTGGCAATAAGCAATGGTGTCAACAATAACAACAATATACCGTAGTATAATAAAATGATCATAAAAACGATTCAACAAATTACAAACAAAGGAGCAGAACAGCATGCTACAGCAACATTCACATCCAATGTAAGATATGAATAAAAAACAAACTCCTGTACATGCGTAATATACGACGCAACACCGGAACACAGCTTCAATAAGGAAGGGTATGGCTTTGGGAAAGGTCACCAAAAAAGGAAAACTATAAAGGTGTTGAAGTGGGGAGGGGGCTTTCACCACGATGACGATGACGCCTGAGAAACGTATGTACAGATGATCGTTGTAGCACTCCTTCCACACAGGTCCCATATATACAGCACACGCATGTAAGTAGAAGGCAGGAAAGTGTTCGGCCTGGTGATGGGTTCAGCGATGAAGAACACTTTGGTGCACGGCAGGGTAGTGGCAACAAGTGTTTTTCTGCTACAAATGGCTGGGTTACTTTCAGCTCTGCTTCGATCTCTTTGGCGAAGATATCAAGTGGCTCTGAAAAGAAGAAGAAATGAAGACCTTTCTGAACAACTTGCACAGCACACCTGGGTTTTAGGTAGGGTGCAGGCTTCTTCGAGATGACTGGCACACAGCAGCTGAAAGCACCACTTTCTTGAAACATCCGATTGGATCGATTGAAAACACTTTAGTATTTCGCATGTAAGTTATAGAAATTGAATGGGAGGACAGCCTAATTCGTTCATCACCTGGTTCCCCCCACTGCACCTAGTTGGGCTTGTCGCCGTGTAGAATGGTTTCCCATGACTAAAACGAGATTAAAGATTATCTGCTAAGGCGCTTAGCTGGTCGGCCTATATTCTATGGTACATATTAGTCTGCGAGCTCTCCACTCTAAAAAAAAATGACAGTCTACCCTGGAAGAGTACCAAAGGTGTAAATTTTTTAAAGGGGCAGACTGCTCTTAGACATTTTTCATTTATTTCTTCAGTGATCTTAATCAAACTGCACAGAATTATGCAGTTTTTCTACTGATTTCAAATATTTAATTAGTTATTCTGCAAGTCATCTTATTCCTGAGATAACTTAAGTTCACCCCCTATTGTTTAAGGCCACCATAGAAAAAAAAGTGCTTAATTAAAAGTGATATTTATAATATCCTAACACAGAATAATGACTATAGATTGAAATAATGCAAGTTTTTTGTTTTTAAGCCTTTCTTATTATTTTACAGCAAAATTAACTATTCATTTTCAAAAGCAGTTGAAATTGTGTTAAAATTTTGATGAGTAATTAATTAAAAGGCTTGTTTTCTAAATTTTGCTCCCATACTTACACCCTACACACATACAGGTTTCCATTGCAAAAAGAATTATTGTTGTACCTGCCCTAGCTGCAGAGATATTGAGGCCTCAAAATTGAACAGTTGTAAATTTACTTTCTTGAGAAAAATGGAAAAAACTGAAAACACAAAGCTTCTTCAAAAAGCAACAATCATGGTGTGCATGTTTTGCAATCCTCATAAAAATGCTCATAAATTCGTAGCAGAGCTTCTAACACAGGTGACGGCAAACTATAAAGTGGCCTCGAAGTTGGTTCCCCATTTTTTAGCAGGTTCTGCATGTTAACAGCACCAAGAATCTGGTCAGTTAGAATGACATTACAAAAAAATTACCACTTCCTGGTGTGTAAAAATTTGCAGAAAGATAGAAAAATACTTGCAGATACCAAATATGTCAATTTTAAGAAATGATTTTTTTGTAACTTTTTGGTCCCAAGGAGCAGTCTGCCCCTTTAAGCAAGAAAAATGTGCTTCTTGTAGCATTCAGGGTGGGTGCTCCTTTAGTATACCAAGATTCACATGTGGTGGAGCAAAGGTTTCAGATCTGCTAGGAGGGCTCCCGGAATTTCTGATTGCGCTGTGGGTTTTTCCTGGGTCGCTAGGAAACACTCGTTGAAAACACTTTTTTGTGCGATGTATCAAAGTAATGAGCTGGCACTCTCTACTGGCACGACCACAGAAAAACCTCTAAGCTTGGAGGTTTCGTTTCACAAAAAAAATGAAAACACACATACACACACTTAATTGCATGTGCTTTTAGGCCCTTACCCAAAAAGCTGAGAGCTGAATGTGTTAGCTAGTCGTTGGACATGCAAAGAGAGGTGGTTTTGATTCACAGGTGGCTGTAGTTTCTCACCTTTTGCCACTTCTCGACCAACCGATTGTACTCCTGCAGGTAGAAGGCAAAGACTTCTTCACAGTCCTGCGACGCCTCATGATCTGCGGGGTTGTACGTCTGACAGTTGCGCTTCACGAGCATCATGTCCTCGTGAAATTCTGTTATGTCCCGGTACTGGCCACTCTGAAAGTTTTGAAATGCAAGCTGCTGTTTAAGTTAAACAATGTACGTTTCAGTAAATTTTACGTAAGGGCAGCACTCCAAAAAAAGGGCCAAAAAAGATGAGTGCACGAAAAGGCTTGGCATGCGTAAAATGCCATGTGGTGCATTTGTCATGTCCGGTGCAAAAATGGAGATAATGATAGCCTGGTCAATCAGAATTGGCTAGTAAATAGAAATACTGTGTATTTCCATGATAAAAAAAAACCCACACCTACCGTAATTACTCGAATCTAACGCGCACCTTTTTTACGGTAAGCGAGTTCATAAATTGCATGCGCATTAAAATCGAGAGTGAAAAAAAAATGAATACGGTCATTCTATTGCCATTGGCATTTCCAAAATGGCCGCCCCCTACGTGCTTCGGCATGGCGCATCGGCCATTTCTGCCTATGTGTTTCCCATGTGCGGTACTTCGTACGTGTGCTGAGGAGTTCGTCATCTTGTAGTTCATTAGCATCGACGGCATAGAAGGGCCGACTCCAAAAACTCGACAAGTGCATCAGGATGCTGCTTTTAAAAGGAGAGTCATCGCATGTGCCGAAACAGACGGAAATCGGGCCGCATCGCGGTCGTTCGGAGTACTCGAAACGTGCGTGTGGGACTGGCGGAAACAAAAGCAGAAGATTGTCAAAGATTCATGCAAAGGCTTCAGTGGACCCCAGCAGGGTTGGTTTCCGCAAATTGAAGAGCTGCTCGCCGAGTATGTGCTCGAGCAGCGAGCGGCACAGCGGCCCGTGACGACAGAACTGCTCTAAGTGCGGGCTATGCAGTTAGCTTTAGAAAAAGGGCTAACGCGGAGCCAGTTCAAAGCGAGCAGGTGCTGGCTAACTTTATGAAGAGGAAAGGCTTTTCCCTCCGAAAGCGAACGGGCATGCGCCAAAACTTGCCGGAAGAGTACGAAGAAAAGCTTCACAGTTTTCAGAGGTTCGTCCTAAACTTGCGGCACAACAACGGCTACCTGCTTGGGCAAATCGGGAATGCCGATCAGACGCCTCTTCGACATGCCTGGCACCACAACCGTCGAGAAGAAGGGGGCGAAGCAAGTTTGCATGCTGACATCGGGCCACGGTAAAGCAAGAGTGACGGCAATGCTCCGTTGCACGTCAGATAGGCACAAGCTTCCCTCGTACCTCATATTTAAACGGAAGACACTCCCGAGAGGAGTCGTTTTCCCGAGTAGTGTGATCATGCGGGCCAACAAGAAAAATTGGTGCGCGTCGCAATCGATATCTTACTTTTTTTTTTTTTTCGTCGTGAAAACCGAGTGCGCGTTACAATCGAGGGCGCGGTAGAATCGAGTAAATACGGTAAGTCACGAGGTAACAAAATCCAGAGACCATGCGATTGCAGGAAAAGAAAAGGTCTGCCACAGCTCTGCTTACCAATGCTCTAGTCTTCAAACTGCATAGGCTTGAGTCTGAAACTTGCCTAATTCCTGTTCTCACAGTTTAGTGTGCTGCAGCACATTCATCGGGAAAGAGAACTAAACATTCAGCCACACAACTGTGTCCCTCCGCCTTCATTTTTCTTTCTCTTTAGCACGTGTTCTGTTTTGCATAAATGTGCAACTGCTCTCTGCTGCTACATTTACACTTTCATTTATAGTACTTTTTTGTCATGACTACACTTATGTGAGCTGCGTCTTATTTCTGAACAAACCTTGAACACACCCTTTTCCAACCTTCTGTTATGTTTCGTTTAAGACAAATGGTGCACATGAGGGTCATAAATTGGCAGGAAAGGAGAGAAAATGTCAAGTAACCATGCAGCAGCTGTTTACTAAGAAGGGCACCTGGTTAATCGTTATTAGTTTTCAATTCACCATGGCAGCTGTTTAATTTTCCAGAAACAACTGGACAGCACATGAAGGTCTACATTATGATCTTCTAGCATCGAGGCGTGCTAGAAGATTATGATGTAACATTCTTCCAGCATGCTGTAAAACCTTACAAATGTGTAGCTCGGCTGTTCCATTGTGTTAATAGATGTGCCAGCAAAAACCAGCCATTAACCCTTTAACAATTTTAGATCCCCCTCATTGCACTGTCCCTGAATTGCTACGGACAAGCTTACCTCCTATGCTCGAAATATCTCCTTACGAACATTTTGAACTAGACACGCTCGTTCGCGTGCTAGCTTATGTAGCGCTTTGCAGATGGCAGCACTGACCTGATCACTTCTTTTTCTTTTAACAGGCATTTCGAATTTTTAGGAAAACAAGATGGAGAGGGGGCAACTTATGTTTTGTAGATGGTGTATGGTGAAAGCGACGAGTGCGTTATTAAACCATTGTCATGGAAGAGCTGCTCATTGTTGCCAGAGTGATTAAAATTGTCAGTGTAATGAAACCATCATCATGTTGAAAATTTCCCACAAACACTTGTTAATGTTTTTTACTGCTGATTGCCAGCAGGCAGCTGAACTTCTCTCATGAGCATCAATAAACTGGATTAGTACATTCTTCAAATATTTTCTTCAGCTTTTTAGTAAAAATGATGATGTTTGATGTTTTGTGGCGCAAGGGCCATTTCACGGGCAAAGAGTGCCAGTTCATCTTACTAAAAATATGGACAATGATTGTGATAAGCGGCTGTATAAGGGCCATAAAATTCCTCGCGGTAAGGTTGGTAAAAACATACGACTAATAAAATCATGACCATGCCGTGAAAGGTGTGTGTGGTGTGAATAGGTGACAAAAATTGGTGATAATGAAAAACGATGGTGGACATGTATGGCGTTAGCACAAGTACCTCACTCGTTCATACCCTAGCGTCCAAGGGCCGTGAGGCAAGTGCTTTCTTGTGCAGCCACCGCAGCAAAAACCTCTCTGGAGAGGTCGTGCTACGGAATGCCCGGGTATATATAAAAATTATGAATTCCTTTTTAAAAACGCTAACAATGATTTATGACTAAAAAGCGGTTCCCTACCGACGAACATTGCAGGGTGTAAAGGTATATGTTGTCGGTAGGGTAATGGAAAATGTTGTTTTCTTAGAGTTTCTAAGTCTTTGCACTGGATTAACATGTGAAGGACTGTTAATGCTTCACCACATCTGTCACACAATGGTGGATCGCCACCGGACAAAAGATATGTGTGTGTCGTGTATGTGTGTCCTATCCTGAGTCTCATGAGTATTACCTCTGTATGACGCGATTTTGATACTGGCAGCCAATGACCAAGGTGTGGCTTAATAATGTGTAGTTTGTTTTGTGTGTGTGTATCCCATTTGCTCTGCCAGTAGTCCCCGAGGTTTCGTTCGAGAGATGGCTTGAGATCAAGGGCCGGGATTGATATACCGTAGGTGTATGGGCAGTGCTTTTGTGGACGGATGCAGCGAGCTGATCCGCCCTCACGTTGCCTTGGATCTCACGGTGCCCTGGCACCCAGCGCACTACAACATGTTGTTTGAGTGTGTAGAGTGTGCACAAAATGGAGTAAAGTGAGACAAGGACTGGGTTTTTTTGTTTTTTAAGAGTGTGCAGAGCCATTACCACACTGAGGGAGTTCGTATAAATTGCTGCTTTTTGTATTTGTAATTGCTTGATGTGTTTAGCCGCCACAAGTGTCGCATAAGCTTCCGCTGTGAGGATACTTGTGCCTGGATGTAGAGGGCCAACATCCGAAAAGGATGGGCCGACAGCAGCGTAGGACACAGAGGAGTTAGACTTGGAGGCATCTGTAAAGAACTCAGGACGTGTGTATATGTGTTGAAGTTCCAGGAAGTATGTTCCAATATGGGCAATAGGCGCATGTTTTGTAACTTCTAGAAAAGACACATTGCAGTCTATAGTCTGCCACTGCCACGGTGGCGGGTATGCTACAGGAGCCATTAAACTGTGTTCAAGTGACACTCCAGTTTCCTCAGCTAGACCATTCAGGCGAACTGAGAAGGGCTGCCTCATCGAAGGCCTGTTTTGAAGCAGAATTGAGCTCGACAAATCATTAATAGTAGAGTATGAGGGGTGCTTCTTGTCTGCTTTCACCTTAAGGAAATAAACTAAGGACATGTAAGTTCTCTGCAGATGAAGCGACCACTCATTTGACTCAACGTAAAGGCTTTCTACGGGGGTGGTGCGAAAAGCACCCGTAGAAAGGCGGATGCCCAAATGGTGCACGGGGTCCAGCATCTTCAAAGCACTTTGAGTCGCAGACTGATAAACAACGGCCCCATAATCTGAGCGGGTGCAAATGAGGCTTCTATACAGATTCATGAGACATTGCCTGTCACTACCCCACGTAGTACGTGACAGCACTTTTAAAACATTCATGGCTTTTAAACATTTTGTTTTTAAATACTTGATGTGCAGTACGAAGGTCAACTTGTTGTCCAAGATTAAGCCTAAGAATTTATGCTCCGCATTAACAGACAGACGTTGACCGTTCAGTTCAATGTCGGGTTCTGAGTGCATGTCTTCCTTTCGGGAGAACAAGACACATGTGCTTTTTTGTGGGTTCAGTCGGAATCCGTTTTCCTCTGCCCATTTGGAGACCTTGTTTAAGCCTCACTGAACCTGCCGCTCACACATTGCCAGATTGCAAGATCTAAAGCCAAGCTGGACGTCATCGACATATGTACAATAAAACATATTGCAAGAATGGACAAGTGCAAGAAATTCATTTTGATGAGAAAAAGTGTGCAGGTAAGTACACCACCTTGTGGCACGCCTGTTTCCTGGACAAATGTTTGGGAAAGAACCGTGCCCACTCGGACACGGAATGTCCGGTTTGACAGGTAACTTTCGATTATGTGAAACATTCTTCCGCGCACGCCAAGGTGGGACAGGTCTCTTAGAATTCCAAAACGTCATGTTGTATCATAAGCCTTTTCGATATCGAGGAACACAGAGAGAAAATATTGTTTATGGATGAAGGCGTCTCTGATCTGTGCCTCAATACGAACAAGGTGGTCTGTGGTGGATCTACTCTCTCGAAACCCGCACTGAAATGGGTCGAGCAAATTGTTTGTTTCAAGGAAATGTACAAGTCGGCAGTTTATCATTTTTTCGAAGACTTTGCACAAGCAGCTTGTAAGCGCAATAGGCCTATAACTCGAAGCTAAAGAAGGGTCCTTGCCCTCTTTCAAAATGGGAATAATAATAGCCTCTTTCCAGGAGGTAGGGATAGTGCCAGAAAACCAGATAGCATTGTACAAACAAAGTAAGGTTTTTCGTGTTTCGGCTGGTAGGTTTCTTTAACATTTCATACACCACACGGTCAGAACCTGGGGCAGAAGTACTGCAGGAGTTTAGAGATGTTCGGAGCTCAGCTAGACTGAAAGCTTGGTTATATGCCTCGTATCTAGTGCATTTGTGTTCGAGCTTCTGCTTTTCTATTCTTGTTCTGTATTTTTGGAAAGTGTCAGTATAGTGGGACGAGCTGGATACCCGTTCAAAGTGTGCACCGAGGAAGTTTGCCTGATCTTCCAAGGTATCACCCTAGAGTGTTTACGAGTGGAAGTGTGTGTACTTGTTTCACTGCTATCCTACCGACCATGTTCCAGACTTTAGCCTCCTGTGTGTATGAATTGATCCCTGACAAAAACTTCTGCCAGCTTTCTCTTCTGGCCTGCTGACGCGTTCTCCTGCCTTGAGACTTTATTTTCTTGAAGGTGTCAAGATTTTCGGTCCGAAGCAACCTCCATGCCCTGTTCTGTTCCTTTCGCGCATTACAACACTCTGTGTTCCACCATGGGACGTGTCGTTTGTTTGCCGGGCATTCCAGATGTTTGCGGTATGCACTTGGCTGCTGCATCAGTTAGAAAAGCTGTGAAGTACTGCACAGCTTCATCTATGTTTAACCTACATATGTCTGTCCAACTTAAATGTGTAGTGTTATGGAACTGTTCCCAGTCTGCTTTGTTTATCAGCCATTTGGGAACATGTAGAGGACATTCATATGTTGTTTGTGAACTCAACACTATAGGAAAATGGTCACTTCCATATGGATTATTTATGATTTTCCATTTCAGTAGGGGTAGGAGTGAAGGTGATACGACGCTGAGGTCTATAGATGAGTAAGTTTTGTTGGCAACGTTATAGTATGTTGGCTCTTTCCTATTCAACAAACAGGCACCGGAAGAGAAGAGAAATTGTTCAATGAGACGACCTCGTGCATCACAGCGAGAATCGCCCCACAGTCCACTATGTGCATTTAGGTCCCCAAGAAGCAAATAAGGTTCTGGCAGTTCGTCTATTAAAGACTGAAATTCCCGTCTTTCAAGACGGTGGTGGGGAGGTACGTACAAAGAGCAGATGGTGACGAGTTTGTTTAAAAGTACCACTCGAACAGCCACCGCCTCAAGGGATGTCTGGAACGGTAAATGTGTACACGCAACTCCTTGGTTAATGATAATGGCTACGCCACCGGATGACGCCACAGCATCATCTCAGTCCTTTCGGTATATGATGTAAGCACGTAAAAAATTTTTATTGGAGGATTTTAGGTGTGTTTCCTGTACACACAGCACTTGAGGTGAGTGTTTGTATAAAAGCTCTTGGACGTCGTCGAGGTTTTTAAGCAGTCCTCTGACGTTCCAATGTATAATTTGTGTTTCCGTATTGGAAGTAAAGTAGTGCTGTGTGTACGTTAAGGGAGTGACTTGTTTAAGCTGAAAGGTCGAGCTCAAGTAACAGGGCTATTATCAGGTCCTGTTATGAGCTTTTTAGTTCTCTCGGCGCGCTCCAGAGAGCCGCGCCGCTCTTTTGGCACCAGGGGTGCCGCCGTATCCATTGCCTCCTCGGAGGCACTGGATGCCCGCTAATGCGAGCTGGTTTTTCGAAGCTTGGGCCTCGCCTGGCGAGGTGAGGCCTTGAGACCCGAGGAGCCTGGAGTCTGTGGTCTCTGTTCAGTGGTAGGCGGAGTAGACTCAACTACTGCCGCCTTGGGGGCAGGCGCCACAGCCAATGGCTCACTCTGTGCAGGCCGAAGGAGTGGCGAGGGCTGGTGCGACGCTTCCCCCTGGCGCGCCGCATCAGCATATGTGGGGCCACAAAATGGCGAGACTCTCCTTCTTGCTTCTTTAAATGTAATGTTTTCTTTTATCTTTAAACTGATGATCTCTTTTTCTTTTTTCCAGAAAAAACAGGAGCGTGAGTACGCGGCATAATTACCGCCACAGTTCACACAGTGTGCAGGTGCTTCGCAGTTGTCGGACGCATGGCCCACGACTCCACACAGAGCACAAGTTTTCCGGTCACGACAGCTTTGCGAGCCGTGGCCATATCTCTGACATTGGAAGCAACGGCGGGGGTTGGGAATATATGGCCTCACGGATGTCTTTGTATACCCAGTCTGAATGGTTTCCGGCAAATCACTCGAAGCAAAGGTCAGTACTAAGTGTTTGGTTGGTATTTCCTTTTGATCTCTTCTTATCTTAATACGCTGTACGCTTGTCACGTTTTGGCTCTTCCATCCTTCCAGAAGTTCAGCTTCGGTCAGGTGAAGCAAATCTGTGTCCGATACTACCCTGCGAGTTGAGTTCATGGACCTGTGTGGCGTAATACTGATGGGTGTGTGTCACGGACGGCCATTTTTGGCGGCCCCACGTCACGGCAATTAACGGGCGCCGTACTCCCCCACTGACCGTGGGAACGGCGGGCGCATAAAAGAGAGCCGAGAAGTGCAGAATGGGGTGCTCTTCTTGGAACGTCGCCGCTGACGTTTGATCCTTTTGTAACTGCGGCGGCATCTGCAAGATCGTGGAAGGCCGCGATGTACCCCGAACAAGGATTAGACTACGGGACGCACCGGCTGAGAGCCAAACAGTCTGACCGTTTCCCACGGGGGGAAACCGTGGGAAAACCTCTGGTGGCCAAGCCGTATGACAACATCCCAACAGGCTGTCACTCTCGCTAGTTGAGGGCCCTCTCCTAATTAAAAAGGGGTGGGGTCAATATATTTTTTGGGGCGGAGTTTCCATCAAGGAAACGCGCATGATTGGACCCATGTAGAGGTCTCTTGTCCCCAAGGAAGAGAGCGAGGAGACACGAGGGGGATTTAAGCACAGGGTTTTGCCCTGCTAGGCAGACTAGTCGCTGACCAACATGGTGTAGAAACAGATCAACAAGCATCTCTTCTAGAAGTTTTTAGTGTGGCTCTGTATCGGCTGGCCACCTAAACTTAGCCGTTCGTCTAGTTGTGACGCGATATTAAGATCTGCAACGTAGACATCGGGACTTCGCCTCAACTTAGCTCAACCTGCCCGAAGTCACCTGCAAGCACTAGCCTCCCGGAGCCACCAGCGTTGCAACACCGCCGACATCGCAGTCGTGTCAGAACTCTCTTCGTCTTCTCGCATCCGATCGTCGGGGACGCAACGCTGCCGGTCATCACACGTATGCCTTCACCTGTTTATATCTTCGAACTTTCTCCTCCGTAGTTCTATTGTTAGTTTGTGTAGTTTGTAATAGTTCTTTCTCGTAAGCTGATTTATTGTTTTGTTTATATTTTTTTTGTATAAAGTGTTGATGTATTTTGTTAGTTGTATTGAAGTGTTGTACTAGATCCCGTGTGCTGCAATATCACTAAGTAAAGTTTGTTTTGTTTTCTCACGTCTCTGATCTCTTCACTGTCTCTGCTTGCGTATGGAACGAACTAACCTGCTGTCATTCCCGTCGCCGACTTCGCGCTGGTGACACTAAAGTGGCAGCTTGTAACAGTGTGTCTCCAAACGTTGTGAGGGTGTTCAGTTTATCGAATTGGTCTTTGTCACGCATCTCAAGGAGTAGATCTCCGCTAGCCATTTTGGTAACCTTGTACCCGGCACCGAGAGTTTCGGTTAAGCACCTAGCCACTACAAAGGGGGATACAGTTCTGGCTTGCTTGTTAGTTTCCTCGCAGTGTATAACGTGGAAAATGAGGAAAGATTTATCTTGGCCGGATGAAAAAATTGATATCTTCGGTGCGTACACGCTTTGAGGAGGCACAATCAGTAAGTAAAGGGAATGCTTTATGCATGCTAAATGTATGTTGTTCAGCAGCGTTGGCGGCCACCCACCACGGAGCCCAACGAAACAGTTTTTTAGAAAAAAGAAATATTGAATATAAAAATTTAAACAACAAACACTTCCTGAACAAAAGTTCTCAATATATACCACTTGAATAAAGGTGTTAAAGGACCACTAAACCGAAAAACTAAATCCCTGTACACCAAATAATTACTATATGAAATCTACGATGTCATAATTTCCATTACCATACATTCCTTGTTAGACTACAAAAAGTCAAAGGGCCATTTTTGAAAATTTCACCAAAACACCGGCACTGAGTGCCAGTGTGATGCCACGAATTTCAATGCCCCTTTTCGTACATTGGCCTCATCGAATGAACAAGACCTCCGTAAACTTTTAATTCTTAAGTACCTGGCTTTTTTTAGAACACGATGTAATTCATTTTTATCAATAAAGGTCTACCAAGAGCATAGCAACGACTGTCATGTCACGGTAAATTGGTGTGGGAACTTGAAAGCAGCATCCCCACCTGCATTTTCTTCCTGCATGTTTCCTATCATGCCAAATTTCTCAGAGCAACAACGCTTTTAAAATGGCAGAGCTCTTCTTTTTTAGGGTCCCTTTCAAATTGCAGCGTTACCTGAGTGCCACTGGCAACATAGATTAGAAAGATCATGTGATATGGTGAGTAGGTATTCCACAATAACACTTTTTATACACTCAGACGTCATAACAAAGCTGCATCTGACACGAATATAGGTTCGTTTTATTCGAAAATTTGTTCTAAATGTATGTTCCTTAGACAGTATCTATTGCAAGACCATTCTTCATTCCCTTCGTTATAACTAATATTTCCCTATATCCACATTCGTTATATCGAGATCAGAGTGTACTAGTAAAAACGCCGAGTCGGACTCGGGTAAAATGGTGGTTAGGTATGCTCTATTCACTGAGTGGCTTAGTGTTCTTGTGCCGAGAACGCTGAACAACATGCATGAAACACTGCTAAAGGATTGCAGCGAACAGTTATTATAGGCCTTTTTGCGTGCAAAAGCTGCACCCAACAAGAATCATGAAAATAAAAAAAAACAACAAGGTTCACGTTAAGTACAGATGACATTCCATAAGAGATCTGTAGCATCTACACTTTAAAATATGTAATCCTGTGGTTGCTATAGTGCAAGACCTACAACAAACACTTGCCTCCAGTTTCTTCTTTATGGTGGAGAAATCCATGGGCTGATCAATGACGTCATAGTAACCAGGAGCATCTTCAGGATCAACTATGCGAATAGACAAGAAAATTAAGTCAGTCACATTAAATTCCATTATACATCTGCAAATCATATTATTATAGAATGAAACATAGAGAGAGCCAGCCTTTCACGTTGCTGGAGATTACAGAAATAAACAAAATGAGTGAATGGCATGCTGCCAAAGGTAAAATGATCCCAGACAAAAACTTGGTCCTTCACAGGTTTCGCCACAATCAAATGCTCATGAAAAAAAATGTACGCACCTCCGCAGAGTGAATAATGACTGGTGGGCAAAAAACTGGGGCATCACCCGCCCACTTGCGCATGTAAATGAGCGACAATGCGTATCTACAGTATATACAATGTTTTGTTGGTCATAACTCGCATGTTGTATTGAGTTCTGCATTTTGTTTCGCCTTCATTATTACTGCTATCCAGACCATAAAATGTACAGCCAATAACTCTTCGATTGGTTCTAGCGTGAAGTTGGGAAAACACGAGATCTCTGCGAGTTTTCCTAATATTTAGGTGTTTGTAGAGTGGCGAGACTTCTAGGTACTTCAACCACACGCGAATGTTTCATTTATTGATTAGGCCAGATTTGTACAAGGTCTTTCTTCTCAGCTTTTGCTTTATGAGCATGTCGATGGCTGCATCTTCGGGCATGTTTCTAAGAAGACAATGCCCTGTTTTCTTAACGTCTACAGGAACATTGACCACTTGACCTTTGATTACATACCACCATTGAACGTATGATGCTCATGAATGGGAGTCATGGAGCGATTGATCACTGCTTCCCGAGCTCTCACCCCTGGAGTAGCAACTTGTTGTTGGCGCTGCCACTTTGCCGCTGCTTCCCGAATTCTTCCCTCCAGGCTAGCTTGTTTTCTGCATCGGCATTGCCTTTCGCAGCGAGAGCATATTAATTTTCATCCATGACAGAAAGAGAATGTGCAGTCAGAAACCCACTTATTGATAATAAGCGGAATTTTAAGTCCCAAAAGCACGATTTGATCATGAGGGACGCTGTAGTGGAGGGCTCCGGAAATTTCAACCACCTGGTGTTCTTTAATGTGCACTGACATTGCACCTAGTACAAGGGCCTCTACCACTTCACCTCCATCGAAATGCGACTGCCGCGGCCGTAGTCGTACCTGCTACCTTTGGGCCAGCAGCCGAGCGCCCTAGCCACTGATCAACCGAGGCGGACTCAGAACGCGCTTATTCTCCATCGTCATCAGCCACAGCACAAAGTGCGCATAATGGCTTAGAGATGTGTAGTTGGTACTTCACTTATCAGCAGAATGACGAGTGTCATAGCATAGTAGGTGCTTCCCTACTTCATTAAAGTTACGGTAGGCGTATAGTGGGTATTTTGCATGTGATGTGCCGGACAACGGACAACACACAATGAACAAGACTAGGCCCCGAGGTGCTTCACCCCCTAAAATGTTTGTGTTACTTATAATGATACCTAATGTGTTACAAGTAGCAGGTGTGCTACAGCGCAAGCAGACACTAATGCAGAGGCTGCAAGAAATTTGGGAGAAATTACCAGCATATCAAACTGACAGTGAGAATAAGGAATGCAGAAAGAAATTTTTCAGGGAAGAAACAAAAGTTCAATAAAGTAGCCTCTCCAGTGATTCACTTCAGGCACAATAACTGGAGTCAAAGGTACCTCTAGAAATGTCACTTGGCAACATAATGTTACCTGTGTCAACATGAAACAATGCGGCTGGCAGAGAGAGAAAAAAAATGCAGTCATTAAAAACTGAAGCAATATGATTCTGTCACAGTGCCATCCAATAATGAAACCCAAACTTGAGAAACTGTTATATTAAAAGGGCTCTGATACAAGGTAGTCAACACTGAAGCTATCATGGGATGACCTTAATGTTGGATGCTGTTGCCACCTGAATCTTACGCCGCAAAATATTTTCTGCTCAAAGAACAAGCAGCAATATCTTGTGAAACGAGGGCTTCTGTACCTTCATTATCCAACCAAGCTGACAACGTAACTGCACAGGAGGAATGGCAAGGGGCCAAAGTGCTTCCCAAACGTACATGGCCTCAGATATCTGCAGTTTTTTTTTCTCTTCATTTTTGTTTTGCCATACAGGTCGCTTATCATTCAGACATGGGTGGTGCGTGTGTGAGGCAGCACCCCTAGGGACAGCTGCAGTACCTGCACGACTCGGCATGTTACTTCTGAAATTGCACACCACCGATTATGTTGAAGTAAGGCGACTGGGACCAAGGGGGCACATTAGCACCGTCGCTGTCTTCAGTGGTCTGTTTACCACGGCAGCGACAGCAGGCTGACTGTTTTTTAGTGTAGAGCTCACTATGAGAAGACTTTCATCCTCAGGTGCCCTGGCCATGCCACATATAAAAGCTGGCACCACAAAAAATTCGTTTGGCGATGAATTATGCCCGCAGCTGAGGAATTCTGTGAAAGTGAGAACGAAGCCCATCACTTGCATAACCTACAGTGCCAATGCTCACAGAAATGTCAGTCGTAAGCTTTGCACAACGCCCGAACCAGCCGGCTGCCTTTGATAACAGGCAAGAAAATTGATGTTTCATGCAACGAGCATAGCCAGCTTCTTCCAACCAATAAAACATAGCAGGGCATTAGCGCGTGCCGAGTGCTCGGGCAGGAAGTAGCAGACAACGCAGAGCACGAACCGCCCTTGCGATTTTGTGCGCATGCTTCGCGTTTTCAAATCTCGCCAGCATTTAGCCCCCCGCGGACCGTCGGTTGCACGCTCGCGTGTTCCCCCTAACAGTCGACCGTACTGTACCTTGTTCCCCCTGCCATCCCTCCCTGCTTATCTTCCAGCGCTTTCATTGGAATGAGAAGAGAGAGAAAACCATTGCAGTGCGCGACAAACTTTCTAACTCCACTTGTACTAGACAGATACGGTAAATTATTGCGGCAGCCAAATCGTAGGCAATAAGCTCCTTTACAGAATACATTACATGGCTTTTTAAAAAAGAAACCATTCCATGGCTACTTGGAATTGTGTTGCAAGGCCCCTTAAGTCTTGTCGCGTTCTTGTGGTGTAGCCTCTCGTAACGTTTCACTGACGATCGCCTCACGGTCTTCATCAATTGCCTTTTAGAGCTGTAAATACCGCCTGGCTTCAGACGTCTTCGCCTTCTCGAGAAAGGTTAAGTACCTTGCAGTGGCTTAAAGCATCTAAATACATTAGCTAGCAGATATCTATTCGTGCCACTGATGCATGTATTTGTGATGTATGGTTACAGTATTGGGCATCTGTGCTAGACGTCGTGAGTTCAAATCCTATGAGACAATCATGTCTAACTTTTTTTATTTGTTAAAAAAAAATTTCAGATCCTCTAATATATATTTGTTTATTTCTTTAAGGCACAGGCACCGATATCTCCGATGGAAAACTTGCACATGTTTTCCATATACTTTTTGCTTATAGAGGCTATGAATGCTCCAAGCATTAATAATTTCTCAGCTCATGCCATCTCACACACCTCACTCGAAGGCACCGTTTATGGCTCAAGATGCTTAAAATGGCAGTCATACGGCCGTCGTGTGTTAGATTACAACTAACTAGCAAAGTGGCTTGAACAGCAAATTTGTAGTTGCTAGTATGCTCCTCTTCAAGAGCGATGATCTCCCAATCTGAAAAAAGTCTATTCAACTGTTAATAAGAGAGGCTGCAGGCAGCTGTGGCCACACTGATATTCTGGTTAAAACTGTAAACATCAACGAGACAAAGTGCAAAAATATGAAATTAAAAGAGGGCAGGAGTTCCTTGACAACCTGGCAAAACTGTTAGAGCGTTTGGTATCAGCGCGAAAACGACTATTACTCGGGCAAGCACGCAAAAATAGAAAATTTTAGGGCATTTCCCGCACATTGCATTTGAAGGAATACAGAAAGATGCAGGCAAGTAAAACAGTAGCCAAACGACACAAATTACCCAGTAGGATCACCACTGCACTGTATGATAACTCAATGTGCTGTCACGTGGACCAAGGATTCTGTGGTGAATGGTATCACAGACCTGGCTGGTGAAAACACCAGTATCCTTTATTTCTTATCTGCAAACTTCATATGGCCATGACTGGCAAACGTAAGACCCTTTGGCTTCCCTTCTTATTTTAGCATCAGCAGTAATTTGTAGGAGAGTTTGTCTATGTCAACGTTAGTTTTCAGTATGACAAAGAACTGAAGCTAACAACAAGACAGATTCGTCTACCTACACCGCATTATGACGCAACAAAATGCTGCGAGATGAGCATATTTTGTCTTTTAGAAGTTAATACCTCGCTACATCACAAGACAACATTTGAGCCTAGATACGCACTGTGAACAAGCCCACAGATGTCATCATCTTACAAGCAACAAGGTGCTTACCTGGTTCCAAAAACCAGTGCGCTGGTGGTGGCACACCTTTTGACCTGTTGGCACCTCTAAATTTGCACACCCTATCCAGAAGTCCTGATGCTGCTCGCGCCCAACCAGACACATGTCCCACGGCACACAAAGCTTCGTCAATAAGTGCATTCACACGACGTTTCCTTTTGAGCACCTGCTGTGGCCCTGCTGCACCTCTTGACGTGCTAGGCTGGGACAGTGACGCAGGGGTAACAGAGGCTGACGAGGTCACCACCTGTTCCACAATGTCCCTCACTGTCTCAACGGTCACCACGTTGCCAACCACGGCATCAATGTCTGAAACGGCTGAACTTGCTGCAGAGTCCTCGTCTTGGTGCAAAGCGAGCCTTGATGTCGACGCATGCTCGTCCGGCATTCCATTTGCTAGCCCGCCGTGGCCATGTACGGATGCCGACGAGCTGACAATCAGCAAATTGCCCCCAACGTCTTCAGGGGCAGCGTTACTGCTGCAATCATTGTCACAGTTGTCCAAGGAAACACTCACACCAGCTGCCGCTTCTTCTTCTGCATAGACCACAATCTCGGATGATGTTCCCGCTGCATGGGCTTCGACAAGAATCACATCGCAAGCAGACGAGGCCGCCGAGGCCGCACCATTTTCGTACGTCTCGGAGTCGTCAACATTCTGCGGTGTCGCAGGGTCCGAGCTGGTGCCACTGCTGCTACTGCTTCCACTGCCATTATTGCTGGCATTCCCATTGTCAACTTGTAAGGGCTGACTGCTGCTAGAAGTGCTGCCGGGAACACTATTTGAGGCAGGGGTGCCGTCGTGTGATGGCAGGCCGGCGGAAGAGTCGGCCACAATGGGCGGCCCGCTGCTGCTTGATAATGAAGACGACGACGAAGCATCGAGGTTTGCCGCATCATCAGTCCTGTGGTATGCCAGAGTAAGTGATGCCACGTCGATTGCGGGAGGAGAGCATGATGTGGTAGGGCCAGACGACGAGCATGATGGAAGAGAGACTAAATGATATGTGGACGGTGATGGGCCAGCTCCTCGCTGAGCTCCGAACACAGTACTGGACACTGAGTCAACCATGACTGATGTGATTCCCTCACTCGCTTCTGCAAAGTCGAAACAAAACAAAGAGAAAAGCTTGCTCAGTGACTGCAGCTAGATGAGCAAAGTAGACTAACAGATAATGATGAGACGACCACCATTCCGAGAGCTGTTCTTTACAAAAATACCATAATTTACCACTGTCCTGTAGTAGAAACTTGTCTCACAGCAGAGCAACACAGGTCATGCAATTTATACTGTCTTTACTATTCCACTTACTTAAGATATAAGTAAATGAATGGAGATACTATATTTGGTTTTTTGTTATGTTTATATGGGGTCTTTTCTATGTGGTATAACTACGGGTGGTCATTACGTGGGCTTAGCTTGAGTTAAGAGGCCCCAAATCACTGTTCAGCCTTATTTAGGTGCTTTAAAGCAGATGAGTTGTGAATGTTATACAGTCGAATCTTGATAGTTCGAACTCTAAATTGCCCGAAAATTTGTTCAAATGAAAAGAAGTTCGGATTAGTGAAAGCTAAATGAGCGGAGGGCTCACCATGCAATGGCGCATGTGCATTGAGCTAACACATGAGGGAGAAGTTTCAGGAGACTTACATTTACTCACAAATCACAGGACATCCGTCATTAATTGAAGTAATTGGTGATGCACGTCTGCAGACGTTTATCAATTTCGCATGCAGCTTGCAAAGCATTTCTACTTCAGCTTTTGCATTCTCCTGGCAAAAGAAGAGAAAACCAACACTCCATGGCAGATTTTTTATTTTTTTTTTCTTCCTCTCTTCCCACGCGTCGTGTTGAAAGAATAAGGGTCTACGTGGCAGGGAGGGGAACGAGGGAAGTGTGACACTGGCGTGTGAGAGAGAGCCAACACTCTGCGATAGCTTTCTTTTTTTCCTCTCTCTCTCTCTTCGCACGTGGCCTTGAAAGCAGGTCATAACGTGGCAGGGACGGAAAAGAGAGCAGCACTCCCTTTTTGACGAAAAGGGACGAAAGGGAACGCGCCTGTGCCACGCTTCTCCCCACTGATCTCCACTAAGTGGCGAACAGCGGGAAGAAGTGTGGCACAGGAGCGTCGCAGATCGGCATTTGAGATAGAGCAAACATCCCACCGCAGCCTTTTCTAGCCTTTTCTTTTCCTTCGTGCGCAGTGTTGAGATGTGGGATGTGCCGTCGCGTGATTGGGCCTGGTGCTGAGAGCATTTTCAGAGCGCGGTATGTCCGAATCAATCGTCGCAAGTACTTGCGCATTAAAATTACAGGGCGTTTTTGCCCATTAGAATACACATAGCTTTGACGGGGCCTCAGCGTGAGTTAGAATTAACCGGAAGTTTGAATTAAGTATGTTCGAACTAATGAGATTCGACAGTACAAGCATGTATATTATCATGTATGCACATATTGGATATACACTATATAAATGAGTTTTTATGGTGCTATGGTTATACTACTGATTAAACCGAATGTATAAGAACAATATGCTCTCAGCAATGTTCACCGTTGACTGATATATGTAGAGCCAGTGACCTTTATCAGACACATGAACCTTACCTCATCTTCCTTTTGACTCGCAAAGAAAAAAAAAGACAACGAAATGAACTGTATAAGTGAGAAACCACACGCCGCCCAAGATCAATCTTACCGGAATCACAAATCAGCAATTCGTAGACTTCTTCCCCGTTGTTCCCAGACTCCACGGGTTCCTCCGCTGCAGACGCTGCCGAAAAGCCACCTTCAGTTTCGGACTGGCTTGGCTGATCCGACGTGCCATTTGGATTCCCGTGGTCACTGGCAGCAGGGGCGCTGTCACAGGCGGTTGACACGGTGCGGGACGACTCGACACCCGAGTACGAGTCCGACGATGCTTCGTCAGGCACCGGAGGCAAATTTCCCACTGTAGCCTCTGCTCCTGTTGCTTCACCCCCGTCACCACAGCTGCTGCTTGTGCCCACATCATTGAAGGCTTGAGCATCTGGAACGTTCTCGTGGGAGTCTACTTCCACGGACCCTGCGGATGGTGTGAGAAAGCGCAAAAGCCAATTTTAACAGCTGGACAGCAGATGCATGTGGGAGTCTCATAGCTTTATAAGCATGCTTTCCTAACTTCTAAATACAGCACATCCTGCAGAACCACAAAAATCTGTAATCTTTTTTCCGCCACGTTTAGAGCAAATGCATGGCCTACTATGGGGGTGCTTCAATGTCAGTGAAAAAAAAACTTTGTGCTTTTTCCTAACAAAAAACCCAGTATGCCACAATAGAAGGGACCCCTTATTAACCTTAATGATGTGGGCTTTCCTTCCGCGCTTCTAAATCTAAATACCCAGGCATTTTTGCAATAAAGCAGCCCTTGTAGGCAGGAGCTGAACCTAAGTTAATGTGGAACATTTCTATACAAAATTAGTTTTCACAACTTCGCTCCCCAGCCAGCACAAATGGCTGACAGGTGAACTCATGGCACTGCTATTCCATGATGATGATTCACGTGTTGCTGCAACCGACACATAACATGCTTCCTCGTGCTTGCTGAATATTTTCCGTAATTATTTGTAAATGGTGATAGCTTGTATAGGAGTTCCTTGGATTTTGCTGGTGTGACGAAAAATTCAATTGAAGAATGCACATCAATCAACAATAATCTGTGCATGAGCGTCTACCAAAGGGACTTTGGTGATCTCTTTGAACCACCGTGAGAACCTGCAAGAAATGCTGTTCACAGTCTTGAACACCAACCTCAAAACACCCAATATCCAAACCATCTTCACTCGAGGTTGAATTTAGCTCAGGCTGCCTTCTTTGGTTGTCATTTGGGATGTACGTCCACCTTTGTTGAGAATGTTAAAAGTAACTGCCGCTCTGCGTTTGAAGACTTGTTTTGGGTGATACTGGGGCAACTAGAAGAAGCTTCTTTGCCCACTGTTGGCTGAGCGGCTCATTTCCAGGAGATCGCAGCTAATGTGCAATCAATTTCTATATCATTATGAAACTGCATTTATATTTAACCTGAAGTGAAGTGAGAAGCTTTCAGCAAGAAAGGAGGCAGGACTGATGCGAGCCATAACCGTTGTTTACACCACCAGGCAATGGGCACTAAAAATGAGAATTGGGTGGACATGTTCCTTTTTCCCTTATTGTTGCCTTCCCATGCAGTGTGACACCCACATTTTGATGAAGGCAATATACTAAAGGTCTCTATACAGTGCTGTATCAGTGCACATCAAAGAACACCATAAGGTAGAAATTTCAGGACGCCCTCCACTACAGCGTGCATCATAATCTTATATTAGTTTTGGATGGTATTAGTATTATGCTTAGACATGAGGTGCTCTGAGGAGCCTTCTCTCCATTATATTTTTTAAAATATGACTATAGTGCAATAACATTATAACAACTAAATACAAGCTGGAATACGTACAGTAAAAAAGCGTGCCAAAGGATCAATAATATCAAATTTTAGCATGAGTACTTACCTCCAAGGTATTCTGCCTCCTCTGTGCTGGACACAGACAAAGGCCGTGCGTTGTGGTGAAACAAACTACCAGAAGCTATTGAAGCACTCGTTGCATCAACAGTTGAGCATGTGATTTCGGCCAGACTTTCGGAATGCACTAACACAGCCTCAGCAGTGCTCACTTCTTCCTCACTACTGACAACAAGCTCACTCACTAGTGATCCGGCCTCGTTACCATCAACATCATCATCGTCATTGTCAAAATTTGGACATGACACGGCTGACGTCACTTCACCATTCGCTGCAGACGACGGGCCATTACCATTCTGCGCAGACGTCACCTCTTCACGCTGAGCAGGCAACAACGAAGCGCCAGGTTGCTGCGCTGCGATCGCCGAGCTGACTTCCGCCGGACCCTCCTGCTCGGACGACTCGACGGCACTGCTCCTTCGCTCTTCGCTACCAGCGACATTTCTTTCACCACTCGCACTGTTTGCCGACAACTCTTGAGCATCCGGAGTCGGTGAGGAGACCACAGCGATCTCCAGCTCAGCTGACGTGACGTTAGAACTGCTGCTGCCATTGCCCTCGCCGAAGCACGAAGGCAGCTCAAAATGGGCTGTGGAACTGCCCTCACTGGTCTGGTCCGGAGAGTTTTGCTCGGGAGCAGATGGTGTCGAACTTGCAACTGGCAAGCTCTGCTCCCCGAAGACAGCAGATGTCGATGGCATTGGTGTCGCTGGACATGGAGACGCAGACACAGATGTTGAGCTGGTTACATCGCAAGCACGCTTAGCTTTGTGGATGTCTCTTCGACTGTGGTCATTTGATGACGAACTGATTATGGCAGACTGCTCTTCGTCAGGATTGCGAGGGTAGACTAGCGCCGCTGATGAGGAGCTCGATATGGAGTCCTGGAGGTCGATGGGACCCACGGAGTCCTCCTCATTAGTTTCACCGCCAACCATGCCAGAGCTCCCCTGAGAACTGTCATTCGTATTGTCATCTGAATTACCCTCGGAGTTCTCTATCAGGTTCTCCACGGAGTTTTCCATTGAATGCTCAGCAATGTTCTCTGCAGAGCTCTGGGTCGGGCCACCATTGCCATTTGAAGATGTGCCCGAATGTTTGCTTGCTTGCCTAATACTTTGACTGTCACTCATGTCTGGGTTTGAGTTTCCATTGACACTGCCAAGTATATCAGCATCAGGCGAAACCCTCGAAGGTCCATTGGATGTAGACAGTGCTTCACTGATGCCGACAGGCAGATCTGGTTGAATGCGGACGACGGACTGCTGAGGCCCGTTAGACTGGTGTTGCCCCGCTGCTGAACTTGGACAAGGAAGTGGTGTTTTCGTACTGTGCTTCCATGTTAAACCTACAATAGACACTTTACTAGGACCAGGGACAGCTAGATCAGAGTCATCAGTCCGCCTCAACAGACCACTTGCTTCGTTTAGAGGTGCTAAGGAGGCAGGTGGGGCAGCATGGGTAGAACCTATTGCTGTTGAATTTGTGGCAGGTCTCAGAGCTGGGGCAGTGTCACTGGTATGCAATTTGCTGGTAGATGAAATTGGAATGCCAGTGGCCCCTGAAACCTGCAACAACACAGAATGAATGATCTGAAACCAGCGACAACAGTTACACGGCAAAGAAGCATTAGGCAAATCGCACACACAATAACACGTACACACACCCTACAATAAGTGTAACAGTGTATTTCGCGACACATGGTATTTTCGTTACCTAAATTGTCATCTTTGCCACTACCATAGATTGGATGAGAAGAAACTGAACTAAAGGGTGACAACAAGGACTCCCTGTCTGTGATAAGATCGCTTGTAGCTCTGAGCTTCCTTTTGATTAAATCAAAAAATATACTCAACTATTCTCCCCACTGAACAGTTGCAATGTCCCCTAGGAAAAGTTCCACGCAACAATGCTGTATTATGCATATACTGAAAGTTCCACTCATCTTCACATTAAATCCATTGACTGCTGTGCCACACTGTGACCCTGCAAGTGTTCTTCGAACTGCCTAGAACTACATTTTTACATCAGAAATGTTCCCGCTGACGAAATCGCACTGTTTTGGCAAAAGCTGCAAGACAGAGTGTTCCATCTAAAGAACAGGTAAGCCATGGAGGAAAAAATGAGCAAGATGCCGGGCTCACAATAAACCTGCCTCACAAAGCTATCTCATAGAACTCTATGACTAGCTTTAATAATCTGGAAGTGGCCTAGAAGCACAATGTCTTCAAGAGTACAAGTATGTAAGAATTTTACGCTACCATTAGACCCAGACGTTCAGCAACTCCACTGGCAACAATACCATTGCTGGTACCAGGAACGTCCTTTCCGTCATCTGTAAGCATTGGATGAAAGTGCTTGCTTTATCACGCATGACTAACATTTTTGAATTTAGAACAAGGTCATGGTACAAATGTCATGCAGAACAAACGCTGACGCGAGTTTTCTTTTCTATCATTCCCCTAGAGCTGAACACACTCGAGGTCATGTTACGTTTTGAGCAGCGGCCACCTTACCCCTGTTTTTTTTTTGTTTTTTAATTACCACGCTCCTGGTCATTGACTACATTTGCCAAGTTAACTGAATAACTTTCCTAAAATGGGTAATTATTTGTGGAAAGTCTACCTCGGTGGTACACTGGTTATAGCGTTCATCTGCTGACCTAAAAGTCGCCAGTGTGACACTGGTCGTGCCCATCACATTTAGATTGAAGCAAAATGCTAGAGGACAATGTACTTAGATTTAGGTGCTTGTTACAGTACATTAAAGGGCGAAAATTTTTGGAGCACTCTATCACTGAGTGCTTCATAAAATCACACCATGGTTTCGGCATGCGAAACTGAAGATACTATTATTATATTTGTGAAATCATCATGAACAAAAGAGGCAGGTGATGCAAGCCCATAAACAGTGAGGAAGGAAAAGAATACAAGAAGCCAATAAGAAGACGCTTGTAAAGTATGTATAAAGAAGACCAAATAAGGAGACCAAGGTAGAGGAATTGATGGGATGAAAAAGCTGAACTGCTGACGTGCACTAGGACGTAGGCACATACCGTATTTACTCGATTCTACCGCGCCCTCGATTGTAACGCGCACCCGATTTCCACCGCGAAAAAAAAAAAAAAAACGTAAGACATCGATTGCAACGCGCACCCGATTTTCTCGCTGGCCTGCACGATCACACCACTCGAAAAAAAAACGACTTCTTTCGGGAGCGTCTTCCATTTAAATATGAGGTACGGGCGAAGCTTGTGCCCATCTGACGTATAACAGAGCATTGCCGTCACTGTAGTTTTACCGTGGACCGATGTCAGCATGCGAACTTGCTTCGCCCCCTTCTTCTCGACGGTTGTGGTGCCAGGCATGTCGAAGTAAAGAGGCGTCTGATCGGCATTCCCAATTTGCCCAAGCATGTAGCCGTTGTTGCGCCGCAAGTTTAGAACGAACCTCTGTAAGGCAAATATTTTGTCTAAAATGGGCACAAGAACAAAGGCACTGTAAAGGAAATGGGAGTGTAGCTATCAGAAAGATGGAGCAGGTAACGCACGGAGAAATGATTTCAGATCGACACTTTCCAGAGCCTCTGGTGGCAATTTGTTCCACTCGTTGATTGCGCGGGGAAAAAAGGAGTACCGATATATGTTAGTATGACAGAGAAGCTCATCAATTCTTTTAGGGTGGGAGGAGCGCGTTTCGCGGCGCAAAATTGGTTTAATGTAATTGGTTTTCCGAATTGCTAGCTTGTCATTATATATGAGGTAGAACAACTTCATTCTTTCATGGTAACGTCTCCATTGCAAAGTTTTCAGCTTAGCGCTTTCCAAAAGAGCTGATGGAGATGTGTCGTGTCGGTAGGCATTAAACACGAACCGTACAGATTTTCGCTGTATTGATTCAAGTTTATCAATGTTAGCTTGTGTGTGGGGGTCCCATACAGGCGACGCGTATTCAAGTAATGGTATTACGTACGTTTTATATGCGAGTAGCTTAGTCTCGCGGGTTGCTTTAGCTAGCGTCCTTCGTAAATAACCTAGTTTTCTCAAAGCCTTTTTTTCAATGTAAGCTATGTGATCGTTCCACCTTAAATCAGATGTGATTACAAGGCCAAGGTACGTATATTGCGAAACGAATGATAAGGAGTGATTGCCTAGGTTGTATCGGAATTTTAAAGGATCTTTTTTGAGGGTTATGGTCATCGCAACAGTTTTTTTGGGGTTTATGTTCATTTGCCATTTCGTACACCAGTCTTGAATTTTAGATAAAGAATCGTTTAAAAGAAGCTGGTCGCTAGGATCATTCACTTCTTGATAAAGCACGCAGTCATCTGCGAAAAGCCTTATCTTAACTGGTATATCGCGGACAATGTCATTTATAAAAACCAAAAAGAAAAGAGGCCCCAGGACGGATCCCTGAGGTATGCCGGATTGAACTGGCGCGGATGGCGAGTTGGTTCCACCAACTGTGACGCACTGGTACCTGCAGCTCAAGTATGCTTCGATCCAGGCTAATAAAGAGTCATTTTTCAGAATCGCCTTGAATTTGATTAGAAGCTTACGGTGTGACACGCGGTCAAACGCTTTCTCAAAGTCTAGAAATAATATATCAATTTGGCTTTGTTTGTCCAGACCAGAGGCAAGGTCATGTACCATTTCGAGTAGCTGCGTAACCGTCGATAAGCCGCGTCGGAAGCCATGCTGGCGACTGTCTATTATGTTGTTGCTTTCGATAAACGCGGAAAGGTGCTTGAATATTATGTGTTCCAGAACTTTAACACATGCGCATAACAACGATATCGGTCTGTACGCGGAAGGTATGTACTGGTTTGCCTTTTTTGGTATGGGAGTTATTTTGGCGTAACGCCAGTCATGAGGAAGTTCTGCTCGAGAAAGAGATTTCCGAAAGATTAGGTTTAGGTACTTAGAACACCATTCTGCGTAGCGCACCAGAAAAGCATTAGGTATGTTGTCGATCCCACTAGATTTCTTATCATCTAACTTGAGCAGAAGGGAAAATACGCCCTCTTCATCTATTTCTATATTGTCAATCGGTGGCAAATCACCAAACAAAAGAAATTCAGGTTCCGTGCCATTATCATCAGTGAAAACTGAACAGAAGTATTCATTGAGTATGCGCGCTGTTTCTGAGCTGTTGGTCACCGCATTGCCGTCTAAGACAAGAGTAGGTGCCGATTTTTTATTTGGTGACAGATACCTCCAAAATTTCGCCGGGGACGAAGAAATAAACTTTTTTAGTTGCACGTTTTGATAATGAGTTTTAGCGTCAGCAATACAGTTTTTAAGCTGCAATCTCAGTGCGCAAACCAAGTTGCTTGTGGACGCTTCGTTGCGCCGTTTCAGTTTTTGTTTTACTTTTTTAAGTCTTCGTCCCAAGCGTACTATCTCTTTGGTTATCCAGGGGTTAGTGTTCCGTATTATTTTACGCTTACGTGGTACAAATTCGTCAATGCACTTTGTCACAAGGTTTTTGAAAAAGTTCCACAGGTGATTAACCGAGTGCTTATCCGACTCGTAGAGGGATACAAAGTGTGCGAAAGAGCTGTCTAGTACGTCAAGTACGTCAACATCACTTGCACGTGCAAACACAGGAACAAAAGTTTCTCGCTTTGTCACCTTGTGGATACAGCTTAATTGCATATCCAGGCATACAATTTTGTGGTCCGATATACCCTCTAAGATTCGGATAGTTGGATTTCGCTGTAATACCCTGTGGTTGACCAAGAATAGATCCAAGACTGATTGTTTGGTACCTTGGACTCGAGTAGGTGCATGAACAAGTTGTGTTAAATCATGAAACAACACAAGATCAAGAATATGTTCAGCCTCATTTGAAAGCGCATAGGGAAAGTCATTGTCCCAGGCAACGTGGGGAACGTTAAAGTCTCCAACAAGCATTAGATTACTGGAGTGATTTCTATAAGGCAATAAAAAGTTATTAAGCCTTTCGTAGAAAGATATGTCTGAACTAGGGGGCCTATAGAAACCGCCAATTATCAATGCACATTCTTTCAAGATAACCTTCACGACAACACATTCGATTCCTATGATGTCGGGCAGTCTCAACAACTCCAGCGAGTCCTTGAATATAATCGCAACTCCGCCACCACGCGTATCTCTATCGTTTCGAAGGATGCAGTAACCCGAGGGTGTAATTTCGTAATCACCAATGTCGCTGTTAAGCCATGTTTCTGTGATTACTATAATTTCTGGATTGTGCGCGATGACTATGCTTTCCAAATCGGTTGTTTTATTTACGATGCTGCGAGCATTAATGTTTAGGCAAGTAAAACTTTCTGTGTGACTGTGTGGTCACGCATCTTTTTGCCTTGCCCTAGATCGGCGTTTTGAAACTGATACTCTAGTCATTTGTTCGTCGTCCCATTCAAATAGCTCATCATCAATTCTAATTTTATCGTGCACGAGTCTGACTTTCCTTCCCGATTTGCGTAGGTCAGCCGTGCTATCCCAGAGCTGTTTTCTTATTTGCCTAGTGGCAGCGGAGAAGTCTTCAGACACTGACATGCGCTTTCCTTTTAGCTTAAAACAGTTTTGTAGAACGGTTATTTTTTCACGATGGTCGAACAATTTCAGTATCACAGGGCGAGGTTTATTTGGTTGGCGACGCCCCATTCTGTGTAATCTTTCTACTGAGTGTACTTCTACTCCCAAAGTATCTTTAAAAAGCTCAGTAACGACCTTCTCGCTTAGGACAACGGTTGATTCATTCTCGCTTTCCGGAATACCAAATACCACAAGGTTGTTGCGTCTGCTTCGGTCTTCTAAATCCACAAGCCTTTTTTCAAGGCACTGCACAGTTTTTTCGATTTTGTCAACTTTTTGCAGCTTGGATTCAATGGCGTTTAGCCTTTCTTGTATAAGTTTCTGACCATCAAGTAATTGTTTGAGAAGTTCCGCGGTACTAGGTCCGGGATTGAGCTCTACGTCTCCGCACAACATTAGCAAAGACCGTACAAGATCCCATGTATTCACAAAAAAAGCATGTAGACAGCTTGGGCACGTCAGCTGTATAAAACAACGATTGCTTGTTTTAACTGAGGAGTAATCGACACCAACCTGTACAAAGAACAGGAATGGGTTTGACATGACGCCGTTCCGATGCCAGCCGACGTGCCCACTGCGCGGGTGTTGCTGCAGCCGTCCTTTTATAGCCATAGTCGATGCAGTCGAGGCGCCATCATGCGGTGTAGAAAGATTCAGCACGTGCGGTTCTTGGTCATGGGTAAGCTGCTGATACGGGAGCGTGATGGCATTTATCTTCGTCTGCGTAGTCGATGCGCTGGCCGCCGTAGACACCACAGGCAGGAATACCTGTACAAAGAACAGGAATGGGTTTGACATGACGCCGTTCCGATGCCAGCCGACGTGCCCACTGCGCGGGTGTTGCTGCAGCCGTCCTTTTATAGCCATAGTCGATGCAGTCGAGGCGCCATCATGCGGTGTAGAAAGATTCAGCACGTGCGGTTCTTGGTCATGGGTAAGCTGCTGATACGGGAGCGTGATGGCATTTATCTTCGTCTGCGTAGTCGATGCGCTGGCCGCCGTAGACACCACAGGCAGGAATACCTTTCCTCTTCATAAAGTTAGTTAGCCAGCACCTGCTCGCTTTAAACTGGCTCCGCATTACACCTTTTTCTAAGACCAATTGCATAGCCCGCACTTGGAGCAGTTATGTCGTCACGGGCCGCTGTGCCGCTCGCTGCTCAAGCACATACTCGCCGAGCAGCTCTTCAATTTGCGGAAACCGACCCTGCTGTGGTCCACTGAAGCCTTTGCGTGAAGCTTTGCTGTCGACAATCTTCTGCTTTTGTTTCCGCCGGTCCCGCACGCACGTTTCGGGAACTCCGAACGACCGCGATGCGGCCCGATTTCCGTCCGTTTCTGCACACGCGATGACTTTTTTTTTAAAAGCGGCATCGTGGTGCACTCGAGTTTTTGGAGTCGGCCCTTCCATGCCGTCGATGCTAATGCACTACTAGATGAACTCCTCAGCACACGTACGAAGTGCCGCACAAGGGAAACACATAGGCAGAAATGGCCGACGCGCCATGCCGACGCACATAGGGGGCGGCCATTTTGAATTTGCCGATGGCAATAGATTGACCGTAATTTTTTTGTTCGTACTCGATTCTAACGCGCATGCGATTTATGAACTGGCTTAACCGGAAAAAAGGTGCGCATTAGATTCGAGTAATTACGGTACATCTCCAGCTGCGTAATAAGCACTTGATTAAGAGCTGCAGCAGTCCAGATACGAGAGGGGCTAATGTAGAGATGCCAAAGAATGCCTCCAGGTCACGAGCCTTGGCTACAAGGCTCACCACTTCTGCCTGCTCCAGTTCCTATGTCAGTCACATGCCTCTGCCCAAGGCCACACACACAGTCATCTGGCTTCACCGTTAGCCCAGTCAGCTACAGGCAACGTCCTGTGGCACAGTCGCCCAGCCGAAGGACAGAACATCCATCCACACCATAGAAGACATCTACTCTGTGTCAAAACTGTGGAGGTTGATTCCCAATGCATGCCTTGTGACATCTACTTTGACCACTTAGGAGGGCCAGGACATTTTTTTTCCCCCTTAGTTTGTCATGTTAGCATAAACATATTGTGCGTATTGATTTGCTCTGCTTTCAAAATTACCTTGCTATTCATTGACTCTTTATTAGGGTGTTAGATTCTATATATGGTTTGTGGCACGCACATACAGTGCTCGATCTACCTATCAACAATGATAGTTCCTGACAAAAATTCATCAGCACAATGTTTCTTCTAGTCACTATTATTTTTTTGGCAACCATAGTGGGCCTCCCACAATCTTGCCCACATTGACTGGCAGACCTTGCTTCCATGGTAGCCCTTTCTTTTTGCTAACAGCAGCACCCTTTTCTCATGGGAAGATGCGATCGTCAAAGTTTCATTTATCTGTAGCCTAGGGTAATGAAATTTTTTTTGCTGTATATACAGGCTTTGATGCTGATTTTAGATATGTAGTCAGTTTATAGTAAGTTGCACAGTTTTCGTTTTGCGCCATGAAAATGTGTAAAGTATAGTTCGTTTTGGACAAACTTTTATGCCATTAACTTTTGTGGTTATGAGTTATCAATGGCTCATATTGCTCCACATTACTTCCCTATAAAAGGGAAGCTCGTAGTAGCTTTCATGAGAAGTGTGCATTGACTATATGTATAAAAAAAACCTTCCTCCTAAATTTTAACCCTATTTCTAGAATACATCCTCGTGAATAGAGTTACTACTGGCACCTATATCTTAACCATGCCACACTGTTGCAGATGTCTAGTCCTTTCCCAATTTTACTCTGCTACTGCAATTGAGATGTAGCTGAGACATGGCTGTTGTTACTGCGTTGCCGTGTCTCTCTAATTGCGTCTGTTTAGCAACACTTGACCAAGCGTCAACATAGCCATCAAGCATCGGACATTATGTGTGTTCGCAGCGTGCAGTCACTGCAAGCATGGAATTCTGCGCTCGGCAACAGTAAACACACATGAGAAAAAAAGAAGATCTCTAGATTTAATGGAAGGGTGCATCAAGTGACTGTTGCGACAGTCTGAGAACAACTTAGTGGTCACTTCTGATTCCTACCGCAGGAAAAATGAGTAATAAATTCAGCATAAAAACTCATCCACACCTGCAACTAGCAACGGTCACATGAAAATTCATGACTGGTGACCAAGAAGAGACTCCACGTGACTGACATTCACATCTGCATGTGACATGCTCACAGATAGCATCTTCTTCTATCGCCATCACCCCATACGAGCTGACATCTTGTAAAATCGAGCAGCAAGTAACTCGACTGAAGCAGTTGCTATACAGCCAATGCAGTCATTTGCGACTAGCTTGGTCGTGTGACTAATGATACAGTCATCACAGGTGTTGTGAACGAGACTTTACAACCTTCCTGAGGAGCCCAAGCGAAGAACCCTTATCTAGGACATACAGCTCTTATAAGCACGACCAAATGCAACAGAAAATGTGCCAGTGATAACAAGGAGTAAAGGCCACTGTACTCTGCCCATAACCGTGTTGAGTGCATGAGGTACCACCCGCACACTAGGCCAATCTTCACCAATACCCGCAGTAATGACCAATCTGTTCGCTGCTCTAAATGCAGATCCAGAAAATAATTCCAATGGCAGTCAAAACAGCTCTACCAAAAGCACAAAACTGAGCTTAAGTCAAAGGCATGCTGAATCACCAGATAAAACATTTTGAAAAATGATAAAAATAAGCACAAGGTACGGAAAGCCTCTGGCGGCCACTCTGCTTCTACTTCTAGCACTGCCCAGTGATGTCCACAGCAACTGCACTCACCAGAGCCTGGCCGTTTCCCCTGCAAGCCGCGAGGCCTATCTGAACTTTTTTTAGGTGCCGGTGTTGGCAACGCACCATCGCTGTTTGCACTTTTTAATTTCGGCTGTTCGGCTGATGATGACGCACCTGAAAACAACAAAAAGAAGCGTTGAATGAACTACTGCTGCAGCCAAACATTCACACCACTTACCGACTACAGTGAAAAGACACCTTCGTCCCGCTACCCACCTTTTGCCTCTATGCATTTTAGAGCCCCCACTGTTTGAACTCATAATTTTGGAGTTTTTAATGTACAGTAAGACCTTCTTTTTCTCTTTTTTTTTTTTTTGTCACTGAAAAAAGTTGCACCCTACACTGATGGCATTACGACAGTGCGGTGTTGTTTTTTGCATTGTAGCACAAAAAGAAGTTACATATAAGCTTGCAGCATCATTAGAAAAATTTAAGTGCAAATATTATTTATGCCTGCCCTTGTTTATCTGCTACCACATTTTAAATGCTGTTACATTCCATAAACTGAAATGCCACTTCAGAAATTTTATCTCGGATAAAATACTTTTGGCGTGAAGCTATATCATCTATGCTGTCACGCGCTAACACTAAATCGCGCACAACACACCGCTACGTCTTGCCACTCTCCCCAACCAGGCCGAACTGTCCCCTTCCCCACGCACGCAACCCCCCCAGCTCCCAGTCCCAATGATGATGATGGTGCCATCATGTAGTGCCCTCTCTCGGCCAAGTCCCGATAATGATGATGATGCCGTCACGTAGCGCTTTCTCTCGGCCACCCTCACAGGTCTCCCCCCCCTCAAAATGTGAAGCCACCACTACACATCGCCTGCAGCTTCATGGTAGAGTGTCAGCTGATCTGCCTGTCTCACACCGTGGCGACGACCCGTTTTGGGGTCCACTAGAACAAAGTCATTCTGTCCTACACCTCTCACTGCCCGAAAGGGACTGGAACACCAGGGTGCAAGCTTTGAGGAGAAGCCCTTGGTGGCATCGCTGAGGGAGTGGCTTTCGAGCAGAACAAGATAACCCTCCTGTATTGTCAGTGGCCGCCTGTTCTGGTCGTAGCGAGTCTTCTGGGCCCGCCACATGTGGTCCTGGTGTGCCCTGGAGAAGTCAAGCACCTCCTGCAGACAATAGGAGACCTCAGTAGCAAATGCACAGTATGCTGTCGCAAGAGGCTCCGCGTCGTCTTTAGCTTCAGCCTGTGTCCATGGGGTTCTCAGCTCCCGGCCATAACAGAGGAAGGCAGGCGTGTAGCCCGTGACAACGCCTTCAGCCGTGCGCATGGTCAGAGCAATTTCAGGAATGTGCTGGTCCCAGTCTTTGTGGTTGGAACAATAAGCCCTAAGGCACTGCTTGGTAGTGCCATTGTGGCACTCCACCATTTGCCCGGCAGGGCAGTACGGAATAGTGTGTCGGTCTTGTATGCCCCAGTGCCCAAGGAGGCCCTTCCACAACCTGCTTACAAAGGGCTTTCCATTATCACATGAAACGGAGACAGGTGTGCCATGCCTGCAAAAAACCTGGACCATGCAGCCCACCACACTCTTGCTGTTTGCTGCCCGTAATGGGAAAAGTTCAATGAACTTGGTGAACTTGTCAATCACCACGAGAAGGTACTTGTGACGTCGAGGCGTCATAGTCAAGGGCCCAATTATGTCCACGCTGAGCTGTTCCATGGGGGCAGTGGCTCATTGGCTGCTCATCAGCCCTTCTGGCTTCTGGCGGTGGGCTTTGGTGCGCTGACAAACCTGGCAGCATCGCACATACTTAGATATGTCTGAGCGCATACCCAACCACACAAAATTCTGAGAAATGCGTTTGAGGGTCTTAAAAAAGCCGGAGTGGCTGCTAATCGGGTGGTCATGGGACAGTCGCAGGACCAAGTTGCAGAGATGGTTTGGTAGCCAAGGTACTTTTCTGTTCCCACGGTGCTGTACAAGCAACCCACTCTCTTCCATCTCGGTCGTCTCCGCCAGGTCTTTGATCAAAGGTTGATCACTGTCAGTGGGCGGAAGCTTCCCTCCCTTCATCTCAGTTCGTAGTTTTGACAGTATGGGGTCCTGCTCTTGTTCCTGGTCAAGGAGCCCTGCATCATTCAAGACAGTAGTGTCGTCCACTTCAAACGCTACAGCAACAGCCTCAAAGCTGATTTGTGGGCTGGGCTCTGGAACAGCCATAGGGAACAGCCATAGGGAACAGCGTCTCGTGTAGACTCAGGCCTGGAACTTCCTGGTGCTGAAGGGGAGCTCTGCTCAAGGCGTCGGCTGGCACATTTGCAAGACCCCGCCTGTGCTTGATCCTGCAGTTGAAACCTTGCAGCCGCAAAACCCAACGCTTTACACGTGGTGAGGCCTGGTCTGTGGTGAACATCCAGGACAGTGAGGAGTGATCACAGTGTATCTCAAAGTCGGTGAACTCAAGGTATGGTCGGAACTTGTCCACCGCCCACACCACAGCCAGACACTCCCATTCTTGCACTGTATAGCTGCTCTGCCTCAGTGAGGACCCTGCTAATGAAGCTTATTGGACGCAGTTGAGCATCACTCTTGGCTTCCTGCAGAAGCACCGCTGCAATGCCGACTCCACTGGCGTCTGTTTCCACCACGAATGGTCTGTTGAGGTCCAGCAAGTTTACAACGACATTGTCAGCCAGGAACTGCTTAAGTGCTCTAAAAGCTTCCTCTTGCTTCAGCTCCCACCGCCAACGTTGGTTTTCCTTAAGGAGTTCTGTGAGTGGACGTGCAGCGATAGAAAACTGAGGTATGAACCCTCTGTAATAGCCTGCTAGTCCCAGGAAGGCCTGCAGCTGTCCGAGTGTTGTTGAGGATAGTCCAGCACCACACGCACTTTTTCCTTGTCCGGCCTACACTGCCCGGGCGATATTTCATGGCCAAGGAACTTCAGGTATTGACAGCACACGTGCACCTTCTCTGAATTAATGGTCAACTGTGACGAACTTATCCGCTTCAATACCTCCCGAACATGCTCGAGATGATCCTCTAGGGTCTCCGAATACACCAGGACATCATCGAGAAAGGCCATGGCAAACTGGTGATTGATTCCCTCCAGTAGTCGGTCCATCAGGGTCTGGAACGTGGAAGGACCTCCGGCAACTCCAAAGAGCATTCTCAAGAACTCGAAGATTCCCCGATGGCAAATGAACGCTGTCTTTGGAATATCCTGCTCTTGAACAGAGATTTGAAAAAAAACCTGTGAAAGATCAAAACTTGAGAACCACCTGGCTCGTCCCAGCTGTGCCAGCAACCAATCAGTCCTGGGCATGGAGTGGACTGGCACCTTAGTGCGTGCATTCAGCTGGCGGTAATCCACAGCCATGCGGTAGCCACCAGACTTCTCAACCAGGACTGGAGCACTGGCATGCTGACTTTGGCTAGGGCGGATGAGGTTCTGTGCCAGCAGGTCGTGAATGCAGTTGTCCATGATGGCCTGCTTCTTGGCATTCACTGGTCGCAGTTTGCATAAAACAGGTGGGTTGTCTCCCGTGTCTATGCGATGCTCTGCCAGGGTTGTGCAGCCCGGAGTGGTGGTGAAGATTTCACTAAACTCTTCTAAAACGTGTTTCATGCGTGGGTCTAGGTCCGACGAGTGGCCGGGAATAATCACATTGCAGGCTTCAGTCGCCTCCGGCACACTGGCACACACACTGGCCTCGCCCTCAGCAAAAATGCAGCGCAGACTGTCTCCAAAATCATCCACTACCTCTGGCTGTTCCCTAACGACCTTGACAAAGGGCACAATTCTTTGTGGTTGTGTGCCGATAGTCCAGCCACCAAGTGACACGTGCAGCGAGATGCCACTCACCGTCAGGAAATCCCTACCAAGGACAACGTCACGGCACAGGTCAGGAACGCACAAAAACTGCTGTCTGCGGCAACCAGCAGCCCACTCGATCTGGCACTTTAGAGACATGGTTGACTGCGACCAGCATGATGCCAAACGCAGCACGCGTACGTCTGCCTTAGGTTTCGCTCCAGAAGGTTGGGCCGCTGCCGCAGCGTGCGATCCGAAGAACCTTACACTTGAGCCTGTGTTTAGCAGGGCCTTGAACATCGACGACCCGATACGAACCTCCATAAGGGGCCCTTTGCCATCGGCTGTGGTAGCTACTTGGTGGGCACTGCCGTAGGTCTCCGCCGGGCAGCACCTACCGCCACTGGTTTCCCGGGCACTGTGCTTGCAGGTGACCCGATCGCTGGCACCGGAAGCAAACGGGTGGCCCCATTCGTCGACCCGTGGCACAGTTACGAGAAATGTGGCCGAATCCACCACAGTGATGGCACTGCACACGCATTGCTCCACTCGTGGGCTCCTGCCGCGGCGTCGGTCCCGGCCCGTAGGGTGAGAACGGAGGCGCTGTGTCGCACGAGTACTGCCGGTCCCGGCAGTATGACGGGTCCAGTGCAGCTGGATGCAATGGCCAGTGATAAGTCAACGGCACCGGTGGGACAGCAACAAACCAAGCAAAAAATGCCGTCTCTATAGTGTTCGGCTGCGGCAGCGAGCAATAGACGGATCCAGGCTAGGGCGGAACGCCAGATCTCTGGCTACTTGGTTGCTAGGAAGTGGCGATGGTCTGTACTGGAGGCGACGCCAAGCCCGCTCCATTAGGCTGTCGACTGCCTTCACCAACTCGGCGAGGTCGTTGTAGGCATGCCCCTCCGCCAAATCTTGCAGCTGAGGGTGCATCTGCCTCGGTACGCGCTGCACCTTCTCGGCTTGGAGACCTCTTCCCTGATGCGGTTGTAAAACGTAGCGACCGCATAAATAAACTCCTTCAGATTCTCTTCCGGGTGCTGCGTGCACTGTTCGAGCTCCGCCTTCAGGCGACGCTTCGCGTCAATCGACGAGAACTTGGAGCAGAAGGCGGCAGTGAATTGCTCCCACGAGTCGAACCCACGCATGAACCACCACCACAACTTCGTGCCGCCCTTAAGGGCAGCCGGTGCCACGTGAGTCAGTTGCTTATCGGCGGCGACCCCCATCACAAGGCAGAAGTTTTCCAGGCGTTCAAGAAACTCCTCCGGCGACTGCAAATCTCTAACACCGGAGTAGCGGGGGAGTTGCGCAGCCGCGAGCTGAGATGCACAGTCGTCGGTGGCCTGAGAAACTGCGCCAGTGTTAGCGATCACAGTCCATGCTCCCACGTGCAGAGCTGTGGGCAGCGGCGTCGCCATCACTCGATCGCGCACAACCGCTGCGATTCGTTCGCGCACCATGGCGGAGCCGTCAGTGCCCAGCAACAGCTCTTTAACGACACCTTGGAGCTTAGGCATGTTATCCGCTGCTGTTGTCGGGCCTGAAGCCATCCCGGACAAGCCTCTACTTGTCACGCGCTAACCCTAAATCGCACACAACACACCGCTACGTCTTGCCAGTCTCCCCAACCAGGCCGAACTCTCACCTTCCCCACACACGCAACCCCCACAACTACCAGTTCCAATGATGATGATGGTGCCATCATGTAGTGCCCTCTCTCGGCCAAGTCCTAACGATGATGATGATGATGCCGTCACGTAACGCCCTCTCTCGGCCACCCTTACAGTGCAATAAGCAAGGACTATTACTAATGACATGTATTATCAATATGTTGTCGATGGCATTAATTTCCTTCTCAGTACACATCATACCATCTTTAATGTTATCACAGTCCTTTATGTACATCTCCTAAAACAGCTGAGAAGTGCATCTGCCGACTTCTTAGAGATTCTTGCCCGTATAAAAAGTTCAAGCAAAGATAGAAAATTCTCAGATTATGATGTCTGAATTATTAGAAAGGTTAAAAAAAAAAAAAGAACAAAGACTCTTGGCAAAACAGGATTCATTCTAGCAAAGAGGCTTACTTGGGAAAGCTTTATGGCTCACTGGCTCTTTGGTAGCAATTTGGCCGTTCTGGGTCAACTGAGCAAGACTGTTTTCAGTCGAAGGTAACGCTGACACGACCTGGAATTAAAACAACAAGCAGCCTTTATTTATACAAAGTAGCAAACACCAGGGGAACAAAGCGTAAAATGAAACAAATAAAAGATTACTGTAAAAACCCACACATAGTCGAAGGTTTCTTGTTTTTATGATGTGAAATTTCGGCCTCTGACTACCGTATATACTCGTGTAAGGGCCGCCCTCGTGTAAGGGCCGCACCCCAACTTTGAAAGCGGATATTTCGAAAAAAAAAAAACAAAAGTTCAAAATGTCCCGCCAGAAAAGTGTAGTTAGTTCATTTACAGCCAGATGGCGCTGCACGCTTTTCCGCTTTTATTCTACTTCCGCCGACGCGCCGACCACGCTGTTGACAGCGCGCCGCCATATTTGCCTTGTGCGGCCTCTTTGTTGGCATCGTTCCTAGCATCGTGTCGATACGTTGGCAGCGCGACTTCAGATCGGTGTCGTCGGTGTCACTTTGTTGGTTGTAGTGAACCCTGCAGAAGCCAGCGCACGTGACGGACGATGGGCCGGCATCTGAGATCATTCACTGCAGCATTTAAGCTGCAAGTGATTGACTATGCCGAGGAGCACGGGAAGCGGGAAGCTGGACGAAAGTACGACGTCGATGAGAAGCGCGTGCGTTACTGGATGAATCAGAAAGATGCCCTCGCCGCTACTAACAGGAGCCGAAAGGCGTTTCGCGGGAAAAAGTGCAAGTACCCGCAACTCGAAAGCGAGCTCGTCAACTACGTCGTCGACACACGAAGGGACGGCTACGCCGTATCGACTGACATGATACGCGTCAAAGCCCTCAGCATCGCTCGCCACATGGAAATACCCCCGGCACAATTCAAGGCAAGTCGGGGCTGGGCTACGCGGTTTATGAACCGTAACCAGCTTTCTATTCGGCGCCGAACGACGATTTGCCAAAAACTGCCGCGCGAGTACGAAGACCACGTCATTAAGTTTCATCGCTTCGTGAATGCTCTCAGGAGGGAGCATGAATACGACCTGTCCCAAATTGGGAATGCGGACCAGACACCTGTGTGGTTCGATGCACCGGAAAGCACCACAGTGGATTTAAAAGGTGCGAAAAGTGTGTCTGTGCGCACGACTGGTGCAGAACGCCAAAGGTGCACTGTGATGTTGTGCATCACGGCAGACGGCAGGAGGCTTCCGCCGTACGTCGTATTTAAAAGGAAGACTCTCCCAAAAGAGAAGTTCCCTCAGGGAATCGTCGTACGTGCGCAAGAGAAGGGCTGGATGTCCGAGGAACTGGTCGTTGACTGGATTAAGACCGTCTGGGCAAACAGACCTGGAGGGCTGTTACAACGGAAAGCCCTCCTTGTTTTGGACAGCTTTAGGGGCCACTTGACCGACCGCGTCAAGAACCGAGTTGCCGCAACTCGTACGGACTTGGCCGTCATTCCCGGTGGCCTGACGAGTGTGCTGCAGCCGCTCGACGTATGCGTCAACAGACCATTCAAAGTGGAATTTCGCCGATGTTACTCTGAATGGATGGCTGGAGGCGTCCACGAGAAGACCCCTACAGGACGGCTGAAGCGGGCGTCGCTCCAACAGGTGTGTGAATGGATTTTGAATGCGTGGCGTGCCATGTCAGTAGAAGTAGTTGCTAAAAGCTTCAAGGTAACGGGAATTTCGAACTCCATGAACGGCACCGAAGATGACCGTCTCTGGGAAGACGCGGACGCCGAGGCGAGCTCCTCCGAGAACGAGGACAGCGAAATGGAATCCGAATAAAAACATTTCTGGCATGTCATTTGTGACTCTTGCACTCTGCTACTGTTGCATAAACAGTACAGACCTTTGGCCTGTACTGCCTGTACTAAATCGGCCTGATTCGTGTAAGGGCCGCACCTAGCAAAATTTTCGAAAAAAAAGTGCGGCCCTTACACGAGTATATACGGTATATGCAGACCCCAAGAATTTTCAGCCAAGAGTTGGCAGTTGTGGTTTCGGCATTGTGCAGCAATATCTTCATCAGGCCTCTGCATTTTAGGCAGCACTGGCATTAGTCCTACTTCCTGACGGCCACGATTTTACATCATGTGAGGACCATGAAAACAGTATTTGGCTGCCTTTAAAAGCGAAGAGATCTCAGATGGCAGTTTGGTGCACACGAGTGAAACATTTGTGGTTGGAGGAAGCAGATGGAAGACCTCTTTATGTGCAGAGGCCTGAGAAGTTTCTGGGGGTCGAAAAATGTAACATTTTCCGATGTGAATGGGAATTGACAGACTTCGTCAAGGAGTGATGGAGCGCCTGAACAAACGCCTGAAGTTTGACGAGTTTCAGTGTCACCTCCTAGAAGTGACTGCAGGACGACTTGCACGCAACGAGCTCGTCATCGCCCTGAGAGGGCATCCTGGCTGCGGCCGCTTGATGTGGGCCCAAATAAATTATATACAGACCACATCAAATGCATGTATAAGGAGTGAACGAAGGCCAGAAGTCATCCCTGCCAGACAGTTGAAACGGGCGTCGCCAGCAATGCTGGGCGCATATAAATCTAACTGGCAAGGAGGAACCAGGTGTCGATTAGCGGGACTGCCATGGACGAATGTAGGGATTGCGTCTGTTACCGTATTTACTCGCGTAATCCTCGCACTTTTTTTGCCAGAATATCGATGCAAAGTTGGGGGGGTGCGAGAATTACGCGGGGAAAACTTTCCACGAAAACCCAGAGAGCGAAAAAGCAAACGAAGTGGCCGCAAATCGGAATTCTCACACCAGCAACTTACAGCAAGCTTTAATAAGTAGTAATTTGAATTTACCTCAACAATAAAAGCAGAAGTTCAACACAAGCCATGATTTATTTGAGATACAAATTGTGGAAGCAAATAGTCGATAATTAGAATACCATACGCGAAGCTTGTGGGCGTTGCGGGCGTAGCGGGCGCGGTCGGCGCTCAACAGGAGCCCTCAAAACGTAAGCGTAGTACGTCAGTGTTGGGCTGATGGCTATTTAACAGAATCGTTCGCAGTTTCCTTCTGAAAAAATAAAGTTTACCATCAATCCCAGTTTTAGGCACACGGCAGGCAAAACGCGTCTTGGTGGATTTCAGGTGTCGTGACCAGTAGCGAACACAAAACTCGTAGGCTCCGAAGGGCCTACCGACGGCCCTGTTGCCGTTGTTTAGCGCATAATCTATCACTTGCAACTTGAAGCAGCCGTGTGGCTTCAGTATCGCCCCATAACGTGCCAAAATTATCGACACAACATACAAATCACGCCGCAACGCGCACTGGCCACTTCGGCTTGGCTTGAACTGGATTGAATCTCCGTGCAATAGTACGCTTGATCCTTAAGAGATGGCACCAGATTGTGTGCGCTATCATCATTAATGGCTGGAACGAGCACACCACAATATTGCGACAGTTTTCTGGGGTGCGATAATTACTCGAGGAAAAAAAATCGTATTTTTTCTTGGGCGATGTTGGGGGAGCGATAATTATGCGAGTGCGAAGATTACGCGAGTAAATACGGTACTTGGGAGAAAAAAGTCCAGATTTCGACGACTGAAGTTGGGGGTGCGTTAATTATGCGAGTGCGTTCATTACGCGAGTAAATATGGTATACACCTTGATAAGTGATTTTACGGCTTAGCACCACTCCACTGCAGTGAAACCACCATTACGGGATGACACATGTGGATTAATATGCATTTATTCGTTTGTTTCGAATAATGCAAAATTTTGAATAATTTAAATTCGATTTGAAGCGAATTCGAATACTGCACTATTCGTTCGAATATTTGAAACATTCACACAAGCCTAGTAATTACTATGATGCACTTAATACAGTACAATTATTATGCCCCACACCTTCCTTGGCTTCATTAAATGTTGGTTTTATTATGACAGTGTAGTTGGCAGAGCTTGCTAGCATCCCTACCTCCAGCTGTGGTCCAGGCTGGGTTACCAGTTCCACCTCGTGGCAGACCACGTGGTCCTGCAGCAGGCACGGTGCCTCCTCCACGACCACGCCTGGGATGTTCTCCACCACGTTGACCACCTCGCTGTCAACCACTACAACGACAAATAGAAAAAGCTGCAAAACCCTGTGACACTAACACTCCAAAGCATCCTTCTACACGAGTTTTGTAGTCGGCTCTCATTATTTCGAACTCGAAGAGACCTCTAAAATTCGTTCTAATTATCAAGAAATTTGAATTATCAGAAGTTCTCAGATATATGACTATGGGTGAGATTACATCACATATTATGCTTAGGCATCGATTTTATAAGACATAAAATATTTTTAATCGCAATGAACAAAAAGCAGAGGTGTAAGGTCCATGAGTTTATCGGTCATTTACTGCTGATCAGACGTTTTAAAGAAATCGTGAACTGCCAACTGCTTCTTTGCTACATGTGCCTTCAGCACAAAGCTCTCTATACCAGCTGAGAAGCATCACAGTTTACCGTGTGTGCGCTTTGTTTCAAACATTTGTTTGCTAGCAAACGCCTTTTTTCTTGAAGAGCTGAAGTGCTTATTTTTCCTTTTTAGACATTTAGGGTTACAGTCGAGCCCGCTTATAACGAACCTGAGCGTGACGCGGCATCCGTTCGCTGTATCCCGAAGTTCGTAGTAAATGAAACACAGCTTTTAAAAAAGTTTCGAGTGAAAACACAACTTTTTTTTTTGCCCCAAAAAGTCCGCAATGTACGTGTTTCGAAGAGCAGAAGCGATAAGGGTGGTCTTGAGTTCATTTAAAACGGCAGGGTGCTCATTCGCCAAGGCCCATGGCATAATCTGCATGAGGCACTGGCTCCAAAGTTTTGTCATTCTTGCAATCCGATTCCTCCAAATCGCTTTCGCCACGTACTTAATTCACAATGCCCCAATCTGTGCATGGTTCCGCAGTGTCGGCATCATCATCGGCCGTAATTAAACCATCGCAACAGATGTCCCACCCGCTCTCCCAGGTCGGAGGCGATGACGCGTGGCCACAAATCGCCGCCGCAATTCGTAAAGTTCAGGCTCGGCATCGGGCCCGACGTCGACGAACTTGGCCTCGCGAAAACAGTTTCGCGCGCATGTAGTCGTCACCGCCGCCCACGAAATATTCACCATCTCCACAGCTGAATACAGGGATTCCCGAAGCGGCAAGTTGGCTGCTATGAGCAAGCGCTCCGCAACGCGGCACCTAACGCGCTGATTACGCTCAAGCCAAGCGGTCACACTTTAGACGTTTTGTAGAGCGGCACAAAAAAGCGTGCTAGTCCTCCCGTCGGCCATCATGACCACGCGCACACCAAGAGCAAGCAAGACACGCACACGCAACACACATGCCAGAGCCGGTGGAACAGCTCTAGGCCCGTTTCCAGTCAGAAAACGAAACTGATTCGAGCCAGCGTGGCGGGCGTCGCGGAGCGGCGGAGACGGGCGAAGGGGTTGTGATCAAGAGAGGTGAGCAGACTTGCGAGAGAAGAGGAATGAGTTGCGATAAAGAGAGGGGAGGATGCGGCGGGAGGGCGACCTTGAAAACCAAAACACACAGAGAGGAGGCAGGTTGGGTAGCTTGCTTGAAAGGTCCGCGAAACTCGCACGTAGAAAAACTTGGAAAGAGTGCACGGCCGCATGAATCGGTGCGCACGGCGGTGTTCGAAGAATCGGCGGTCGTTGTCAAAAAATCGTTTCGTTGCACCGGTGGGTTTGCGTGGCTTCATGAACTTCGATATTTCGCGATTCGTTCCGCGCAAATTGACAGCCGTTTTCGGCTTCCACACGCGCGCGGAAGACATGCTCAGTTGAGTGCAAAGTGAGCGAAAACAAGTCCTAAACACGAAACTAATCGCAAATTATCAGAGTCAGTGGGGTAGCGTACGCGCGTGCACTAGACGCAGACTATCGGATACAGTCGGTGGCCTACGATGTTGGCAAATCGTCTGGTAACTCCAAACCGGCGACGTCAACGACAGTACCAGCGATCAAAAACCGGGTAGATGTCCGACTGGTCTTCGAAAGATTGGTGGCAGTGTAAAAACACGAGCCTCGTCTGGCGATGCGGGGTACCCAGGGTAGCGGAGGGGACAAAGGGCGGAGGGGTGCATAACAAAAAGTAGTCGGGGAGAGTGGCAACTAGAGGGGCGCGGAGGCGAAATCGGCGTTTAGCAATAAGAATGTATGGGCACCTTGCCGATGCCTGATCGGTGGTCGAAATTGGTTTCCCGGGAAGTCGGCAGACCGCTGACTCCGTTCGCTGTAACTGATCAGCAGCGCTCGGAGACGTTCGTTATAAGTGCGATTTTGTGCCATTGAACCAATGTATAATTTGACGGTCACGCGGATATTGTTCATTTTAAGCGAAAGTTCGTTTTAAGTGGGGCCGTTATATGTAGGCTCGACTGTATATATGCATGCAAATTCTTAAATTGTAGTGGAAAAGCAGCAGATATTTTCTGGTATAGAACTGCTAAAAGTATGAATTGACCGAATGAGGGAGTTCGAATTAAGAGGCTTCTAAATACATCGAAAGAATAGAGGGCCACCCAAAAAATTGAATTTTGTTTGAATTAACTGAAAGTAAGAATTATCAGAGTTCGAATTATTGCAAGTCTACTCATTTGGAGACTGCCTTTTTAAACACAATGACTAGAGGTTGATGTGCCATTTCACATGATGACTGCATCACAAAACAACAAATGGAGTCATCATTGTTATTGCTTTGCCGATGGGCTCAATGTGCGAAACTACGTGGGAAGTAAAAAATAATTGTCAAATGTTGGGGGACAAAGTGGCACAGCCAGAAACTTGCAGAACCAATTGCAGCGAGGAACTTGGCCAGAGATCTCAAGCACTCACACAGCTGGCCGTCGTCCAATATCACAGCATTGTCATCCACAGGCACAGTGTCGATGGCAACTTCAACTTCAGCTGGTGGCACCGCATCTTCACCAATAACAAGCAACGGCGGTGGCTGCCCACTGCCGCCTTCGCCTTGGAAGATGCCTGCAGCATGCATCACCTCTGCAAGCAGGCTACTATTGTTGTTGTTGCTACCGCTGTTTCCAAGAGTGGAGCCGCCAGTGCTGCTGGAATTCGACGTCTGCTCCGGTGGCTGTAACAGTCAGCAATAGAAATGGTTGTAATGGGGTGACTTGGTGTTATGCAGGTTTTGTGTTATAGGTACTTCTCAAAGAAGCAGAGCTTCAAGGCAGGAAAAGGAAAGCCACTTTTAACACAGGAAAAATATAACTTTATGACCAACGGTAAAAGATGAAAAGGAACAACTAAGTGAAACAGAGACAAGTTATGAACGCATTATAGTTATGGCGATCAACGATGCGTTAACTCTAAGGTTGTGCGGACCGTTCAAAGAAAGGGTCACTATCACTGGTTGTTGCATCGCTTGCAATGGCCGAGGTGTGGAATTTTCGGCGTGTGGCTGCGTTGACGGCAAGGGCGCTTGTGGAGCGGTTGAGAAGGAGAGTCAGCGCAGCAGTTGTAGAAGGGTGCGCCCATAGGTGCCGGACTTGCGGCCCCACAACACAACGCCGAGAACATAGCACTGTCACAGTGAAGCCACTAACTCATCACAGTGGTTAGTATATTCTTATTTATGCTTTGGTTAAATCTTAACTAAACCTCAGTTCCGTCAGTGTTTTGTGCTGATTTAAGACCTACACTACACAACCAGAGCGTTAACCTCTATGTCAACTTTTACTTCTTGAGCTGATCAACAATGAAGACAACATCAGCAAAACAAAAATGGTGGTGTAAGCACAACAAAAATACAAAACAAAAAATGTTCGTCTAAGTTAGGTTGCACCTCACAATGGGAAGCACAAAACGAATAGCTTGCCTTATGCAAGCATGGCCTATCCAATCAATGTTTCAGGATCACCCTTCAGAAATGTTGCCAGACTTCTCGTTCTATTGAAACCCCGCCATGTTAAGATGATTGAAATTGCACACAAGGAAAGAAGCTTTTGGAATAAGTCCCCAGTGGCAGTGATAAGACAGCTGCTGCACTCGTGGTGCGATGCAGTCCTAGAAGTTAGACCAAACTTATTATTTTGCCTTTTGCAGCTTTCGTGACATCTTGAAAGGTGGCTTTTCCTCATCCAAAGCAGCCTTAATAATTGATGTGCAGGATCCTGAGGATACAAATGCTTCCACAAAGCAGTTTTCTCTACATTATTTTAGATAGATCTTTCGGCAGTTACTTTTCAAGATTATCAAATTTCAAAAATGCACATTCACTAGTGCATGCTTCCTTCAGTAGTATGGCAGCGACACTTCGCACAGTGCTCCTGAGGAAGAGACAGCCTCTGCAATAATCCATTAGAAGATGATTCCCAGGAATGCTTTCACACACACTGACATATCCGTGATCTCTTATACGAAAAACCAACAGACTATACGAAGAAGGAAAAAAAAGAGTGAATTATGGTGTTTGACATTCAAAAGTGACACAGGCTATGAGACATGCCGCAGCAGGGTGCTACCGATGTTAAAACATGGCACTTCACCTCCATTTTAATGCAATTACTGTGACCAGAGATGTGGTGGTTGGGAAAAAAAAGGGGTGGGAAGAGTCCAAATAAAGAAGACCAAAAAAACCCATCACCTTTCTTGTGGGTACGGACAGGCGTGGCACAGTCTTCACAGTGGTTTCCCTGGGCATCCTTACAACAGGTGCTACACAGGGCTGGGGAACAGGAACCGACGTCTTGACGACCGTCACTGTGCCACAGGCCCCCACAGTGGTTTTGGGTCGGTCTTGCCTTTGCAGATATGTAACAGAGTCCTGCGAGAGGGCGAACGTCAAGACACTACACACCACGCCAGCTAATAGGAAAACAAGAAGCTCTGAAAGGGTGCAATGTGCAAGTCTCCAAGAATTTTCATAACTAACAACAAAATGCGTCATGGCAACGTAGGTTGATGCGCTTCTTAAGTACTGCTTACTCAGTGGCGGGCATTACTTACGGTAAAACTGCAAAGTGTTATCTAGCGTCCTTTTCAAACAGAGTTCAGCTACACCATGAAATTCAAGCAGGTGCAAAGAGACATGTAAAATGTCACAGCAAACACCAATAGACTTCGCAGTGGCATCGCAATGAGCTCATGGTTGGTCATTCATGATCATGAAATAGCGTAAAAAAACAATAAACGCATGCAGCACTCTTATTTCTCTGCGTGTTCCTCCGTCGCTTCTTGTCCAGTTAGCTTACCACCGATACACATAATACTGAACTGACAAAACATCTGACCAAAAGGCGACTTAACACACCGTAGACCGGCTTAGATGAGACGACGATGACGCCATTCCAGGCTGCGCTTGTGGCCATACTTGAGCCTTGTGCACAACAATCACGTTGGGCTTTGCACCGGAGCCCAGCGTGGGTCGCAGTCCCAAGGCATTCGGGCGCTGGCTCAAACCTGACGTGCCGGGTGTCACAGTCCGGCTCAGAGTACGAACCACCCCGGGCTGCGATGCTGTGATCACATTCACCACCCGGGTCTGGCTGCCTGTGGATACAAGACCACTTTTTATAGCAGTACGTAATGAGCCGTTATGTCTTTAACCCCTATGTCAACGTTATCAGCTGCTGTTGGAAAGCACTGGTGGCTGAGGAGGTTTGATTACCTTCAATGACTGTCGCACCTTTCAATAACTTCTAAACAAAAATCCACGCATATCCACGAAGTGAATGTTGAGGAGGGGCGAAGCAATGTGCATTAGATTATGACTTGCAGCTGTCTATTTTACTCTGGTAAACAGCCTTCCATTTTGTTTTTGCCAGCCTAGTATTGTTCTGTTATATCAACTTATATGCTTTGATTGATAGCTGGTTAAATGTCGGTGCTTCTACAGTGCTGTGGCCTTTTATTTTGTTTGTTATGGTTAACAGCCTTTTGATGACGTTGTAGTTCACAGATGTTTTGGTTTGTTTACATGTTGTTGGTATTGCTGCTTTGTCACTTTTATGAGGCTGTGGTTTCCTATTTTTTTTCTGCTTAAGAGGCTTTATTTTGTACTTGTTAACTTCTTCCTCTGTCATATGCTTTGATTGAGGAGCATAGGTCGGCACTTTGAGAGACTACTCACTCACACTCACTCCAATTTTTTCAGCCTTCACCCTCACTCACGTTCATACTCACGTCTACTCCCACTCATAGGCTCTCACTCACGCCTACTCGTACTCATGAGTACTCACTAACGTTCATACTCCCTCCTTGTCACTTACGTTCTTACGTTCATACTCACGCCTACTCACACGTTCACGCCTACTCACACAAGTACTTACGTTCATACTCACGCCTACTCACACTCACTCCTACTCACTCACATTCATACTCACTCCTTTTCACACTCAAAGTACTCACACACGTTCATACTCCACACTTGTCACATTCAGAGTACTCACTCACGTTCATACTCACTCATACTCACACTCATGAGTACTCACTCACATTCAAACTCACTTCTACTCACACTGAAAGTACTCATTCACATTCATACTCACTCTTACTCATACTCATGAGTACTCACTCACGTTCAAAGTTACGCCAACTCACACTCTAGGCCCTCACTCACGTTCATACTCACGACTACTCACACTGATGAGTACTCACTCATGTTCATACTCACGCCTACTCACAGTCACTCACGTTCATACTCACGTCTACTCCAACTCATAGGCCCTCACTCACGTTCATACTCACGCCTACTCGCACTCATGAGTACTCACTAACGTTCATACTCCCTCCTTGTCACACTCAGAGTACTCACTCACGTTCATACTCACTCCTTTTCACACTCAAAGTACTCACTAACGTTCATACTCACGCCTACTCACACTCACTTCTACTCACGTTCATACTCACTCCTTCTCACACTCAAAGTACTCACTCACGTTCATACTCACTCCTTGTCACACTCACTCCTACTCACACTCATGAGTACTCACTCACGTTCAAACTCACTTCTACTCACACTGAAAGTACTCATTCACGTTCATACTCATTCTTACTCATACTCATGAGTACTCACTCACGTTCAAACTTACGCCAACTCACACTCTAGGCCCTCACTCACGTTCATACTCACGAGTACTCACACTGATGAGTACTCACTCATTTCATACTCACGACTACTCACACTTGTGAGTACTCACTCACGTTCACACTCATGCCAGCTAGCACTCATATGCCCTCACTCACGTTCATACTCACGACTACTCACACTGATGAGTACTCACTCATGTTCATACTCACGCCTACTCACAGTCACTCACGTTCATACTCACACCTATGCATAGTCACTCACGGTCATACTCACGCCTACTCACACTCATTGTTCATGGCTCACGTTCATACTCACGACTACTCACACTCTTAGAGAAACACGGACTGCTGGACGAGTTGGTAATTCATATTACCTGAGGTGCGCGAAAAATTGAAGTACAAAAGGAAGACACCTCGAGACAGCACGCCGTGTCCAGGTGTCTCCTTTTTGTACTTCAATTTTTCGTGCACCTCAATTAAGACTCATAGTTACTCACTCAACTTCATACTCACACCTGCTCAAGATCATAAGCCCTCACTCACCTCTGCACTCGCATAAGAATTCACCTTCATACTTACGCCTACCCATACTCAGGCGCACTCACCCACGTACTTTTACATTCACATACTCATCATCATCACAGCAGGACAAAGGATTCTCCCCTGTTCCATTAGTCAACTCGGTCCTTTGCTTGCTGTTGCCACTTCATACCCGCAAACTTCCTAATCTCATCTGCCCACCAAACTTTGTCTCCCCCTTTCCCACTTTCCTTCTCTTGGAATCTACAAAATAACCGGCAGAAAACGAAAGTAATGAACAGCAACCTCGAAAGAAAACAGCGCTTCGAGATAGGTGGCAGTGCACTTGAAGTTGGAAAAGGTATATTTGTCTACTTAGGACAGGTAGTACCTGCGAGCCGAGCCACGAGACTGAACTAACTAGAAGAATAAAAGAGGGGTGGAGAAGATTTGGCAAGCATTCTCAGCTCATGGCTGGTAGATTGTCACTATCTCCTCAAGACGAAGGTATATAACAGCTGCATCTTGCCAGTACTTACTTAATGAGCAGAAACCTGGAAGGCTTACAAAAAGGGTTCAGCTTAAATTGAGGACGACGCAGAGAGCGATGGAAAGGAAAATAGTAGTTGTAACCTTAAGAGTCAATAAGAGAACAGAGTGGATCAGGAAACAAACCGGGGTTAAGGATATCATAGTTGAAATCAAAAAGAAGAAATGGACATGGAGCGGGCATGTAGCGCGTAGGCAGGATGACAGCTGGTCATTAAGCATAACTGACCGGATTTCCAGAGAAAGCAAACGGGTTAGGCGGAGACAGTAAGTTAGGTGGGCAGATGAGATTAGGAAGTTCGCGGGTACATAATGGCAGCAGCAAGCACAGGACCGAGTTGAGTGGCGGATCATGGGAGAGGCCTTTGTCCTGCAGTGGACGTTGTCAGGCCGATGATCAATATTAACATTGAGGTTGCGTTACGTGTACTCAGCTTACTCAAGAAACAATCGAGCTGAACAATTGTCGCTTTCTTTTGGGGTCGGTAGGCTCCACAAACAAGCAATGACTCAGCGCAATTACGACGCACCTGCACATTCATTTGTGTGCCATGACGCGTAGGAGACGCTGAGACATCGTTTAGAATCTCAGTAATTCGTTACAAGCGCTCAAAATGAGCTTTCGTAGGCTACGACGCACGCGCGCGAAATATAGACGATCTCGACAGCTTCAGTACACTACACCGCCGCCGCTATGATTACCCGCCAGAACCCAAGACGTTGCCATGCCATCCGGCTCGGCCGCTTCGTTCGTTCCACTGCCCCTAGCCCCTTCTGACTGCACTAGCGGGACAGGCGGACGCCGGGGCTTCGCCGCCACGTCGGCGCCGCGGCCACTGGTAGGTGTTCTGTGGCCCTGCGCGACCGTTGAGACGGCGCCTCCCCTCTCTGCCTCGCCTTCGGATGGAATGCGTCGCGTACGGCAGTTTTGCATTCGAGAAATTGTGCGTACCTTCGGAGATGTTTTCCTTCCTCTGTGGGTCGCGCTCACGCGGAGGCTTCGTTGGCTCCGTGCCCGCACTGACGATTGCAGGGGGGCCTTATTTATGGATCTGCGGATGCGGTTAAGGTTCATTGGAAGTGTGCGTACGCAGGGTTATCGCGGACAGCCGAATGAAACGGTAATTAACGAGTTGCGTTATGTGTGTTTTTGTACTAGCCCGCGTTATGTGAATGATAGAATAAATTATCAAGGGTGATTGGGCGCTTATTGCACATTGTGTCTGCACTGTTGAAGGCATAATAAACCGGCGAAAAGTGAAGCGAGGGTAGAGATTGAAACGGCAATGCGAACAGGGTCCGATTACCCTATCGCATACTATACTGTTGACGGCGAAGCTCAACCGTCCTCCAAGTTTTCCTTTTTTTTTTTCTTAATGGGGCACTGAGAAGGCGAAGTTTGCACACAACTTCACGCTTGAGAGGTCATGAGATCACTTAAGGTTTTCGTTCAAGGCAACCTTCACTTGAGGGACAACGCAGAGATAGAAACTGCAAAATCGCTGCGCACAATGTGCGCAGCGCACACAATGTGCTTTCTCTCACGGGCCATTTCAGCGCTTTTTTTTTTTTTTTTTTTTTGTCGCTTGCGCAGAGCATTTCTTTTTTCTGAACCGACTCGCACGGTGATTTTCGTTAAAGGGCTTCTCAAGACCTCGTTTTACATGTATAATCAGCGCGTTGCGTAGACTGAAGCGCAAGAGGTAAGTGCAGCAAGAATGGAAGCTATAGGTTATTCAGCCTAGAAAATTCAAATTACAATAAAATGAACGGCTACCTTCAACTCGAGTTTTGCGCGGTCACCTCGCCCCCCCCCCCCCCCCCCCATCTGATGTAGGATGGCACCTCCAGTTTCCAAACTAACTGAAGGCTTTTACGTACAGGAAGCTCGCATGCTATAGTGCCCGTTATTTCCAACGTATTGAGGACGCCGTTGCGATGGTTACAAATATTTATCACACTCATAGTAACTCACTCATTTTCCTACTCGTTGCTACTCACACTCACAGCAACTCACTCACCTTTGCAGTCAATTCTACTCACACTCATGAGTACTCACCCACGTTCGTACTTACTCCTACTCACATTCATGAGCTCTCACTCACTCCTAATCCCACTCATGAATACTCACTCATATTCATACTAACGAATACTCACACTCATCAGTACTCACTCATGTTCAAACTCTTACTCGCACTCATGAGTACTCACTCACATTCACACTCTCTCCTTCTCACACTCAGAGTACTCACTCACGTTCATACTCACTCCTACTCACACTCACAAGCTCTCACTCATTCCTACTCACACTGATGAATACTCACTCACATTCATACTCACGGATACTCACACTGATGAGTACTCACTCACGTTCATACTAACGAATACTCACACTCATCAGTACTCACTCATGTTCAAACTCTTACTCGCACTCATGAGTACTCACTCACGTTCATACTCACTCTTACTCACACTCACAATACTCACTCACGTTCATACTCAATTCCACTCACGCTCAGAGTACTCACTCACATTCATACTCACTTATACTCACACTCAGAGTAGTCACTCACGTTCATACTCACTCCTATTTACACGAAGAATACTCATTCACGTTCATACTGACTCCTACTCACACTCATGAGCACCCACTCACGCTCATACTCACTCTTACTTATACTCATGAGTACTCACTCACGTTCTACTCACTCCTACTCATACTCATCAGTACTCACTCATACTCACACTCATCATGTTCAAATGAGTATGAATGAGTGTGAAGTGTGCTCATGAGTGAGTATGCCGAGCTATGTTGAGGAGTGGTTAAATGTCTGTGCTTTTATGGTGGTGTGGCCTTCTGTTTTTTGTTTGACATTTGTATTCTGTTCTTTTAAACTTTTGTTGGCCACCACAGCTGTTTTCACATCAGTGCTATGAGCGTGCACACCGCCGGACATGGGCAACGCTAGGTCCTAAGGAGATTTACCCCCAAGATAGGTGATGGCATGCTAAACTGACAGATAGGGATTCTATAGAATGACAGGTGTACTGCCTTTGCTAGAAACGGAAGCATCAACAAATGAGATAAACGAGAGATGTAAGGATCTTTTAACTCTGTAATTTAAAAAGTGTCAGACCAGGGGTGCTATTCAATGCAGATGATGAAAACCATGTTGTCAAGTATGTTGCTATTCTATCAGCTGTGACTGGGTTAAGGAGCTGCTAATGCCCCCTTGTAATTGGAAGGAAATGCTGGCAAGGAGGAATTCCAAGTACAGTAAATTCTCACTAAATGGAACCTGAAGGGACCGGAAAAATATGTTCCACTTAACAGGAGTTCCACTTACTGAGAGAAGAGCATAGGTGCAGAATACAAGGCTGAAACCAAGCATAGCAGAGGAAATAGTTCCATTTAAACAGTAGTTCCATTTAATTAACAGATTTACATTTACTGAGTGTCTACTGTATAGACGAGTACCTCAGCTCTTGACGATAGAGATCGCCTTGGCTATGATTCATTAGAAGTACAGTCAGACCTCGTTATCACGTACCTGTTTTAAACATACTAACAATTAAAATGCAGTAGCAGAGAATCCCCAACCAAGTCGCATAGAGCCAATGCATTAGCTGATCGCCTAGAGTGGTTTGTCCTAGGCATATCAATACGTGCGTAGCATGCGTACGGCTTTTGTGCCACAAAAGTTGAATGTGTCACCGAAGTGCGCCGGTATGACTTATCACCAACTCTATAACCGTCATCTATCTGCTCGGACACAGGTATGGCTTAGCGCTACTTTAAGGGGACAGACTGGTCTTTGGGACCAAAAAGCGACAAAAAATTCATTTTTAAAATTGACATATTTGGTATCTGCAAGTATTTTTCTATCTCTCTGCAAACTTTCACACACCAGGAAGTAGTAATTTTTTGTAATGTCATTATAACTGTCCAGATTCTTGGCGCTGTTAACATGCAGAACATGCAATATAATGAGGAATAGACCTTGAGGCTTCCTTGTAATTTGCCGGCACCTGTGTTAGAAGCTCTGCTATGAATTTATGAGCACCTTTATGAGGATTGCAAAACATGCGCACCATGACTGTTGCTTTTTGAAGAAGCTGTGTGCTTTTAGTTTTTTCTATTTTTCTCAAAAAAGTAAATTTACAACTGTTCAATTTTGAGGCCTCAATATCTCTGCAGCTAGGACCGGTACAGCATTTTTTTTTTTTTTTGCAATGGAAACCTGTATGTGTGTAGAATGCAAGTATGGGAGCAGAATTTAGAGCGCAAGTCCTTTTAATTAATTATTCATCAAAATTGTAACACAAATCTAACTGCTTTTGAAAATGGTTAGCTCATTTTGCTCTAAAATAACCAAGAAAGGCCTTAAAACAGAAAACTCTTCCATAGTTTCAATCTATAGTTATTAGTCTATGTATGTTGGCATATCTTAAATATCACTTCTAATTAAGCACTTTTTTCTATGGCGGCCTTAAACAATAGGGTGTGAACTTAAGTTATCTCAGGAACAAGATTAGTTATAGGAAAACTAAATAAATATTTGAAATCAGCAGAAAAAACTGCATAATCCTGTGCAGTTTGATCAAGATCACTGAAGAAATAAACAAAAAATGTCTAAGACCAGTCTGCCCCCTTAAGCCTGCTTAGTGCGTGCTTTTGATAGGCAACAATGACAACCTGAATGCACTAGGCTGCCGAGCAGTTGCCTCGTTGCTTAGGACCACATTGAGGTGCACGGCGCTTTGCAGAAAGAAAGCAACTTTTGTACTTGCTGAGTTGAGTGTCGTGCTTCGCAGATGCAGAGAAAAACCACGGCATTGAAACTTTCACGCCAAGTGCGTGCGTACGGTACAGCACAGTTGTCTCAGAAGTGACCAGCTCCAAACAGATGTTTTCCTTTGGCTGCACAAGATGCGAGAGCATATCGTGCTCACTATTCCGCTTTTTTTCCACGTCTTGAGTAAGTTCCAGAACTGAGAGCTCCATTTGTCTCTGGCAGTCCTGCAGTCTAGCCACAGCTTAGGCACTGTGCTTGTAATGGCCTATAATTGCACAACACTTCTTGAACTTGTAAGTACAATATTGTTACAATTGTAGTTTGGGTATTTGCACCTGTGTGCAGGGGGTCTATGGTTAAAAGAGAAAGAGGATGTGCCTTGCGATCGTGACAGTCTCGGTTCAAACTGAAGATTGCTGAAGCTACCGCTGCATTGCGTCTCAATAAACTCCATTCGGGGCATGACAGAGAGGTGTAGGTGAGGGGTGCGCGACGTAAACATACCACGGAGCCACAACCGTTTCAACTTCGCCAGAGCCGTCACCTTGCCGGTCTTTCACTGACGACTTTCTCTATGCTCCATAACGAGGGGAAGACACAGGGCCAGCTGCTACCGAGCCCAGGACCATGTCGGATGCACCTATTCGCCACTACATGGAACCACGTCCGTTCGCTGGAAGAGGAGGAGAAGATGTGGACGAGTGGCTCAAGCACTATGACAGGATGAGCCTTTACAACCACTGGAACGCCAACTCCAAGCTTGAGTATGTAGCATTCTTTTTGACGAAAACCGTTCTCATGTGGTATGAAAATCGCGAAGAGTCGTTAACAACATGTGACCTTTTTGTTGAAGAAGTAAAGAAATGTTTCAGCGACTCGGACTCCATGAAGAAATGCGTTGAGAGGACACTTGCTCAAAAAGCTCAGACTCCTGTGGAGACTTGCACCACGTATATCGAGAAAGTCCTCAGACTGTGCAAGATTATAAACCCACGGATGTCGGAAGAAGGTAAGGTTCGACATATTCTCAAGAGTATCGCCGAAAATGTTTATAACTATCTGATAGGTCGAGAAGATCTCACCACTGTCTCGGATGTTCTTTGTCATTGCCGTACTTTTGAGACGTTGAAGACCCGCCGCCGCATTGCACTTAAATTTGGGCGATTGGCAAATGTAACTACAGTCGCTAGCATTCATGCGAGTCCGGCCGCCGACCTTGCTTCAACTACTCGGCAAATGGTGCGTGAAGAACTCCGGCAGCACAACGTCACCTATTCTCTGCAGTACTCAACGCCAGTAGCACCATGTGCTCCTTTGCCACTGTCAGTGTGGGTTGCTGATCGCACTAAACCAGGAAGAAGGTGGCCGCATTGAGACACATTCGCATCTGAGCAGCACTATGGGCACCACTATCGTGTCTCAGCCGTGGCACACAGCTACGGACAGCTACAGTCCAGACTACAGAGCCTTCGCAATCCATGAGACGACCCTTCATGGTTGAGCGCTCGCAACAGCATTTCTTTGAATGTCCTCTGCCCGTGTGTAGCAGCTGTGGCAGCGAGGGTCACATTGCAAGATACTACCATCGCCGCCAGCGGCAGAGGTACCACCAGTCTACATCTGAGCGACCTTGTGGTTCAAGTGGCTATATGTTCCCAAAAAGATCAACCAACCACAAATCAGGGATGCTGCGAAACCCCTCTCCGGCCTCCAATCACAGCTTGACGCCTCCGCCTGCTCCTCGTGAAAGCTGATCGCCATCTTGTTGGCACCGATATGCGTCGCCCTATCAAGAGAACTACCGTATAAACCGGAATATAGGTCGAGATATTTTCAATAAAATAATAAGCTAAAGTTGCCCCTCGTCTTATATAGCGGTGTCTAGCCGAAAGTGCGACGCTGTCTGGCAACATATGGCTTGCATGTGCTTGTGAAGCCAGACGCGGCCATATCCGCATCCAAATCCAATCGCACTCTGTTTTTTTTTTGTGTTCGTGATTTGCTTCCGATCTGTCCCGAGTTTTCGCTCCGCTTGACATTGCGCTGCATTTTTAGTGGCCTTTTTTTTTTCGTTCACTGAATATGTCTAGCGGTTCGAGGAGGCAGCACTCAGCTGCGTTTAAACTAGATGTTAAGTTCGCAGAAGCGAACTGGAATATGGCTGCTCAGCGCCGCTTTGGTGTATCAGAAAAAAGCGTGCGCTATTGGAGGGCGCAGAAAGGGAAGCTGCAGATGTGCAATCCTTGAAAAATGTCGTTTCATGGACAAAGTGCTGTTCATCCGCAGCTGGAGGATAAGCTAGCGGACTTTGTGCGGGAAGTTTGTGCGCGCTCGCTGCCAGTGACCGTGGATACCATTCGCAAGAAAGCAGTGGAACTCGCTTGGGAAGCTGGGCTCACGAGAGAAGAGTTTCGTGCACCGAACTTTGAGTGCGTCGATTTATGCGACGCAAAGGATTTTCTCTCCGGCGGCGCACATCCATCTGTCAAAACTTGCCGGAGGAGTTCGAGGACAAGCTCATAAACTTTCAGCGCTTCGTAAACCGGCTTCGGGAGCAGAACGACTACATGATGGGGCAGATTGGCAACGCTGATGAGACCCCCGTGTGGTTTGACATGCCTTCGTCGACTACGATCACGCAGCAAGGCGCCAAGGATGTGAAGCTGCTGTCCACTGGCAACGAGCACTCGCGCTTCACCGTCCTGCTGGCATGCACGGCAGATGGTAGAAAGCTTTTGCCCTTCATCATTTTCAAACGCAAGACAATGCCGAAGGAAGTGTTCTCGCCCGGCGTTGTCGTTCGCGTCAACAAAAAGGGATACATGGACGAGGCCATGATGCTCGAATGGATACGAGTGGTGTGGAACCGTCGGCCAGGTGCACTGCTGCGTCTTCGCAGCATGCTGGTGTTGGATGTGTTTCGTGGCCACTTGACCGACGCAGTGAAACGCGCACTCGGTGACGGGAAAACGGACCTAGCTGTAATACCAGGTGGTATGACGTCCACCCTCCAGCCGCTCGACGTTGTACTAAACAAGCCGTTCAAGGACCGAGTGCACCTGGAATACCAAGAGTGGATGTCCGGCGACAACCCCAAGACACCGACGGGGCGCCTACAGAGGCCTCCGCTTGCGACTGTTTGTGGCTGGGTGCTTTCCGCCTGGCGCTCCTTGCCGGATTCCATGGTGGAAAATTCTTTCAAGAAATGTTGCATCAGCAACTCGCTGGATGGCACTGAAGACGACGCACTGTCGGAGGCGGCCAGCGACAAACTCTCGTCTTCAGAAGACAGTGGTGCTTCGTCGGACGAATAGGAGCAGTTGCGATGGTGGTAGAGGGGAGCTCCGACGATCGGGATCGGGATGCGGTGCGCCCAATTCGCAAATAAATGTGGTTCGGCAGTTTTGGGTTGTTTTCTTCTTTTTTTTTTCTTTTTCGGTAGCCTGAACTTGGGGGGTCGACCGATATTACTACTCGACCTATAGTCCGGTTTATACGGTAGTCGACGCGGCCGTTGGAAATGAGGTCGCTGGACCATCTCACGATTTCTACAAAAATACCTCCATACATTTGTATGTTTAAGAATAAGCTGTCTGTGTGTATAGACAGCATTTCGACTATGGCCTTAGTGGACATAGAAGCAATTATTACAGTGATGAGTTTCGCGTTCAAATGCCTTCTCAAGCGAAAAGTGATGTTTTGCTGGGACTGCGCCGATACGCTTCGTGGTGTGAATTATGAGCCCCTATATTTTGTTGGTGTATGCAGTGTTGAAGTTAGCTTGGGTGGTCATTTATTTAACGCCGAGTTCGCAGTTCTACCTCCTGCCACGGATGACGTAGTACTGGGACTAGATCTACTAAAGCTTTGTGGTGTCAATGTCGATTGTTGAACGAGAGAAATTATTGTAGATTCTGTTATTTCGTCGGCATTTATGGAACACGCACCATGTACCGAAAGTGCCTTTTGCGTACGCATGGATACAGTTGTCCCACCATTGTCAGCAAAGTGTGTCCCAATCACATGTTCCCCTGCCACCAAAAAAACATTTGACGCCATGATAGAGCCGATACACCTTAGTTGCATGAAAAAGAATGTTCTGATACTTTATTGTACGCTGCCAGTTGTTCAAGGGCGCACTTTCTCATTGACTATCAACTGTTCCAATGAACCCACGATACTGCCGGAGGGTCTGAAACCAGCGGTGATTCATGAACAGCGAGTATTTTCTCTTGTAATCTTTGAAGAGTGCCGCGATTCCCCAGAAGAGCCTAGTTCAGTCAATGCGCCCGCCACAGACTCTGATTATGACTATGATCAACAAAGCGCTAAGCACAACCCAGCGCCGTGAAATGGCGAGTATCCTAACGAAACACTCTGGAGTGTTCGACTGCCCAGAAGGACGATCCGCCATCATTTTCCCCTTTTCGTATACAACACCGCATTTAGGCGGGATGTAATCCGCCTATCCGACAGCAACCATACCATGGGTCACCTTCGGAGCACAAGGTAATCAATGACCAAGTTCGTGACATGCCAAAAAAAATGTTGTCCAGGAATCGTGCAGTCGATGGGCAGCGCCAGTAATCTTGGTTAAAAAGAAAGAGCGCTCATGGGGATTTTGCGTTAATTACCATCATCTCAACGCCATCACCAAAAAGGACATATATCGTTCTCCACGGATCGATGATGCTGTCGATTGCCTTTCATCAGCTTCCTACTTTTCATCTGTCGATCTAAGAGTAGGATATTGAAAAATACTGATGCACAAGAAAGATAAGGGGAAAACTGCATTTGTAACAACCGATGGACTTTTCAAATTTAATGTGATGCCATTCGGGCTGTGTAATGCGCCAGCTACATTCAAGCACTTCATGGACAACATCTTGCGTGATTTGAAATGGGAAATCTGCATGTGCTATTCGGATGATGTAGTTATCTTTAAATGCATGTTCTGTGAGCACAACACATGACTCAACCTTGTGCTAAATTGTTTAAGCTAGTCATGTTTGGTACTGAACTAAAGAAAATGCCATTTCGGAGAGAGTAAAACACTCATCCTAGGCCACTTGGTGAACAAAGAGGGGATATGACCTGATCCAGCGAAGATGGCAGCAGTGGAAGCCTTCAAGCAGACTCGCCCAGTAAAAAAACTACGGAGCTTCCTGGGACAAAGTTCGTACTTCTGTCGCTTCATTCCTGCATTCGCTAATATCGCGCATCCACTCACGTGTCTGCTCTAAAAATAAGTGCAGTTGGAATGGACCGCGGAATGTGCGTCCGCTTTTAGCGAGCTGAAGTTCCGATTGATGTCCCACCCGATTCTCCGACACTTCGATCCTATGGCTCCGACGGAAGTGCGCTCGGACGCTAGTGACGTTGGTGTCAGTGCTGTTTTGGTTCAGCGTGTCGGCACTAAAGAACATGCCGTGGCATATGCAAGTCACTCCTTCAGAAGCCTGAGCGTAATTACACTGTTACGAAACAGGAGTCTCTTTCAGTGGCCTTCGCAGTACAACGCTTTTGGTCGTACCTTTACAGACGCCCCTTCACCGTCATGACAGACCAACATTCTCTGTGTTGGCTGGTCAATCTGCACGACCCATCCAGTAGACTTGCATATTGGACACTCTGCCTACAAGAGTACGACTTTAGAGTTGCTTATTAAAGTGGTCGCCGGCACGCTGATGTAGATTGCCTTTTGCGGTTGCCACTTCCTTCGACGGACTGTGACGTGGACAACTTCGACGGGTACATTGCATCATTGGAGAAAGGATTCTCTGACAAGAGTGCAACTAGGAGCCGCAAAAGGACAGTGCTCTACAGTAACTTCTTGCTAGCAGACAGAATTCTTCAGCCACTCGTTTTTGCATGCGCAACGGGCATCTATACAAGAACTATTGTACTACAGGTTCGCGCTATGTTCTGGTAGTCCCCAAGAGTCTCTACTTTTCAATTTTGAAAGCCATGCACGATGATCCAACATCCGGCTATTTAAGAGCAACGAGAACTTTCTACCGCCTTCAAGAAAGGATTTACTTGCCTAAAATGCATCAGACTATGCAGCAATATGTGTCTAGCTGCAATGAATGTCAAAGACGAAAGCGTTCTACAAGTACTCCTCCAGAAAGGCTACGTCCTAAGCCACCTCCAAGAACTCCATTTGAGCAAGTTGGAACCGACCGACTCGGTCCCTTTCCCCGGTCCTCCAAAGGATATCGTTAAATCATTTTGTATGCCGATCATCTGACCCGATACTACGAGATGGCCGCTATACCATCGGCTACTGCACGTGACTTGTGCTTCTTCATGCTACGCTAAGTGATTCTCTGACACGGATCTGCAAAAGTCATTATTAGTGGCCGTGGACTCCAGTTCATGGCAGAAGTCGCCGAAAAGATGCTTCGTCTATGTGCTTCAAGTTTTCGACCCTCTATGCTCTATCACCCTCAAACAAATGTTCTCATTGAACACACAAACAGAACTCTCATGAACATGCTTTCTAGGTATGTGTCATCAGATCACAAAAATTGGGACGATGCTCTGCCTTTTATTGCTTATTCCTTCAACACCGCACAGCATGAGACTACCGGCTACAGTCCCTTCTTTCTTCTTTATGCTAGACCGCTACGCTATACACTCGTCCAATTTTCCAGTTTTAGGGGCGAAGCTCCTTATAGCAGCAACCGTTCGCCCCTCGTAGTAGCAGTAGTAGTAGTAGTGTGTAACCAGTCTTACATTTTGACCTCCAAGGTGGTGCCGGTGAGAGATTTCTTCTGTGCATTGTTGAACAATAAAACATTCGCAGTGTGTGCGTTAACTAAAAGACGAATTCTCCTGTCTCTCATTCCTCCATAGCAGCCATTGGCATGTACATTGAGCACTATCTGACAAGAAAGGGTTGCTACGTTATACTCGCTGGGCGTAACCTTCTTGGTTTTAGAAAGGTTTAGCAAGCGTTGGGCCGCAGTGCCATGAATACAGTGAACTAGTATATACCATGAACTCGAGGTGGTTAAAGGTGGGAAGTAGACATGAAGCGCAAGCCGTAAAAAAGTGTGCGTGTGCCTTCTCTCGATCAGTCCTCGGAATGTCCGCTGGATGGTGGTGCTTCTATATGAGGAATATATGATGAAAAGATGCGAGATGGTGGTACTTGGAGTGTTGAATAGGTGGATGAACGGACACACAAACAGATGCATGGACGGACGCACGGATGGATGCATGAACGGACGCAGGAGCAGATGCATGGACAAGCGCAGGGACGGACGCACAGATGGACGTGTGGTCGCACGACCAGACCCACGCACGGACGGGCGGATGGATGCACGGACGGCCACACAGACGCACGCATGGACGAACGGAAGCAAGAACGAATGAACGGACGGATGCTTCGCCCCACTCTCCATCATTCACTCCATGGATATACTGCCATTTTTTTTTAGATCACAATGATCCCGCATATCTGAGACTATCTGTCGTACGGAAGAGGCCAGACAACTTGCTCATTTGTGCACTCTTGCTTCCCAACAACGCACGAAGGTACGGTTCGACAGACAATGCCGACACATCACATTTGAACACGGCGACTTGGTGTGGCTTTGGACTCCAGTGCGAAAACGGCGATTATGTAAAAACTGTTGGCGCATTATGTTGTACCCTATGTCATTGTTGGCCGCATTAAGTGACATGACGTACTGCGCTGCTCCCATTCACGCCAATGGCCGACGTTCTGCAAAGACAGAACTTACACATATTGCCCGTTTATAGCCGTTCATTCTTAGAAAGACTGACTGACTCGCCCGGTGGGCTTTGTCTGAGCGCAGAGAGATGTTACAATTGTAGTTTGGGTATGTGCACCTGTGTGTAGTGGGTCTACGGTTAAGAGAGGTGAAGAAAAAGAGGACATGCCTTGAGATCGCCACAGCTGAGCGCGTCTCAATAAACTCTGTTCGGGGCATGACAATATAAAGCAGCTACTCGCGACCTACTTGTAATGGAGACTGTAGAAACTCGTGGTGGAACGTTGAGGGAGGTGGAGGAGGATGAGGAAGAGGAGGTCGCAATGGTGGATCCAGGCCCTGCCTTGGTCACGAGCTTGGCACCCGAGATGGGCAGCTGGCTTTGAGCAATTATCTTCACTGCTGCAACAGGGTGGGACAAGGTAATAGAGTCGCCACTGAGAAACTTTAGAGCTCTGTGTATATTTCACTGACAACACATAGTGAAAACAAACTTTTTAACCAAGGACTGTACTGCTGTTATTTTTTCTCTTGGTTACGTCAAAAGATACGCTAGCACTTCTTGCATGTAGTTCTTGAGTAGCGGATGAAAATACTGTATTTACTTATAATGAATGCACTCGCATAATGGATACACCCCCAACTACAGTTGTCAAAATTTGAATTTTATTTCCCCACATAATAAACGCACAAGCTACATTCATCCGCTGCAGTCCCGCAAACAAACAACTTGCGCCTCAGTTTTTTTCATTATTACCGTATTTACTCGATTCTACCGCGCCTTCGATTGTAACGCGCACCCGATTTCCACGACGAAAAAAAAAAATTATGACATCGATTGCAACGCGCACCCATTTTTTTCGCCGGCTTGCACGAACACACCTCTAGAAAAAACAACTCCTTTCGGGAGCGTCTTCCATTTAAATATGAGGTACGGGGGGAAGCTTGTGCTCATCTGACGTGTAACAGAGGGTTGCCGTCACTGTAGTTTTACCGTGGACCGACGTCAGCATGCGAACTTGCTTCGCCCCCTTCTTCTCGACGGTTGCGGTGCCAGGCATATCAAAGTAAAGAGGCGCCTGATCGGCATTCCCGATTTGCCCAAGCAGGTAGCCGTTGTTGTGCCGCAAGTTTAGGACGAACCTGTGAAAACTGTGAAGCTTTTTATCCTACTCCTCTGCAGAATTTTTCGCATATGCCCGTTCACTTTCGGAAGGAAAAGCCTTTCCTCTTCATAAAGTTAGTTAGCCAGCACTGCTCGCTTTAAACTGGCTCCGCATTACACCTTTTTCTAAGGCTAACTGCATAGCCCGCACTTGGAGCAGTTCTGTCGTCACGGGCCGCTGTGCCGCTCGCTGCTCAAGCACATACTCGCCGAGCAGCTCTTCAATTTGCGGAAACCGACCCTGCTGTGGTCCACTGAAGCCTTTGCGTGAAGCTTTGCTGTCGACAATCTTCTGCTTTTGTTTCCGCCAGTCCCGCACGCACATTTCAAAAACTCCGAACGACCGCGATGTGGCCCGATTTCCGTCCGTTTCTGCACACGCGATGACTTCCCTTTTAAAAGTAGCATCGTGGTGCACTCGAGTTTTTGGAGTCAGTCCTTCCATGTCGTCGATGCTAATGTACTACAAGATGACGAACTCCTCAGCACACGTACGAAGTGCCGCACATGGGAAACACATAGGCAGAAATGGCCGAACGCATAGGGAGCGACCATTTTGAAAATGCCGATGGCAATAGAATGACCGTATTCATTTTTTTTCGTACTCGATTCTAACGCACATGCGATTTATCAACCCGCTTAACGGGAAAAGGTGCGCGTTAGATTCTAGTAATTACAGTATGCCAACCCCTCCCTCCCCCCCTCGGTCACCTCGGCTGGCTACTTTCACCCCTTCGCCTGTTCGCCCGCTGCCGCTTGACCTATTGTTTTGTTTTTTTAGATGCAAAGCAGCTCTTTGACTAGCCTGCGTAACGCTGTCCCTCCATACACCCCACTGTGCATGCTCGTGTTTCGATTCTCGTGCCCCATGCTCGCGTCTCGTGCTGGCCTGGGAAGACACCCACAAGACTGTCGCTCCCCTCCCCTTCTCTCGCCTCACAAGGCCAATGCAGGCAGCGTTTGCTAGTAAAAAACCGACTCCTCGCACAGCAGAACCGTTCACTGGCCACCCCATATATGTACGCACTGGATCGCGCGTTCGGATTTCAGTCAAGGCTGTCTTTACTTAGCTTTCGCTTATGAGCGCCAGCCTCAACGTCGCTGCCAGTGAAAGCGTTATCACTCGCTGCTTCGCAGCTACACATGGTTCCTATTAGCCAAATATGGTGGAAGTTTTTTTCGTTGTTTCTATCTGTGAGCGGCAAACGCCCTTTCTTTTTTTAACTATCTATGCACTAGACCGGGTTCACGAACAGTGCAAGCGTAGAGACATTGCAGCTGACAAGCACACAGCAAGCTAAGGTCACGAAACTGCTTGCGCCAACCAAACGCTTCCTGCAAATAGGAAACTTCAAGGCAAAACCACATGCATGCGATAGTCAAGCAAAAACGACAGGGTTTTCTATTGCGATGGCTGTTGCAAAGGGCCATTTGTCGCTATCGCGTCGCAGGTTTCTCGAAAACAAGAAGAAAATGAATTCTCGCAAAGAAAAAATTGTGACTATTTCCGCAACATGTAGCACTCCGATTCACGCTTTGGTTGCAATTTGCTTTTTGTGCTTGTTATCTCCTGTAGTTAAAGAAACGCAAGATATACGCTACCTTTTCTACCGTAACTTCTCATGTGGGCAGTGAGGCGGTGGCCGTATTTTATCATTGATCTTGTTATCGATGGTTTGTCTTAATGATTCGGTGGTAGCTTGCTGTAATGTTGGTTACTTGCTACAATGTCGACGGTGGCGTCGCAGTTGTCGTGCGAGGTTGCGGCGAAGTTGACAAAGTGCGACGTAGCATCGTAGTGCCCCCTTTTGGGTGCCCCTCGAGATAACAGCAGATACCACTGTTGCGATTCAACAATTAAGTGAAAAGATATGCACGAAATGCTTTTATGACGTGTACGGGGGGGCGCAAAGACAGCTTGCAAAAAATAGCGCCATCAATTACCGAAGATGAGCTAAGTGAAACAAAGAAGCTGTTTCCAAACAGTGTATGCGTGCACTCAAACGTCGCTATAACAAAGTTGCATCTTACACAAAATTACCGTATTTACTCGCATAATCCTCGCGCTCACATAATTCTCGCACTCCCCACATTGTCCAACAAAAATATGATTTTTTTTCCTCGGGTAATTATCGCACCACCAAAAATTGACGCAATAACGTTGTCTGCTCGTTCCAGCCGTTGATGATGATAGCACGCGCCATCTGGCGGTCTTTCTTAAGCATCAAGCGTACTATCATTGCACAGAGATCCAATTCGAGCCAAGCCAAAGCGGCAAGTGCGCGTTGCGGCGTGCTTTGTATGTTTTGTCGGTAATCTTGTCACGTTATGGGGCGATACTGAAGCTACCTGGCTGCTTTAAAGTTGAAAGTGATTGATTATGCACTAAACAACGGCAACAGGGCCGCCGGTAGGCGCTTTGGAGTCGACGAGTTTTGTGTTCGCTACTGGTGACGGCAGCTGAAAGCCACCAAGACAGGTTGGGCCTGCCGTGTGCCTAAGACTGGGATTGATGGTAAACTTTATTTCTTCAGAAGGAAACTCAGGACAATTCTGTTAAATAGCCACCAGCCCAATACTGACATCCTATGCTTACTTTTTGAGGTCTCCAGTTGAGTGATGAACGCTATCACAATGCCCACAAGCTTTGCGTATGGTATTCTCATTCTGCACTATTTGCTTGCACTTTTTGTGTATCAAATAAATCTTGCCTTATGTTGAACCTCAGCTTTTATTATTGAGGTAAATTTTAATTAGTACTTCTCAAAGCTTGCTGTTAGTTGCTGGTGTGAGAATCCCGATTTGTGGCCACTTTGTTTTCTTTTTCGCTCTGTACGTTTTCGTGGAAAGTTTTTCCCGCGTAATTATCGCACCTCCCCAACTTTGCATCGTTTTTTTGCCGAAAAAAGTGCAAGGATTATGCGAGTAATTACGGTAGCTTTTTTATATCCAAAATTCGTTATTAAGGTTTATTCGTAACACTATATCTATTGCAAGACTATTTTTCAGTTACTTTGCTATAATTGATATTTCGTTGTATCCGGGTTCATTATATCAAGTTCAAGTGTAAATTAATTTCAAAAGGCGAAGCGACCTACCTTTTTTTGTGTGTGTGTGACTACCGCATTTTTCGCTCATACTCAAAAAGTTTTCACAAAATTTGCCCCGTGTAGTATATGCACCCCCAACTTTGCTCCGATTTTTCGAGAAAAAAAAAGCGTCCTATACGCGAGTAAATGTGGTAGTTCCAGCAACCGGTTATTCTACCACTATGGATTTAAAGGACGCCAGACACCAAAATTGAAACCTCAAGATGTTTGTGTTGTTTGATTATCCTGCATACGGAGGCACTTCTTATCAATTATTAGTGCTGGAAGTTAGCTCTAAGATTTTATATTGGTTTTGAAGTAAGCGGGAGTCCTCATCTGAGTTGGCAGCTCCTCATGACATTGCTACAGGCATGACGTACACCGAGGCCCCGTGTGACGTTCCATGAGTAAGGTGAGTGTAGTTGACATCAGAGAACACTCATGGGCAGTGCACAACGGCCCAATTGGTACTCAGCAAGAACTATTGTTCGTCACCCTTCTTGCTCTATTGTCGGGCTGCTCACAAGGTAGTTTTGGCTGCTTACGGAAGCAATGCTTTTTTTTTCCTTTTTTCAACAGGGACACCCTCAAAGCACCCGCATCATTTCATTCTTCCCCACGCATGGTTCCCCCGATCTACACAAACATAATGAGGTGAAAGAGGTTAAATGCAAAGACGCAATGTCAAGGACTCCTCTCAACTGCACACTTTTCTGTCTGTTCCAATCGACGTTGTCTGCACGCAGGCCACCAGCAGGTGGCAGATGGCCAAAGGTCAGCCACTCACTGCCTTCGTGGCGATACTGCATGATGGCCCCCTTGGGCACCGAGATGGTGGCCTTGCCGTATGAAGGTGATGGACACGGCAGCTGTGGAGCCCCACCACCCATCGAAGGAGGAACCGGGGCAGGAACGCGTGGCACTCGAACAGGCATGCGGGGGTTCACGGTCACCGCCCGTGGTCGCAGGCGCACCACACCCGGCTCGCCAGTCATTGCCACGGATGCTGATGGCACTGCACCGGTATTGCAGAGCATTATGTTGAAGTTCGTTGAACTGATGTGTTTCGATTCTGGCAAAGAATACAGCAGCCCTGGTATTAGTTAGCGAGTTAAAGGTTAAAAAGTAGTAGTGGTGAATCACCAACCAAGTCCCTTAGATCCTTATGTATTCGCTGACTGCTTAAACTGTAGCGTCTAGTCTCAGACATAACGGTTAGCATGTATTGTGATAATCTTTGGTCACATAGAGATTGACTGCACCACTTGACTTATTACGTAGCTGATGTCAAAACGTGCTGCAAACACATGCTGCTACCCGCATTTCACCTAACTACAAAGATTTCCAAATCGGTGATTTTGACTTCAGTGTGATTCGCCGATTGTAGACGGTGATGACAAGCAACGTGGAGCAGAACAAGAATGACATGTGCCGGGTTCCTGTGCATGCCAAAACAAGAGTAGCAGGCACAATTCGTGTATCAAATGGGGACTGCCGACAGAAAGTAGCCTTTTTGCAAAAGCCCAGATTTCATATGGTAGTTAACTACCCCAGTCATCGATCAGACGTGCAAGTCTTCTGTCACAGAATGAAGATCTTGCCTTCTTAAGCGATAGACTGCATAATTGAAAAACACACATTGAAATCCCAACTGCCGAAATCGCAAGCCACACACCTGGAGTGGTGACAACAGATGTGACACTGGTCAGGGCGGCAGGGGAAGAAGGATGAGCGGCTGAGGAAGCTTGTAGGCCCATGACCACAGGTGCCTTGCCCTGATGAACAAGTGGTGCTGTGCCCGGTGCAGAGACTGTCTTCACCACGGGCACACTCAGGTGTGGACGTTGCAAGCCTGAAGACATGGGGCTGGATGCTGCCGTGGTGGACACTAGGATCACCTGCAGTAAGCACGAAAGATGTCGGCACAAGTGTAGTACGTTTCTGTATCGTTTGCACTTGAAGAGTTTGATCTCTCAGTACACTAAAAAAAAACTGCACACTATGAAATATCCTTCTTTCAAGTAAGAATAATTGCCCTCTGGTGTACGCATATTTCCTTTCATAAAAACCTTGCACTGATTGCTTTCATATCCAAAATGCCATGTCAAGCCAATAGCAAGCATGCCATTCATGACCTGGAAGTACTGAGCGCACATTGACAGGAAAAGGAAAGGCATCCCAAAGGGTGAAAGACTTTTGGAGTGTAATTTGAAAAAGAAAGGTCAGGATCAAGATACGCATAGGAATAAGCTAAATTGGGTGAGCTAATGAGTGCTTGCATAACATAAAAGTTACACACGAATGAAGAGAATAATACACAATTTTGTTATGGGGTCAGAGACTTCTGTATAAATGCAATCACAGAGGAACAACCTTAGGCGAGAATCACAATGGCTGATAGGCACACTCCTGCTCAGGGCCCCATGAGAATGTGGTATCCTTCTTCAGCAAATCTGTGAGTGGCCTGGCATCGTCGGCAAAGTTTTTCACAAAATGATGAAAGTAGGAACATAAGCCGATGAAGCTCTGGACGTCGGATGTAGAACAGGGCACCGGAAAGCTACGGACGGCGCCGATCTTTTCGGGATCTGGTTGGACGCCATGGGCGTTTACAAGATGACCCAGAATGGTAATCTGATGGCGGCTAAATTGACATTTCTTGGAGTTTAGTTGTAGCCCAGCTGTTCTGAAGACTGCGAGAATTGCAGCGAGACGAATCAGGTGGCTATCGAAAGTAGATGAACAGACTATCACATCGTCTAGGTAACAGAGACAAGTAGACCACCTATAACCACGCAAGAGAGAGCCCATCATTCTTTCGAATGTGGCAGGGGCGTTACACAGTCCAAAAGGCATCACCTTAAACTGGTATAAACCATCCGGTGTAATGAAGGCCGTCTTCTCGCGGTCCATCTCATCAACAGAAATCCGCCAGTAGCCGGACCGAAGATCAATAGACGAGAAGTACGTAGCGCCCTGCAGGCAGCCCAACGCGTTATCGATGCGTGGTAGTGGGTATACGTCTTTTCGCGTGATCTTGTTGAGGTAACGATAGTCAACGCAGAAGCGCCAGGTACTGTCCTTTTTCTTCACAAGGACGACAGGGGAGGCCCAAGGACTACTTGATGGTTCTATGACACCTTTGTCGAGCATTTTTTTCAACTTCCGCTTGGATAACTCTGCGCTCAGTCCGCACCACGACCAATCCGCACCACAACAACCGTCGCCGCCGGGTTGTGGTGCGGACTGGGTCATTCTGCAAACATTGACTGCGGTCAATGTTTGCAGAATGCGGCGACTTTTTACTTGCTCAAACTGACGACACTTTTTGATGATCGCGTCCATGGTGGAACAGCGCCTGCACAGCAGGAGATTGAGCGCGTCGTCCGCAATCCCTCTCAGGACATGCTCTACCTTGTCACCTTCTGTCATGTCGCTTTCGGCCTTTCGGCAGAAGGCCAGCACGTCTTTAATGTATGCGAGGCATGATTCCGTTGGGGATTCGGCACGGCAGGCCAATTCCTTTTTGGCGGCGATCTTACGACTGGCAGTTTCGCCAAACACCTCTCGCATCTTTTCTTTGCATTGGTCCCAGCTAGTGAGTTCTTCTTCATTGTTTTCGTACCGCACCTTCGTCGTGCCTCTCAAGTAAAACAGCACATTAGCCAACTGAAGTGTGGGATCCCATCTGTTCGGCACACTCACTCGTTCGAACATGGCCAACCAATCGTCAACGTCGACGCCATCAGTCCCGCAGAATGTACCGGGATCCTTAAGTGGCGTGAAAACGTATGGTTGCGACGCCGTGTTCTTCGGAGACACTGACGTTGACGCGGAGGGCTCAGCATTGGCCATGGCTGGAAAACCGATGCGGCGTCCGCTGCGAAGCTCCATTGCCTGATGGTTACCCAGCACCTCCACCAATATGTTACGGGGTCAGTGACTTCTGTATAAACGCAATTACAGAGGAACAACCTCAGGCGAGAATCACAATGGCTGATTGGCACACTCGCACGCCTGTCAGCTGATTCTGTCCTTCCTCTTCCTTTACTTCATTTCCGTAATGATATGAATGCTCGCTTCATGTGTTCTGCCTTCCGTTGCTGCCTAGTTGGTGCTCAAATGTCAAGAAAGTGTGCTCTTGTTAGCGTACCAATTATTACATAAGATAGTCCTTCCCTTGGAGATTGCCATTACATTTCACCCTCCCTACATAAAAGGGCACTGATCTCACGAGCGAGAAATTCACGTTTCAGAATCAGGGAAAGAATGACATTTTTTTATGACACCATGCAGCATGGCTTTGCAATATTCGTCATGAAGAAAGCAGCCAGTGTGTTTGAAAGCTGTATAAAAAGTACTTTATTGCTAAAGAGAGGTGTGCTGCCAGAACCTCAGAAACCCAAGCGATGCACACAAACTTACTACTTCTGAACAGATTCAGGAAAGGTTTCTCACAAGCATCATCGATGTTTTCTTTTTTATTACTGAAAGAACGAAGCCTCAGTGAGGTCCCTCTGCAGAGATATGATGCATCAAAGAAAGGTAGTCATGAAGTACAGTCGTACTCCGCTACAACGAATGCCGCTTCAACGAAATTTCCACTACAATGAAAAATTCACGATTCCCATCAGTGGTCCATAGGAGTCAATGCATAAATGTTGTCGCAACAACAAACACTTTTTTTTTCAATCGTCCCGCTTCAACGAAATTTTATGATGCGATTCCATGCTCAGATACTTATTGCTATGCAGGAAACCGAATCTCTAACATTTCGATGCATTTCCAGAGCCTGACAAATGCGCCAAAAAAGTCTACAACACGCGTTGGCACCGCCAGAAACTGTCGCTATACCGCCGCTGTTCAGCCAGCATGGGTGCCACCATTGCTCGATAGTGATGGCAACGAGACTGCCCGACTGCCCTGCTTTTGCCACTGGCTTGCTTTTGAGCCGCAGATGATCTTAAGCTGAAGCTCAGTCGCTCAGTTCATGTCTTCCTTCATGCAGCTGCTGGGTGCAACCGTGGAACGATGTCTTTTCCGATTCCGGTGCTTATCATTACGTTCTCGCTTGGCCAGTGTGGTACTAACTAATCAGAGCTGCTGTTCGTCCGCATTATCAACAAAATCAGCTAGCCACGAGTGATGGATGATAAGAATGGTATAGAATAATGCAAAAGTCGTCGTTCCACGATACCCTGCCTCCATCTCGGCGTTGCCGGATACTTTTGATGGCAGACAGCTGCTGGTGTTAACGTGTTAATGCAACTGTTTGGTTTGTTCACGAAAGCGGTTTCAGGCGTTCTTTCAGCGTGCTTTTCACCATGGTCTTGCTATACATGGGTGAGAATCACGTCGCGACGCTGGTGGGAAAGAATAAGAAGCAGCGGACATTTTTTGAATTTTGAGAATAAACGTTCCTTTGTTTTCCTAGCTCAGATCACAATATTTTTTTTTTATTTCACTACAACGAAATTTTCGCTTCAACGAAATTTTTTCCGCGCCCCATCAGTTTCGTCGTAGCCGGGTCCGCCTGTAGCCAAGTGTTTGAACAAATGATTCTTCTGCTAGAGTCGACGTTTTGTTCCGACAGAAACAACTCCCCTTTTTGAAACAGCAGATACAGCCACCTGAGGCTCATGTTATTTGACCATTGTTGGATCCTTTGACGTAATCTTTTCAAGAGTCTTACATCGCAGGGTTCCAGTGTATTTCTATATAAACTATTCCAATACAGCATTTCGATCTTTAGCGATGGTTCTACAGACACAAAAACCTTCCTCACAGTTCCGTACCCTTTTGAAGACCTTTCTTCGCCATTGCGTAAGTTCCATGAGCAGGTTTCCTGTGCTGTTAAGTTTTGTTTTAAATGAAACGAAGTTTCGTGCTATGACAATACCTTACGTATACACTATTTCCAGAGTAAACTGTGAGATGGCTCAATTAAAAACAGCTCGATTTCTTTTGATGCACCATCGGTACAAAGCAAAATTCATTCTCCAAACTAGCTTTCAGACAACACACAACGGAGTAGGCTTTTTCAACTCTTTCCTGTGATACTGCAGACCCAAACTTGCCCAAAGCATGTAACAAATGGTAGAACAATTGATAATGACCAGCAAAGCTATGTGATAACAAACGGTACACCAGCTCGCAAGTAAAGGAACACTTATGGCTAACCTTCTGAGAGCATGTTGGCACATTCGTCGTTCTTTGCGGCACCACAGGGACCCTGAGCTGCGTTGTGGATGCTGCAGGAAGGCTAACAACCTTCGTCGTCACACTGGGCGAGACGGAGGTGCTGGGAAGTGATGTAGGAACCACCACCTTCGTTACGACAGGGCTGTTGGTGGTAACCCGTGCAAGTGGGGCGGCAGTGGGAGTAGGCGCAGGAGCAGCCGAGGCAGGGATAGGCACAGCTGCAGCCGCCGTGTTGGTTGTGAGGGCGACCGTGGTAGGAGGGGATGTAGGCATGATCGCTGAAGCCGCTGCATTGCTGGTTGATGGCAAGGAGTCCAAACTCAGGGAGCGCTTCCTCTTGCGCAAGGTGTTGTCTTCATCTGCTGAAGAAACATCAGGAACAACTGCGAAAAAAAAAAGAAAGTGAAAGTGCAGTTGAAACACTATTATATCAACATAATCCAGTCAAGACCAAGACAAATGCTTAGGGAAAGCTTATTAGTATAGCAGAAGCTTGGACCTTCACAAAGCTCCTGACCAAAGTGCAACAAACTTCATACCATTCAACATTTGATCAGTTACTTTGCTATAGTGATTTTGTTGCTAGGCACATTTAAATTAGACAATGCCATAGATGACAAGGTAAGATACATTGCAAGTTCATTCCGAGAAAATTACAATATTTCTAATTACCCGATGACTGGCCTATCCCCCAAAGTGGGTGTGAGCCAACTGTTCAAGCGTTTTACTTCCACAACGGCAAGTTATAATAATACACATCACATAAAGCCAGCAACAACGTACGCCTTCCCAAAGGGCGTGTTCGGAAAAAAAAAGTCGATAATGTGCTTTTGGAATGAAAAAATAAAGAAAGAGCCCCGCCGCGGTGGTCTGGTGGCTAAGGTACTCGGCTGCCGACCCGCAGGTCGCGGGATCGAATCCCGGCTGCGGCGGCTGCATTCCCGATGGAGGCGGAAATGTTGTAGGCCCGTGTGCTCAGATTTGGGTGCACGTTAAAGAACACCAGGTGGTCGAAATTACCAAAGCCCTCCACTACGGCGTCTCTCATAATCATATGGTGGTTTTGGGACGTTAAACCCCACATATCAATCAAAATAAAGAAAGAGTGTAAAAAAAGAGGCAATAATAAGTAAGCACCCCTTACGCTTTTAAACGTGAAGCATTTCTTAGCGAACTTCGGCGACATTGTGCGTATCTATCCATCTAGCCGCCTACGACTTTTAACTCTCCTGGCCGTTTCGATAATGATATCCATACCAAACTTGGTATGGCATAACATGACTGTATGAACATATTTGACTGGTCATAACATGAAAATCATGACATTTGTGTCATGAATGTCATGTCACAAGCGACAGACCCTAACATGAAAATCATGACATGCGTGCCATATAACAACATGACTACATGCCACGCTCATGATGCGCTCGCGGCCGTTTCGCTAGCTTCACATGCACCAAAATCGGTGTTACGCGACGCGAACGGATCACATAGCCAAATGACACATACTAGCATGATAGCCATGACATGCGTGTCATGTCACAACCTGACTACATGCCACACTGATGATGCACTCGCGGCCGTTTCGCTAGCTTCACAAATGCCGAATTTGGTATTACTTGACGCCAATAGATGACGAAGGTATGTGACTGGTGCAAACATGATAATCATGACATGCGTGTCATGTGAGAACATGACTACATGCCACGCGACTACTGCGTCACGTTAATACATTTCGACGTGACACTGTGAGCGTGCTCGCCAGCGTTATTTCGTTGCATCACGCCGGTGTTGCCACGCCAGGCAACGTTCCTGCAATATACTCGCAGGCGCGCCCCCCGCTGCGTTGCTTTGACGCATGCGCGTTTCAGCGCATCCGGCGTCCCTCCGTCACAAAAAGAGGGAGACGCAGTGTTGTCTGGGTAACGCATCGGCGCGAAATGCAGCATGTCATATTTCGCGCCGGTTGCCATTGGGCCGCGCCGACAGACGCTGGTCGTGCCGGTCGTGCCTAGCGTCAGACTAAAGAGTTCTCGCATTTTGCTAACGTAGTGTCGCTGTGCCCCGTGTGCGTGCGCATTCACGCTACATTGGAATATATTGGGCCCTTCATGATGCACTCGCGGCCATTTTGCTAGCTCTACGTATACCAACTTTCGTGTTACGTGACGTCAATGAATGACAAAAGTATATAACTGGTGCAAACATGATAATCCTGACACGCGTGTCATGTAAGAACATGACAACATACCGCGCTCATAGTGTGCTGGCGGCCATATCGCTAGCTCCACATATACTAAATCTGGTATCACGGGACGTGAATATATCACGAAGGTAATGGTGCATTCAGACGACGGACCGAATCCCGATGTGGCGGGACAGACGGCGCATCACGTGACCTCACATCAGCGATTCCCCTCGTCCGCGCGGCTTGCGGACAGATGACCCCAACCTGTTCCTCACATCGGGATTCTGGCGGGAGAAAGCCGATACTTCAGCGGATTAGCTCGGGGTTTCTGGCAACCAGTACACTTTTCGTCTGCTCGCGGCATGTCCTCCATGGCTCGCGGACAGCTGCATGACTGGTCGGCATCATCTACGCTTGCGCAGGGTTTACTTAGTTTCCGAAGGCTTTGTTCTCAGGAGATTAAATACGCAGAAATCGCATTTGGTGGTTCGGGAAATGTCGCCGCCCTCGTTTGACACGCGAGATTCTTAGCCGTCATGGTGGTGAAATATTCTAATTTTTGCAACCGGCGACGTGCCGCTTCTAAAAAAGGATTAGAGACGCGTTCAGAAGTTCTACAAGTGGGGAACAGTGTAGTTGAAAGAACATTCTGCCAGCAACTCTCTTTTCTCCTGAAAGAATAAAACTCCTTGTTCATTTGTCACAACGCGACAGACATCGCAGTCAAGCGTCGCTTCTTGCGGGCATCCATCTTGAATACCGTATATACTCGTGTAAGGGCCGCCCTCGTGTAAGGGCCGCACCCCAACTTTGAAAGCGGATATTTCGAAAAAAAAAAAAACAAAAGTTCAAAATGTCCCGCCAGAAAAGTGTAGTTAGTTCATTTACAGCCAGATGGCGCTGCACGCTTTTCCGCTTTTATCTACTTCCGCCGACGCGCCGACCACGCTGTTGACAGCGCGCCGCCATATTTGCCTTGTGCGGCCTCTTTGTTGGCATCGTTCCTAGCATCGTGTCGATACGTTGGCAGCGCGACTTCAGATCGGTGTCGTCGGTGTCACTTTGTTGGTTGTAGTGAACCCTGCAGAAGCCAGCGCACGTGACGGACGATGGGCCGGCATCTGAGATCATTCACTGCAGCATTTAAGCTGCAAGTGATTGACTATGCCGAGAGCACGGGAAGCGGGAAGCTGGACGAAAGTACGACGTCGATGAGAAGCGCGTGCGTTACTGATGAATCAGAAAGATGCCTCGCCGCTACTAACAGGAGCCGAAGGCGTTTCGCGGGAAAAAGTGCAAGTACCCGCAACTCGAAAGCGAGCTCGTCAACTACGTCGTCGACACACGAAGGGACGGCTACGCCGTATCGACTGACATGATCGCGTCAAAGCCCTCAGCATCGCTCGCCACATGGAATACCCCCGGCACAATTCAAGGCAAGTCGGGCTGGCTACGCGTTTATGAACCGTAACCAGCTTTCTATCGGCGCCGAACGACGATTTGCCAAAACTGCCGCGCGAGTACGAAGACCACGTCATTAAGTTTCATCGCTTCGTGAATGCTCTCAGGAGGGAGCATGAATACGACCTGTCCCAAATTGGGAATGCGGACCAGACACCTGTGTGGTTCGATGCACCGGAAAGCACCACAGTGGATTTAAAGGTGCGAAAGTGTGTCTGTGGCACGACTGGTGCAGACGCCAAAGGTGCACTGTGATGTGTGCATCACGGCAGACGGCAGGGGCTTCCGCCGTACGTCGTATTTAAAGGAAGCTCTCCCAAAAGAGAAGTTCCCTCAGGGAATCGTCGTACGTGCGCAAGAGAAGGGCTGGATGTCCGAGGAACTGGTCGTTGACTGGATTAAGACCGTCTGGGCAAACAGACCTGGAGGGCTGTTACAACGGAAAGCCCTCCTTGTTTTGGACAGCTTAGGGGCCACTTGACCGACCGCGTCAAGAACCGAGTTGCCGCAACTCGTACGGACTTGGCCGTCATTCCCGGTGGCCTGACGAGTGTGCTGCAGCCGCTCGACGTATGCGTCAACAGACCATTCAAAGTGGAATTTCGCCGATGTTACTCTGATGGATGCTGGAGGCGTCCACGAGAAGACCCTACAGGACGGCTGAAGCGGGCGTCGCTCCAACAGTGTGTGAATGGATTTTGAATGCGTGGCGTGCCATGTCAGTAGAAGTAGTTGCTAAAAGCTTCAAGGTAACGGGAATTTCGAACTCCATGAACGGCACCGAAGATGACCGTCTCTGGGAAGACGCGGACGCCGAGGCGAGCTCCTCCGAGAACGAGGACAGCGAAATGGAATCCGAATAAAAACATTTCTGGCATGTCATTTGTGACTCTTGCACTCTGCTACTGTTGCAAAACAGTACAGACCTTTGGCCTGTACTGCCTGTACTAAATCGGCCTGATTCGTGTAAGGGCCGCACCTAGCAAAATTTTCGAAAAAAAAGTGCGGCCCTTACACGAGTATATACGGTACTCTAAAACCGGTCTGCTGCCAGCAGGCGCAGGTGAGCGCCGAATCTGCTGTCGAGGGTAATCCGGCTGTTTTCTCCTAGAATACCGTCTGTCGTGTGGATGCACCTGCCGACGGATCATCCACGAATTAGCTGTCCGCGCCCACGACACTAAAGTCAAATAACAATTTACGCCAGAGTGAAAGCTCAATGTATGATATCTAAAATGACAATATTATCAGCAGCAGTGCCCTACTTACTGAGAAATTAAGGTAAATGCACAAGAATACATGCGCCGCAGTAGGACATTCTCAAAATGATCCCTATGATGTCAGACGAACCACCTACAATTAATCACTAGTAATCGATCCAGCTGCACAAAATAAAGAACCTCCCATGCATCAAGAGACAATAAAAAGCCGCTTGTTCTTTTCTGCTAGATTCATAGAATAAAGAACTGCTGGACGTCACTATGGGGAATGACGCGAGTGGTTTAAAAATTCAATTTTCGCATGGTTAAACTGGGCAGGCTGTGCCATCTAGCGGGGTCCAGTTGAACCAAAACACGTCTGCCATCTTGAACCTAATGGCAGGAAATTGATCAATGCCCGTTGTTGCTGCTGTGGCTCCGCTGCTTTCGTTCTGCTGCTACTAGTGTCGTTGGCCGGGCAGTAAACCGGGCAACGTTGTGTAAGGCAACAGTGACATCGGAGGGTCCGCTTCTTCAGGTGGGTAATTCGAAGTGCACTAACTCGATGCGGGCCACTAAAACGTCATTTTATTACAAAATAAGTCCTTCCTTGGCACAAAAGTAACACTACTGGACCTGCTACTTCCACAATCATTATCTTTTTAATAGTTTCCTTTAGTGTCCCTTTCACCAGTTGTGCCTAAAAAAAAAGGTTCCCCTTCTTTTATTAACCCCATCACACAAAGTGCGTGGATAAAGCCTAGTGAGACAGTGTATTTCAAAAATAATAAGTGCTAGACTAGTGCACTTGCACGCACAACATCACGAGTGGATTCAGCAGCTGCTAATATCGAAAAAAGCCAAATGTTAATGCCAAGGGCACCAATGAGAGCACCAAAAGTGCAGTACACTCACTCGGCAGAGGTTCTGCCTTTGCAACAGCTGGGCTTGGCACCTTAGGCATCGAGCCACTGGCGGTCGGTGGCGTCCACGCCGCACTTGGACGCACAACTGCAGCTGCCTGTAATGGCCGGGGCGACGTCGTCGGACCATTGAGCCCCGAACATGATGGCGTGGCAGCGCTGGGGCTGTTCCCAGTAACTGTGACACAAAACAATAATGTTTCGAGAAATGCCTTACTTGCACTAATTCGCACTTCGACAATCCGGAATCTCTTGTAAAAATTTTTTAGCACCAGCTTTGCCGAGGGTTTTAGGGTGCTCAGTGCTGCTCATGCTGGCTCAGAATAATCTCTATCCTCTGATATTGCAGTGTTATGTACTGTGGTGCCGACGTCAATATGAAATCCAGGCAATTTATCAATATTTTACTAACTAAAAAAAATTTCATTGGAATTTCAGTACTTACAAGGTTGAGATTTGGATCAATTAATATTGAAAAGGACAAGAGGTAAAGAAAGCCAGTTCCAGAATGCTGTATTGAAAGTGCTGTCACTGCCCATGGGGCAGCTAAAATATTTCAAAGAGGTAACAATATGTACTACATACAATGAAGCATTCATAGAAGAATACAGCATACAATCTGTCACATATTCACTACGAAACTTGGAAAGAGATTTCACCTCAACTTGCAGCCCAATCTGCATCCCTACATGCAATACAGTCGAACCCCGCTACAACGAAACTGACAGGGCGCGGAAAAAATTTCCTTGAAGCGAAAATTTTGTTGTAGCGAAATCGAAAAAATATAGCTGATATGAGCTAGCAAGACAAAGGAACGTTTATTCTCAAAATTCAGACAATGTCCCCTGCTTCCTATTCGTTCCCAGCAGTGTCACGACGTGATTCTCACCCATGCATAGCGAGGCAACGCTGAAACAACGCCTAAAGCCGCCTTCGTGAACGAACCAAACCGTTGCATTAACACGTTAACACTAGCTGTCCACCGTCAATAGTATCTGACAACGCCGAGATGAAGGCATGATATCGTGGAACGGCGACTTTTGCATTATTCTATGCCATTCTCATCATCTATCACTCGTGGCTAGCTGATTTTGGTGATAATGCGGACGAACAGCTGCTCTGATTAGTTACCACACTGGCCAAGCGCGAACATAATGATAAGCATCAGAATCAGAAAAGGCATCGTTCCGCGGTTGCCCCCAGCAGCTGCGTGAAGGAAAACATGAACTGAGCGACTGAGCTTCAGTTTCGGATAGTCTGCGGCTCAAAAGCAAGCCAGTGGCAAAAGCAGGACAGTCGGGCAGTCTCATTGCCATCACTATTGAGCAATGGCGGCACCCATGCTTGCTGAACAGCGGCTGTTTCTGGTGGTGCCAACGTGTGTTTTAGACTACGTTGAGGCATTTTCAGGCTCTGTAAATGCATTGAAATGTTAAAGATTGGGTTTACTGCATAGAAATAAGTATCTGAGTTAGGAATTGCATCGTAAAATTTCGTTGAAGCGGGACGATCGATGAAAAAGTGTTCGTTGTGGCGACAATATTTATGCATTGACCCCTATGCACTACTGACAGGGAATTGTGAATTTTTCGTTGTAGCGGAAATTTCATTGAAGAGAGGTTCGTTGTAGACGAGTCTGTTGTAGCGGAGTTCGACTGTAAAAAGTTGTAAAGATGTACTGTATAGTAGAACAATACTAAGAAGCCAGTGGAATATTGAGGCTTGTACAAGGTCATTAGTGGCCAACAGCAAATGTCACTTAATGCTCAGAGGTATCTGTTCTGGAGTGCGTGAATACTTTCTTGTAATTTTTCTTTTTCTGGGTTCAATATAGGGACGTTATTCTCTGTACTCTCTTCTTTGTAGTGGGTACCTGTAGCTTAAGGGCATGCCAAGGCTCAGTGCACAATCACTAGCCCACACCAGAACGTGTTCAAGAACACATGTAGCAAATATGCTATATAACCACCACCAAACAGCTGCCCACATTTTCAGGCCCCTTTGGCCTATGGCCGCCACTCACATTGAAGCAGCTCCTTTTCAAGGGCGGCTGCGACGCTGGAACTGGTGGGAGAGGCAGCGGCGCTCTTGGCCGCTTGAGCACTCGCCAAACTGTTCGCGACGCTATTGGCCAGTGCACTGAAGGCCGTCTGCGGCACTAGCCGGGGCATCAGTGGCACCAAGCGTCTTCCTTCCATGGCCCAGTTGGATGACGTGTTGGGGCCCACAATGCTGGAAGAAACAAGAGAGCATTTAGTATTCATTCGTCTTCCCTCAGAAAACCAGTCTCGTAAATAGCTTCTTTCTATAATCAAGGTATCAGAAAGCACTCACATGGGCTGTGCCATACTTTACCAAGTAACGAATGCTACAAAGATTTTTAGAATTCGTCGAGTACAAGCGAAGTTATAGGGATCTGTCGTAACCTTTCAGCACTTTCTCCTGTCATCCCAGGGAGCATGCTGAAAGCTACATATTAGATGCCAAGGGGAGGAGAAGCTAAGTCTATATGCCAGCAAGCGCAACCACCTTGAGCACTATCTTTTCTTTCTTTTAGGGGCGAAGCTCCTTATGGCATGGCTTGTGCTTCCCTTGTTGTAGTGTGTAACCGACGGGGGCACATACCCAAAAGAGCGGTCCTTAGTTTGTCCGTTGGATGGTGGCACTTTTATATGATGAATGCAAATGAAAAGATGTGAGATGGCTGTACTTGGAGTGTCCACTAGATAGACGGACCGACATACAGGTGGACGGACGGACTAACGGATGCACAGACAGACAGATAGAGGGGCGGACGTGCGGATAGAAAGACAGACAGAGGGACGGCCGCACGAACAGACGCACGGACAGATGAACACAGACAGACGAACGAACGGACAGACGGAAGAACATATGGACAGACGGACGCATAAACGGATGGGCACACCGACAGTCACACGGATGGATGGACGCATGAACGGATGGAAGCAAAAACGAATAGCCGGACGGAAGCACAGACGGATTGATGAACGCTTCGCTCTACCAATCATCATTCCCGCCGCGAATATGCTGTGATTTTTTATGTCTTTGAAGGCGCGGCTCACTCTCAGTGTGATCATGAGCACACTGGTGTAATTTTAGCCTTATAGAGCGCAATGCGGGGCCTTAAGGTATGAGGCCAAGTAACAGAATTTTTTTTTTGAAAAGCAATAATCACTAGAGATTATTAGTCTGCAATATAAAACACATTTTTTAGGAACACGTCACCATTGTAAAGCAAGTCATATGTTTTGTTCTTTTTTCATTATAATTTCATAAAGACGTGTGCCTTTCACGAACACTCGTAACTAAAGTTGCCCTCATTAAAAAAAATTTACTTTTTTACGGGGACATGTAAAAAGCTTTGACCTGTGCAATGAACCAAAACAAATGAGATATGATGAATATTAAAAAAATTCTACATAGATAACCAAAAGGTATGCACTAGCACTAGCGGCACCTTCGTAAAACAGGCAGCCATATTAGGTAAATTTTGCGGCACAGCACTATCTTGCTTATTGAGGTTCACATCATGCCTACTAATTTGATGAGTAAGTGTGCCAAGTTTAAATAAAAAATGCTTAATAGCAAAAGAATTAGGGCTGTTTGCATATAGAAAGATACGAGGAATATAGGTACAGTGAAAATCAACCAAAAAAATATTCAAAACAGGTGCAGTGCTTACACAAGGGAATAAGGAGGGGCAAAATCCACAATATTTGTAGCAGTTCTGTCATGGACCATACTATTACGAGCCTTTTTTCTACCAGCAACTCTTTTTTTTTTTTCTAGCTTGTTTTGCAGCATCAGTGCCATGACGGGGTGGTTTCGCGCTGCGGTGCTAATGATTTTCGAGGCACTCTTTTCCGGTGTAGGGCCCAGCGTTAATCTGAATTCCCTAAAAATATCAAATATGCTTACGTTGAAATTATTTAAATGACAAATGTAGTCAAACAAAGCAAGTTTGATACTTCACAGGCTGACAACACATGTACCACTTTATGCATATTGCTAGGGAGCAGTTTATTACATTTATAATTAAAAATGATGTGATAACAATGCTTTCAAAGCATTATGACATGTTCACATTTGATATGATTGCTAAATAATTAACAAAACACTACTTTCAAGCTAATCTTATGATACACACAAAACTGGCACTTTCACTTTTGGTTTCAGTGGTGATGAGTGGTCTAATGTTCTTGCTTGCATTTTTTGAAAGAAACTGCATAGACGGAAACTTTATGCAGCAAAATTATGGGTAATAGATTGTGCAATGAACATAACCAAAGACCAAAAAAACAACATCTAAGAAAAATTAGCTTTTTTCACTCAGCCTCAAACCATGAAGCAGTTGCGGCAGTTCACAATGCTCCATTCAGGTAATGGCCACGTCTTCGAGCTTATGATGCAGTAAAAGTTTAACTTACAGCACCATTCACAAAGAGAAGAGCGAGCGATTTCTAGCTGAATTTTACCTTGGCTCCTAAAGTCGATACCATGCACTGGGCAATAATGTCTGGCTCACAAGTGTGCAGGAGCCTTGACTACCGATCGGTAGCATTATGTGACAATTGTTGAAGTGTTGTCGGGCCCTTCAAGCATCCGATCGGTAGCTTTATGTGACCATTGTTAAAGTGTTGTCGGGCCCTTCAAGCATCAGATCTATATTCCTAAGTCTTTATTAGGCATCAGAGCTATAAAGGTCACAACTTAGTCATTGACAGCTCCATTACCCTCATACATGCTGCATGGATGCAGTGGCCTAAGCATTAAAATTACACTCAAACCTCTATATAGCGAACCCGGATATAATGAAATACTGGCTATAACAAAGTAAATAAAAATAGCTTTGCAATAGATATATTGCTAGCAATAACCCCTTATAACAAATATTTGGATATTACGAACTTATTTTCGTGTGAGATGCAACTTTGCTACAGTGAAACCTCGTTAAACCGTACCCGCGTAAACAGTACTTTCATTTGAAAAGTAGTGAAGTCAAATCCCCGACTCGGCGGCCATTGAACGTGATACATTTTGTATCCGCATAAGCCGTACCAGCTTATCGCCTATGTATCGGTTAATAAGTAGTTTTTCCAATTTTCATTGCGCACTCGCCATGGCATGTCGTTCCCCACTGGGCGTCCCGACAGAACAGCAAGCCCCAGAGATCCAAACACGCCTCGCTTGTTCGTGTTGATGATGATGGCGGCTGTATTGGTGAGCGCCATCTCTTGGATTTTTCTGCAACAAGAAACACTCGGCCGGCTAGGCTTCTGGTGTTGTCCACGCGATGGTGCTTTGCACGAACACGCAAACACCGTGTGTGCTTGCTTTGCTTTGTTCCTTTGGCGCCGTGCAAAGGTGTTCTCTGGTTGATCCGTGCCGCACAGCTCTCGCGTCATTTTTCACGTGTTGTGTATGTGTGCTTGTGCTGCTTCGTACTTGTGTCATGCTGAAGCTTGGACAAAAGCATCGTGTGCTGAAAATAGAGGAGAAATTGGACATAATTCGTGCTATTGAAAGTGGCACGAACAAATAGGCACTGGCACGCGAAAAAGACCTGCCGTTAACCACGGTGTGTGGAATTTGGAATTCCAGAGAGAAGTTGCTCGGCAGTGCTGCTGCAACTGCGAAAAGGTGCCAGCTACGGCGTTTTGGGATGTAAAGGAGGCGCTGGTGAAGTGGCTAAAAGCTGCACAGTCAAAAAATCTGCCTATCAGTGGACCCCTGCTTGTGGAGAAGGCCCTGGTTTTTGCCTCACAGCTCAACCATGACAACTTCGTGTGCAGCAATAGCTGGCTGGCCAGATTTAAGGCGAGGCACAGCATTACCACGAGGACTGTTTCGAGAGAAGGTGCTGCTGCTGACGTGGATGGCGCGGAGCAGTGGCAAAATGCTCAGCTGAAGAACATCTTGGAAGACTACGCACCTGATGACATCTTTAATATGGATGAATTGGCGCTATTCTTTAAGCTGCTACCAGACAAAACGCTCGCATTCAAAGGCGAGACGTTCACCGGAGGCAAGCATGCAAAAGACAGAGTATCAGTGGTGTTTTGCGTAAAAGTGACTGGAACCGACAAAACTCCGCTCCTCGTGATTGGAAAGTCGGCAAAGCCTAGATGTTTCAAAGGCGCCCGGTTGCCATCAGGGGTCATCTATCGCAGCAACACCAAAGCATGGATGACGGCAAAACTCTTTGAGGAGTATGTGCACCTCATCGATCGTCGTTTTGCGGCTAAGAACAGAAGAGTTGTTATTATTTTGGACAACGCTTCGGTGCACGTTGCCCTGGACAACCTGACGGCTGTGAAGTTGGCGTTTCTGCCACCAAACACAACAGCGATTGCCCAGCCCTTGGACCAAGGCATCATTCGAGCTGTAAAACAGCTCTACAAGAAGAATCTGCTGCGCAGATTTCTTCTCACCATTGAATGTGGCAAATTATTCTCCCTCGACCTGATTGGCGCGATTCAGCTGCTCGAATACTCGTGGCGGCAGGTTGACGCAACGACAGTTCAAAATCGCTTCAAGCGTGCTGGCTTCAGTGTGTGTGCGGGCGACGCAGATGACGCCAGTGACATCATCGACCAGACTTCGGACATCGTAGACGAAGCTTGCAAAACTCTGCTAGCTGAAGTGCTGGAGCGGCCAAGGCGTTACGGAAGGCATTTCCTTCCCCGACTTCTCAGACGCAGACAGCGATGTGCAGACATCTCCGGACATGTCCAACGAAGCCATTGTTGCCTTGGTTGTCGAAATGTCGCCAAATGATAGTGATGAGGACGACATGGAAAGCGACAACACGGGTGATCCAGGTCCGACAGTGGCCGAAGCTGCGCATTGCGTCAGCGTCATGCGGGTATTTGCCCAGAACAGGGGGCTGGCGGGAAAGCCGGCTCACAACATAAATGAGTTTGAGGCCACTGTCGTTGCTGCTAGGCCGCCGCGTCGTCAAATGAAGATTACAGACTTTGTCAGGCGAAGTTAATAAATTACTGCACGTTTTTTGTTCTTTCATCGCACTCCTTGAAGGTTTCTTTTTGACAGGTAAGTGAGCGACCTGACGCTATTTCGGTTAAGCAGTACTATCGTTTAGTACGTACTTTTTCCAAGCTCTGGCCAACTACGGTTTAACGAGGTTTCACTGTATAACGAGGTTTGAGTATACCACATTTGAATTATGTCCATTATTAATGATATTGGTCACACCTTTTCATTTTAGTGAAAAATCAGTGGAACTACATTTTTTTAAAGGACAGCTCCTATGCGCAAAGAAAGTGCTATTTGGCCCTTCAAAAATTCACAAAAGTAAATAAAAATTCATTACTGCACTGTCTTCAAGTTAATGGGTGCCCAATGTCACACAAGGTACAAACATCAGTCAATAGAAAGCATGTGTGAAATTTCATTGCATTCTCTAGCAAAACACAATTTCGCATCTCACTATAAAAAGTTTCTAAACAGAGAGAAGAACTACACCGTAATTTCTCAAATACAACCCACAAAAAAAAAACGTAGAAATGAACTCATGAAGTGAACGTGCGAGTGACATGAACGTTTTTTTTTTTTTTTTCGCAGAGAAAATTATGAATGCCAGTTATACACAGGGGTGGATTATATGCAGGAGTGGGTTTTATGAGAAAAAAACACAGTGATTGAGAAAATAAAAAAGAACATGCTTACCGCTCTGCAATGGTGTTCAGTCGTTCATCATTCACAGCCCTCCGTATCTCCGCACGATGCCGTTCTAAGGATATGCTGCAGATAATGAACAAAACGAAGATGCAATGATGGCTGCCCAATCATCAAACGTGCAAATACTCTATAAGCCTGCTGTACAAGACAAATCCCGAATTAGCAATAAACATTGCACACGAGGCTTTAACATCTCCTAAAAACAGCATTACGATGTCCAGAAGGTGTAACCATGGTCACACAATGTACACAGGTGTCGAGTCTAAATTATTAATTACTGCCGAGGTTGGCACGACATGACTGTAATCAAACCCCGCAACCATCAGCTCAGCCAAGCACCGTAACCAGAGGACCCCAGCGGCAGCTAGAACTTGGAATTGCCAGAAATATTAAACGATACACGTGAACATGTCAACATTAAGTGTCAGTTCACAGTATTTTCTTTCCCCAATTTCCTTGCCAGCACAGACACAACAAAAGCGAGGCGGCCAACATTTCCAGCTGCCTCCCAGTGCCATGACTCACGATACTTCGAAAACTGAAGTGCAAACTATTGTAACAAGAAAGACACGGCAGCCTACTGCTGGCTGGTGGGTTGGCTTGTGGGGTTTCATATCCCACAGCGACTTAGGCTATGAGAGACGCAGAGGGCTCTGCATAATTTCAACCACCTGGGATTTTTTAACGTGCAGTGAAATAACGCAGAACATCGCCTCCATCAAAATGCGACTGCCATGGCTGGAATTGAGTTGCTTCTTTTGAGTGAACAGCTCGGTGCCGTAATCGCTTGGCCCCTGGGGTGGCTAGCAGTGGCTAATCTTGACGAGATACTTTGTGTGCCTGCAAACTGTGCCTCAATGTCTAACAGGAACACGGCATCTCTCTGTAGTCTACACTAGCCACTACGATTACCTATTCCATGTGGTGCAGAATGTCATATATGTGGCAAAATAGAACAGCGGAAAGTTACAGGCACAGTGACCTCCGAGATCAGAACGGCCAGTCAAGCCTGCGCAAATCGACACGAGAACAGCCCACAACCTCAAAAGCCATGTCACGCACGACCTTTTCTCTGCTATCCTTTACTTGCGGGTGTGCATTGCTGGTCTTTTCCTGCCATTTCTCTGCAGTAAGAAACAGTCTGAATGGTAATATACAGCATCGTGGTTATACAACTCGAAAATAATAACTAGCTGCACGGGTTAACAGCGTCAGATATTTTGTCGGTTTCTCGTGTCAGACAAATGATGGAATGACGAAGAAACAGAAGAGTAGACATAAAAGTTAACATGCTCTGTCCAAATCTGAATGAATAACATTGTGAACAAATGAATGCAGTGTTGTTATTATCCACATGTTATGAATATTGAAATATTTAGAGCTTCTATTGATTTTACAAAAGAAAAAGAGAAAGAATGTGCTCCTCTGACACCAGCATGATCCTGTTAGTCGACAATAACTTTCAAGCACGCTAAAATTTTGGCAAGGGAATGCTCCTGATGGAATGGTCCAATAACAGAAGCTTAAAGGAAATCTTTTTGCTCAGAGTTATTCAAGACCCCTTCAACTTACGTGACAATTAACTTCAAATGTAGTATAATCATATGTAATGGCAATTACATAACTAGAGCTCTAATCTGCAACTACCATGTCAAATACTGTAGAGACTCACGCTGAAAGCTACAAGCTCGATTTCGAAAAACAAAACTGAAAAAAAAAATCCTACCAACAAAAGTACATATTTCAATTGTTGGAAGCTTTAAACCACCAGGAATCTAATACGGCGTGGGTGGAATAGGAGATGACTTCATTTAACCAATGATTGCAATGGTGAACTGAGCGGTAGGAAGCAGGGGCAGCCATTTATACAATTGAAAAATGTGCATGAGTGAATAAATTTATTACAAAAACTATAGCATTCACTTTCGCGGTGGTCCATGAAAAAATATGGTGGATTACTGCGCAATCTATAGCACTTGTATGATTGCAATGGTGAACTGAGCGGTAGGAAGCAGGGGCAGCCATTTATACAATTGAAAAACGTGCATGAGTGAATAAATTTATTACAAAAACTATAGCATTCACTTTCGCGGTGGTCCATGAAAAAATATGGTGGATTACTGCGCAATCTATAGCACTTGTAGCCCAGCCTTGTATCAAGGCCACACATCGTCACGACACCAACAACCACGAGGAAAAAAAAAGTGTGGCCCTGCCATGAGTTTGCATGGCAACAACTCCAATTTGACCGCTCCTGCTCCATTCTTAGATGCCATCTTACCAGAGAATATTGCTCAGTTCTTGCAGTGTCTTTTTCTTGTCTTTGGTCAGCTCCCCTTGAGCACGAAAAGCTGACACCACAGCAGCATACGCCTCCAATTCTGGTACGGGACAAACGACAAATGCACACATGAGCACGAAGTTTCGGCACAGAAATACCTAACTAGGCTTAACACCTTCACCCTCATGGGAGAGAGGAGTAACCAAGGAAAGTGGATGGGCTGGGTAGGCTGCTGCCGAGTATACACACTCATACGTAATAGAAAAAGAACAAAGTTGCAACAACCTTTAGGCAGCTTCGAAATTCCAGTAGTGTTTGAACAGTTATATTATGCACAAAGTGAAAAGCTATATTATAGAAGCATCATGTGCAGGTTTATGCACTATATGAAAGCTAATCAAGGAATTTAAGATCTGAAAGAATGCAATTTTTGCCCTTGTACTAACAATGTGCACTTGAAGCAGGATGTTAGGTTACTGCCATAAAAATTTTCTTCTAGTTAACTTTTCTTTTTATGGCAGTAACCTAACATCCTGCTTCAAGTGCATATTGTTAGTACAAGGACACAAATTGCATTCTTTCAGATCTTAAATTTTCTTCTAGTTAACTAGGAGAGTCTGAAGGGACAGGGGTTAATCCCCTCTTTCCCCACCTCACCTGGTAAAACTGCCGGACTTTAAATAAAGTCTATTCATTTATTCGTTCATTCTTGTTAACTTCACCTCTACAGCGAGAATACTCATGGCACAGGAAAACAGATGTTCAGCCAAAAGGTTGAAGTGGTCAAAGTGGCAAGAAATCAGTTCTACTAGCCAAAAAATAAAAAAAGCGACGCTCCCAGCATCAGTTCTCGTTCAACGCAGACGCCATCCCTTGTCTCGAGGAAGTTAGCCACCGCGGCCTATCCATCGGAACTCGGTGCCTTGACATACGAGCACATTAAATGATTACCGCAATAAGAAAGAAACCGCAGTTAAAGGAGAGGAGAAGTAAAGGGCAGCTCCTTTGCGCAAAGAAAGTGTTATTTGGCCCTTGAACTTCATAGAAATAAAAAGAAATCATTATTACACTGTCTTCAAATTAAGTGTAAATTAAGAGAAAAGCACCTTTTAAGTGCCTACTATAGGGTATTATTCTGTACCTTAAAAACATGCATGCCAGAATTGCTGCTTATGTAAGTGTTTAAGTTGCATCTGCAAATTATCGCCATTAGTCACCTTCAACTGAATTTCAAACATCTGCAATGCTATGCAGTTTGAATGTTCAGAACTTGTAGCTATATCCGGTTTTTTTACTTGAAAAAAAAAAAACTGTCAAGTAAATATTGAACTCACATCTAGAAATTACGCTTTAACCAAAAGAGTTGAGCTCGTATCAAAATTATTGGGCCATACCAATGCCCACACATGTATACATAGACAAAATTAAAAAGTGATGAGCATCATAAATGTAGTGAATACTGTGCACGAAAACTAAACACTATTCACATATAATGACTAAACAAACAAAAATTGTTTGTAAGTGACCTCTGATTTGCTGGAAGCCCTGAAGAAGCCCTGCACATGCAAACAATAAGACTTCACAGAATAGCACAACTTTTCAAGTGAAGCTAAGAGTCAGCAAACGTGCTTCTAAATACTTGAAACCGTCAGCATATACACATGAAACAGTCATGTGGGAGGAAAAACAATTAAGAAAAGGGCCTCCAGTCTTGCCAAACGTTACACAATCGAACAAAAAGGACTAAACAAGAATGAATGCATTATTTTTAGCTTGCTCATGCTGTCGCCACTGCATTACCGAGCGAGGGTATAACTCCGACCCTGTTGCAAGTGGCACCTGTGAACTTCTTCTATCTACAGACTTGGAAGGGGTTGCGAGCCTTTGCGAGTGCTTGTGTGCCTTTAAAACCAAGCCGACGGAGCAAAGCTGGCACCACCAGTACATCTACCTCAAACAGCAAGACAAGAAATAACTGAACCAGTTGCATGGGAAGTTTGCGAAGCACTTCTCTGACACCGACTTGATAAAACCAGATTTTATTATTCGATTTCTGATTTCAAAAATAGTGCTTTTTACACCCAACCTAATGTAGTATAAGCCTTGCAGCCATAAAATTGCCCCATTGACCAAACTAATGCTGTTTGTCAAGGAGTTACACGTTAATTAAAACTTGGTAAGATTAGTAGAAAGATGGACTCAGGGATGTCACTGACCAATTAACTAAGTTCACCACTCTCTTGAAAGAGTCCAAAATCAGTGCGATGGCTTGACGTGTTTGGCAAGTACATATGCAGATGAAAATTAGACCTTTTACTTGCCGTCCAACAAAAATGTTGTTCCCATAACTTTTATGTGGTTCCTGTTTCTTCAAGCTAGTGAAAGTCTCAAGTTACAGAGTAGCTGTCAGTGCTTACACACCACATGATAATTGTTGCATCACTGTGCGTGAAAGAAAAAAAAAAGAAAACTGCTGCTGCCCTTGAATAATCAAAAACGTCCAACAAAACGTCCAACAAAAATGTTGTTCCCATAACTTTTATGTGATTCCTGTTTCTTCAAGCTAATGAAAGTCTCAAGTTACAGAATAGCTGTCAGTGCTTACACACCACATGATAATTGTTGCATCACTGTGCGTGAAAAAAAAAAGGAAACTGCTGCTGCCCTTGAACAATCGTTTCTGCAGCAGAATGCCACAAATGAGACCACATCATATTATTTACAATAAAGTAAGAGGTGCGAGTAGGCACTTTTTCTGTGTATTCTACAGTGCCCAGCCTTTACTATGATCATGCTGTAGCTAAAAGGATTCGACAGTGCTGGGAGGACTAAGAAGGAATAAATTAGCACGAACTAGATTGTTAGACTGCAATTCTAAGACTGTAAATAGATAACTGTGACATAGGGTGCAAACATAGGTATGCCAGCAAGAAGACAAGCACTCGCAGACAATGGCCATTTCAATTCTACAAACTTTAAAGCGAAAAGCTTGATCAACAGCTATCCTAGCCAAGCTTATTGTAACACTAGCCACCATCTTGCCCGTGCAGCTGAACTTCGCAGCGCAGCTTGGATTCTGTTTTAAGTGTGAATAGCCTATTTCCGAACACAAGATAAAGTAAATATAACTTGCTGCTTTTTGATGATGTGTCAAATCCCTCTTTGCCAGATGGCTTGAACAAGTTGGTTCTCATTACAGTTCTTTGAAATTGCTAAGGTAAGCTCAGAGATACATTAACAAATCTAAATAAACCTGAGCCACATTGCGTTCGATGACTGTGCTCACAGTCACCACAGCTGAGCATAAGCGGCACAGTGTGCTTGAAATCACAATCATGCCTCTCGAGTTTCTGTGCTGCAATCACACTCCTGCTACAATCCAGTAGCTCGCAATCACACTTTACCATTATCTAGACTGATTTTATACGTATGTACAAACTTGCTTTCACAAACAAAAAGATTTTGAAAAAAACTTTTTTAGCTTACGCATTGGTTCAGTTAGTATCATTTTCAGCTAAGATAACGAGCACGGTGATGTAAGCATAGTGTTGACTATTGCTCTGCTATGTTTGATGTGCTGTATAGTCGTTGACTTTAATAACTGCATAAATCTGCAAAAAGCTGTTCATGCTTTGCTTGGTCTGTTGGTGTGTGTACCACAGAAACAGTGTTTCCTTTTTTTTAATCAGAATTGCAGCTTCTAACTTGAAGCCTTGCAAGATGGCTACAAAGCAACGAGAGTATCCCAAACAAATGTAGAATAAGTACATCATTGCTGAATCGTAGAATCAGCGTCCTATTCTTCAGCTATAAAAACCGATCTTCACCTAAAGACTATAATGTGTAGTGGAGCATACGCACTAACGTGTATGCGCCTTCCAAAGAGAAGGAAAAACCCCGTGCTCTGATTGCACGAGAACCTGGGCCGCCTTTGCCAGACTTGTCGTACGGCCATTTTTCGTTGCGACATCGTTGCGACTTCTCCAATTCAATAAATGTCATCACATTTGGTGGAGGCTGCTGAGATCCCCAAGCAGACCTGGAGCTCCGCTCTCGCAAGTTGTCCGAGAGACCACTGCAAAACATGACTGACGCAGTCGCCAACCAGCCCATCCCAGCCCAGCCAGCACCACCGGCTGTCCCTTCTACCTGCCCCGGCGGTACTCGCCAACGGGACCCACCAATCTTCAGCGGCAGTGGTGAGCAAGACGTCGAACACTGGCTCTCCTTGTACGAATGCGTAAGCGCCAGCAACAAGTGGGACAACGACTCTAAGCTCACCTACGTTATCTTTTACTTGGCAGACGTAGCTAAACTTTGGTTTACGAACCGCGAAACCACCATCGCCAACTGGTCCTCCTTTAAGACACTCGTGACTGTAGCGTGACTGACCAGCGCCTGCACCACCGAGCCCAGCAGCCTGGCGAGACGTTTACTAGTTACATAGAGGACGTGCTCGAACTCTGCAGGCGTGTGAATCCATCTATGCCCGAAGAAGAGAAAATTCGGCAGATTCTCAAGGGCATCGAGGATGGCGCATTCCAGACGTTGCTAGCGAAAAGCCTGAACACGGTGGCAACCCTCGTAAGCCTCTGCCAGGGCTTTGATGAATTGCGCCGTCAGCGTTCCATCGCCCGACAGAGTGTCCCACCGCCGTATTCGATCTCGGCCGTCGCACTCACAAATGCCAACGTTTGCCAAGAAAGTCTGTCCAACCAGATCAAAGACTTCATCGGGGAGGAAGTCGCCCGACAGCTCTCCCTGCTGCCGCATAGCGACGCGCCCACCGCAAGCCTGCCTTCGACACTGCAGCAGGCCATACGCACTGAAATTTGTGATGTCCTCCCCACAGTGCAGGCCCCTTACCCATGCACTTCAGCAGCACCTAATCTCTCAGCTGTGGGCTGCGCACCACCTGCACCACCTTCACCTCTCAGCTAGGCAGCTGTGGTCGCGCGGCCCCCACCGCATCCAGTCGCCTTATCAGCTCCACCTCCTCCGGTCTTGCCTCCAGTTTACAGGCCCTCACCTCGCTTTTTCCGTCGATCTAATGAGTGGCGCACCCAAGACAATCGTCCTATCTGCTTCGCCTGTGGCATCGCTGGCCACATTGCACGCTTCTGCCGCCATCGCCCCACACCTGCAAACGCATACTTCGGAACTCCTACCTACACGCCGCAGCAGGCCACCGCATCTGCATATGAACAGAGGCACTCAGACTCGGATCGCCGCCCATCGACTGCTCGTTTCCCATCCCCTCGTCGCCGATCGCCATCGCCTATGCATCGTCGACCACCTCCTGAGGAGGGAAACTAATCAGTGCAGTTCCGGAGGCAAGAACTGCAACTTATGCGCAATTCCCAAGGCCTCCGTTTTCGCCGCAAAATGTTGTTGATGTCGATGTTGAGGGAGTCGCCACATTAGCGTTAATTGATACCGGGGCCGCCGTTTCTGTGATGGACGCCAAATTTTGTCGGAAACTGAAGAAAGTGACCACATCTCTCTGTGGCATGGTGCTGTCCACGGCTAGCGCGCAACGCATTTATCCCTCGCCTCTGTGTACGGCGCGCGTCGTCATCCAAGACGTTTTGTACGTCGTACAGTTTTTTGTTCTGCCATCTTGCTCTCATGACCTTATCCTCGGTTGGGATTTCTTATCACGTCATGAAGCTATCATCGATTGTTCCCGTGCCGAAGTGTCCCTTGTGCCAACATATGAATTTCCCCCACCCGACCGGTCTCCTCGGCTCTGCAAACTCATTGCTGATGACGACATCACCTTGCCCCCGGAAGCTTCGGTCCCTATAAGCCTTTCATGTGTGGCGCAACCTGACGCCACGGTGGTGTTTACGCCATCTCCTGTTTTTACTGAACGCAAGGGCATCGTTCTCCCATTTGCTGTTCTTACAATTGCGTCTGATTTAACCGTAATGCTGGTTACCAACCACTGCAACTACCCCATCGGCTTACTTCGTGGTGAAACGTTGGGAAATGTGCAAGCTGTCGACCATATCGATGATATTATTCTTCCCGACGAAACGCCATGTCACATTGCCGCAATAACTCATGCGTCTGAGCCATCAAGTTTGTCAGCCTTCGACAATGCTATTGACGCAGACCTTCCCCTCTACGTATCGCCGCCAACTTGTTGCTCTCCTTAACAAGTTTCACTCTTCTTTCGACTTTCAAGAACCTGCTTTGGGCCGCACCACGACTATCACTCATACTATTGACACCGGCTCACATTCGCCTCTGCGACAGCGTCCTTACCGCGTTTCCGCCGAAGAGCGCCGCGTCATTACGGAGCAAGTAGACGACATGCTTAAACGTGGAGTGATACAGCCTTCTCAAAGCGCTTGGTCATCACCTGTGGTTCTGGTAAAAAAAAAAGATGGCACCATTCAATTTTGCGTGGACTATCGCCGCTTAAACAAGATTACGAAGAAAGATGTCTACCCGCTACCACGAATAGATGATGCTCTTGACTGTTTACAAGGCGCCGAGTACTTTACATCCTTGGATCTGCGTTCTGGGTATTGGCAGGTGCCAATGGCTGAATGTGATCGCCCTAAAACAGCCTTTGTAACGCCAGATGGCCTATATGAGTTCAAAGTGATGCCATTTGGGCTCTGCAACGCACCTGCCACATTTGAGCGCATGATCGATACCGTCTTGCGTGCCCATAAGTGGAAAACTTGCATGTGTTACCTGGACGACATCGTAGTCTTTTCGTCTGATTTCCCGACACATCTTGTTCGCCTCCACGAGATTCTGACGTGTCTAACTTCTGCAGGCCTACAACTTAACTCCAAGAAGTGCCACTTTGCAGCACGAAAACTAACCATCTTGGGACATGTCATCACAAGAGACGGTGTTCTTCCGGATCCCGAAAAGCTTCGGGCTGTCGCTGACTTCCCGTTGCCCACATCACTGAAAGCCCTAAGAAGTTTCGTCGGTCTCTGCTCCTACTTTCGTCGCTTCGTGCGCAACTTCGCGTCCATCATCGCACCTCTCACGAGTCTGCTTTCCAACAGCAAAGGTATATCTGCATGGTCACCTGCATGTGACGACGCATTTCGACAGCTGCGCCGCCTGCTGACCTCACCACCCATTTTTCGTCACTACGACCCCGCTGCTGCCACACAAATTCACACCGATGCAAGTGGCATTGGTCTTGGTGCAGTTCTGGCACAACGGTAAGGCACCCAAGCTGAATACGTAGTCGCCTATGCAACTTAGAAGTGTGGCAGCTTGGGCTAGTTGGTACGGCATGACGATAGTTATAGCGCGAGAACAAAACGACGACACAGAGACGTGTCCTTCTTGTCTCTGTGTCGTCGTTTTGTTCTCGCGCTATAACTATCGTCACGCCTATGCAAATCGCGCTCTCAAGAAGGCTGAATTGAATTACTCCGTGACAGAGAAGGAGTGTTTGGCCATAATCTGGGCCTTGACGAAGTTTCGCCCGTACCTTTACGGCCGCCCTTTCGACGTGGTCACAGACCACCACGCTCTATGTTGGCTGTCCACATTGAAAGACCAGTCCGGACGCCTGGGACGTTGGGCACTTCGATTGCAAGAATACGACATCCGTGTAGTATATCGTTCCGGTCGCAAGCATGCGGATGCCGATGCACTTTCGCGATCGCCATTAACCCCAGATGTGGCTTCTTTGTCACCACTTTTTACCACCTTGTCACCAATAGACACCACTGACATGCTTTGGGAGCAGCGTAAAGATCCATACCTTGCATTGTTACTCGACTACCTTACCGATCCGTCTGCTGTCCCTTCCACGAGAGTGCTACGCGGACAAGCAGCCCACTTTTCCATGCGAGACAGCATTATGTACCGCCGCAACTACATGCCTGATGGTCGGAAGTGGCTCCTTGCTGTCCCAACTCATATGCGCTCTGACATCTGCATGAATTTCCATGCAGACCCTCAAAGTGCTCACGCAGGTGTCCTGAAAACCTACGAAAGGCTGCGCCAACGATATTACTGGCGAGGAATGTATCGCTTTGTGCAGAAATACGTTCAGTCTTGCACCACTTGCCAACAGAACAAGACACCTCCGCGGCACCTTACTGGCATGTTACAGCCGCTCCCATGCCCGGCTCGCCCATTCCACCGCGTGGGTATCGATCTCTATGGCCCCCTCCCATATAGTCGCTCTGGAAACCGGTGGATTATTGTCGGCGTCGATCATCTGACACGCTACGCTGAGACTGCAGCTCTACCGGCAGCGACCGCCCACGAAGTTGCACTCTTCATTCTGCGCAGCTTCATTTCTCCGCCATGGGGCTCCACGGGAATTACTCAGTGATAGGGGTCGAGTGTTCCTGTCGGAGGTCATCCAAGCTATTCTCGCTGAATGCAACATCATCCACCGGAAATCTACCGCATACCATCCACAGACGAATGGTCTCACTGAACGGTTCAACCGCACACTTGGCGACATGCTGAGGATGTACACCTCCTCCGACCACACTAACTGGGACGCTGTCTTGCCTTTTGTTACCTTCGCTTACAACACCGCGACGCAAGCGACTACCGGTTTTTCCCCGTTCTTTCTGTTGTACGGCCGCGAACCATCCCACCCACTCGACACCATACTCCCGTACCGCACTGATGCATCGGAGTGCTCCCCGCTTTCGGAAGTCGCCAGATACGCTGAAGACTGCCGTCAGTTGGCTCGGTCTATGACAAGTGAGGCTCAAGGTCTACAAAAAACCCGACATGATGACGTTCATCACATAGCGCCTACGTTTCGTACTGGCTCTCTTGTGTGGCTTCGGGTGCCCCCGCACGTTCCTGGCCTTTCTTCTAAGCTTCTAGCCCGGTACCATGGTCCATACCGTGTCATTGACGCAACCTCGCCGGTGAATTACATCATCGAGCCCCTAACACAATTGCCAGATTTGCGCCGTCGAGGACGCGAGACAGTACACGTCGACCGTCTGAAGCCCTACTACGACCCCCTCATTGTGCCTACTCCCTGAGTCGCCAGGATGGCTACTCTTCAACCCGGGGGGTATTGTAGTGGAGCATACGCACTAACGTGTATGCGCCTTACAAAGAGAAGGAAAAACCCATGCTCTGATTGCACGAGAACCTGGGCCGCCTTTGCCAGACTTGTCGTACCGCCATTTTTCGTTGCGACATCGTTGCGACTTCTCCGGTTCAATAAACGTCATCACAAATGAAATACTAAAGCAAGGACAAAAGTTCGAATGCAAATACTCACCCAGTTTCCGAAGCATTCTTTGGCATTCATCTTTTGTATAGTCTAGCACCATCGGCCACATGGCTGTTGACTTCTGCAAGGAAAACGAGATGATGAGAAACTTATCTGCCATGAGCCCATGAAACAGCCCATCGCTAGCACGATCAGTTCATGTCTTCATGCCAACAAAGGCAGCAACAAGCAATGGCTCACTGTTGTGCATATGCCTGTCTATACACGCTAAAGGTTCAAGAGCCAGGTTGTGAAGTTTAGCCACAGAGCTCATGATAATACAGAACAGCATAAATTCAATAGAATGATTGATAAAGACATGGAGGCAAGTAGCACAAACGCTAACAAAGCATATTTGAATTTTTAAAGCATTAAATACAGTGGGTGTCGAAAATTTTACGTTTAATGGAAGAGGCGGGAGCACCTTATTTCAATCTGTTCAGTAACAGCAGAGTTACAAAAATTTGTTACACGCTGCAATCGCATTCTCTGTTCTCTCGTTCCGACGAAAGCACTGGAAGCTAAGCAGGGGGGGGGGATGGGAGGGGGCAAACAAAAAACATCACGCTCGCCTCGTGACCTTGAGCACTTTTTTATTATTTTTTTTCATCGAATACGCAACTTCTTCAGTGCGATTGTGCGTGCATGCGTGGACAAGTGACGGCCTCTTGCCGTGATTTCTGTAACAACCGAGCGCGCCATGTTCAAATCAGCTAATCGCTGATAGATGGGTCATCTACGTTTTGATTTTTGGGCACATTCCGTGATTTGGCGAGGGAAGAGACAGCAATTTTTAGCTGACTTGGATAATTTATTGAGAATTCCAGGTCGCGTGCTACACTATAACATTTGGCTTGCGTGTTCTCGGAACCCTGTACTACCGATCAGCAGCGTTTCCTGACCATGCTCAAAAAGTGTGAAGGGCCCCTTTAAGAAGCCGAAAACAATTGAATGGTGAGAAAGCACAAGGAAAGGAGATGCAAAAAGAGAAAAAATGGTTCGTATAGTAAAAAAGATCTATGACGCCAGTAAAAAAGAGAGACGAGCATCCATGACAATTTGACCAATGGAGATATTGTTACGAGAAGACAATAGACAATAAAAATGCAAAAGTACTACTATGCAGCATTAGGAACTGACATTATAAACAAGTGAAAACTAAAAGTACAATAACAAGTGTTGTAAAACACAACTGAAGAGTAATGAACTACTGATGCTGCAGCAGAGCAGTGTCATCATTGCAGATATGGAGGCTGAATCAAATGTGGAAAAAAAAGTGTTAGAATCATGCCTGTAAATAAGGCATTACACAAAAAACTAAATTTCATACAAAATAATACTACTGTGCAGGGCTGTGGAACATTTGTGCTCGTATGAGTCAAAGAAAAACAAGAACGAGTGCAATTGTGATACATGATAGCGAGCATTTCATACGACATAAAGATCAGCGTACGGAATGCTAAGTTGCCAATTTGCACGACTTACCCTTTTCACACAGAGAATTGTACATCAGGGAAATAGGGAAGTGAATCAACCTAAAATTAGGGGCCCACTAGTAATGTCTTTTTGGGATACCAAGATTACATCTGGTGTCCCGTGGCACCTTGCCGAGATGATGTGTAGAGCCAGGTTTTCAGAATGCAGCGCTCATGTCATAAATGATCAAATTCAATTAGCACATCATCGAATCGTTGCACATAAAGAAAAGGTCAGAGAGGTGGATTAGCCGCCTATAAGTTAATATGTCTTGCAAGATGAATCGGTACTTATGCTCCAGATGCTACACTCTGCTCAGATTCATGCATGTCTTAAAATCGTTTCCTCAATATTTTTGTTATTTTCCCCGCAAATCTGCATGGCAACGTGTCATTCTGGAGAGGTGCTATCTAAAGGCGCTAATGCACATTAAATGAATTCGGTTAGAAGACTGCGCTCATCTCTTCCTTTTTTTTACTCACGCCCTATCCCCAGTTTGAAAGAAACAGCACAGTTTGAACAAAAGATGTATCCTTACCAGCTAGCCCAGCTATGAATTCTTCAGACCACTGTGCAAAACTTAGCATAGATTAGTCAGCGTTAAAGCAAGGAGGGTCACAGTACGAGGACACTGAATGATGTAGCACTTTCTGCATAGTATTTTTCCGCTCCAAACGTACATGTAAAACTCTCTTTATGTGCTCTCAGTTCACAGATACTCCAAGCCATTTATAACTCCCAATAATAACAGCCTAAGCTTACTAGAGCATGGAAGAAATGCTGTTATAGCAGTACTAATGGTAAGGTCAATAACAGAAAAAAAAAACGAAATAAAATAAGGATTTCAGAGAATAGCATCCTGCTTGACATCAAGAAATGTACAGTATTTAGACTATTATAATGCACACCTTTTTCTTTTTCCCAAGATGTAGCCCTCAAACACGTTTGTGCATTATAACCAAGCTCAAAAGTGAGAATGTCAGGAAGTGTTTTTTTTCCAATTTTCTTAATGCAAAGTTACCTGAGCATTACAACATATGACACACTACAATTTTCTAAATATGGCACATCAATGCTAATAAATGCACCTTCAAACTATCGTTTGCCATCTGCAAAACAGTATGCAATAGTTAGGTGCAAGTGTAAAAACATGCGCGAAACTTTCTTCAAAGGCAACTTCATACTATATAACGTCTTCTATCCTAATTTCTTGATATACGGAATCTAAATCATGAACTAAAAAGGGGCTCTCACAATATAGAAATCTTAATCTGGGTGTCATGTACAATCATTTTGTATTAACTCGTCAACCTGTAGCCATTTAATGACTCCATAAAAAAAAAACACCACGCATCGTGCTTCCAAAAAAAGGGAGTAATTCAAAACACTTCAGTGGTTATATTCGTTAAGGTGAGTTCATTTAAACCATCATCTCTGCAGTTCTGAATGTTTCACATGCTGCCTTGATATGAAAAAGCAGCTCACCTGGCATGTCTGAGCTTTTTTTCATGTGACAACATTCAAGTACAAAATCGTTTTGTGCAAAAGAACAGTTTTATTTTTTTTTATCTATTCTATAAATCTCACTTGGGACAGGGAAATTGTGTGATAGCAGTTTTGCACATTCCTAGCTCATGCACAAGCACCTCTAACTGCAATATAAATGATTTATACCAGGTGAGAAAAAAAATCTTCAAGCTAGAAGAGGTAAAACTTTGTAAAGCAATTTTCGCAGGGATTTTTTTTTAAGTGGCAATGCCAAACTTTGTTGACTGCCTATACATAGTGTGCACGTGCTTCACGCAGCGCCCCTTCATCACTTCCGAAATGCGCCACCGACATGGCCGGGTACCTACTAATTCCATCGTCTACCGCTGCCGTGTTATCTCCTCATGCTTGCGCCCATTTAGTTTTGCCTCACGATGCAAGTTTGAGGAATTATCAGCTGCTAGTGAGGCAAGTCGATTTAGTAGTCCATGAAGAGGGAGCAGCGCTTTGGGGTGTTTCTTCGCCGAAAGTTATTACCTAAAATTGAGAATGCACATTGCGATTTTCCGAAAAGTACCGGCGTGTTTGGCTGGCACGGATTAACAAAAACTACTTGAAGAAACTCGGTGATATTTGCACCTTAAAGTGCAACTTAATTACGGGTAAGTGCCATAGCCAAGCACGTATATATCTGCAAACAGATAGTTTACCAAGATAATGTACATACAAACATGTCCGCGACCACTGCGTGCACAATTAGCGTGTCATGGGGGCGGTTAAAATCGTGATGGCGGTCGCGGAAATTCGGGTATTGCATTGAAACAAACTGTGAAAATGGATGCAAAACAATATTAGTTTATTTTGAAGTATAGCCGATCGATACGAGTTGCGGGGTCAGGATTTTTTTAAATTTGTCAATTAATTCTCTGACGCAGTCTCCATCATTTTCAGGGGCTCCACTGAACATTAGTGTACAATAAAAGTAAAATAGAAAGTGAAAAAGGTGTCCAAACATGCGTGAAAAAAAAAAAAAAAAAGAAGTGATGATCAGCATTACCGCGGCACGCACCACGCGAAGCCTCTATCTGCCTCGCATAATGTTTTCCTTGGCCGCTTCCACAAATTTTAATCAAAGAGGCTCAACATCAGCACTGTTTAAAACACTGGGAGGGGGGGGAGGCACTGCTACTTTTGTGGCGTGGGCCATAGCAATATATTAATATTATATCTCTTGTAAACTTTCCTAGCTCTGCACGACTCGTTTTCGATGGGAGCTGCTTCGCTTAGCTCATCTACTCTTCCAACTGCGGCTCAAGAGACTTTGGGTTTTCACTTGTTTTTGGGCCAGGCAATTTGTAGTGAAAGCGCGATAATTAATGGGCGCTTGTAAGTCGTGGCGGGCAGCCGGTGTACGCGGTGGCTGGTATACGTGTCGCACATCTTGATTTTCTGATCTTATATCGAGTGAACAAGCAAAGCCTTCTTGATCCGACGAACTCGTTAAAGTACAACAAAAAACCACAATGCTTCCTTTGCAACATCATACACATAAACAGATGACGAGCGCCCAACAAACCGCGCTGCAGCACGCAAACTGCTGTAAGTACCCAGCGAGGTACCCGGGCATGGCGGGAGATGGCGACAACGGCGGAAGTGACAGCAGATGAACACTATGTATAGTTGCCCCAATGAACTCACTTTGCCTCGAACTTCATGTGATGCATGGCATCTTTTAGAAATCGAAAGTTTGATCTTTTCTTGCTCCTTCAATCATTTTGAAGCACTTGTCACATTACTCATGTACAGAAAAACACTGATTCTATTATTACACTAAGTGGTACATTTTCAGGGGCAGTGCAAAACTTTATTAAAGGGATGCTAAAGAGAAACAATGTTTTGATTTAGATTGACAAAGTACACTCTGAGAACTCTAGTATTATATGATTCATTATCATAAGTTTATTATTTATGGAAAAAATTAATGGTAAAGTTTCATTTATAATTTCATGCCTAAATTATCGCATGTGACATCGGAAATTTCAAAATGTATTTTTGCTATTTTCGTGACACTGGTCCGATGAAACTTTCTGAAAGTTTGTATACTAGGTATGTGACACACACAAATCATAATATAGTTAATTCTTATTAATTAGAAGCTACGTAGGACTCCGAAGATGCCTTCAAGACCTGTGATTGGTGCGGGAATCTCAAGATAACCTCCGCACCCGCATTTCTTTTTGCACGCTTTTCTGCTTCCCAAGCATCATGTTGCCGTAATAGTGGTGTTTTCAGGATTTCTATATTGCACTTTACTAATAGGCAGAAACTGTTTTCCTTTTTAGTATCCCTTTAAGGTAAGCTAGCAACTCACAGCGTTTTGCCATTATTTCTCATGCCTACAAAATGTCTCATATCAATTGAAGTTGCAGGCATACTTATCTTAAAGGAGCCTAGAGCTTTTGCTCATGCTTCATTTTTCGTCGAATTCGTGCAACAAATCACAGTTTTAATATATATTACTTAACAAAATGCTTGTGATTGTGGCTTTCCAGGTTATTTCATTGGACCACAGGCAGTGAGATGGTTCGTCATCACTATAGCAAAATGTTTTCATGGTGACGCGTTTATGTAATGAGTGCACTTACGTTTTTTTTTCCTCCGGACAATGCCGGTGGGCAAAGGTGCCAAAGGCTTCAATGATAGATGCAAACCATGACTGAAAGTAAGACAACCATAAGTGGAAAACCTTGTTTAAAAAGCTTTTAGAATAAAATGCCAGGCTGCACTGGCTTTTGCAACATTCGCCGCCTGCACACAGAGAGGATATGAAAATCCGCACAACCATCACACTCACAAATACATTCTCGCTCATTATGGGGTTCTAAGCCAAGGTTGTACAAAATTTACTAACTTGACATTAATGCAGAATATGAAGTGAATGATGAGAAAATAAAGAAATCTAGAAATTTTCAATATACGAGCATGTGTCGAGTGTAAAGTGATAAAAACTAGATCGAATAACGATGAGCATTTTAACTTGACAGAGACAGTGAGCAGTAAAGAGTGACAAAACTGCGCCATTAAAAAAAATTAGGACTGATTTACCACACACTGTAGGGCTCGGCTGAAGTGGCCTAAAGGTGCCTAATGGCGTGAGGGGCCTTCGCTCACCAGACCTGAGTACACTAACCCCGATTCGTAACACACATGTGTTCAACTACCTATGCACCACGAAGCATGTGACGTATGACCAGTGTGATTACATTATCTGCTACAAAAACAATATGAATTTACATGAGGAGTAAGAGGATTACTAGAATGATAACAGTGTGTTTCCTTATAATGTAAGTATAGCGGTCTGACTAAAGCAAGCCAGAATTTTGAAAATTGGCATTCCATTCCCTATAGCATACTGAGAATCCTGCATTGTGTCTGTTGGTTATGAAGCTGAAAAATAGCTTCTTTCTTTTGATATGTTGCGAGAACAAACTGAAAACAATAGAACTGTAGCACAAATGAAACCGCTGTGTTGAGTTAATCATAAAATGTAGCTGCAATGACTGTATGGCAAATGATGTAGGGTATAAGACATACAAAAGGAGATTACTCTCAGAATCCCATACATGTGGAGAGCTAGCTGCACAGCTAATAGGTTTCCTTGAATACTCAGTTAGCTGCGGTGCTTTACACCGAAAAATGAGGGTTTTTTTTTTTTTCCTCGCTCTCCACATCAGTGTGATATGTGTGCACGAGAAGGCCTATTCAATGGAGAGACGAAAACCTGACGCGTGAATAATGCGCAAACGGTAACGATACATTTCATCGCGGTTACGGTGAAAAAGAAACGAAGCCGACTAAAAGGCCGTCAAGGAACCGTTATGAGCTCTCAAAAAATGCTGATATTGGCGGGAGCAGCATAACCGTGCGTCCGAATAAGAGTGGTGGCCGAGCGAAGTGGTGAAAGCCAAAAAAGGGGAGAAAACGTTGCATGCGGAATTCGTTCACGCCACAATTCGCTTCTTCCTGCAGGGAAAAAAAAAAAAGAAAGCGAGGTGGTGGCTGGCTACGCGTGCAGCAGCAGTCGCGACTTCCCGTCTCACGTACACGTCTCTAAACAACGCGAATCGAACATCTGCGGTGTGCTCCTCCTAGAGGAGCGCAAACCCCGGTGCGAGACATCATCGCACCCGTGCGCAGATTTGATTCGGAGCTAAGCGCTGTCGACCGGACTGGCCGTTCGAGAACAACGGCTCGCCGAACGTCGTCTCGGTGGGGACGAAGCGAAAATCCTGGCCGCAAGACACTCGGAACTCGCAATCCGACGCTCTAGGCGAGTTCTGGGGTCGCCGACGTCCATGGCCGTGCCTCGCAGCGACGAGAACCGAGCGCCTAACGATCATTTCAGAAGCAAACAAGACGCGACTAATTATCGCGGTCAACTCTTCTCGCGACACGGCTCGCAGCGAAGCTATGCCGAATTCGAGAGGGAAAAAACGACTAGGACACTCGGCTCCTGAACAGCGGGACAGCACGGCAACCGAGCACGCCGCGAGAACCGTCGAGACGAGCGGGAGACCCTTTTAAAGCGCGAAAAACGAGTGCGCCAGTGACAAAACACAGTGAACGAACTTGAAGAGGCCCTACGGTCACGGGATAAAAGAAACGCTTTGTTCGCCTCCGTCAGCTGCCCGAACGACGCTTTGGCCACCCGCGGGAAGCCGTTTTGTCCAAGAATGTTTGCGAGAGATTTCTCGCTCACCTGACGTACCGTTGTCTACTAATCGCAATTGCTTCGACTTACCATTTCAGTCTTTCGCTACTTTGACACGCGCCATGTTTGACATGCATAGAAGGAAGTTGCCAGGCAAACGCAACCGATCAACCGGTGTCCTACATTTTGAAAAAGTACTCTGAAGCGCTTTTTATTAATAAAAAACATCTTCCAATAAATTTTATATGGCGCTGTTTATATGGTTGAACAAAGTTTACTTATTTTACTTGTGCTTATCGCGTGGATTCTATTTTGCTCATTTCGGTTCACAGGCGCCGCTACCGTTGTTTGTTGACGCTATCATCGTCTGCTTCGCAACCAGCCTGTGCTTCGCAACCAACCTGTGACGAAGTGGCACGAAAACGCAGTAGCATTTATTCTTTCTCAGTTTAGGTCATGTAATGGCTTGAATGCCTAGCAGTAAGTTCTTTAGCGCGAGGTACTGATCAGTCTTGCGAGTCGCGGTATCAGCGAAAGCCTTTCTTTTCTCTCTACGAAAGCAATGGCAGGGTGAACTCGCTAGGCATGACGTCGACTGAAATCACCATCAAGAGCGTAGGGGTGCGACTGAACAGCCCTGCCGTGGTTGTCGTGTACGAAACGGGCAGCGGCACTCTTCACAAGAGGACGATGCCCGTGAGGGGCCTGTTCGAGAACTCGGACGTCAAGAGCGTGGCCGAAGCGCTTCGCGACCGCCATTCGGCGGTTCTAAGCGCCGCTCCACTCATACAGGTGGAGAAAATGTTGCGCATTCTGCAGGAAAACATGAAGGGCGTCGGCTCGTTGCAAGAATGTCTCGACAAAGTGAATCAAGAGTTCACGGTGAACCCGAATGAAGACCTGAACAAGCTGGACGACGAGACGTTGCGCAGGAAAAAAGACATGATGAGCATATCATTCGAGAAGAGTCGTAAGAAACCGGGCGATCCTGACTTTCAGTACGACGTCGAGGAAGACTTCGATGTCGAAGCTGCGATCGAGACGTCGGGATGGGACTCCGACAAAAGCGGTGATTTTGACTTTTGATTAATTCGAGCATACGAAACTTCACTTTCTCCTTTTTAGCGTCTCTGCGGTTCGCATTGAAACAGCAAACGCTTCCCAAGCTTCAAAACAATATGGAACACGTGGCGCCATCTAGGCGCTATGAAGAAAGCATTACCCGCCGGGCGCTATGAACTTAGCTGTTGAAGGATGAGAGTGGTAACAGTAGACTGAAAATAAAAAAGGCATTGAATTCGTTTCCCTGTTCGCTTTTCTGCCTTAATTTCTGGAAACTCCTGCGCGTGAATGCGCATAGACTGTTGTCAGTTTTCATCACTTCTTGCAAATTGTATTGTCTTTGCCATGGCCGTAGCCAGGAGGCGTGGGTTTCAGCACGCCAATAGAGTGTACTAGTGCACTAGGTCCGTTCGATTCACCTGCACCGGTCGGAACTGGTTCACGGCTGTGCACGCGAAGTTCAGAAATCGTGCAGCGTGAGTTCAGCGGTGCAGGCACAGCACGACACCCGAAACAAATGACGATGTGCCGACAAGGTGTTGGCCTTATTTCTTTTCGGTTAATTTACACCATTCAGCAAACACCGACCTATGGCGAAACGCACATGCGGGCAGTTTATGAGGCGCAAACATCTTGGCAAAACACACCGCATTTGTAGAGGCGGGTATGGCGCCTAAGCCACCTACGTCTAAGTGCTGCGTCGTCTGCTCAGCTGCACGCGCGCCTGCACCAAGCCGGCACCGTCAGCGAAGGAGGTGCAGGAAAATTGTTAACCGGTGCTGCACCTCTTCTGCACCTTTCTAAACGAATGGCAGGGTTCAGCAGTCGTCAATGCTGCACCGCTTAAACGAATGGTAAGGTGCAGCACCTCGTGAACTGGTTCACGTGGTGCAGGCGAATCGAACGGACCTACTGTAACGCCACCCCAAATTTTTAAATTTTTTCTTGCGTATATATAAACGCACACACGAACATACATAAGGTATAGTAGAACCCCTCCCGAAAAAGAAAATCTGGCATGCTAGTGGTCGTGCTCTAAAACTTTACGCCCTACTGAAAAAAAAAAGGAGGTCACTACATTTTAATCAATGCAATACTGCTACTTTCATCTTTAACTGGACGACATTTATTCAAATAATGAAGACTTTTTCTTAAAACTACCTGGTTCTTGGCCAATCCCCCCGCGTGGGTGTGTGCCACTGTCCAAGGCTCTACACTCTACCCTTCAATGCAGGGTGGGTGTGAGCTAGAAGTTCGGGATCCGCATCCACATGACCACTAGTTTCGAAGGAGAAATCATTACACATACGAATATAGGCACTGCATCGTAGTTCATGGCACGGGCTCGGCGCCAATCACATTCGTGCATATACATGGTGAAACTGGGAGTCCTTGAAGCCTTAGAGCACCAGATTTGTCGAGGGGCATCACCAGAAATGTTTTTCGGGGAGGTTTCAACCATACTGTATGTTCGTGCGTGTGTTTGCGTGCGTGTGTATACCCGCAAGCAAAATTAAAAATTTTCTGGGGGTTTGGACTCTGCAGCTCCAATCTTGGCTGCCCCCATAGAAACAGTTGAATCACCATAAAGACACCCCAGCTTCAAATAGAAAGATTTGGTCGAACATTGAGAGACCAGGTTAAATTTGTTGCGCGTCAATTAATGTTCTTGTAGAGTGATCAACCTAAGAAAGCATACCAGCTCCAACCACGGTCATCGCGGTTCCTTGAACAGAGAGAACGTCCATAAACTCTATCCAATTGAGCTTACTCATGTTTCTGACATAAGAAGATTTGGACTCTTCAAGATATATAACTTTCCCAAACACAGGTTGGCAGCGCCGGTTTTAGGCTGGAAGCTTGAATGTCTTGGTAAGCAACATCGGAAATTCTGGCATCGTTGCCCTGCCGACCTAATGTTTTCTGCAGTACTCATGAACATTTAACTTTTGAACATTCCGGTCCGCAACACTTTTCAAGGTGACCATCGAATAATTTCATAGAGTGTTGCAGAATCGATTGAAAGGGACCCTATAACACTTTTCGAGCATGGTCGCAAAACGCTGCCGAACGGTCGAGGCTCCTGGGAACCTAGTGAGGCCGCAGCATGCAGCCTGTAATTTACAATCAAGCCTCAAAATCAGCTAGATTTCTATTCCCCTTCACTCGAGAAGTCTTTCCATGAACCGTAAATCCACGGTCATCGGCTGATGCGAGCATCGTGAGCTGCATAGTTACCGTGGCCGCCACAGGACCGCTTTGAAGCTGGAAGTATAGCCAGATGCATAGAATGCAAGGCGTTCGATCTGAGAAGAAAGGGCTCAGAGAAAACGTACCAACACACGGCCGCTAGCGGGAGCTTGTGTGCCTTATAGGATGTTTCTTAGAGATTTACCGTTATAATTTTTACAGTGTGTTCGTATTAGTCAAACCAAAACTTAGCACTCGCATGCTTCCAGGACGTGATCGAGATCCCTGCCAACTTATAAAGCACCACCCTTCCTTGAAAATAAGAATCCTAAATGAATTTTTCTTCCTCTTCCTGATGGCCCCAGTGTCTTGGCACCGCTTGCTCGCGTGGGAAGACGAAGCTTGGGAAGACGGAGGATATAAAACACGAGTGCAGGGACGCTCAAGTGAGCTTTTTCTAGTATCGTGCAGCGGACGCGCTGAACGGAGAACATAGGGCAAGGCGCTGAAGTGCCGACCGACAAGTCTTACTACCGTTGGAGGGTCCTGGACTCCATTGTCTTCTCTCGCAGGAAAGCTTGGGAAGACGGAGGATATAAAAAAACACGAGTGCAGGGATGCTCAAGTGAGCTTTTTCTAGTATCGTGGGGTGGACGCGCCACACAGAGAACACAGGGCATGGCGCTGAAGCGCCGGCCGACAAGTCGTACGCAGCAGCCGGTAACCACGCAGAAACTCTTTTATTATATACAATGCCGCGCATGATGATGATGATGGTAATGAGGCCATTCCCTTTGTAACGGGCGGGCACACTTTGGCACCCTAGCCGATAGTAAAAAAACAAAGAAAATAAGAAAATAAAATACAGACTGGGCGGGTTGCCGAGTTAAGAACCCTCCCGAAGTCCCCGGAGAGTTATTTTTCTCCATTGTTCTAGGCGAGTTTTGCTGCGCCTCACTGCGGCGTAGTCCACCACATCACCTGTGTCCCAAAAAAACCCAGTGCGGCAGCGAGATCTGTGTTCGAACTGGATGGGCTCAGTTGCGGGCACTCGGTCACGATGTGTGCGATGGTTTCGTCAGCCCCACCACACGCGTGACACACCACACTCACGAGTTCACTGTCGTAGGCTTGCTTACGGACGAGAGTACGCAGGGCCCCTGCTCTCACCTCAAACAACAGCACACTTCCAAGGCCATTGTCGTACAGTGGGACTGGAGCAATGGTGTCCTTGTGCTGGTGGTAGAGGAGGAGACTTGACTTGTTCACTTATGCCTGCCTCCACTTCTCCTCCTCGGCCTCCTTAATACGTAGGCGAATTTCCTTAGTGCGCCCTCGTTGGTTTTCGGCCGCCAGTGGTGCCTGGAAAAACCCAAGCTTTTTCTCAAGTTGGTACACTCGTCGTACCCACTTGGTGCGCATACATGTCGCCATGAGGTAGTCAAAAACTCGTCGAGACCACCTCTCGCGGGCCATGTACATCAGGCGGCAGTGGAACGTCAGTTTGCTGGCCGCCTCACGCGCTTCGAAGCTCGACCAGCCGGTGTCCCCCAGGACCGCCTCGTTCGCCACCATGCCATGACAGCCCAGAGCGATGCGCCCTACTTCCCGCTGTCGCCGCTCCAACCATTCCCCTGGGTGGCCGCTGACATAATCACGACTGCGTTCGCAAATGTCAGCCCAGGCACGTGGACGAGCTTCCAAAGGTCACGTACCATTAAATACCGGTTGCAGCCCCACAAACAGCAGCGCCTGAGGATGCTCTGAACCCGTAATCCAGCTTCACGCGTCTTCGCCTCATGTAGGCTGTACATGTCCATTGATGCTGACAATTTTACACCCAGGTACCTGTAGTCGGTGCAGCTGCTCACTTCGGCATCTCCCAGGGTCACAACACTCTCCTTGGTGCACTCCCCCACAAGTCTGAGAAGGACTGTCTTCTTAACGTTGAAGCAGAGCCCCAGGCGGGTGATTTCATCCTGGCAGATGTCCAGCAGTGCCTGCATTTCCTCGGTGCTTTCTGCCATGAGCACGATGTCGTCTGCGAACGTTAAGCCCGGTAGACGACGCCTCTCGTCGATACCACTGGTCGTGTGGTGGAGCCGAAAACCAAGGCTGGAGCTAAGAAGCTTCCTCTCGAGGCTTGAGACGTAAAGAATATACAGTAATGGTGAAAGTGGGCAACCCTGACGCAGGCCTTTCACTACTACAACGGGGTCAGACTGAACATCCCCGAAGTGTAACTCTGTACATACGTCTCACGGTCGAGATGAGGATCTCTGGAAGGCCCAAGTGGTTCATGCAATCAAACAATGCTGCCTGTGGGACACTATCGTATGCTTTCTGTACATCCAGAAAACAGCATAGCAGAGATCGCCCTTCAAGCTTCGCTATTTCGGCACACTGGGTCAGAGTGAAAATATTATCCTCCAATCTACGACCCGAACAAAACCCATTTTGTAGTTCCGTCAGCAAGTTCTTCGTCTCAGCCCAGCCACTTAGCCATCCCCTTAGGATACCGGCAAACATTCGGTACATCACGCTATAGTGACCGTGATAGGGCGATAGCTCTGCAGCAGGTCCGCCGCGCCGCCTTGCTTTAGGATCAATGTTATCCGACCCTGACGCCAGTCCTTCGGGATTTCAGCGCCAGAAAGGATGCTCGACAGCTGGTCTGCAAGCTTCTCCCTAGACTGTGGGTGGAGGCACTTCACCAGGCGCGCTGTCACCTGGTCGGGCCCCGTTGCAGTTCGAGTGCTCATTCGCGCTAAGGCACGGATGACTGTCACACTGCTCACCGCCCAGCGCGGTTCCGCTTCCTCTTGCCTTTCGCCGAGGGCAGGGTGCAGTGTCGCGGCCGCGGAAGCATCCCTGTCGCCGTCATTTCCCGTCGAGCCAAACAGTCCACTGCCACTGATGTATCGTGTCAGGTGCTGCCGCACATGTGCCACTGGCTGGTTGGTGTCAGCATCCCTCAATTGGGGCGAATTCTGTTGTCGCCTATCCAGTGTTTGCACATATTGCCAGAACTTCTGGGCTGCGTTCTTGCCCTCTTCGCGCAGAGATTGAAATAGCTTCTTGTTGTACTCGTCAATTTTCGCCTGCACCAATGCCTGTACCTCGTGCTTTAGTTCAAGATATCTCGGCCAGGTGGCTGCGCATGCCTCTGTATCCGACGACTGCACCATCCTTCGATGCTCCCTGTTTGCCTCTCGACGCCTTTTCCAGGCTTCCTCAACATCGCTATCCCACCACGGACTCTTTAACGCTCGTGTCGACCGTCTGTCTGGGACCATATGTGGTTCAACTACCTGTCGTAGGGCCAACATGTACTCATCATAAGTGGTAGCCTCCTGCATTTCGGCACAAGCCTCGAAGTCCTCAACGACAGCCTCGATGAAATGGTGTGGTAGGTACCGCTTGATCTTCTTTCTTCTGGAAATTATTTTTCCTTTATGACAGGAGTGTCCGAAGTCGAGCCTGAGGTGGTTATGGTCGCTTCCGGGACTGTACTTTCCCTCTTCGTCCACACCGCACCTCTGTAGCATTGCATGCAAACGCAGAGAGACCAGCGCATAATCAATATTAGTGGCGCTGCCACGAGCACACCATGTGAACTGTCCCTCCCACTGTGGCTCGAGGTTCATGCTGACTAGGTCTAAGTCTTCGGCCAACTGCAGGAGCAGCTTCCCGTTGGCATCCAGGTGACCGTCCAGCTCACTCAGGTGCCCGTTAAAGTCGCCAATACCGATGAGCTCATTGTCTGCCTGCAGTCATCGTGCGTCCTCACGTACACATTCAATAAGCCTTACATTCCCTTCGTGTAGGCCTTGCACAGAGAGGTATACAACACACACCGCAGTAGGAAGGAAAACGGCCGGCGGCGGCAGCCAGTGGAGCCCTGGACTTAGGGCTCCACTCATCAAGCTCATGACCCCTGTCCCACACACCGCAGTGTTCACACTAAGCACATTTCCTGTTACCCACATGTGGTCTCTGCATTCCCCATCCAAACGTTGCCAATGGAGGTCGTGGCGCCATAACACACCAACCCATCCCCTTTGCGACTCTGGCCAGATCTGTTCTGACCCGTCCAGTGTCAGTCTGGCTGAATTGGTGGCTCTTCCAGATCTCGCAAATTGGTCTCTCCCATTGCATATAGCGAGAACTCTTCGTCTCTCAGGACATTATACAGCTCTCCCCACTTTTGTTCCCGGCGGGCACCGTGCATGTTAAGAAAACCCAATCGGAAGCATTGCCACTTCGCCCGGCACCTATGGCACTTTGATCGACATTTCCGAATGTCCTCTGGACCACAGTGTCTCCCATACTCCCCACTGTGAAAGCTCTCCTGCCCATGTCCTGCTCGGCACGGAGGGCATGTCATTGGGGATGTTGTTGCCTCATGTAGTGCTGGACCATGTCGGCTATCATGCGAGCCAGGTCTAGTCCAATAGGTAGTGCTCCCATCGGTTGGGTTAGGTATGGAGGCTGTATGTTGCCCTGCCAGGGCGGGGACTGCTGGGGCTGGACAGCTTGTGGTATCACGTCGTTTGATCGCGTCTCCGGGAATAGTAGCCCCACAGGGGACACTGGCCCAATGCTCTGTTTTCTGGGGGTCCGTCGGCTCCTGTGGGTGTTTGGTGGTGCCGGGTTGTGGATGCCGGAGAAGCACGGGGTGCTGCGCCTGGGGCTGAGCTGGATGACCTTCGCTCCCCTGCCCGCAAACGTCTAAGGCAGTAGGTGTCAACCCGCCCGGTCTTCCGTGGCCAGTGGTACCGGTGTCGTTCTCCTTTTTTCTCTTCGGGCCCCTTTTGTCGCGTCTCCGAGGACCTTTTCGATTCCCTAAAAAATTGTTTGCAATGGTTGCCAATCGGGTCGCCACTTGGGTGGCTATGTCTGCGACATAGAGAGCGCTGTCCCGGACCAGCCATCCTTCTTCCAACTGCTTGCTGTTGTCCAAGAACGTTGCTCTCAGTATGGAACACATCTTTTTTAGCTGGGCATTCAATGTAATAGCTCGAGCCAGTGTAACCTTCTCTCGGGTAGTCACCTCTGGAACAGAGCAAATCACCAGCCTCTCCGCGTACAGGGCCATGCTGTCACGTATCACTTGGACGACGTCTTCCGTACGGGTCCCCCGAATTGCGTCTGTTGCTCCCACCAACAGCACCACAGCCGGCGACAACGGCCAGCTTCCCCTTGGGGTTCTCCTATGTACTGGTGTAGCAACTTCAGTGCACGTTTCACAGTCGCATGTTGCGTCCAGCATGTCTGCAGATTCTGTTTGGGGTCAAGTTGTCGTTGGAGTGCTCTTGCGACACGTGGCACGTTCCCATCTCCCACCAGCAAAATCTGCGAGTGGGTATTGCGGGAAGCCTGAGCTGACTTCGCATACCCTTTAGAGTGTCGACGCTTCTGCTTCATCGCATCGTCGTTCGGCCTCGGGGGCGCCTCCGGGCCCGTTGCAGATAGATCCATTGTGTTGTCTGGGACTGGGAGGTTGTCTTCTTGCCTCACACCAACTTGCTGGGTTTCCCCAGGTCAGTTTGGTGTAGTACCTAGCTCTTGAAGTGATTCACCCGTCGACCTGTCTACAACCTCCTTCATATTCGTGTGTATTCGAGGCCGTTCGGGTGGTGCCCTGCCTTCCTCCTGTCTGCATGGCTCGTTGTGATCGTCGTGTGCTGAGTCGTCAGAGTTGACAGGCGCGCTCTTTCCGTCCAGGGGCTGAGTCTCGGGCTGTCCCGATGAGCCTGATGTTGGGGTTCTCATCGCCCTGGTTTCGGGTGTTGATGTGGACGGAGTGGTATCTTGTTCCTGCTCAGACCGGTCAGGTACCTCCTGACCTCGGGCGGTTACTTACTACCCCAGACCTGCTACTATGGCCTCAAGTGCATGTAGCCTGGTCTGTAAGGCTTTTACTGTCAAGCATGGCTTGCAAGTGAATGGGTACGCCGCACTGGCCGTGGCGAGGTCAGGGAAGCCAGCCTCGTCGAGGTATAACCATCTGTCACATATCTGTCGCACTGTCTGACTGGCGCGCCGGTGCGTTGCTGGTGTTTAGCTCGCTTCGTCATTAGGCACTTCAGCGTTATATATACACAGGGTGGCGCCCCCCGAGGGCGAAAATACTTAACATTAAACCGAAACTGGCAATCATGAAACAGAAACTGAAACACACCACGTCATCCCCCCTAAAATGAAAAGGACATGTGGGTATAAGATCCTTATACAATAATTATTGACACATAAGACAACTTTTGTAACCTTATACAATTTTACAAGAATGTTATGACACATAGAATTTCTGTATTTACAACCTTGACATCCCCCCTCCTTTTGTCGTAATGTAACCAATTGAAGATAACAGAAGCAGCATGAGAAGGACAAAAAAAAATTGGCAGATCCCGCGTACAGTGGTAATCGATGATTTGCGAAGCACGAATGAGAAATGTTGATATGTCACTTTAAAATCAGCACAACGTTACGAGGCGGAAGCAAATGATGCCGTACATGACTTCCGTGTCATGATTATCATGTTTCAATGTGTCTTTTACCTTCTTCATATATTCACGCGACGGCATACCAAATTTAGTACATGTTGAGCTAGCGAAATAGCCACGAGTACGCTGTGAGCGTGGTATGCTGTCATGTTCTTACATGAAACGCGCGTCAGGATTATCATGTTTGCACCAGTCATATAATTGTCATCTATTGACGTCACGTAACACCAAATTTGGTATATGTGGAGCAATCAAAACGGCCGCGAGCGCATCATGAAGGGCCCATGCAATATACTCCAATGTAGCGTTGACATGCACGCACGCTGGGCACAGCGACGTTACGTTAGCAAAACGCAAGAACTCTATAGTCTGACGCCAGGCGCGACCAACGTCCGTCGGCCGGCTCGACGGCAACCGGCATATATACTATGTTGCTCTATACAACTAGCGCGAAATGCGACATGCTGCATTTCGTGCCGATGCGTTACCCAAACAACACTGCATCTCCCTCTTTTCGTGACGTAGGGACGCCGAACGCGCTGAAACGCGCATGCGTCAAAGCAACGAAGCACGGCACGCGCGCCTGCGAGTACATGGCAGGACCAGCGCCTGGCGTGGCAACGCCGGCGAAACGCGACGAAATGAACGCCGGCGAGCACACGCACCGCGTCCCGTCGAAATTTATTGGCGCCTTGACTGTGGCATGAAGTCATGTTCTCACATGACACGAATCTGATGATTGTCATGTTTGCCCCAGTCACATACTTTCGTCATCCATTGGCGTCACGTAATACCAAATTTGGCATATGTGAAGCAGGCGAAACGGCCGCGAGCGCATCATCAGTGTGGCATGTAGTCATGCTGTTACATGACACGCATGTCGTGATTATCATGTTTGGACGTGTCATTTACCTATGCCGTGCGTTCGCGTTGCGTAATACCACGTTTGGTACATGTGATGCTAGCGAAACGGCCGCAAGCGCATCATGAGCGTAGCATGTAGTCATATTGTTACTAGACAAGCATTTCATGTTTATCATGTTTGCACCAGTATCATACCATAGTCATCCATTCACGTTCCGTAATACCAAATTTGGTATAAATGAAGCTAGCGAAACGGCCGCCAGCGCATCCATGAGCATGACGCGCATCTGATGATTATCATGTTTGCATCAGTCACATACCTTCGCCATCCATTCACGTGCGGTACACTCTTAGAAAAAAGGTGGTAGTACTTTCTAACTTTGGTGTAGTAATGGTTTGTCACATATGTTACAACCCTGGTAGTAAGCGCAGTTAGTAACGACGTGGTGGCAACAGTTACTACCCTTGCTGTTACTACCAGCACTTAGTAAATGTTACTACCCAAGCCATTACCACCCATGGGTAGTAACTTTCAAAGGTTTGAGGAAAAAATAATGCCTGAGAGTACCTTGTTTATTTATTTTGGCATATTATTTCTCCGCTGCTAATGTTCGCAAATCAATATTTTACACTAGAAAACTTGGGGCAATGAAGTGTGGTGTGTCATGAACGCGAAGAATAGTTACACCTAAAAAGTTCGCCATTTTATACGCATTTTTTTTTCTTCATTGCCTTCTTCACTACAGGTCAAGTTAATATGACAATCACTATCACACGTGTTTCATGCGTGATAACGCGTCAAACAAATATATTACATCTTCAACACAGTCGGTAGTCTTATACCCATGTCGCACTTTCATAACAGCTTCCACGAAACACTCATTAACGGATAGAACTCTCACATCACAGTGTCTGTACGATAGCATACTACGCCAAACCGAATGAAGACAAAGTAAAGATACAACATCCAAATTTTGCACAGAACTATCACATGGCAAAAACAAATTCCATATGGAGTAAGAGGTAAATCTTTTTTTAAAGTCCTCTGTAAAACGTCCCAAAAGAAAATAGCGTTCTTACAATCAATAAACACACGTTCAATGGTCTCAGGTTTTATACGCTTTTTTGCTTTCTTTATTGCCTTTGTACATACAACATTCGCAAATATATATACATCAAACAAAGTGGAAACATGAAACAAAGAAGAGGTTAAAAGCTTCATATTTAACAGGCTTTTTAAAATTCCTTCATCTGTAGAAGGCTTTCTACTTGATGAAGCCAATCAGGCACCTCTTGATGAACCTTTTGTGATTCCACGAACGAACATACAGATTGAAAGAAGTATTGCCTAACCGGACGCGCAATAACATCAGCATGGCGCACCGCCATTCCAGATTTCCATATACCGTGCAGGCCCAGTAACATAACTAGGTCGAAAGGTATTCCTTCTTCATTTGATACTGGTAGAAATCTGATGCTATAGGCATCGAGAGGCAGATCCTTTTTCAAAGTCCTTTGGAGAACGTCCCAGAAAAGACTGCATCCCAGCAGTCCATGGAGGAAAACATGTTCGATTGTTTCCGGCTTTTTGCAGAGAAGGCAGTCAACACCCCAAGGAACGAATAAGCCTTTTTCTTGCATCCATGTTTTCACGGGCAAGGTCCCAGTGTGCAATTTAAAGAAAAAGGATTTCGCTCCAGGTGATACCTCCATTTTTTTACATGGCTTAAGAGATTTTGGCCTGGGCCTACACGGTACAATGTTCGATATAGGGGAACCAGAAGAACTGTTTCTACTAAATATTTGTACAACTTTTTACGCGAAACCGTACTGATGTATTCCAATGAAAAAAGCGTTTTTAGAAAAAGACATGAATCAACAACTTCTTTTAAAAAACCTCTAATGCTTCCTTTCATGTGACCAGACGCTACCACAAATTTTGGCAACCGTCTTCCAAGCCTAAGCTGTATAACAGTACGTATGAATGGGTCTCGATTATTTCGGAAAAACATAAACCGATTAACTAACTGACCAAGGTACACATGACAAAGACCAAGTCCTCTAGAGCGAACTCGTCTGAATAAGTTAGTTCTACTTGTTCGCTCCCAAGAAAACAGCAAACATTTGATGAAGCTTCTGTAGATTCACACGTGAACAATGCAATACCTGAAGGACATACCAGACCTTACTGACAAATACGTTACAAAAGGTCGCTCTGTCGAAAATTGATAGCTGGAAACAATTGAGTTGTTCAGCTTTTTCTCGTAGCTCCACGGCCTGACGCCGCCAGTACGGTTCACTGTCACAATTGAATGTTCTAATGGCACACCTAGGTATCGTACCGCAGTAGTAGTCCATGAAATACCAGCCACAAATTGTGGAGTCACAGGCCATTCGCCGTGCCAGTAACCCAGGCACTTGCTCCAGTTTACCAAACTACCGCTTGCATTATAATAAAGGTTCACAATTTTTATGATTTCAGCGATACTATCATAATATTTACTAAACACAGCTATATCATCTGCGTATGCCAGTATCCGTACTTCAGCTTCTTGTAGTTTGTACCCCACTATGTTACTGCTTTTCATAACTTTTTGGCAAAATGACTCTATATAAATTGAAAATAGGAGGGAAGACAAATGACAGCCTTGTCGTACAGAGCGTCTGACATGAATTCGTTTCCCAAGAACTTGGTTGATGATTAGCCGAGTTTTACATCCAGTATATGCCATTCGAACTGTATCTCGAATTACTTTGCCAACATTGACATAGTCTAACAACAGAAAAATAATTTCGTGCAGTACTCGGTCAAATGCTTTTTCTAAATCTATCTGGATCATCGCGATGTGATCGTTTGTGGCATCGCAGCACTCCAATACACTTCGTGCCTTGTGAATGTTTGTGAATATAGTACGCCTTTTAATCCCACATGTCTGGTGGTCGCCTACAATGTTATTGATAACTGTCTGCAGTCTCCTTGCTAAAACTTTCATCAATATCTTGTAGTCGATATTTGATAGACTGGTTGGCCTGTACGATTTCACTTCACGTAATTTAACTGCGTCCTCAGTTTTTGGAATTAATATAGTATGAGATAGCAGAAAAGAAGGTGGCCGCATCTTTATGTCTAGGGCTTCGTTAAAAACCGCTGCCAGGATTGGTGCTAGTTCGTGTTTGAATTCCTTATAAAATGCGGCTGTTAACCCATCAGGTCCTGGGGACTTTCCCAAATGGAGGGCAATAATTGCTTTTGTCACTTCCGGTTCAGAAATAGGACATTCTAAGCTGTCTTTCCTGCAGTCCTCAACCTTCGGCATTAATTTTCAAAATTCATTCTTGATTTTATCTACATTTACTTTACATTTATCAAATAAAGTGGTGTAGTACTCGTTGAAAGCATCATCTATATATCTCTGTTCACTTGTAACGTTACTTATGTATTCAATCTGATGTATAACATTCCGCTGAGCGTTTCTTTTTTCGAGACCAAGCATTCTTTTGGTCGGTTTTCTCCTACGGTCGTTTGCTCTGCCCTTGCCCTTATTTGCGCGCCACGATACTTCTTCTCGTAAATTGGTTTCAATTTGGACTTTACTGACCTTATATCATTTGTGAATAAGCCTGGCGTTTTGCTTTCCTCTGCTAGCAGTTCTTTCAGATTTAAGCGTAGGGTTCTTTCTTCTGCACTCTTTCCGTGTTTTATTACGCATGAGCGTTCTATAGCTTTCAACTTTATATTCTGTTTAAATTGTTCCCACTTCACTACACAATTTTGGTCTCCACTTTCTATGTTTATCAACGCCTCTCAAACACTGTCCATAAATATTTCGTCTTCCAAGAGATCAGAATTTAGCTCCCACGTGTCGCAGTTAAATACTGGTCTACGTCTATTTCTTTAACCTAATACAAATGATAATAAGCAATGATCACTAAATGAAATAGGGAGGACATTGTACTCACTGATAATCAGAACTAAATCCAGTGACACGTAGGCCCTATCTAGGCACGCTTGACTGAAGCCTTGGAAATACGTATACAGTGTTGGTCCTTTACCAATACATTCTGCAACATCCTCAAGGTCTAAGTAGGAAATTAGATTCGTTAACGCGACTGTGCTTGAGTCGTTGAAATTGGATGTACTTGTTTCATCATCGGCACTGATCACACAATTAAAATCTCCCATAAGGATGACTATGCGATCGCATTTACAATAAGTACGAATTTCGCCGAATGTTACACACCGTTCATCAACTTTAAGAGGTGCATATAAACAAATCACTCGCCAATTAAGAGAAAAGAAGGCCAAATCACATACAACAAACCTTCCGGATGAATCAGACGTGACATTTTGAACACTGGCACCTAAACTATTCCGCAAAAAGGTCACACACCCTGCCGACTTACCAACTGCATGACTGACGCTGGCGGTGTAGCGTCCGGTGAAACGTTGCAGTAGGCTCTCGGTGAATGTCCACGCTCTCCACTTTGGTTTCCTGAACTGCAATAATGCCCAGGTCTTGGTCCATGGCTAGTCTGTAGAACTGGGCCTGTTTCTTTCTGGAAGCCAGTCCTCGTACATTGAGCGTCACTGCTTTCACGAACCCGCTCAGCGACGAGATCGGTGAGCGGGTCCAAGCTGAGAGCCCTGCACGTTCACTTATTGGGCTCTCGTCGTCCAGGGTGGATCCACGTTGTTCACCTTTAGTTTGAGCGGCCATCGTCGCGTTTTAGCGACGACGACCGTTGTCGGGCAGCGTTTCGTTTCTTGCCTCCACTGACCACCTTCCACTGCACTTCCGACATTACTTGCGTTTCGTCTACTTGAGCGCCGTCGTCTGAGTCGCGACGGCGTTTTGCAGACGCCGATTCTAATTCCATGCTTAAGGTATCCAGGTCACCAGGCAAATCCTCATTTTCGTGTGTTTCGTTCGCCAAAGAGTGCTGCTGAGAAGCCGAGTTTAGAGGAGTCGAAGCAGCGTTGGCCTGGGACGCCCGCGTTTCAGGGCGCATTGCTTGCAGCTGCGACGCGGCGTGCATCGCAGGCGCAGGACGCGTCTGTTCGTTAGTAGTTGGAGCCACTGAACTTCCCATCTTCCGCCCGGCGTTCGTGTCCAGGGCTGAAGAAATTTGCTTGCTTTTGTTCAGCACCGGCGTGTCGTCCGACGTCGTCTGCTTCTGCGGTGTCGCAGGCAAAGACGCTTGTTCAGATTCCTCCTCATCCATGAGAAGTTCATTCTGTTGAGTCTCTGGTCGTCGCCCTGCAGCTCGTGCGTATGAACGGTTGCACTCGTCCTGCTCATGACCTTGGGACCTTGCAATCGCGTCGCATATGCCCCGTGCTTCGGTACCGCAAGCACAAAGGCGGTCTTCCCGGCACCACGACCAGTGCTGGACTGCTGCCAATACGCACCTGATAGGGCAGTTGATCCACAGAAACGCCGTCTCGTAGTTGCATGCGTATTACACGAGTTGTCGATTCAACTCCTTCATAGTTCTCGACTCTCCATCGGTCATCGGTCACCTGCTTGGCGTCGCCGTATTCATAGAAGGCACGTCGAATAGCGTCTTTTCTAACATCGACCGCTAGCCAGTGCAGTTTCATCTTAAGCTCTTGCCGCGTCGGGTCAATGACAAGACATACCTGGTCTTTAACTTCGAGAACGCCTGCGTCTATCAGCGCTTTATTTGCTTCCACGGTCTTCATGTTCAATAGCCATACGTGCGACATCTGATATGCTCCGATGCCACTTACTTGCTGTATGACGCATAAATCTTTGAGAGGTTTCCTGAAGTCGTCGATGTGGTACGGTTGGCCGCTGACGTCGCAGTGTAGAGCTACTGCTCGACGCATCGCTTTACCTGATGGCAACGAAGGCAGAATAATTCAGTAGTCCTTTGGAACGAGGGGAGACGCTGTACCGCGGCCGGCGTCGGCCGCTGTCGCTGCTCGGGATGAGCTTTCCATCCTGCGTCTGCACGAACCAGCGTCCAGAAGCAGAATCCAGGTTTTATACGCATACACGTAATATGAAGTAAGCATGGGGTATATATAGTCCCTACTTCGCAGGGGAATGTTTGGTACAGGGAAGCACTTGTGTTTCAGGATGAATTATAGCAAGTCTGAGTCTATGGTACTATAATATACTATCTGGTTACGCATTTCAAAAGACGTAGCACAATACTTTTAATTCGGCTTACTTATAAAAAATTGTATGATATATTTATTTATTATAAAAGGGTCACAAAACATTATGGACAGTGGCCGAAACAAGCTTATGAACTTCTCAGTGCATTTGAATGCTTCACACGGCTAATATATCAGCGTTTACAACGTAATATTCGTTTTCAGGGCTTGACGCACCAAAACAACGATAATGTTTAGAGACACGTTGTAGTGGATTGATTGTGGCCGTTTTCGGGGCTTATTGCGGCCGTGTGGTTATTTTGATCCGCCGGTCTTGTTAATATGCGCTGTAATTTACTAAGTTTGTTGTAATTGTCTATTGCAACGCGTGTACATTTGCCTATGGTTCGCTAACTTGAACTTCTGCATTTAAACAATATCAGAATCACGTTTACGTGTCTCAGTTGCATTATTTAAAACAAAATGTACTTTCTTGATCTATAGATATCCTCTGCATCATTTTTAAGTTTAATGATAATACGTCGAGACGATTTCTCTCATAAATAATCAGAATCGGAATCACACACTATTTTGCATTAGTCAACAGCCGGGTAGCAAAAAGGTAGTAACGGAGCAAGAAAGGTAGTAACGGCTGCATTTACTACTTCTTTCATTCCATTTACTGTTTACTAACGTAGGTAGTAAACAGGTCACAAAAAGTTAGTAACGGTAGCAGCTAGTAACAGGTTACTAATGTAGGTAGTAAACAGGTAGCAAAAGTGTAGTAACGGTCCAAGTAAGGTAGTAACCGCTGCAGTTACTACCTGTTTCCTTGCATTTGCTACCTTTTTACTAACTTCTTTTTAGGTTTGTAATACCAAATTTGGTATATGTTACGCTAGCAAAACGGCCACGAGCGCATCATGAGCGTGGCTTGTAGTCATGACACACCAGTCATGATTTTCATGTTAGGGTCTGTCACATGTGTTCCCCATGCAATCTTGTCATACCATACCAGTTTTGAAACATGCCATGTGAACGAAACCGCAGAAAGAGCTGCAGGACCATGAAATGTAAATCATGACATTCTGTCACAAAACGAGCGCTCAAAAAGGGCGCGCCGCCAAATTCTCGCGACGAAACGCCGGAGTGACGCCACGAGGTCAACGAAAAAAAAGAAAACAAACATCCAAAGACTCCCCGGGCGCGCGACTCTCTCCCTCGGAAGCGTGGGTTCGCTGACGAACCTCCTCTCATCGGCGCCCCAGCAAGCCCTCGAATGTTCTGGATGGAAAGGGGCGTGGTGAAGCCGGGTAGAGTCATCCGTCGCGGACGGCCTTCGAACTGTCTCGCCCTCTCCCCAGCCTTCGCTGCGTATCGCGCCGACGAAATGACGAGAACCTTCTGGAATCTCGCGCGGAAAGTATTTAATCGGGCAGCCGAGATGAGAGATCAGGAGAAGACGGAAGTTAGTGCCAGAGCGCGTGGGGATTCCACCGTGTAGTCGGCGAAGGTTTTGTCCGTAGAGACAAAGCAGGAGAAGAAGATGATTTCCACCTGAGGGGTGACGACTCGAGCTACAGGCAAAAGTGTGTGCTTACCGGCATCGAGCGAAGACGCGTGGCAACAGCTGCGTGTGGGAAGCCGACGTGTTTCCGGCGAAGAAGTTTGGAGCCTGGAGGACGGTCAAGTGAAGAAGCAAGGTTTCCTGGAAGAGAAACTTCGAATGCAGCAGCGCCAGGTTTCCCGGAAGAGAAACTTCGGGGGCAGCGGAACGACAGAGGTTTCCTGGAAGAGAAACTTCGGGCGCAGTCGAGGTTTCCTGGAAGAGAAACTTCGGGGGCAGCGGAGCGACAACAATGCTGGACTTTGAGTGAGTGATTCTCGGAAGAGTATCATCCAGACTTTTGTTCCAAGAACTTTGGACTGAATAGGTTTTCTATCTCTTTAGTCTTTATGTGTCTTGGTTGTTCAATGCATGCGACTGCATTGTAGTGCGTATTGTTGTCTGTATCCGTTGTTTCGGGTGTGGCTGATTGTACTGTGTAGTACGTTGTTTGATCGGTGACCTATTGTACTCAACTATTGTGGAGTGTCCATACTTGCGTATTGTTTTTGATCTGCCATTATTGAGAATATAATTTTGTTTTGTTTATCAACTCTCGGCTCTGACTTGTTCTTTCTGTCACAGCCGGTGTCAGCTGGCGCGCCAAAAAGGACCACTTCTAAATTGTCCACGCTTTCGTGGTGCGGTTCGGGGGGCCGATACTTCGACCCTTGGAATTAGCCCGGCGATCACCTCCCGAATTAACGGGACCTGTAACAATTAATCTGGCGTCCGCGACAGGACCCTTTTGGGGCACAGTGTGTCCAAAGTAGTGAGAAAGAGCCTCGAGTTGTTGATACTGCTATCGGAACGATTTTCTGTGTTGTTCAGTGTTCTCGTTAACGAGTGCAGGGGAATGTTCCGATAGACTGATTTAGGCAGATACTTTTTACTCGTGGCAAGACTTTATTTGCGAGACACCATGGATCTCGAAAAGTTAGTTGCTCTTGGTGAGAAGATGGGTCTTTCTGGCGCCGAACTACGGAAGTGGGTAAGCCAGAAGGAGAAAGAAGCGGTGGAGAGAGAGAGGTTGGCAGCTGAGAGAGCGAAAGAAGAAAGAGAGTGGCAATTGAAGTTGGAGCTGGAGAGAGAAAAGTTGGCAGCTGAAAGAGTGAGAGAAGAAAGAGAAGCAAAGGAGCGACAGCTGAAAGAAGAAAGAGAGGCAAAGGAGCGACAGCTGAAAAAAGAAAGAGAAGCGGAGATGGCAGAAAGGAAACGGCAGCGGCAGCACGAAATGGAACTCGAGCGGCTCCGTTTGCAACAGCGAAGTGAAACTCCGGTTCAAGCTAGAGTTGAAAGCAGCGAACGGGAGGACCACGGCTTCCGCTTGAACCCAAGCAAGCTGCTCGTAGCGTTTGATGAAAGGAAGGACGACCTTGACGCGTACCTTCACAGATTTGAGACGATTGCAAGGAGCCAGAATTGGCCGGACATCAATGGGCAACTGCTTTGAGTACTTGCTCTAGTGGTGAAGCGCTCAGTGTGTACGGTAGGCTGACGCCGGCCGATGCAGCCAACCATACCAAGGTGAAAGCTGCTTTGCTGAAGCGATTTAGATTTACTGTGGAAGGGTTCCTGGACAGATTTCGGACAGGAAAGCCATCTGATGGTGAGACAGCTACGCAGTATGCCGCCCGACTTTGCCATTATTTCGACAGATGGATTGAACTTTCAGGGACAGCGCAGGTACGATGAACTTAGAGAGCTCCTAATTAGAGAACAATTTCTTACTAGTTGCCACCCAAGCCTGTCGCTGTACTTGAAAGAGAGGAGAGCTAAGTCACTTGAAGACATGCTTAAATTAGCTGATCAATTCTTGGAAGCGCAAGGTGGCACAAATTTGGCCAGAGTCAAGAAGTAGTGTCCCGAAGATTCGAAGAAATCGGCACCCGAACAAAAGAAGCGTGCACCGGAGAGTGTTCAGCGATGTTTTCTGTGTAACCGAGTGGGTCATCGCGCGAACAACAGTCGTACTAACTTTACGAGCCCTACGGTAGTAAAATGTTTCAAGTGTGGTCAGACTGGGCACAAAGCAGATGCTTGTCATAACGGAGTGAGTAAAACTCACCAGGTATCTTGTGTGCTAGCAGCACCGAAATCCGATGGTGATGCCGTCACCGATGGATTCGTAGAGTTGAAAAATGGGGAGAAAATCCCTATTGTGGGTGCTGTAATGACAAAACAGCCAACCTGTGTTACGAAGGGAATGCCAATGCTGCCTGGAAAAGTTGCGGGCAAGACGGTTACGGTGTTAAGAGATACCGGCAGCTCCACTGTTATCATGCGGAGAAATGTGGTACGAGAAAGTGAGTTAACAGGCAAAACAAAACCAGTTTGCCTAATTGACAGTATGGTTCGGATGCTTCCCGAAGCAGAGATTGAGGTTGAAACCCCGTACTTCAGCGGGAAGGTTAACGCTCTATGCATGACGACCCCCCTGTATGACCTCGTCATCGGAAACATCGATGGGGCGCGAGGGCCGAACGAACCAGAACGTTTGGGGGAAGACCCGAAGATGGAGCCCCCGCCGACACAGGGGCCGCGAGATACAGCGGAGAAAAATCCCGTGAAGGATCTCACTCGAGCCCAAGGTGAAGCCTGGGCGCAAGAGACAGTGAATGAGAACATCATCGTGTTGAATGAGTTCTCGTGCTGGACAGCTGGACTTCTGTCAGCACGTCCTCAACTGACCGACAATGTAAAGATGACGGAGTCGGCCAGCCAGGCGCAATGTCGTGTCATGAACAAGCGGGAGACAGGATCGGTTGAACGTTCTGACCCGTTAACGGTGTCGGAAGTGACAACTATGGCTAAGACGCCGCCTCAGATACCGTCGTTTGAAAGGGCTCGCCGGAAAAGAACGAGGAAAAACAAGAAAAGATCGAGCGAGCACCGCAAGAAAGGGCACAAGAGCAGCTTAAAGTACTTAGGATAGGTGCTGAGGTCAAATCGGAATGCGTCTGGCTGTGTTGTTATTATGTTATCCTGTGTCACAAGTGTCGAAGTGTTTGTGCTGTGACGTGATGTATAGTATTGTACAATTATTGTAATGACAGACCTTTGTACATTTGTATTGCTTGAAGTATGTGATGAAGTATTGTATTCATGTGCCTGTGTCTATATTCTATGTGTTGTGAAATTGAATTGTAATGTACAATTGTATTGAGTGATCTATTGTGAATGTGACGTGTCATGAGTGACGGACTATGTTACAGTCTCTGAGGGTGTGGGGACTGTTCGCGCTCGTTTGTGTGGTTTTGAATATTATGAGATAATATTCCTAAAGTGGGGGGCAGTGTCACAAAACGAGCGCTCAAAAAGGGCGCGCCACCAAATTCTCGCGACGAAACGCCGGAGTGACGCTCCGAGGTCAACGGAAAAAAAAAGAAAACAAACATCCAAAGACTCCCCGGGCGCGCGACTCTCTCCCTCGGAAGCGTGGGTTCACCGACGAACCTCCTCTCATCGGCGCCCGATAAAGCCCTCGAATGTCCTAGATGGAAAGGGGCGTGGTGATGCCGGGTTGAGCCATCTGTCGCGGACGGCCTTCAAACCGTCTCGCACTCTCCCCAGCCTTCGCTACGTATCGCGCCGATGAAATGATGAGAACCTTCTGGAATCTCGCGCGGAAGGTATTTAATCGAGCAGCCGAGATGAGAGATCAGGAGAAGACGGAAGTAAGCGCCAGAGCGCGTGGGGATTCCGCCGTGTAGTCGGCGAAGGTTTTGTCCGTAGAGACAAAGCAGGAGAAGAAGATGATTTCCACCTGAGGGGTGACGACTCGAGCTACAGGCAAGAGTGTGTGTTTACCGCTATTGAGCGAAGACGCGTGGCAACAGCTGCGTGTGGGAAGCTGACGTGTTTCCGGCGAAGAAGTTTGGAGCCTGGAGGACGGTCAAGTGAAAAAGCGAGGTTTCCTGGAAGAGAAACTTCGGAGGCAGCAGCGCGAGGTTTCCTGGAAGAGATACTTCGGGGGCAGCGTAACGACAGAGGTTTCCTGGAAGAGAAACTTCGGGCGCAGTCGAGGTTTCCTGGAAGAGAAACTTCGGGGGCAGTGGAACGACAACAACGCTGGACTTTGAGTGAGTGATTCTCGGAAGAGTATCATCCAGACTTTTGTTACAAGAACTTTGGACTGAATAGGTTTTCTATCTCTTTAGTCTTTATGTGCCTTGGTTGTTCAATGCATGCGACTGCATTGTAGTGCGTATTGTTGTCTGTATCCGTTGTTTCGAGTGTGGCTGATTGTACTGTGTAGTACGTTGTTTGATTGGTGACCTATTGTACTCAACTATAGAGGAGTGTGCTTACTTGCGTATTGTTTTTGATCTGCCACTATTGAGAATATAATTTTGTTTTGTTTATCAACTCTCGGCTCTGACTTGTTCTTTGTGCCACAGCCGGTGTCAGCTGGCGCGCCAAAAAGGACCACTTCTAAATTGTCCACGCTTTCGTGGTGCGGTTCGGGGGGCGGATACTTCGACCCTTGGAATTAGCCCGGCGATCGCCTCCCCAATTAACGGGACCTGTGACACATTCATAACATACGTATCATGATTTTCATGTCATGACTAGTCAAATATGTTCTTCATACAGTCACGTTATGCCATACGAAGTTTGGTATCGATACCATTATCGAAACTGCTAGGAGAGGTAAAAGTCGTAGGCAGCTAGGTAGATAGATAGATAGATAGATAGATAGATAGATAGATAGATAGATAGATAGATAGATAGATAGATAGATAGATAGATAGATAGATAGATAGATAGATAGATAGATAGATAGATAGATAGAAAGATAGAAAGATAGATAGATAGATGTTCAAAGTCACCGAAGTTTGCTAAGAAACGCTTCGCATTTAAAACATAGCTATGTACTGTTACGAAGCGCGCCTCCGACGACGTTACGAAGGGAGCCACGAATCCCACCGCTGACCTCCACTGTTACGAAAGACGGCGACGCCAACACGGTCCCGAAGGCGCCACTGCTTCTAACTCCACCGGGAAGGCCACCAGCCATTTGGTAGCGTAGGTTTCTCAGCTCACGACTGCTTCTGCGCAGAGCTGATAGACGATCGGACGAAACGATGGTGAGTTAAACAAGGTTTATGTACAGCCTATATACAGAGGCGTTACAAATTCGGCACTGGGGCCGACAGCTTAGACACTCGGACAGCCGAGCTCTTCTCCTCTGACACATAGGTCTACTGCTCGCGACACGCCGCAGGGCTTTCTTTATATACACCAGGTGGATTCTTTGAGTAACCAAATGTCCAACCAGAAGCGCCGCTGGCCGTGAGGTCCGAATCTCCAATGGGGTCGCCGCTGGGCCGTGTCATTCTCATCGAATCCGGAGCCGCTGCGCTGCACGTGGCTGCACCCAAGGACGAGTGATGTCGCCACGCATTGCGTCAGACTCGCCAGACAGGAAGGCGCTGATTGCTTCGACGGGCTCGCTGTGCGTGCGCGACAGAAAGGCACCGCCACGTGATGACGCCGTTGAGTTGTTCGCGTCAGACGGGCTCGTGTGCTGGCCTTGACACAGATTGCCTTTTTCAGAGGTATGCACGTTCGGTGTGGACTCGCAGGCATAACAGCCCCCCCGTCGCCAGAAAATGCGCCGGAAAGACGAGCTGCTTCCACGTGGCTCGGATGTCAGGCGCGCTCATTCGCCAGGTCTCTCCAGGTTCGCCTCCAGGGCCATGGGGAGAATGCAGCTCCAGACTGTTCCGGGAACACACGCCATTTTTGAGGACGGATCCCAGCTCCACTGGCTTGTCGCCACTTGTCGGCCAGTTTCGCTCGTCTTTTCTGATGATCTTTGGTCTCAGCACTTGTCGATGGTTCTGCAACTTGTCAAGAACGGTTTGACAACAGACAACACATGACACAATCAAGTGCCCTCGGTCACCCGACAGAACAATAGACAAAGTATATTACAGCATATACCTAGCTACGTGTCTATCGGAATTTCGTTCCCTCTACATCAAGAGGCACATGTGGGACACAAGACTCTTAAAATGAAAACTCATTTTTTACACGTACAACAACGTAACGAAATAGAATAGAACATAAAGTTGGCTCCTTGAGCTCATTCTGGACGAGAGCGCTCAGCTAAGGCCGTGATGAGGACAAAATTTTGCCCCAAATCGCCAGCGAGAAACCGAAAGGTGGAGAAGGTACTAACACGCACGGCTCAATGCGTCTGCATTAGCGTTTAGCCTTCCTTTGTTTGTTGCGAACGTCAAAGTTGTGCTGTTGGAGTATCATGCTCCACCTCAGTAACAGGCCACCTTTAGGCGACGACACCTATGTGGTACAACAGCTGCTCATACCTGCGACGTTGCACAGCTGTGTAATTACAATATGAGAGTCCATATTTCTCATAAAAAGAAACATTCCTTCTCAGATCCTCCTTCTGGACTTCACTTAACCTAGGCTCTAGGTTCAACTGCTCAAGATTATCTCCGATCCTTTTTCGATTACATCACTAGAATTCAAAATTTTTGCTCCCTCTTCCTCTGAAGCATTCAACAGCAGATTTACGACCGCATGACGTTGAACGTATGGTTTCATCAAGTTACTGTGGTAAATTTTGTTCGGCCGCCTTCCTAATTTCACTTCATAATTGATATCAGAAAGCTTCGATATTACTTTGGCAGGCCCTTTCCAATGAACCTAAAGCTTGTTCTTTTTGGACGGCCGCTGCAGCATTACCTGACTTCCTACTTCAAAAGCTCGCTTCTTCGCCGACTTGTCGTAGTACTCCTTCGACAACACTTGTGCCGCTTTCATGTGGATTTCCCCTAGCGCTTTATTCGAGAGGTCCTCACGCTGTTCTCGAATGAGCGTCTCTCGATGAACCCTCGGCAGCTCGCTGCAACTTTCCGCCACAGGCGAGAGCGTTGCACCCCTCTCCGTCTGACTCCATGGCGCCATGTCCTCTCCTCCTGCTACGGAAACCGCGCCAGTCGCTTCGGCGATGGGCCGCTCGAGTGACTGCTCAAATGACTCACACGGAGAATTTCGTGTCTGAGGTTCCGTCGACTCGCCGCCAAGGTCATTTGATGCTTCACTACATTGAACAAGATCAAGCTCCTGCGAAAGATTCCGCGCTTGTGATGGCGTGAGGGCCATGTACGCTAAGTTGGAGAAGAACGATTTACCCTGCTCTTTGAGAACCTGCTCTGAGTTGTTAGAGAAAAGATAAGTAAAACCATCGGGAAGCGCGACAGACACAGCCGCTTCGGTGCGAGGCTTACCGAACGGGCCTTCAATGACAACCGTAGCGATTGGTAAGCAAGCACTCTGCTCCTCGGCGACTTGCCTAATCCACGCGCATTCTCCTGTAAAGTCATCCGGAGACACCAACGAAGGATGGACAGCGTCCTTGGTTGCCGCCGAGTCTCGAAGTGCTCGACACGTTTTCCCATTCACAATAATTTCTTGGAGATACGGCTCCAAAAGCCGCATGTTCTTTACCGATTCTCGAATTGTTGCGAAAGCAAACTTTTGCTTACAGTTTATCGCGATGTGCCCTTCCTTTTTGCAGTTGTAGCAGATTAGCGGCTTCCGTGATTCAAACGCCCTTGTGGTATCAGTGCGTTGTTTAGGAACCTCACTCAATTTCTCCTCTTCCGTTTGCCCTTCCCCTACAGTGTCCTTCGTAAGAGACGGGTGCTTCTTGAATTTACGGTGCGGAGCGGGTTTCCATTGATCAGGTTTCCTTGAAAAGCCCTCTTTCCTTTCATCCTTTTCAACGCGCACTTCCCTGCTATGCAACTTTCGGCGAGTATAATACTCCTCAGCTAACTCTGCTGCCTTGTTTAGCTGTACTTCACCAAGTTTGTCCTGCAGCCAAAGTTTGACATCCTCCTCGATGCAGCGGTAGCGTTGCTCCAATGCAACGCATTCCACCACTTTATCGCGGTCGTCATAAACACCTTCGCCCTTGAGCCAATCAATTAAATCGGCTTTAAGACGAAACGCGAAGTCAACGTGTGACTCATTCCCCTTTTTAGCATACCGGAACCTTTGCCTGAAAGCCTCGGGTGACAACGTATAACGCCTCAATAGCACTTCCTTAACCTCGTCATAGCTCTCAAATGCTTCCCTCGACAAGCAAGTTATCGCGTCGGACACTTTGCCGGGAAGAAGAGCCAACAGGTTCTGCGCCCAAAGAGACCGCTCCAAAGCATTTCGCTCACAGACGTGTTCAAACTTGACGAGATACTTCGCCATGTCCTCACCTACTACGAACGGTGGCAGTTGATCGCGAATTCCCTGACCGCTGACCTGAACTGTCGCAGAAGCTACGCTAGGCGCCTGCGAACACTGTAGGATTGCCAATTCTATTCGTTTCAACTCAAGGCGCTCCTGTTTCGGCCTCCTTACGGCGTTCTCGCCTTTCAGCTTCTTCACGTTCGCGAACTTCTCGCCTTTCAGCCTCTTCACGTTCACGAACTTCTCGCCTTTCAGCCTCCTCGCGGCGTGCTTTGATATCCACCCAGGCCTCATCGACTTCCGCAGCCGACACTCATTCATCCTTCACGATCTCAAGGATCGCTTGCTTTCGTTTCTCACGACCCAAGGTAATGCCGAGTTCCTCACACATTTCGATGAGTTCCTTCACTTTAAGGTTCTCCATCGTTCACACCAGCCTCTTGCTGTTTGCCCCTGTTAAGAATCTACTTGCCGGACCCACTATAAGCCTACTAGCAAGACGCGCAAGCAATTTTTAACACTACCATGTTTACCCCCTCCGCATTAACTTTGCTTTCAAAGCACTTCGACTTGGCTTGAAACGATCAAAGCTTACTCTAATGCTTCACACAGCCCTTGTCTAAACTACTATAACCTGTGCTAGAGTAGTCTGGTGAACGGAGGGGAAAACATCAGGCACTCACCGCATCGATGTCGCTGACGCCGGCCGATCCCGCAGCTGCCAACCACTGTTACGAAGCGCGCCTCCAACGACGTCACAAAAGGCGCCATGAAATCTCACCACTGCAACCACTGTTGCGAACGACGGCGACGCCAACACGGTCCCGAAGGTGCCACTGCTTCGAACTCCACCGGGAAGGTCACCAGCCGTTTGGTAGCGTAAGTTTCTCAGCTCGCGACTGCTTCTGCGCAGAGCTGATAGACGGGCAAACGAGACGACGATGAGTTAAACAAGGTTTATGTACAGCATATATACCGAGGCGTTACAAATTCGGCACTGGGGCCGACAGCTTAGAGACTCGGACAGCCGAGCTCTTCTCCTCTGACACATAGGTCTGCTGCTCGCGACGCACTGCAGGGCTTTCTTTATATACACCGGGTGGATTCTTTGAGTAACCAAATGTCCAACCAGAAGCACCGCTGGCCGTGAGGTCCGAATCCTCCAATGGGGTCGCCGCTGGGCCGCGTCATTCTCATCGAATCCGGAGCCGCTGCGCTGCACGTGGCTGCACCCAAGGACGAGTGACGTCGCCACGCATTGCGTCATACTCACCAGACAGGAAGGCGCCGATTGCTTCAACGGGCTCGCTGTGCGTGGGCGACAGAAAGGCACCGCCACGTGATGACGGCGTTGAGTTGTTCGCGTCAGACGGGCTCGCGTGCTGGCCTTGGCACAGATATTCTTTTTCAGAGGCATGGAGGTTCGGTGTGGACTCGCAAGCATAACTGTACACCAAGGCTGAAAACACTTATACAGTCAACATACAACAAAAATCACAGCATAACAGTATATCCCTTATACCTTTATACAATAAATAAATACACAGCATACACACAACAATGCACATGCATAGTACAGGCTCCAACATACCAGTAATAAAGAAGAATTTAGGACACGCAGTCTTTAAACCTCGACGGTTTCTTACGCGAACGCTTAGAACGCCTAAGCTCATTGCGCTCTGAAGTGCTCCCTTGTGGAGCAGCAAGTTCGGTATGTGAAGATGAGTGTATACTGGCTCGCTTACGCGCTGCTCAGGCACAGCTGAGAGCATTGAAGAGTCCGACGACTCGCTTAAGCGTCCCTGAGCTGCAGCTGGGTATGGAGAACCGTGACGCGGAACATGAGAACCTGAAGGTTCGGAAGCATGTCCATTAGTGTTAGGAAGGATACTCAATCGCTCCTCCACTCAATCCACATATCGGTCTCCGTTGCCTTCACCTTCTTCTTAACCAATAGTTCTTTTCGGTTTGGCCACGTGCTGTTTTCTAAGTATTTACCCGTCGATTTTCTGGTTTGCTTCCTCTATTTGGTATCAACATGCTTCATGTAAAAGTAGCTGAAAACCTTCCTAGCCCAACGCTCGTCCCCCATTTCTCTCAATCGCTCCTCAAATTGTATCTTGTTGCTAGCTTCCCTGCCGTCAAATGATGTCGATCCCATATCACCTTGTACTCCCTGATTTGGTGTATACCCATGAGCTCCTAAAGCAAGCTTACCTATTCCACGTCGCTTAACTTCTAATCTTGCCTGAACTTCTGATCTCATGCACAAGACCACATTGCCAAACGTCAGACCAGGAACCATGACCCCTTTCTATATTAGTCTCACAATATCATACCTATTGTAATTCCACAGTGCCCTATTTTTCATCACTGCTGCATTTTTGTTACATTTAGTTCGTGATGAAACAAGCGCGAAAATACACACACTCAAAGAGGACACAGACAATACCTCTAGTCATTAGGTATATTTCGTGTTCCCTTAGGTACTCGGTCCCATTGCTTATCCATACACCCAGATATTTGCATTTATCTCTTATATCTAGCGTGACCTCCTGTATCCTAAGCTCACTGCCTTCATTATCATTAAATATCATGACTGCTGATTTTTTCTTACTGAATCAGAAATCTAGCATATCTCCCTCATTAGCGCAGATGTCCACCAATCTCTGCAAATCTTCCTTGTTGTCGGCCATTAGGACTATATCATCTGCGTACATCAATGCTGGTAGTGCCTGTTCAATGAGTTTTCCTTGTTTGACGAAAGAGAGGTTGAAGCCCAGTCCACTTCCCTCTAATTTGGCCTCTAATCCTTGTAGGTAATCATCATCATCATCACCATAATCACCATCATCATCATCAGCCTGACTACATCCACTGCAGGACAAAGGCCTCTCATGTTCCGCCAGTTAACCCGGTCCTGTGCTTGCTGCTGCCAATTAATACCCGCAAACTAACTAATCTCATCTGCCCACCTAACCTTCTGTCTCCCCCTAACCCACTTGCATACTCTGGTAATCCAGTTAGTTACCCTTAATGACCAGCGGTTATCCTGCTTACGCACTACATGTCCGGCCGATGTCCATTTCCTCTTCTTGATTTCAACTATAATATTCTTAACCCCCGTTTGTTCCCTAATCCACTCTGCTCTTTTTTTTTTGTCTCTTAAGGTTACACCTACCATTTTTCTTTACATTGCTCGCTGCGTCGTTCTCAATTTAAGCTGAACCCTCTTTGTAAGTCTCCAGGTTTCTGCTCCGTAGCTAAGTACCGGCAAGATACAGCTGTTATATACCTTCATCTTGAAAGATAGTGGCAATCTACCTGTCATAGTTTGAGAGTGCTTGCCAAATGTGCTCCGCACCAGTCTTATTCTTCTAGTTACTTAAATCTCGTCGTTCGGCTCCGCGGTTATTACCTGCTCTAAATATAGACATAGTCTTTTACAACTTGAAGTGCACTATTACCTATCTCGAAGCGCTGCTCTCTTCTGAGGTTGTTGTAAATCACTTTCGTTCTCTGCAGATTAATTTTAAGACCCACCTTCCTGCTCTCCTTGTCTAACTCTGTAATCACGAGTTGCAATTCGTCTCCTGAGTTACTCAGCAATGCAATGTCATCGGCGAAGCGCAGGTTACTAAGGTACTCTCCGTTAACTCTTATCCCTAACTGTTCCCTTTCTAGGCTTCTGAAAACTTCCTGTAAGCACGCGGTAAATAGCATTGAAGATAGAATGTTTATAATTTCCGTCGATGCCCTGATTCCGCAGTGTCTGCATGACGGCTGATATTTCTACTGAATCAAACGCCTTCTCGTAATCTATGAAGGCCATGTATAGTGGTTGGTTATCTTCTGAGCATTTCTCTATTACCTGATAGATAGTATGAATGTGGTCGATTGTTGAGTAGTCAGTTCGAAATCCTGCTTGTTCCTTTGGGTGATTGAATTCTAATGTTTTATTTACTCTGTTAGAAATTACCTTTGTAAATAGCTTATATACTACAGAGAGCAAGCTGATCGGCTTCGAGTCCCTGTCATCCCCTTTCTTATGTATTAAGATGATGTTATACAGCGTTCTTCCAAGACTCTGGTACTTTTCCCGTCAGGAGACACCTCGTAAACAGAGTGGCTAGTTTTTGTAACACAATCTGTCCTCCATCTTTCAGCAGATCTGATGTTACCTGATCCTCATCAGCAGCTTTGCCCCTTTGCATGCTTTCTAAAGCTTTTCTGACTTCTTCTATCATTACTGGTGGGGTGTCATCTGGGTTGCTGCTAGTTCTTATAGTATTAAGGTCGTGGTTGTCCCAGCTTCTGTACAGATCTCTGTAAAACTTCTCCACTATTTTAACTATCCTGTCCATATTGGTAGTTATTTTGCGTTCTTTGTCCCTTAGTGCATACATCCGATTTTTGCCTATCTCAAGTTTCCTCTTTACTGCTTTGACGCTCCTTCCGTTTTTCAAAGCGTGTTCAATTCTCTACATGTTATACCTTCTTACATCGCATACCTTACGCCTATTAATCAACTTCGAAAGCTCTGCCAGTTCTATTTTGTCTGTTGTACTTGAGACTTTCATGATTTTACGCTTCTTAATGAGATTCTTCATTTCCTGGGAAAGCTTGCCAGTGTCCTGTCTAACTACCCTGCCTCCAACTTCCACAACACACTCCGTAATGATACTCGTCAGATTGTCATTCATTGTATCTACGTTAAGGTTGGTTTCCTCACTAAGAACCGAGTACCGGTTCTGTAGGTACATCATGAATAACAAGGGTGACAGAGGACACCCCGGCCCCCGTTTTACCTCCGTGGGCTTGGATGCCTATTTTTCCCACTTTATAACTATCTTGTTACTTTTATAGATATCCTTTAAAAGATTATATACATACACAGGGTAGCGCCTCCTGATGGCGAAAATACTTTACATGAAACCGAAACTGGCTACCATGGAACAGAAACTTAATCACACCACACTTTTCCTCTTGTGCATGTAGTATGACGCTACCTAATCCTGTAAATACGGTAAATAAACGTTCCAGCTCGGTATCCTCCGTTCGTCTTTGCCCTGACCCTTGGATGGCTCCGGGTCCCGACAAATTTCCCCTGTCTCAACATTCCCCAATAGTGGGGTCAAAAGTAACATTGATAAGTGGTTGAATAATCAATGAAGCGTCCAGCAAAAGATTAACCACCATCAATGTGCACCTTTCACTTATTCGACATAACCTATAAAACCTTTTCAGTAGTAGACTTTCGGACAGTTTCGATAGTAACGCGAAAATTCTGGAACCATGCTAGAATGCTGAGCAATGTGTTATGACTGATCCTGTTATAAACGAGTGCTGGAAAAAGCATGCCTCCGATTTCCAACGGCTACGTCAAAACCTGGCGCTGTTGCGACCAGCCTTTGCAGCCACCGGAGACCCGGGACTGAAGATACCAAGGCTGCAGGAAGGTGAACCTAACAGATGATTTATTTACATTACGTACATGGCAAGTGCTCCCGAAAGAGCTGGGTGCGCGGCTCATTTTAAATGGTACGTTCTTCCCAAATCCCTAGATCGGCGAAAGGGTCCAGATTGTGCTGCCCATCGCAGAACACACACATATCACTTCCGACGGTGACGCCCAGAGCCACCAAGGTGAACGTCCACTATTAGGGCGTGGCCCTCCACTGCACAAGTCGCACCAAGGGGGCTCTCCTAGTCAGGTGAATGCCGCTGGGTGACTGGTCGAACGCTCGGGCGACAGGGTGCATGAACAGGATCCGCCGAACTCATCGGTCAATTAGTGGGGCGAGCTGTCATGACTAACGCCGCTGTCTCTCCCAGGAAGATGCGACCACGGAAGCCATTGCCGTCGTCTCGCGGAACAGTTTGCGGCATCTGACTGCATGGCGCCTCACATTCCGGCTAGGAAGAAGAATAGAAGGTGGACATAAGCCGGCATATATGCAGCCCTTCGGCAACTTCTTTGGCGGAAAAAGAACACCGCTGCCCCATCGGCCCAGGCGCCGATCGTAACAGCGCCGAGCAGACGCGACAGAAGCCGGCGCAACGAAGAAACAAGCGTCAAAAGACGCCGCGCGCATGCTCATGTCCCCATTGAAAGGCCGCAGCTACAGCCCCCACAACATGCTTCGCAGCCCGCCGACAACTGTCTGGGATCAAACGCCGAGTGATTTTCAGAAACATAAGAGTGACTCACTCCCGGATTGCGTCACGAGGCGCGGAAAGTACGAAAGAAAAAATGACAGCACATCCACGGAGTGAATGATGGTGAGTGGGGCGAAGCATTCGTCCGTCCATTTGTTCTTGCTTCTGTCCGTCCATGCGTGCGTCTGTATGGCCGCCCGTGCGTCCATCCACCCGCCCGTGCGTGCGTCTGTTCGTGCGTCCACACGTCCCTCTGTTCGTCCGTCCCTACTTTCGTCCATGCATCCGCTCCTGCGTCCGTCCATGCGTGAATCCGTCCATGCAACCATCCGTGCGTCCGTCTATGCATCTGTCTGTGTGTCCGTTCGTCCACCTATTCAACACTCCAAGTACCACCATCTCGCATCTTTTCATCATATATTCCTCATATAGAAGCACCACCATCCAGCGGACATTACGAGGACTGATCGAAAGAAGGCACACGCACACTTTCTTACGGCTTGCGCTTCATGTCTACTTCGCACCTTTAACCACCTCGAGTTCGTGGTATATACTAGTTCACTGTATTCATGGCACTGCGGCCCAATGCTTGCTAAACCTTTCTAAAACCAAGTAGGTTACGCCCAGCGAGTATAACGTAGCAACCCTTTCTTGTCGGATAGTGCTCAATGTACATGCCAATGGCTGCTAAGGGGGAATGAGAGACACGAGAATTCGGCTTTTAGTTAACGCGAACGCTGCAAATTTTTTATTGTTCAACAACGCACAGAAGAAATCTTCCACGGACACCACCTTGGAGGTCAAAATGTAAGACTGGTTACACACTACTACTACGACTACGAGGGACGAACGGGTGCCGCTATAAGGAGCTTCGCCCCTAAAAGATATCGCTCTTTCCCCTGCTTCGGCAGTGCTGTGCGGTGATGAAAAGCGCGGATGGCGGTGGAGGGAGACGAGGAGGTCATAAAGTCCGCCAGAGGATGAAGGCGTGTCTTGCAGTGGTAGCGCGCGAGTGGACGATGGTCATGCCGGCGAAGAAGCTTTGTTATTGAAGTGCGTTCAGTTGTTTAAGTGTGGGGAAGTTTTGAAGAGCGTTTCCTGGAAGAGAAACCCCGGACGCAGCGGGTCGACAACCGGTGCTGAGTTTTGTGTGAGTGTTACGTGGGAAAGAATCATTCAAGTGTAGTTTCAAAAACCTTGGACTGACTACGTTCAATAAATATTCTAGTCTTTAAGTATTCTCGCGTAGTTGATGCATGAGATTGCATTCCGGTGCGAGTTGTTTGAGGCCGTGGCTTTGAATGTATCATCGTGCCGTGTGACAGTGTTAGCGGTATAGTATTTGACAACTGCCGAATGTAAATGCTTCTCAGTTGTTTGTATTGCCTTATCCGAAAATGTATTCTGGTTGTTTATCAAATCTCGGCTATGATTTAACCTTTGGAGCTCAACTGGCGTTTGCAGGAGCACCAAAGAGACCAACACTACATTGTCCGCGCTTTCGTGGTGCGTGTAGGGGGGCCGATACGTCAGACCTTGAAACTAGACCGGTGATTACTTTCCCTATCACGGGATTTGTGACAGATGCTGATGGGGATTTGATTGCTAGTACTTAATTGCTACATCGTGGTCAATATTTACCACAGTTGCGTATATATTTACCACAGTTGCGTAGATAACTTGCCGTGGGCAGGAACTGAACCAGCGACCTTCGAATAACGCGTTCGATGCTCTACCACTGAACTACCACGGCAGCTAACCCCCCAGCCACTTCATGCCCACGGCAACTTATCTTTTCACTCACTTTTTTTTTCTTCATATTGTCACCAATCTTGTCTCACTCAAGGAAACCTTCCGCAGAACTGCTCGTCAAGCTAGGACAAAAAGAAGAACTGCTCCAACCCAACTTCTTCGTCCTCTTCCACACGAAAACCACGCGAATTCATGCGGCATTAAAAAGCGGCTCAATCCCAACCTCTTCGTCCTCTTCCACACGAAAACCACGCGAATTCATGCGGCATTAGTCCCCCCTTTTAAAAAGCATCGACTCGATGCTTCTAAATAAAAAGAAGAAGAAAAAAAAACCCATAATTAGAACACGCGTTGACGCAGAGAATGACAAAGTGAGTGCCAGGGAAAACAAAGAGGGCGCACAAGCACTTGGACCATGCGCGAACACAACAGCACCAGTGGAAGAGTCAAGAAAAAAAAAACACCACATGAGATCACTGTCACGTTTGCGAAGTAACTCGCAAGCACAGAGACTATTGTGTGTAGTACGGCTTGAGTCGTACGACATGCACAGTTTCGGGCCGATGTTGTCGACGTGACGACACGGTGCCGTCCGGAAGTACTTCGTATGTAAGGTCACTCACACGTCGGATAACCTTGTATGGTCCGAAATAACGGCTCAGAAGCTTTTCAGACAAGCCTGGTCGTCGGACAGGAGTCCACACCCACACTCGTTCACCCGGGTGGTATGCGACGTTTCGACGGCGAAGGTTGTAACGTCGTGCATCTGCGTCTTGTTGGTGACCGATGTTCACGCGAGCCAGTTGACGAGCCTCTTCGGCGTACTGCGTGTATTGCTCGGCTTCTGGAGAAAGAGCATCGCTATTATCGTACGGCAGCATAGCGTCAAGCATCGTTTGTACGTTGCGTCCATAAACAAGGTGGAAAGGTGAAAATCGGGTTGTTTCCTGCATTGCCGTATTGTATGCGAACGTGACGTATGGGAGGATATCGTCCCAGGTTTTGTGCTGCACGTCCACGTACATTGACAGCATGTCCGCTATGGTCTTGTTGAGCCTTTCCGTCAGTCCATTACTTTGTGGGTGGTAAGCCGTTGTTTTTCGGTGACTCGTGCAGCTCAGTCTGAAAATGTCCTCTAGCATTTGTGCCGTAAATGATGTTCCTCTATCCGTAATCACACATGACGGCGCGCCGTGCCGGAGGACGATGTGCTGCACGAAGAACTTCGCCACTTCAGACGCCGTGCCGCGGGGTAATGCCTTTGTCTCAGCATACCGGGTCAAGTAATCGGTTGCCACTATAATCCATTTGTTACCAGTGGCCGACAAAGGGAAGGGTCCTAGAAGGTCCATTCCCACGAGGTCGAAAGGTGTCCGTGGTGGTGTAATAGGGTGGAGAAGGCCCGCAGGTTTCACGGGTGGCGTCTTGCGACGCTGGCACTCGCGGCAGCCTTGCACGTAGCGGTGTACACTGGTCGAAAGTCGTGGCCAATAGTACTGCTGGCGCACTCTGGCGAGAGTCCGCGAGTAGCCCAAGTGTCCCGACGTGGGCTCGTCATGGCACGCGAGGAGGATGTCATCCCGCATGTCGGCTGGTTCCCAACCTCTTCGTCCTCTTCCACACGAAAACCACGCGAATTCATGCGGCAATATTTATACATTACTATTCGGTCAAATATCTTCCCCTACACTTTCTTTGGCATTATTGTCTGGTAAGACGACGACGAAGTGCCGGTGTGGCAGAATGCCGAATGTTTTAGTTCCATGGTTTTTTTGTGAATAGTTTTCACTCCGCCTGTCAAACACGGTCTCCTGCAGGTGTGCGATAGAGGTAGAGCCCTACGGAAGACTATACCGGACACCGAAATGACCGTGAGTGTTGCTTCCAGGAAGCGCTACAGCTCCGACAGTGGCACTGGCAGTGATGACACCAAACCCTACAACGTCCGCAGTGATGAATCAGGGGACGACAACTTCGAGCTCGTCAGAAACCACAAGCGAAAGAGACGATTTCTGAGCACGTCACCCAATTCGAGTGAGCCCACCATGCGATCTTCGCGGAATACCGAGGTATTAACCATCCTTTTCATGCCAGTTCTCGCTGGAGACAACATGAGACGCCTTAACCGGCAAGCCATGTCTGTACAGCTAGAGGCACTGGTGCCGAATGAAGTACGGGAAGCAAGAGTGAATAGCCACAAGAACATGCTAGCGATTGACGTTAATCATGTGGCTGCGCTTGACAGATTGCGTGAAGTAACAGAACTTAATAGGACGAAAGTCCACTCTCATATTCCGCTGGGCAAAGAAATGAGCACTGGGGTGATATATGACGTTGCTGAAGCCTTTACAAACTCGGACCTACCTGTTGTAATTAAGCCAGCTTCGGAAGATGCCATTACTACATGTATATGTCGTATCGGGACACCATGATGCGTAAGAATTACATTTAAGGGCAAATCACTTCCATCACATGTAAAAGTGGGTCGCTTCCGACACGCAGTTCGCCCTTTCATACCGACACCACTTTAGTGCTGGAAGTGCATGAAGTTAAGTCACGTATGTGGTGTGTGCACGAACTCTACTATCTATCTGTTAACGATGCACTGGGCACCACAACAAGGACACGTGCCAGGCCACGACTCTCAAGTGCTGAAATTGCAATGGGTCACATGATGCCTCTACGAAGGACTGCGCTTTTATTTGAAAGGAGCTAACAATACTCAATAAAAGGGCCAGAGAGGACATTTCATACCGAGAAGCAGCTGAATCCATTACGCCACGGCCATCCCGTCACCGGTGCTGCACCAAAGCCACCAAAACCTCGTCACCTCGCGAAGTACGTCCAAACCCATCTCCACCTCCCCAACTCAGGCCTAGCGCTGACGGTTCGAAGAACAAAGGCGCTTCTGCTAGCAGTGCAGCTGACGCTTCATCCTTACTACCCAGTCAAAACGTAGCCGTTTTAAAGGAAAACGATGCTTTTATACCAGGAATGCAGGCGACGCTTGGCCCGAACTCCTAAATATACATGCTCCTGATGAGAAGTACCAGAATTCGACAGTGAGGTACACTTCATCGGTACCTCATAACTTGACAGACGAAGGACAACTTATCACCATGGTTAGCACCCCTGGTCAGTGTTATGCGCGTGCTGCTGAGCAAGATACAGACACCGACAGCTCAAAGCGTGTTGCAACTGCTTGACACCATCACTCCTCTTCTCGCAAGCTCTCAGATGTCTGCTGTTTGAGAAAGCAAGCGGCACCATCATGGCTTCACCATCGGCAAGATTTTGGGTGCATAGAACCGAGTATACAAGTTAATGCAACGAATTTGCTCAATTGATTAAGACATGAATGTGACGCACCATATGTGATGTTAAGCAATAACTGCCGTTTTGTCGACGGCATAAGTGACACTTCTCTCCTTTTCTCTCTCTCTCTCTCTCTCTCACACTTTTATTCCCATTACCCTCTCCCCAGTGCAAGGTAGCCTACCAGGCTCAGCCATGGTTAACCTCCCTGCCTTTATTTCATCCTATTTCTGTCTATTGTCTGTTAGATCATGATAATATTGCTACCTGTAGGCTGCCACAAACCATAGTGCGAATGCGCGTGTGCGCCCGACGAGGAAGATGAGGCTCGCTGGCTGCTCGAGCTCGGAGCCAGACTGGCCAGTGCTGCAACCGCTCTTGCAAATATATTTTTCGAATATATTCGCAATACGTTGTCTCGTTACTCACGTAACATATTTGGTGGAGGTGCTGGGTAACGATCCCAGTACCTCTCGTTACTCACGTAACAATATTGTGTAAAATACAAAAAACGAGCACTTAAGCATTTACTATTTTCCTTATTTTATTAATAAGGGTCTCGTACTGGCACACTTGGTGCCTTTAGGTTGTATACGAAAAACTATTGGTCAGCTGCCCGCTATAAGTTCACGTGCTACTGTCACAAAACGAGCGCTCAAAAAAGGGCGCGCCGCCAAATTCTCGCGACGAAGCGCCGAGATGTCAATGATAAAAAAAAGAAAACAAGCATCCAAAGACTCCCCAAGCGCGCGTCCTTCTCCCGTTGGAAGCGTAGGTTCGCCGACGAAACCTCCTCGCATCGGCGGCCGAGCAAGCCCTGGAAATTTCTCGATAGAAAGGGGCGTGGTGATGCCGGGTTGAGTCATCCGTCGCGGACGGCCCCCTTGTCGTCTCGCCCTTTCCCCTAGCCTTCGCTGCGTATCACGCCGACGAAATGATGAGAACTTTCTGGAATCTCGAGCGGAAGGTATTTAATCGAGCAGCCGAGATGGGAGATCAGCAGAAGAAGGAAGTTAACGCCAGAGTGCGTAGGGTACCCCGCCGCGTCTGTCGGTGAAGGTTTTGTCCTTAGTGACAAAGCAGGAGAAGAAGAAAATATGTGCTAGAGTGCGTGGGGTGTACCGCCTTGTGGGCGAAGCCTTTTGTCTTCCGTGACAAAGGAGGAGAAGAAGAGGATTTCCACCTGAGGGGTGAAGGCTCGAGCTACAGGCAAGAGTGTGTGTCTACCACTATCGAGCGAAGACGCGTGGCAACAGCTGCGTGTGTGAAGCCGACGTGTTTCCGGCGAAGAAGTTTGAAGCTTGGAGAGTGGCCAAGTGAAGACGCGAGGTTTCCTGGAAGAGAAACTTCGGGGGCAGCGTAACGACAACAATGCTGAACTTTGAGTGAGTGATTCTCGGAAGAGTATCATCCAGACTTTTGTTCCAAGAACTTCGGACTGAATAGGTTTTCTATCTCTTTAGTCTTTAAGTGTCTTGGTTGTTCAATGCATGCGACTGCATTGTAGTGCGTATTGTTGTCTGTGTCCATTGTTTCGAGTGTGGCTGATTGTACTGTGTAGTGCGTTGTTTGATTGGTGACATATTGTACTCAACCATTGTGGAGTCTGCATACTTGTGTATTGTTTTTGATCTGCCATTATTGAGAATATAGTTTTGTTTTGTTTATCAACTCTCGTCTCTGACTTGTTCTTTTGGCCACAGCCGGCTTCCGCTGGCGCGCCAAAAAGGACCACTTCTAAATTGTCCACGCTTTCATGGTGCGGTTCGGGGGGCTGATACTTCGGCCCTTGGAATTAGCCCGGCGATCGCCTCCCAAATTAACAGGACCTGTGATAGCTACATGACGCCAAACAGGCTCAAAAGAGTGTGCCACACTCGCGGCCATGGCTACTGGTGGCGCTGACTGACACTCCTACGTTTAAATTCACATATAAAAACCAATAAAGTGGCTGGGAGAATGGCCGCCGTGGTAGCTCAGTGGTAGAGCATCGAACACGTTATTCGAAGGTCGCACGTTCGGTTCCTGCTCACGGCAAGTTATCTTTTCACCCACTTTTCTTTCTTCTTATTTACTTTGCATTGGTTTTAATAACCACTCCTATACATTCTTGGCATTATTGTCTGTCCGATCTCATCAATATAGGTGTCAAAACACGGAAAAACGAGCCCTTAGGTATACACTTCTTTCCCGTATATATATATATATATATATATATATATATATATATATATATATATATATATATATATATATATATATATATATATATATATATATGCGTGCACGGAGGCTACTCAGTTGTCCGTTAAGCTGGAATGCCGTGCAGTTGTTCATACATATGGTCGAACAGTTCAGTTTCAAAGAAAGCGAACAACGTGTATGTTTCCCCTAAGGTATAAAGGGTGTTTCATGAAATGTGTCGAACAATATTCAGAAGCTATAGAAAGAAGGCACCCATGCGCTACCTGCGCCGTTCCCATTACTGTGCACGGAACAAAACACCTTCACATGCGCAGGAACAATACTTGCGACAGCAATTACAGGAAATAAAACAAGTAACTTTTTTAACCAGCGGAAATAGCCGGTGGAGTCCAATGGGATCCGTGAAACTCATAGAAGAAAAAAAACGGTGTTTTTTTTTTTCGAGGCACATTATGTCGCGTAAAAAAAACCCTTGTGACGTTTGCTGTGTTTCGCCACATAATATTTTCGCATTGCGGCGGGGCTGACCTATGCTGGATCTTTTGTAGTAATGATTTTATTGCAGTTTTCTATGACATATGCGCGTGAGCACACTTTCTCTGGGCTTGCGTTTTAGAATGCGAAGCAGCTTATGGCGGAGTTCCATCCGGTGTGCGGCGTGACCACCCTCACTGCGCATGTGCAACAGCTGGTCCAAGTACTGCCACAACACGCCCTCGCACTAGCGCGTTCGGGCCTATGTAAGGGGCTGGGTGAGACGCTGTCGCCCCTCCTTCTTACAATCTCAGAAATCACGCGATAGCGCCGAGAAACGAGCTTCTGCAGACGCGCGATGAACCCACGTGCTCCCATGTGGCGTGGCGATGAGACCGCGGGGCGTGCTCAACAAGAGTTTGGGACGAGTAACACTATTCAAAAACTACATTAAACTCATGGTGGGCTCCACTTGCAAGGACGTGTTAACATCGGGCAAGGTGCCCGTGATGAACGGAACTATGAGATGGCCCATGTGCTGCTTCGCATGATACCCATGGTTCCCTTTAGTGGGAGATGGTGTACGTTTTTGCAGAGCAAACATGGCTAGAAACAGGTTGAACGTGGCAGCAGAACGCACAGATGATACACACGCTGTTGAGATCTAATCGGTGTAAAGCCAGGTGACGTAGAAATTACTCGGATCTCTTGTGGTCCTGTGAGTGATGCAGTCTCACTGACTGACTCACTCACTCACTTGACCACATCAAATAAAAAGTGGACGATGCAGACTCTTAGCTTGCGTGTCTGCATGCGTTCTTTGATTCTTTTTAGGACTCGACGTGGCAAGGTCGGAGAAGAAGTCCAAGCCAGGGGCCTGGCAATTTTTCTTTTTTTTTTTACAGTTGACTGTGTGCCACAACCTCCAGCATTTGACATGATTTGACATGTATTGATTTCACCTTGAACTACTTGCAAGATATTGTGGATCTTACACACACACAAATAAATTAAACACGAAGTAGAGCTCGCAAAAATTAATGAGGTCCTTCTCTTCTTTATTTCACTTCGGAAACTCTCTTCATGCGTCACTAACAGAACAACAGGTATAGAAGACAAACCGAAAAAAAAAAGCCTGAAAAGAAAGAAGGGGACGGAGGTACAAGATATACATAGTCGCATACAAAACGATTCGGTAGGCTTCTTGTTTATATACCAGTGAGGTGATTGGATAAGGTGGGCTGCGGGCACTATTCGAAAGCCACGTGTGGTGCGCACATAACGAAAGTCAACTCATTATGTGGAAGCACATTCACAGCAGGGACATGCACAGACAAATACAACTACGCTCACGTCCGATGCATTTGTAGGGAAGAAGCTGTAGCAAATAAAACAAGCAATAGAGCGCGCGATAAAAAAAAATGTCATTCGTTACGAAGACATGCATATTCTTGTTTTATTTACAAGAACAAAGCTAAAAACGCCGAGGAAACATAACAACAGGTGAACGACTCTAGACGAACTAAGTAAGCGTGTACAGATTTCGTGTAACAAGGCCCAGCGCTCGGCCTACGTAACAAGTGCACAAACCATGCGCAAAACACCGCTTATCTTGAGCGCATCAATGCTCCCGATAATAACCTATTGCTGCGGACAAAGTGTAGCAGGATATCTTTTTCCCTTAATTACAGCGTTTAGTGATTACTCAACAACTACTTCCAATAAATCAGAAGCATAACTGCGCGTTTTGCATCATATATTTGCAACTTGTGTTTACAATTAGGACTTGTAATTTCATTTCTACCGGTAGGAATTATGTAGACAGTCCAAACAAACTTTTGCCGTTGCCGTCGCTGTGACGGTTATCCAAATCATCGTCAAAGCGGGTAGAGAGTGGTATTACGTATATCATTGATAGTTCATGGGTTTCGTATATAAAATGTAACTATAGATGTCAAATAAATAGTAATTCTTACCGCCTACATTTCGAAATACCGAAAACGAAGGACGAGCGCGTCTTGTATGACGAGCTCGTCTCCGTAGCGCGTGCACACTTTTGAACGAGCAAAGATAATAGCACGGCTTTACAAGTGCAAATTATTAATGGTGGAGTCGGTGCCATTACAATCATTGAAACATATCCTCCCTCTTCCGATTTTTCCTTCTATATATCAATAATAAATAAGGTGCAATATAGAAAAAAAAACAATGCTGGGCAATAATTAGTAAGACCTGCTCGAAAATTCGTTTCTAAAGCAAGAAGTCTACACTGCGCGCATTTGAGCGAGAGGGAGAGGAAGAAACAAAATCAACAAAGCAGTGTTTTAATAACACTGAACTTTCCCAAGCTTCGCATAATGTAGAGCAGCCTGAAAAATTTCGAATTCCTAAATTCGCAGCACTTGTTATCAAGGCCATTTGTACACTCACCAATTATTGAAATGGTAGGCAAAGATAATTACAGAGGAAAAACGAACATTCTGTGGAATCAGTGCAGTGTATAAATATCGTAAACAGAGATATTCGAAACAGCGGCGAACTAAATAGAAACAAAAACGGTGATACGTGCATTGTGCACTGGATGAGAGCTCACGAATTCTACTGGCGAAAAAGCGCAGCTATTTCCACGCTGTCTTAGCACGCGCACGATTTTGCCGGTAAAGACCCATTCATTTCAAGCGAACGGGATGTAACAAATGAGTTCCGGTGACGGCTAGATGCGAGTGAAAACGACGCGTGTTGTATACTAGGTACAGAAGTGTGTTTTCGGAACTTATTACTCATGTGCTTAAAAAGAAACAGGTCCATCGATAGACGGCTGAACGTCCTGACGGTTGCACTATACAAATCTCGTTGAAAACGTTTGCCTAGCTTTTCATAAAATCGACATAAAATTGTGATGTGAAGGCCACCTGCTCAGTTTGGTTTTCTTGATTTACGTTATACCTGGGTTATGAAACACCACTTAAGCGGGTGATTGTTACAATTTTACACTGTCAAACAGAACATTGGAGGCCGGACTGACACAAGCTATCTTGATGAGGTCAAGAAGCCGTTCATTTTTATGTTGAAGCACATAAGTATCAGGCTACAAAAGCTGTGGTCTTTTTTTTTTTCATTACATGGCAAGTCTGCATAAACACCGATAAGTCATTTTCCATAGCGTAAGCTTTGGTCAATAAGCGACTAGAAAGGAAGTAACGGGCAACTTAACGTGCTGACTCCGAATTTATGACGCGCCGGCTTTAGGGTTACGCAAGGACACGGCGACATGTACGCTGCAGACTTTCCTCTACTCTAGATGACAAGAAGCGAAGATTACACAGCGCAACAGTCTCTCAGGTCACCTCGCCAGCGTGGCCGGACTGGGCATTCATTTTCTTCTCACACAAGTCTGTAGAAGTTCAGATGTCTGTCCTATATATAGTCTCAGTCTCAGCGACTGCAATGCCGCCTTTCGGCTGCGATGCCGGTCTGGCCTAGCGTTCTGACAAGAGTTTGCAGGCGAGTGCGATACGCCGCAACACACTGCACCAATATATCAACAGCGTATGCTGCATGACAATGAGCGTGCGATGCGAACAGAGACGATAAGAGCATCTAGACAGCTCCCAAATTCAAGCAACACTGGCGCCATCTATGACTGCCTGCCACTTGTTGAACATACCTTCTTCCATAGCGCCAAAGACAAGGTTGCCAGCTCTCTACCCAAAATCAAGGTGAATAAGTCTTAGGTGTGATAAAAATGATGTCTGCGTTGGCTTGTATTGTCTTCGATGGCTTTATTTCGATCCATTAGATACATTCACACGGTGGTCGTGCGAGAGTCAAACATCAAAAAAAAAAAGCCCTTGGCACTAACACTTTTTCCCAGTCCTGGTAACGCGTTCCGCAAAACTTTCTCTTGTATTCCTGTACGGTTTCTGTGACCAAAACTGCGCTTTCATGCCTGTAAAACAATGCCGAAAAAAACTTAAAAAAAGGTTCAAAGCTTGGCAGGTCAGACGTTCACGCAACAGCAGTTACTGAGTGTCGCTAGGCCTAAATTCGACAAAGCTACGAGGTTCACCCTAGAGGGCCAAGTCGAGACTCGCAAGATATAAAAATCACGTGCAGAACTGCATGAATGCTGCACACTCAAACTTATATACATTTTCGAGGCATTACAACGTGCGAAAGTGCACTGCATGCTAAAACTGGAACGATGCAAGGAAGTATAAGTAGATGACATTCTTTGGCGTAGAGTATGCACACACCGCCTATGCGCATTGTCCACAACGCACACACTACATCGGTGTTTGCTTACATCGTAAGTGGCTGACAAAATATTAAACGTGCGTGCAACTGCGCCTAAAGGAATCACCCAGAAAACTATAGACGATTTTCTGCAGCCAGTTTGTTCAATCCAAACTAGATGGCATCACCACATAGTGGGGGGTCTCCTTACCACGGTGAAGGCCAAGCCCCATAAACTCGAAAATGCACGCGACAGCGACGAGCCATGCTATGAGCAACGAAACAGGGCGTTCGCGCGACGTGTCGCGTGGTAGTTTTCGCGCGATCGCTCGGTTCTCCAGATTTGGAAACCGTCGCCCATCGCCCGGAAGTGCTGTGCTAAAAGCACCGGAACAGGATGTACATGACTGACGTACTGTCGTTTCTCTTCATGTGCCGCGAAATCACCACCTCCTCTCCACCCGAGTCACGTGTGCGCAACGAAGAAATAACGGATTGTTTACGCACGTGCACCTAAAAAAATGGTGCGAGGCAATAATAAGCCCCTTCCGTTCAATTATGCAACACATTTTATTTCTACATTGAATATTGCCGACTACGCGGAATTATTGGTACAAGTAGACGGCCTCGCGCCAGATATACAGTGGAATTCGCGCGCCGAAGCCATCGCGTGAATGAGGTTTGCATGCGCAAGCGACTAGTCGCACGAAGGCAATCTACGTCGCGTCGCTCGTCGCTGTCGCGAGCATTTTCGCGGTTTTGGGGCTTTGGCCTTAAAAGCGAGCAGCCGGCAGCGCCAAAAAAGTCGACATCGCGGCACCTGTAGATGCAGTTTCGTTCCGCTTAAAACTTTCCACGTCGTCGTTCTGCGCTGTGCGGCCCATAGATTCGCAACGAACGCATTTATTTGCTTTCTCTTTACGTCCTGCAGCTTCGAGAGCAATATGTATTCGTCGGTATTTTGCCGTGTTTTCAAGATTCATTCTCTAATAGTCGCAGATGAGGCTTAGCAGCCATGGCTAAATAAGCACCACTAAACCCAGCAGTAAAGACGGACCATACCTGATGCTTTGTCCCCCAGCGTGAGATGACTCGAAGCGATAGCTGATTTCATCATTTAATAATTGCTGTGAAGACAGTGGGCGAGCAACAAGCGCGAGTTCATATCGAAGCGGGCGGTCGCGTCTACATAGGTGCTGCCACGTTGGCTTCTAACCCCTGCTACTGGCACTAAACGGCCACGGCCGCTTCCCTGGTTCAATGCGTCGGCTGGGGCAACTGCAGGAGACGGCTGGTTACGGTCACGTCATAAAACATGGTAGTGATCTTGCGCCGCTGTGGAAAATTGTCTACATATACTCGGCGACCACTTATCTTGACATTGCAGTGACGGAGGCGGGGCTTTCGTGCATTTGTGTTGATAAGCAAGTACTATACGTACGGCTCCTTGCGCCCGATTTCGGTGTCGCTCGCTCGCATTGTTAACACGTTTAGGAAAAATAATTGTACACGAGAAATGTAAATGGGAGATACATTTCGATTGACCAGTGTACATTTTAGTTTGGAAATGCGAGTATGTTTTTCGGGGACACTCGTTTGCCGCCGCACACAGAACTATTACGTCGTGAACGCCACATTTACCTTGGGAGAAGGTAATGCTTTTCAGCTGTGTAAGAAACATAAAAAAAGAAGGCACTGCTACAAACTGAACAATTACGGTATTTTACCCATACGACTTCCGGCGACTGTTTGAGTCTTGTAATAAATAAATTGTCATTATTTTCAGCGATACCAATGAGAAAACTGTCGGTAAACTCAAGAACTACTTCTTAGCCTGGTAGTCGGCATACCCTTCTGTCCTGTAGCTTCCACACTGCTGTGAAGAAAAGTTGCCGCCGTGGGTAAGAGAGGGTGGTACATGCACGCACTAAGACATGTCGTCTATTGCCTCATACCCCGATAACTTATGTAAAATCCTATACCTTGTCAATAGATATCTATTATAAACTCAGAAATGACAAAAGCGACACACCGTTCCCCTCCAAACCCCATGTATACTCGCTAAACGTCGAGGTCTCAAGACTTGGGTATTTTTGGCACTTTCATGTAGGTATTTTAAAGAAAAAAAGAAAGGCGAACGTTCCTGTCAATAGCCTTGACGCCTTGCCCTGCATTAAATGTATAGAAAGCCGGCACATCTTTTCTTTCAATACACGTCCGACTATTCATTTTCACCCTATTTCCCTGTTCATTCTTGAAAACCCTCGGAACATCTTTCCAACTCCATGCATATTTAATATATTTGCACAACCTTTCATAGATTTGCCATAACAATAACAATAAATATAGTTGAAATATATTACCAGAGTAACCACTTTGTTCACTCCGTTGAGTGTCCCCTGAAACAAGGGGAATATAAGAAATGTATCCGACACATAGCTCACGCTTTTCACACCCCAAAATAGCGCGACTTCGCCGATGACAAGAGAGAAAAAGAGATGGAACTGAGATAAGGAGACTGAACGGCTTATCGGCAAACTACAGAACAAGACATTTCCTGCAATAAATCTCAAACAAACAACGAAAACTAAGAACTGCGCGACGACGCATCACAAAAGCACTCACCAGTGTGACACAACAATAAAAGACAAGCGTTATCTACAGCGACCCCAATACGTAATCAGCGGTTCCGAGCCGCTTATCAGATAGAGGGGCATGCTAATCAGATAGCGGGGCTCAGTAGCGACGACGCCCACGTGACTCGCAGATTCACAGTAATAATCCATCTGTCTTTGTAATGACAAAAATATTACACAAGGATCGTTCGTATGAAACCATAAGCCTTGGTTAGATGGTGCACTGCGTTCCGGCTTGTCATTTCGCTCACGTCAGAGGTTCAAAGCATCTACCAGGACGCAGAACATCTAGTGACCCTCTATCGGTGTACACACAATCATCACGCTTAGCACTAAAATCTCAACGCACCACAAGCACAGCAGCCGCAAGCTGTGGACTTGACGTCATGTTTTGAAGCACCAAGGAGCTAATGGACGTTGCAGCTTTTCCCACGGTTATAAGCGATCTCTGTGTGACACTGGTAGATCGATGCACTGTGGCCACAGTCAGTCGGGATGACGGATCTGACAACAAGATCATCGGTGCGGTGTGCTCAATCTGTGTCCATCCGCACACTAGCAAAAAAAAAGGGAAAGAAAAAAAAGCATTCACGTAGAAAAGAAGGCGCATCCCGTAGCAACAAGCACTGTGCTTTATGTAGAAATCGGCGCCAGGCCTTAATCGATGAAGAAAAAAACAGGTCAAGGCACGTGTCATCACAAAAAAGGGTATGTAATGTGTCCTCGGCACTCTGGGCACACGTTGCGGGCAAAGGCCCTCAGCTACTTTCTGGATGGGATGGTAATCTTTGGCAGCGTATATTGTTCTTCGCTCGCTTTGAAGTTCACAAACAGGGCGATCTAGCAGTGGACAAGCACGAGGTTTTCAACTCTTCCTGTGGCTTCACTTCGGCGTTCCACAAAACTGTTAACTTGGACGGATGTAGGAAAAAGGACCTCCAGCGGAGAGCGTGCATAGAGGACGAGTGCGAACAGAGGACGCTGGACTTCTTGCTAAGCTTCGACATCTCTTCCGAGGTGTTTCGCGAATTCCTGGTCACGATTAAGATCTCACAGGGTTCGCACAAAAGCACAGACGTGCTTCCGCGTGGCTTGTGGTCAATGATTTGCGTTTCTTAGCATTTCTGGTCGTCCGGAAAGTGGTGTGCACATGCCGCAGCCGCGACTTGTGTGGCGGCGCGACAACCACATATAGCGACTTTGTGCATACTTTTCCTGCATAACGCCGGCGAAGTACAAACAGCCCCGCCGTTGAAGCGTTTGAATCACACGGTGTGAGGCACGTGTAAGAGTCCGCGTCCAAACTGTCTGGTCCGTTGGACGGCACACGCATGAGTCACACCGTAGTTCACTCATAGACGATGCAGTCCGCGTGAACGGCACTAGTCGACGCTGTTTTTACTCGTAAGTCACTCTGTCGGTTGGAGTATATGCATAGCCTCAGTAGTGGTAGTCAGTGTCCGACTCCGCGTAGTCGTACTCGTCGTCGTCCAGACGTGCCGTGCGTGCCGTCCGGCAGCGCAACGGTGCCGCGAGCTTCTCCAGGTTCGGGGACAGGTCGTCGTCGTCCGGGTCATAGTCACTGTACAAGCTACGCCAAAGACGGGAGAAAGAACAATGAAGTTAGCGCACAAACTCGAGTGACATGATAAATATATTTCGTAGACAACTCAATCGGTGGATGGCAACTGAGTGAAAACCATGCTTTTTAAAACCTGATGGCCAGCATTAACCATCATGAGCCAGAACTAGCCGATTACAATCAAGTAACCAACGCTAGACTATAGTCTTGGGTAAGCATATGCTATCTTACTTGGACGGACTGAAACAGAACGCGACACAGAGCATCTGTTGTCCGGTCCGTTCAAGTAACTTTCAGTGCGATTACCTAAGATCATTTCTATCCTTTTAACATTATCCTGTGGTAAGTTCTAACTTGGGCTGGATGTATGTGGTAAGTAAGGTAGTTGAATTCACTTAGAAATGCTTGTCAGTACAGGCTAAAAACGTATAGTAAAAGAGCTGTTACTTGCGACCTCTAGTGAGTGTGAGCATAGTTATTCGCAAGAATACTATCAGAGGGCTAACGAATTTGATACTCGCCGTGACAGGGCTTTTCAAATGCGGTTGCTTAATACAATAACTAAGAGCAGTTTAAACATGAGAAGTATGGCGGAACTGAGTTTTGTCTTAGGCTTTTCGGCTCACACCGACTGAAAAGTACGAAAAGCGAATGAGTACAAATGTACCTATATGTAGCGTTATAGGGACATGTGCAATCTCTTTGACGTTCATGCGATTGTAATACGAGGCACCACATCTATATTTTCGTGTGAAATCGTCGTACATGCAACACGCTTTTTTAGATCGTACTAAAGCATTTGATTGGAAGCACGAGCCACGCCTGACACAACGTGCGGGGCTCGGTGTCAGAAAAGATGACTGCTATGACGTTCTTGAACCTAATAGAGATCTCTAAAGTAGTCTCCTTGAGTGCCTCTGTTGATACGACTGTACTGTTCGAATTTCTCCGAGCCGCGGCGTTGTTCCACACTTGCTGATGCGACCCTATTATGAATTCATGAGAAGTTCAAGCCACAAAACTGTGGGCTATGCACGGGAGGCAAAGCCTTTCTGCTCCATTAGCGTCACCACCATTACTTTCACACTACGTCGCTCCGGACATAATTGTGCCCTGTGTTTGATACAAAATTAGGTTTGGTGTGTTGCGTGCGAAGTGAAATAGTTCTACGGAGTGTTTTGTAGCGGTATGTACTTACAGCTCGTGGTTTTCGAAGTTCCCTTCTTCGGCCACCAGAAGCTCGTACTCGTCGGCAGCGTACCGGTCCCAGTCAGAGATCTCCATTCCGTCTCCGTCGTGGTCCTGAAAATGTAACAACGCTTTTGGCGCATATTTTTGTGGAATGTATAAACACTAGTGCACGGTCACGGATGACGCGAACGTAGGGAAAAAAGTGGCCCCATATCTGCATGTTACACTGCAAATGTCGTCGAAAGACGATAGTCTTCTGTCTGGAGAGAGTGAACAAAACGTTTATTTGATGTTCTGCGCCAAAAAATCAGTGAATTGTATTCTGGAGGCGCTGCACTAGAGTGCCTCGAGCGTGCAGCGGAAGAAAACGAGCGCACCAAGTCACGTCACACATGAGACATGAGTGCTGTCTGGCAGTTATCTTGGAAAATGAAGCGCGCGGCCTGTGCACCCGTCTCGGAGGCAATAAGGTGTAGAAAGCAAAGTGACTGGTAGGTGCCACCACCGTGTCGTTTAGCAAAGCGTTGGAAACACTTGCCTTTTCGTGCAAGCGTTGCATCGTCAGCGCAGCATGATAAGCACTATGGCCTTTAGAATTACTCATGTATGTCTTTTCTAGTAAGAAGACACAGATACAGAATATTGACGTGTTGTTGTGATGCCCTAGATATGCGCAATAATTGCTTTTTGATTGACAATCGCAGAAGTATGAATGCTAAAACTTCAGCAATATTGGTGGACGCTGCGAATGTGGTCGGCCGCTTGAGGTATCGTTTGGTGCCATTTAAGATATCGTTAAGAGCGTGCAGACAGACAAATGTACAGACAGACAGACACACAAATTTACAGACAGACAGACAGACAAATGTACAGACAGACAAATGTACAGACAGACAGACAGATAAAAATTTTTTGCGTCGAAGGTTGCCAAGAAAGACTATCATCTTTAAAAACCTCGACCCCTCGAAAAGCGCAAATTCTAGAGGTTTCATCTTTGAATAACACACAAAATTACGACGCCTAACAGACTGATCAACTTAGTAACTCCTTCTGGGAGTGTGTGTTTAGTTAGGCAGATGCCGTCTTCATTATAATGCATTCAACGTTTAAGTCGCGAGTTGAACTTTTTCACTCTATAGCTTACAAGTTATAACCTGGTTAATGCTGTTTTAAAAGATTGTACTGTGAGCATCGACCGAAAACTTGAGACAGACATTTGCCGGCTTCTGTAGAGCCTGAAAGATCTGCCATTTCATCACAATTTCGAACTTAATTGCCAAGCCTATAGTATTTCGCTACACAGCCTATGGATAAGTTAACACCCTGAAAAAAATAATAACAACCACGGGCAGAAAAAGACTGGACAAGCATTTCCTGTCTGTGACCGTGTTTTTTTCCGCGTTGTTGACCTAAAGTATGCACAATCAACTAGTCTAGTCAGCTACAGTTTATGTAATTCTCAGTAGTGCCCACCTATCACACAAAGTTTCACCTCTATATTTATTCTAGTTTTTCTATGGAATTCATTTGAAGAGCACTTACACGCTCTTGTTGAACAAGCTTCGATGAGCTTTCTGACAACTGATGCTGTCGCGTGTGCGCAGGCACGTCTATACGTGCCACACGAAAGATCAAAAGGCTGTAAGTGTCGAAACTGAATTAGCCACGACATTTCAGCTATGAGTGTTTGTAGCAGCTGACGCTGCGAAACTGACGGTGTACTTAGGCACTGCAGAAGTATGTAAGTACGTTACTTGGAAGTGCTTTCAGCAATAAGCGCAGAAAGAGAAATTTACATACGCCTTTCTACACCTAGACATAAATGAAATTTGTGAAGCAGGCTTTTTCTTACGACGATTCGTGATGCGGACAAGCTATCTGTACAGGAAAGCTCTTGGCTATGCATATACCTCGAGAGCCAAGCAGTACATGTTTTAAACATAAGCTGGGGGTACACTTACGTCTCGGTAAATTTAATTGCAACAATTGCTTATTTCAGTTATTACTTAGAATATGAAATGAATATTTAAAAATCTGCAAAAAAAGCAATGTAATTGTGAAGTGGGCTTCTTCTCACACAGTTACTTACTGAGGTGAAGCCAGCTCCGGTGGACACGTTGGAATTATTAATGGGTGTGCGAATTTTCGAAACTTGCGATGAAAACAAGACATACCTATTTCGAAAGATGAACCAGACTAGAAATTTCAGTATTAGTTCGTTCCGCGTATTTAATTTTCGTCGAACGCGAGTCACGAATGTGCCTGTCACCTTAATCACTTGATCAAGCAGCTATGGACCTGCAAAAGGCCTGACCTTCCATATTATCCTGCGTGTCGTCTATCAAGTTAATCAGTTGAATCAGCTAAAAAAAAGGCACATTGAGTTTATTGCAGAAAATGACAGGCGTCAGAATTTCGGCCGCGTTTTCTCATTCTTTCTTCTTGGAAAAGGCCGCATTTTCCGATATTTTACTCGACATGAGAATTTCACTGTTCACTGAACAGTCATAATACACATGCAAGTATGCTTCCGAACCCACAGGTCCCGGGTTCGAATCCCGGCTGCGGCGGCTGCATTTCCGATGGAGGCTGAAATTTTGTAGGCCCGTGTGCTCAGATTTGGGTGCACGTTAAAGAACCCCAGGTGGTCAAAATTTCCGGAGCCCTCCACTACGGCGTCTCTCATAATCATATGGTGGTTTTGGGACGTTAAACCCCACATATCTATCAATCAATCAATCAAGTATGCTTCCGAAGCGGAGTGCTGACAGTTACAAGCCGTCTCCTGTAAAATATGCACGTGAGTGCACGGTCCATTGAAGTAATATGACGTAGGTGTGCACGTGTGTCTGCAAGCTTTAAAAAAATTTTCTTTGGAAGAAGGACGGCGCTTACCCTCGAGGCGAAGGGGTCTCGCTGCTCGTGGTCGAGGTACTTCTCGAGGTTGAAGAACGTGTCGAAGAAAATGGGCGTCATCTTGCACCTCTTCAGGTCGGCCAGCGACACCTTGCCCTTTTGCTTAGGCTGAACCATGTCCAGCATCTGTGCGCAGAAAGGGTAGGTATTAACGAAAGGGCTAACAATAAGAAATGTCCATAAAAGTATTCAGAAAAAGACATTTCTCCACATTTACGAAAATATATATGGCGTGCTTACGCTGTTCATCACCATCATTGCCGGTACATAAAACTACTGCCGAAAGGTTATTAGGCACTCTAAAAAAAATAAAAGGTAGCCTCATACATAAAAAAAAAATTCTGACATGTTTTTAAAAATATTGCTATTTTCAGGGGGTGCTTTTTTCATGGCGATGACAAACGTACAATTTTTTATCACTTCGTATTTTTCCCGTGTGCTAATCTCCCGTCAATAAAGCTATGCTCATCCTTAGCTCCCCTGAGAGGGGCAAACGCCTAATCCTATTTAGGAGAGTGTAAAATTGCTCAGTGTCTAGCGACTACTCATGGACCTCAAGGGCTTTCATATGTCTCTGATTGGGTGAACACGCCTTCATCATTAATTAACTCAAAAATGTTAGTCAACGGTCATAGCTGTGATCAATCTAAAAAAAAACAAAGCGCATCGATAACTGGGCTCATGACAGCCTATCGCTGTTCAACTCCACTGTGCTGCAGAGTTGAAGAGCGATGGTAATGTAGACTTGCACCAGAACACCATTTCTGACGCTGCTTAAGTCAAAGTAGATTCGTTCCTGCTTTATTTTGCGGCCATATTGCTGACGGCTCTGTGAATGAGCTGTCGTTGGGAAAAGGAGAGACATAGTGCATGACAGTGGTGTAGCCAAGGGATGGCACGCCGTGCCCGAGCTCGGTGTGCCACCCGCTACCCCCCTGTCTCGGGAAAAAAGTTTTTTTGCCACGACATACAGAGCTCAAAATGACACTCGACCACATCAGCCTGGCCCAATCGACGTCTCTGGTGCAAGGACCCCGTGTTCCGGCAAACAATTTTCGCAGCAGTGCGAGGCATGAAAGAGGAGCCCACGAGCAGCACTGTGCATCGTAAGAACCTCGAGGCGCGCGCATCAGGCAAAGCCTCACCTGACAAAGACAGTCACTGAATGGCAGAGTTTCGATGCCCAGCGCTTCCATGCGTGTGAGCTGCTCCTCGTAGAAGTACTCCAGCTCGTACATCGACAAGTACCCGTCACCGTCAATGTCCATGCACCGGAACCAGTACTCGATGCTGCGAGCATACACGCGTCAGAGAGGAAAAAAAAGAAACTCAGACGAGCAATGATTTGTAATATTAACGCTGACAACTCCGCAGAAGAGCACATCTCAATATGAAGCGACCACTTTTAATGAAAGAAACTTACTTACAGTAGAAGAGCGCAAACATGAAACAACGATCAGGCTGCTAGCTGCCAAGGAAAATACAGCCCAAACCTGCGCACTGCGTAGCGCATTTATTTCGTCTTCGAGAATAGCGTCAGTTATACCACGGCTGCTGGATCAAAAAGCACGTTTTATTCTAGCAGCCATGGTAATATAATGCTGCTCTGTTTAGCAATACCAGCTTTAGTTAATTCACAACAATGACGACAGAGCAGGAAAATGTTTTCTCTCTCGCTTTTTTTTTGCGAGACATGGGTTAGCACTGGCAGGAACGAAAACTATATCAGCAAGCTGTTTTCACAGTTGCAGCCACATTTCTGCTTCGTCTATGGTTATATGCATAAAAACTGTCAAGAGAAATTCCCCTGACAGTTTTCAATTCTGGACTTCCTTGCGTTTAATGTTCAGTTTGTGATCATATTATTAAAGCCTTGACAAAATAGTTGAAACTCAATTAACTGATTGTTCGATCAATTTATTGACGGACAGGATGCTGAGATTCTACGCGTGATTGTAATATTAAACGAACACTAAAATTACCATTAGCCCAATCAACTGGATGGCAAAGCTTTGCTGAGCCATGATTCAGAGCCACGCATGCAATCTAGGAACATGAAAGTGACCGTACCTCCTAGGATGCCGCTTGTCTTCTTCGGAAATGATGAACCAGACGAACTCGCTGTAGCTCATTTTTCCTTCCTTCTGAACCGGACCCCTGGAGAACGAGGAAACCAACAAATTTAGAAAATGGTCACATGACGCATTTGTTGAATTCGAAAATTTTGGACACTGTATGCTCGTTGCCTGTAAAGCTGAGGAATAGCCGGCGCCTTATTTGTGCGCCAACATATCCTTACACCATGTGAATAAAAAAAAAAAGGTAACCAAAGTATCACTTGTCGGTCGTGGTGCAATGTATTGCAGGCAAACAGCATATGATGTCAGTGACAAATGATGTAAGACACAACGAGCACAAACGCGCATTTCACGCTCCTGCCTACAGTGTTACTAGTATTCCAAATATTTCATCCACTTACTAAATTGCGAAACTGCGACTGCCATTTTGTTCTGTTTTCGCGAAAACTAGATGGGACTCACTTCTCACAGTTCGTATTTAACAAGGCCCGAATCAGCGTAAGAATTACGATGGAATCGTTCCAAAGAACAAGTTTCTTCCAGTCGTGATGACCGGACATATTATTAGCAAAGTTCGCAGCCCCTTGGCAAAATGCTTGCGATGCAAAATATTTTGTGAAATTCACAATTTTCCCCCCTAATTGTCCTTAGGCACCAGTCGATCGCCCTTCCTGATTACACGTGCAACGTAACGATTGAACGAAGCTGTTACTTTACAAGCATTACCAGCGTAAAGGGTTTCTGCGAATACAATACGTCCGCAGGGGTGGTGTATACTGGTTATAGGTTGCCCGGCCGCTGACCCAAAGGTCGCTGGTTGGATGTGGGCCACGGCTGTCACATTTCGATGAATGCGAAAATGGTAGATGCCCGCATACTGTGCAATGTCGGAGCACGTTAATAAATTCAGGTGATGGAAACCTCCTGAACCCTCCCCTACGTCATCTTTCAAATAATATAGTGGCATTGGGACGTAAACCCCGGGTAATATTAGAATACGAGTCATTATCGTGCCATAGAGCAAGGAGCCGGCATGAGAGTCACGTCACGTGACATATGTATGTCACGTGTCTGTCACGAATAGCGCGTAAAAAATGAGCTCTATTTCATCGTCACTAAAATAATGAAGAACTTCATGTCATTGAAGCATACAATAAATAGAGATAAACCCACAGATATTAATGTGGTGCCACCTCATAGATTCTGAGCACAAAACCAGCCATTTCTTACCGCGTAACGGCGCCGGAGAAGATCCTGTCGATCATCCGCATAGAGATAGCTGGAGTGAAAAAAAAAACAAAAACACTACGAGTCAAGTTACAGAATTAAACTACAGCTATAAGAGGCAGCAAGATGGCAAGTTGGGCCAGTTGGATTACGTTCATAATTTTCAATTATGAGCTATAAGAGGGTTCAAAAGCGAAACTTGGAAAAAGGCTTTGTGAATTCCCAAGTGCATTCGGCGAAAGCCCGTGACCATTCGACTGACTATGCCTTGCGTCTTTTTTCACACCCTCTCAGCAGCAACCATGTTAATTTTTGCTCAGTGTCTAGTGACTACTCATGGACCTCAAGGGCTTTCACAAGGATAGAGTGTACGGAGGAGAGGCCATTGTTGTGGCAGCGCTACCATTGCTTTGTGCCGCTGTGTCATCACGTGATTGCTGAGAGAGTGAGGAGAGAGGCCACATGTGTAACCGTTCCAGGGCATGAACGGGTGAATGTGAGTATATGACATTAAAGGATTTCGCCTTAAACATTTGGATAGCTACCCAATAGCAGTACAAAAGCTTAGGATACAGCAGAGCTGGGTATACCTTCCCTAGCTTGTCTGCAACCTCAAAGTCGCCTTCGTTAACCTATAGACTACTACACTATGGTATACTAATGTATACTACGTACAGTATACCATGCTATACTATGCTATAGTACGCTAAGCTATCTTATGCACTTACTCTCGTCCAGTTCTTCTACCCATGCAATGCATAAATACAGTCCGCTTTCTTCCTCTTTTAGCTTCGCTCTTCCCTGCTTCGAGAGTATATTGCGCGGTCGATGAACAGCGCCACTCCAAGCTTAAGCAGCTCCGCTATTAAAATGTATTTATGTGTAAAAAAACATTCACAACAATGCCTTAAATTATATACGCACATCACGCCATAAAAATTGTATACTATCATTTGTCTGCTGATTCAAAGCCAGTTCAGCGTCCTTCGCATTACAGTACGCACCTCCTTCATTGTGCCTGGACAGGTCGTACCGATCGATGTACAGGTCGTGGTCCTTGTCTAGCTCCCAGAACTTGCAGTAGATGACGTAGAAATGCTCGTACGAGAAGTACTCAGTGATCTGGTTGATGTCCTCCTCTTCCTCTAGTAGGGACAGTACCTGCGTGTTCGTGACGCACACCACGTGAATTACATCATGGTGGCATGTTTTTGTTTTTTCAATGGTTGACGATGCTTTTTCTAGAACACGTATACTTCATTGAAGGAATGTGGGTAAATCTTTTATTCTGTAAATGAGTTCTACGGAAACCCACAGGCTGACGGAAAGGTTAAGTAGGGTGACTGTCTTATTTCCCTCTCATAACCTCTCCACCACACTGCAGGTTTCCGTAGAACTCATTTGCAATACGTGTATCTTTGTGCTTCAAGATGTCGACTAATTCGCCCTCACGCTGTCAATTGCTAGCTTCTTGGTTAGCTCAATTAGAAGAGCGAACGCCCCGAAATGTCATTGGTCCCGGGTTTTAACCCCAGACCAGAATAAATTTTTCGGCAGGTAAGAGGATTTTCTTTCTGGAAAATTCGTACGGATTTTCTTGTGGCTTCATGACTGGTGACTCTGTTCTGTCGTTTTCTTCATCTAATCTACCTGCCGTGACGGCTCAACGAGCTGCAGCGTTGCGCTGTAAAAGCGTAAGTGCGCGAGTTCAATTCCCAGCTACCATGGCCATATTTCAATGAGGTGAGAAGAGAAAGAACGCCAATGCGCTATTTCTATTTCGGCGCACGTTTTAAAACGCCAAGGTGGGTAAATGTAACGCTGAGCTCCTCGCTGCATGGCGTGCTTCATATCTCGGCTCTTCACGTCACCATACAACGTCATCTTGACCACACGTCATCGTACTTGTATTTCGTGTGATAAAGCAAGAAACAAAGAAAGAAACAATCATTCTACAGCATTGCTAGTCGCGCAAAACGGCAAACAATAGACAGCCGCAGCCGCGTCCCATTTAACGCAATCACGCATTACATCTTTCACTCAAGTTTCTCGCACGAAACACTTCTTCACTACCGAACAAAGATATAAAAAAGAAAAAAAGGATGCTGTTTACAAAATCGTCTTTCACGTGTGTCCCAGAAGTGCAAAAAAAAAAACATCGCGACAAAACTTTCATTTTCAAAAGGTAAAAATGGGAGTCAACGACTGGCCTTAATCACAAATATGTCAAAAACACTGTCGATGAATGCAAATCCTAAGTCGCACATGCTTGAAACGTCTTTTACTCATTCCCGAAGACCGATGGTATAGCATTGTGTTCGCGCTGCTTTTTATACAGAAAAGTTTGAGGAACATTAAGCAGCAATGCCTAAGCAGCTGCATGCTGGACCACTTGCACACTGCATTTTGCTTTGTTCGCACAACGGCCGCTAATATACACTTCTGATGCTCGCTCATGGAGAATGAGTAAAAAACATTCGAGTGACAAAGGTGCCAGTATTCATCGACATTTGGCAGTTGGCTGCTGTGTAACCTACTTAAAAAGTGATGTTTACAAATGTGGACGCTGGTGTGTGAAGAGGATAGGCGCGAGCGTACGTGCATAATCTACGCCCCCTCGCGCAAACCCGCAATCGAACCAACTAAACGTATATGTAAGAGCAGCAACGATAGCGGAAAACTGTACTGTCTGTTATATTTCACCGATTTCTCCAAAACGTAAGCTTAGAGAACGGAGTGAACGAATGAACCGAACAGAACATGCACGTGCTGGGTGAATGCTGTGAGCCATAAATAACCACGAGTACGTGCGTAAAGGCAATCAACGCGCTGGTTGCTTCTAAAACAGCTGCTCATGTTCATTATACTAGTCGCTGTGCGCGCCATTGTACGCTGGCTCTCATTTCTGTATATGGGCTTCATATAGGGACGGCGATGAGCGATGCTTTGACCGTATAGACACACGCATATATAATCCTATTTAAAGCCTATAGACGTGTCGCCAGCGACACCCGCGGAGCGTTGACATAACTACACGAGCGCGGGCAATAGGCCAAATTGGGTGATAAGGAAAGACAGCTTTCGCCACATCTGCAGTAATAGCTCGCCTATCGCGCACTAGATCATGCCAAACAACCCCTGCATTTCATACAAACAACTTACCAACAACTTACCGACAACGTACGAATTAGCTGAACGCTCTCCTAAACCCCTGCAGGCATTAGAACCTGCCTATTATTAATTAATTTTTGCTAATTTACTCATGTTTGTGCAGTTCAGATAAACCCTTATGCACTGCTGACGTTAACGTATAGGAGACATATGGAGTGCATGTGAGGTTATACGGAGATATATGGGATATACGGAGATAAGTTATAATGCTGTCGTATATTTCAGTCATTCTAGTGATGCATGTGAGAACATGCCAGCATCTTACACACATCTTTTTTTGAAGCCCGACTTAAATATTCAACTTTAGTCACCACGATTACTCCATTCTCTACAGGGATGAAGTCCCCTAAGCAGCAACTAGATAACGTGATCAACACGAACGTAACGAGATAAAGAAAAAAAACACAGTTCACTTACCTGTAAGAAGTTACTTTTCCTGAGTTCGGGTATGGTGATCCTGCCACTCCACGACCTATTTACACAGTAGAATATCCTAGCGATTACCTGTAAAGGGAGATAAAGATGACGTCACAAGAAAAAAAAGAATGGGAACCATGGGTAAAGCGGATGAATATCTGTATAAGTAAATCGAGAAATTTCGATAGAAGATAAACTAGCTATTCTGTGACAACTCTTCGCCGCCGCGTTTTGTCATCTGAGCAGCGTCTTGCTTGCATTGAAGAATTGGGTGGCTTGAAGCGCTGTATCACACCTCTTTAAACATAAGGTAGAAGTGCGAATGTGAATAAATTATTCTCATTACGTCACATCAGTAGACGGTTTAAAGATTGCAAGCGTTGTGCCCCAAAAGAACTACCGGTCACCCCATTTACCAGATCGTAACGTCTAAATTAAAAGGACGTTTTCACGTTTTTTTTTCAAAGGTAAGAAAAGTCTCTTATCAGTTTTTCACATAAAAAGAACGTGCGTAATATTCAAAGCGATTCCGTATAGTTTTTATGTAGCTCAAAAGAACATTTGTTTGAACATATTTCGCCAAATAAGGGAAGAGAAGTGTAGAAAATAAGCGGGCTATTTTCTAACGCTCTTCTTGCCCACCAATGCTATTCAGGCACATCGGTGTATGAAACCGGATGTCATCAAGGGTCTGTGTTTGTAAACAGTGAAAGGGTCTATACTGTAAAAATCTCGAAGTGAATCTACTTTTCTTGCTGTCCTTTTTTTCCCCCTGCAAAGCTCTATATAGCTAAGATGTGTGATTTCGTGGCATCCGCGAGGGAAAAGTCTAGCTTCCTCGGGCTCCTCAGAATGGCAGCTCTCCACGCTAGAACACAGTCAAATCAAACGAGAAACTGACGCTCCCGCTCTCTGCCCTGAGACGCACGCGCCTCGGTGCTACATCGTGCACTTAAATAAAGGGTCCTAAGGCCGCCATACTCTAACTTAAAATGGCTTACACTTCCCCTAAAAATGTCTTCTTAGCAATGTACTTCTGCTTAAAAGTAAAAGCCACATTAAAAAGATCATTGTTGGATCAGTTTTTGTTGTAGGCTGGCTTGCCCACATTGTATTTGTAATGAAGACTACTCATAAACAAGAAATGTCGCGCACACATGTCACGAAGTGGAGAATGCAGTCTTGTAGGTGGGCTTGGCGAGCGAACAGCTAACTCAATGTGCAGCTCAATGGCGCTTTCATCGTCAATTAGCAGCGGTAGGCGCTGCAGGATGGTTTCAATGCCAACGGGCACGTTCACAAGTTGGCCTTAAATACGAAACTAGTGTGCTTCATGTCATCCAAGTTCCGTGCTTTGAAACAGCTTCACCCCTACCCCCCAACTTCACAATGTGGACTGACGGACAATTTTAAATGCGAAGAAACTCTTGCTCGGGGCTGTGTCCGTCCCTCGGCGACCATCCGCTCCCACACTGCGCATGCGCCAACTCTCCCTCCTCTCCTCGCGTGAGCGCAAGGAGGTGGAAGAGCGCACCTCCACTTCATTTCTGCTCTCCCGTTTATCTTTCCGTCTCAGCTGTGCGCTTGTATATAAGGCTGCCCTTGCTCGCGCCGTTGCACTATCCTGGCAGCGCTTGGTGTTCACTTTGCAGAACGGCACACACACACACACACACACACACACGGTATTACGCGCAACTGGGAGGGGGTGGTAACATAAGCGGAACTCAACGTATACACAACTGCACACACTAATGAAGCATACACGGAAACACCGAAATGGAAACAACAAACGAAATCCCAAATGAACACCAACGCCGCTTCGCATCTCAGCGTGGTTCCCTCTAGTGGGAGATGGTGTAATTTTTTATATATTTGGTTTATCCGTTATTCGATCCCACAATGACGTGGGTGAATTAGGGCTCCCTTAATCGTATGGAGATAGAGGAATCATTAGCGTGTCAGCTTGTGGCGATATTTATGCAAATGCAATAATTACACTAGTAACGTGAGGTGACTCACCGTATTAATATACCTCGAGTGGAACTCCACGGCTTCTTTAAGAAACGTAAGTCCCGGATGGGTGTCTATCACGTCCTGCAGCACAACACCAAGGAAAAAAAGATACTAAAGCGCCTTGGGTTACTCATTCTCACCCAAACGAAAAAAAAAATACCTTTTTGCTATATACAGCCTAGAAGCATATGTTTGAAACACGCACTGTAAATTTCAACAAGCACTCATTGTTTGTGCTCTGCAAATCAAAACATCAAAACACGTGCACTCGCTTCATTTAACAAAGAAATCACACGGTATGATAGTCAGTCACCAGCTAGCCCAGCTCTCATCCTTACTGAAGACAGAAACCTTAACTTTGCCGTCTTTGTGAAGCCTAATATTGAATAATGGTCATTATACTGTTATACCCAAAATTAAGAAAAGTTATGGTGAAAAGCGGCATGGATCGACACAGTTTTCAGTCTGTTGGCACTCCACTTTCGATTTTTGTGCGGCAAACAACACGATGGCAGTACGACATATATTTGCCTAAATCGTATGCCACGCTATGATTGTCGTGTTTCCTACACTAAAATGATTGAAGAAACATCAAGCCTGTAAATCAGTAACTTTGCCCCTAGCACAGGTATGTCGATACCCCCTATTCCTAACATACAAATTTACTACTTAAGTTTATCCACACGTACGCACGCACGCACATACACGCACACACGCACACGCATACTTCACAAGCAGGTGATAGGTTCACCGTCACTATTAGTTTATGCACCAGTGCTCATGCTGTGAGATTTTCTGCGTCTATCAACGCTTTAGTGCGCACGCTAGCGTTTCGTGTTACGTGTTGGCCGACTTCAACGCAGAGTAATCCCCAGAAAGTGATTTTAGTGTCATGATGTTTCTCGAGGAAAGAAGAGGAAATCTCAGGGCTTTTTTTTTATGCATAAAACTTTCCACGAAGGTGAAATGCTCGAGTTCGCGTATTTTCATATTTAGGCCACACGTTCAGGACCCCCAGGTGTTCTAATATTCCCAAGCTATTGTCCCTCTTAGTCATATTGTGGTTTTGGAACGTAACACACTCAGAGTTATTATTATTATTATTATTATATAATTATTATTATTTTAGACATTAAACAGCAAAGAGTGGAATGAACAACCAGCTTCCACCGGTCAATTAGGGCGCACAATCCCGTGAACTTGAGCACGTCTGCTCAAATAAAAGGGTCGACCACTAATCTCTAGGATGAAGCTCGCATGCACGCCAGCACAAGGCTCTTCCTTGCTTCAAAAATGAAGTGCCTCGCCTCGTGCTTCAATTACGATCCACATTACACCACTATGTATTTAAACATTCTTAAGGGAGGTACCACTTAAGGGCTTAAATCGCACTACAGCCAAGAGACTTCGATAGGGAACAGAACTGTTACATTTTCCAAGAAAAGGGGCGTAGGCAAAAATTTTATTTCATGTAGAGCGGGGTTGGGGATCCGTTTTGTTCTAAAGTGGTGGCCGGGCAGGAAAATGTGCTTGAGTGTCATTTTATGCTCCAAATGTCATGCAAAAAATAGAGAGAGGGGGGGGGGGGCACGGGTTCAATATGTCATTCCCTGGCTACGCCATTGTCCAAGAAGGTTTTTGGAATAGTGATCGACACCGCATTGTGTTAAACAATAGTACACCGCATTGTCCCAAAGCCAACTGCGAGTGACTTCGCTATTGCTCAATGGGTGTGGCAGCGCCATACTTCTCAAATTCGGTAGCGCAACGACGACTGCCGGCACGAAAGCTTTCAAAAAGATTCGCGACCGCGGCCTCTGGAAGGCGCGTGACGTCATCGGCAGCCAGCTGCGCAAACTGCGAGCTTTCACGGAGCGAATCCTAAACGCCCCCGCGGCCGGCCTCAACTTCCCGTCGTTCAAAAATACCTCGACGTGCCTCCGATGCCGTCACCGCCTGTTGCTCGGCTGTCTGAAGAACGTGGGCACACTGCGACTGCACGCCTGCTGGTCGCAGCGGCGAAGAAGCCTGGCGCAGATTACAGCGAGCGTTTTTATTTATTTTAAATATACAGCAAGTGTAATATTTCATTTGTCATTCATTCATTCATTCATTCATTCATCGGCCTATAAAGGGCGACAGCATGAATCAGATGACGTAAAAACAAAATAACGCATGACTATGCTCTTCAAGTGCGACTAAAAATTTTCCGTGGAAAGTAGCGAATGTTACAAGGGACAGAATGCCAACACTCTGTTGTACGCGGAAAGGAACTGCATTTATAAATTATCGATACGACTTCGTTAAATGCCTGCACTACGAACCTGAACAGACGTATCACTCACATGCGGCGAGAACGTGATGAATGTTTTTTTTTAATGAGCTGCCACCTACAAACACGGTGCGAACTACGGCAGAATGATCATTCGACTTCGCTTCTTCAGCCACAATGACAGGATGCGAGATAATTTATGAGAAATTAGAGAAGTCGTTTGAGAGCATTCTGACCGTGTTTAAAAGTGACGAATTCACCAGCTATACTGAAGCTGTAAAACCACAACAAGCAGGTATGCAAGTCGTGTTCCATCTTCATCACGTATTGGCGCGATTAATTCGGCGGTACCACCAGAGTGCACCATTAATGAACACGGAGAACGAAATGTCGGCTTAGACAGCGTGTCTGAAGCCTTCTAACCGAGGTAAGGGAAATAAAAAGAGGGAGAGACAAATTTCCAAACCATAGTATAAGTACAAATTCACAAACCTACATACAAACACGTCCGTAGGACATCCTGTGATTGACCACAAGACGATTCGCGGATGTGCATGTCTCATCTAAAGACTGGCTCTTAGAACCCCAGTGGTGACGAAATGGTACAGCGTCCGCCCCCAACGCGGGAAGTACTGGGCTCGATTCGCAGTGCTGCCTGCGGTCTATCGGTTTTTCAACAGCAAGAAAGGTAGCCTGATTCGATTTGATTGATATGTAGAGTTTAACGACCCAAAACCACCACATGAGTATGAGAAACGCCGTATTGAAGACTCCGGAAATTTACTTGGGGTTCTTTAACGTGCAACCAAATCTGAACACATGGGCCTGTGGCATATCCGCCTCGATCAAAAACGCAGCCGCCACAGCTGGGATTCGATCCCGCGACCTGCGGGTCAGCAGCCGAGTACCTTAGCCACTAGACCACCGCGGCTGGGCAAGAGCGGTAGCCTGACATGGCTTTTGGTAACGCATACAGGTACTCATCTTGGAGGGCCGCTTTGCGTTTCCAGTGTCTTTGCTGTCGTTCACTGCTGTCACAGTTGCAAAGTTTTCGGTCATTGGTGCTTTGGCCGGAAGCAATGAAAATAAATGACAGGATGCATACTCGTCTACCGAAAGAAATACTAAGTTAGATGCGTGTTGTTTCTTTTTATTTAAAGAATATCACACATAGTGGCGACATTTATTTTCTACATGATGCCACCGACAAATGCATAGCATTCGAATGCATTCTAACAAACGCTGCCACTCCACTGTATCACAATATTGAAAAAGCCGATAACTACGAATACTAAACGAGTAGTTTACATGTAACGTGTTACACAGGCTGCGTATATCGACAGCGTCGTACACCGCAATGACACAAAGCGCCGAGTGATCACTCACCTGCATCATGGGAATGAAGTCCTCGGGCACCAGGTAGTTCCTCGTGGCTTTGCTGAGGATCTTGACGAACCACGTTGGTTCGTCGCGACCAGTAGACACTATCCTGAAGACAAAGTTATTGTTGTATTTATTATTATTAGAATAATATTAACAAGCACAAGATAAATGTATTCAAATGAAATGTCAACATATGGTGAGAACAAGATAACTGCTTTTGTGGGCCATAAGGATGATGGCCTCCTCGTTAGGAAGTAAGGAAAGAGAGGAATGAAAACAAGTTGATGAGACGGACCACAAAGTAAGGGTGGGCGCATATGTATGTATGTATGTATGTATGTATGTATGTATGTATGTATGTATGTATGTATGTATGTATGTATGTATGTATGTATGTATGTATGTATGTATGTATGTATGTATGTATGTATGTATGTATGTATGTTTAAAACGCGCCTTCCTCTGAGATGTGCCCTTGCAGTGAAGGGCATGGTTTACAAAAAGGGTGGAGGGCAGGGGAAGGTTGGTACAGCAGCCGCGGGTACGTACACCACAGACACGCAGCCTACATCGGGAGCCAAACGACCGCCTTCTAACCTGCATTTATACACCTACACGCTCTTAAAACTTTCGCGCGCTCTTTTGCCGGGGCCGAGAGCCAGCTACGTCCATGCCTACGTCGTTCTGTTTTTACACTTTTCGTACTTTGTCCGTTTCCTTGTTCCGACTTCATTTTTTCTCCTCTTCTTTCTGCATACTTTTTTTTGCTGTTGCAAACACAGAGCTAAACAGTCTCAGATAACAAGAGCAAGACCTTTCATGAATAGCTAGGCTGGGAAACTTGAAAATAGGGCTCGGCAAACTACAGTGTTTACCTTCTATCTCAAGAAGGAAAAAAAAAAAAACGAGGCCTGCTGCCAACACGTCGTTCGGCATTGATTGCGAAAAGCCTGGTCTTTATGCTTCAGCACTGTTCCACCCATTTGAACCTCTTCCCTGTACTACGAGGAGAGGGACCTCAAGAAAAAGACGCTTCGAGAACAAATATACCTGCTTGTTATCCTTTCAAGGGAGAAAATAACATCTTTGCCGCTCCGACACCAAGCTTCAGTGATCTCGGTATACACGTTTGGATCGAAACGCTACAGCTAAGTTTCACGCATATCAGAAGCGTATAGTTGCAGCGTTAATTATTGCACGACTTAAAAGCGAACGCTCTCATGCTGGGCTGATTCTCTTCACCAAGCAAGCACCCGACATAGGCTTCGTGTGGTTACAGCTGACGAACGGTACAGATGAAGAGCCCTCCGCGCGAGCTGCGACGTGGCAAAATACTAACTGAGCCACTCACCCACTCGCCATCTGACGTATAGAAGTAGGGTAACTCAAGTTGATTAAATAAATCAATAGCAGGTACCACCTAGTTATTTTTAATGGCACCCTAGCGATGGTATATATGTACACAGGCGCACCTTTTAGACGACACAATGGCTTGTTGGGTGCGTTGGTTCATTGAGGAATAGATTCGAGTGCAAATGAACACGCAGCAGTCATCCTCTCTGCTTGTGTGTTGTCCATCTGCGCCCAAATATATTCCACACATTTTAATCGTATACGAAACGCAAGATTCTACGAAGCGCCCACTACTCATGTCTAAGGCGTAACCAGAAACTGCATCTGGTTTGAAATGAATAAGATTGGTTAAAGCAAACGTTGAGTTTTGTTTAATGACACTTTTTTTCCACTCAATACTTTTCCTCTTCGATTAACTCAGAAAGGAGGGAAACGAGACTTGCCATCTCTCTGCTGTGCCCTGTGTTGCGCGCTTACGAAAATCGAGTGAGAATGTAAGGACTACTGTGCGGCCAGGACTGCGTACCTCTTCCAGAAATCTATGAACACGTCACTGGTGACGTAACTGCGGGTTTCTCCCCCGCTGGCTGCGAACAGCGGCATCTTCCAGTAGAGAGGCACACCACACGCCTGCAGAACACGAATCAAATCAAATCAGCATCGCAGCACGTCTTACTTAAGAGACAGCGTCACTTCCTGAACATGACCACAACATTGAAGGTGATCAGGGTAACGAATACCGGTTGCAGTTTGGAGAGAAAATTCAGTCTCCATTACAGGCGGGGGTGGAATTCCCGGACGGTGAGCCACCGGTACTACTTGTCTTTAGATGTTCTTTAATTGGAAGGAAAGGGTTCTTTCAGAGAAGATTTTTGGAAAGGTTGGCTTGAACTTTTATCTCAAGATATTCTTCTCAGTCGGGGCTGCCGCGAAATGTTTTCAGCCACAGGCAAACAAGACACAATTTCAGCGACAGGTAAAGTAAGACATATAAACATATTAACACCAACATTGGCTTTTGCACGCCGAAATTATCGCAAGTAATCAGCTACTGACACGTACCGGCCATGCAACAACAGCACAGGTTGTCCAATTTAAAAAAAAAATATTTCTAAGGAAAGGGGGTGTACTTTTGAAAACCGGTCGAATAGTGCGTTTAGAATGGTTCACAACAGTACGTTATTACCGGAATCAATATGTTCATGTGCTCCCGCTTCATTGCAGCAGGATACTACGTGTCTGAAGCAAAAATGCAGCCGGTTATTGGGCTGGAAAGCTATGCGGACCCTCAGCGCATGGTACCCAACCGTACAGTTTTCTGTTTAACCTTCCTGTCCCTTTTTCTTTTACTTTGTTTCCTTCTCATCTCCACTTCGTGAACAAGTTCGGGGTCCCTAAACTGATTCCTTTGACAGCAAGTCATACAACTAGAGTTTCGCGATAAATATTGACACATGCGTTCGTTTCTTTATTCTTTGTGTGATCGGACTTGACTCATAAAAGAGATGACAAGTGGAGAACGCTTGACTTTCGCCTTCAAGAGTAGATCACGAGAGGGTTATATATGGAGAATGAACGAACAAAACTAAGCTTGTTCCACAGTGCTACGTGACGAAGGTGTTGCGGTGGAAAGGAATGTCTCGAGAAACACCACCGTAGTTGTATGCTTATCCGAAAAGATTGCAAGTACGACGTGAGTAGTTAAATTTATTGTGGAGCTAACGCGAGAATCCGCGATGAGACCGAGATTTTGAATAACTTCGTAACGACGAAGTCTACCATCACATTAATCGACGATCGACAACTGTACTCGCCGTTATTGTTGTCTTGCGAGTGTTATACCGGTGTTCCATGATCACTTGTGATCGGCATCGGACCTGATCCGTATTGATTTTCTCGATCCTGACTATCACCTTCATACAAGCTGAAGAAGGAATGCTAATCACTGTTAAGAAATTCGATCTCAATCGTGCCTAATCGCGATTAACGGTGTGCCGTGAGGCGACGGTATCACTCGCCTGCGCCGTGAATGCTCTATATATACTCGATTTTCCAGACACAAGTTCACTCAGTAAAAAGTTCCATTTTTAACAGTCTCGCTGTCTTCACCGCCACGAAAACGTATCCGTGTTCACCGTAATCACTTTCAAGTTATTACTAAGTAGGCCCTGAAGGCGCCTGTTATTTCGACGCGTTACACCCCAAGTGTTCTTATTACTGTAAGGACAACCGCAGCACGTGACAGTGTCAATCGATACTGTCACGCGAGAGGAAAATCGACGTCTTTGCCTCACGTATACGCGTAGTATACGCAGGAAGGAGAAGGTCGTGACGTTCTCACCCGGATGATGGCGCTGAAGTTCGTCCTGGTGGCCCGTCCATCCCTGAGGCTGGCGAAGGCCGCCTTGACCTTGAGCAGGTGGGCGTCCAGCTGCGCGGGCGTCATGGGTTTGCCGGCCGGGTAGTAGAAGCGCGGTATGCAGCTCGCCTGCTTGGTCGACGAGCGCACGACCCGCTTAAGCGACGCCGTCTGGGACTCCACGAATGCCTTCTCGTGCTGGCTCTGTTAACGGGTGCAGACACAGAGCACATCCTTTGATATAGGGTAAGCGGTACCACGCTGCACGCAACTAAGCACGCTCAGACTGCGCACGCGCAGAACGCAATGGCAGCCTCGCGAGCTCACCTCCACTGTTTAGCGAGAGACGTTAACCCCCGTATTTTAGAACGGCCTTTCACTCGAAGCTTCACCTTCACTTGAGAAAGCCGATGAGAGCGCCGTCTCTATGCACGGCAGGTTACTGCATATAATCGATTATCTGCTGCGATTATTGAGTAGTGCAGCGTCGTTTTCAGCCGAGCGGTGGCGCAGTGCTTAACTTTGTCAAATGAAGGTTGTCTTTCGTGTCCTTCTTGTCTCTGCGTCGTCGTTTTGTTCTCGCGCTATAACTATCGTCGTGAAAGTCGAGTCGAGGAACTTTCGTGAATACGGAGGTAACACTCGCAAAAGGTGTGGGAACACGACGGCCATTCGCTTCGCACTCATCTCGACTAACTGCATTGTACAGCTTGCTCATCCTGAATATATGGTACTACTGCTCTTCGCTTCCGGTCACCTTGCTTCGGTAACAGGCCACGGATGATAACTCGGGAGCGTTTTCGTCGTCGATTTCCTATTCAGAACACGGCTGTGCCTACAAACTTTCGCGCTACACGGCGTTTTATCGTCTTATCGACAGTTACTCACCCTGGGTGATGAGCGCATACGTTTGTTTGAGTGGCAATTCAGATAGATCTTGTCCGTTTTAACTGTGATGCGAAGAACAGGGGAAAACCCGGAAAAGCATTCCTGACCACTTGAAAAGAAAGCTTAATAGAATCGATTACGACAGATCCCACACATGCTGGAATCAGTATCATGTGATGCACGCTGTGCCGCATTTTCGTGGCTCAGGACAAAACGTTAAGAGAAGTATGTAAATGCCCTTGCATAAATTGAGCAATTTTATGGCCATCGTTGGCTTTGCAGGCACGTCTACTGAAGTGACGCCGCCTTAACGTGCCTACTCACGTTTAGAGCACACACTTCAGTTTAATCGAAGTGAAGTGCACACCATGGCATCCAATGTGAAAGACAGTATATAGTAAAAGCACTCGGCATGAATGCAGCAAAGCAGAATGAAAAATACGAAGACAACTAAATCGATATCGAATTTCCACGTGCCATAACTACGATATGATTCAGAGGCAATTATGATGACTCATGTTGATCATATGTTGTTCTATAATTATTATGCACCAAAACCTACAGAAGTACTTGACCATTCTGTGGTAGCGAGGAGATCTCAGGATCACGTTCTAATTAGCAGTAAGTTAGGATCCCGCTAATTAGCAGCCAGTCAATTATTCATCATTGATTTACTTGTAGCAACACAACTACAAGTTACGAAATTGAACGTGCTGCAGTCAGGCGCTTACAGATAAATTTGTCAGAGTTTGCAGTCGTAAATATACATGCCTGTTGGTCACGACGTGGACGGTTTCGTCATCCGAACAAGCCAGAGTCGGAACGCCAAGCGTCAATATATTTATTTTATTTTTCAATTTTTGTGTGTTTGTGTTGTTTATATTCAAACACACACACACACACACACACACACACGCGCACGCACGCACGCGCACGCGCGCGCGCGCGTATACAATGACAAAGTTTTGAGAAAGCGGCACCACCCTAAGAAGCTTACAGAAGTTGTCGATGCGTCCCATCACCAATTCTTGTGCCAACTCTCGTGGCACTGCGTGTATACAGATGGCCCGAGTGGCGCGAATCTTGCCACCCATATGCGTTCACATGACGTCACACATGCCATCTTCAGCCCTATCCACAACTTTCGCAGTGCTTCCGGTGGTAAACACAACGACCTGAAGCGCAGCTTTCCACCGCGTCCACACTGAATGTAGAACAACACATGGCGGTATCGATGACGCCAGAGCATAGGCCCGTCGCATAGATAATAGCAGTTTGGCGTATGACAGTATTACGCGTAAGAGAAGTATAGGCACGAGGAAACGCTATTTTGCTGCTCACACAGAGTCCTCAAAATGAATTATACGTAAGCCGCAAGTACGAAAGAAACGTGTGTCCAGCTTTGGTCAGTCCGCGAGCACGTTGCCGCGCACTCAGGTGTTTCCAAGCGCGCATGCAGGCATTGTCATTTGTTCAGCAAACACAACTGCGTCGTTTCACCCCTTCCTACACACCGCGCATGCTTATATGGGCTGGCTGTCACTAGATGAACGATGACGCGGCATCGTGCAAAAAGCGGCTTTGAAAAATCTTTCTTCTACGACTTACTGTATAATAGGTTGCACTGAGGCGGCAACTGTCGACGAGAGCCTTTTTATGGTACGCGTCGCGCGCTGCACGCCGTCAAAGTTTGAAACTTGTTCGGTAACGTTTGTTCAAAGGTCGAATGCTGTCGCGGCGATCGCCGTAAGAGACGTCACCAGAAGTCAACAGCAACAACTTTTCTATCACACAGTCGTTATATACGCAAATCCTGGCGAGAGGAGATAACCTTCAGGAGCGATTTATGATGGTGTCCACAAACGCGTCAAATTTAGATATGATATAGTTCTAACGCATTCAATACTGCATTCTAAGAAAAAAAAATGAGAAAATTTGTGGTTTCAGCGGGTTTCAATAATTGATGGTGACTAGCGTGTAATTAAACATCTATTTATTCTGAAGATAGTTTCGATTCTTGCATAACAGGAGCTGAATCTAAAGCCCAACATGCATGTCCAGTTTTGTTTTGTTTTGGCTGTATTTGTTGTGAGCAAATAAAAGTGATTCTCTTGGCGTTGGTCCTAGAGTGCGGTACGATGGCCGAACATGATATAGTGTCTCCAGCAAAGCGATCCTCTGCAGCAACGCCCACAACAGTGAAGTTAAACAACCTCTAGCCATCGACTCGGGAAGCCTGCACATCAAGTGGGCACACTGTGCTTAGAGCTATTTGAAAAGTACACGGTGCGCGATGCGCCTCCGCAGCCGACGTGTTACAATTGTATACCGACCACCACTAAAGGGCATATGCGTTCGCCGTAACTGTACAAACGGATTGATTGATACGTGGGGTTTAACGTCCCAAAACCACCATATGATTATGAGAGACGCCGTAGTGGAGGGCTCCGGAAATTTCGACCACCTGGGATTCTTTAACGTGCACCCAAATCTGAGCACACGGGCCTACAACATTTCCGCCTCCATCAGAAATGCAGCCGCCGCAGCCGGGATTCGATCCCGCGACCTGCGGGTCAGCATCCGAGTACCTTAGCCACTAGACCAACGCGGCGGGGCTGTACGAAGAGATCTTGGAACTTAGAAGGACGACCAACACTGCAAAAGCGTGAATTACCGGCAGTAATCAAATTTCTAGAAGCGAGCGATATTCTTGTAAACTATATACTTAAAAACATATTGTTTTTTCAATAAAGCTTTTGATTTTTATTTGCGGCCAACGGACAGACGCCCAGACGGACAAAACAACTCACCAAATTATGTTGCGCATTAAAGCGAAGGGTCGGCGTATGCGCACTTCGACATCTGAAAAGCATGCTGCTATTGTTGCAAAGACGAAGTCTAGCTTCACTGCTGCTCTGCACGGTCGCAAAAAAAAAAAAAAAACCTAGTAAACAACAGTGCCAGGTGTCTCGCCGAATCACGCGGGAATATTGTTTCAGAAGTTTGAGCGAAAAGCGAAGCATCTGCAGGAGTCAATTCACCTCTTTGTTTAAAGCCGGCAGAGTAGAAAAGCGCTCCGTTGTGTAGACATACAAATAGACTACTCTTGCACACCTGTCCGATGGCTTTCAAAGAAAACGCGGTATGGTAAAGACAATGAAATGGCGTTAACGAACTGCTCATTGGGTCAACGTTCCGCTAGTGTTACTTCTCGTGTTATAACAAGTTGCTTCCCATCCGCACCAAGATAACACTTCATCATCTCAACAGCCCGCCAAAATAGCGACCTTCAAGTTATGCATATGTATATGGCGCTCTTTAAGTAGAGGCCTTTACGTAGAGGTTATGCGCCAAATGGGAGAAGAGCCGTTGAACTATATAACAGCCTGAGTTTTCCACCCACCACGGTAGTAATATAATGAAACGTTCCGTATGCGAGTCCAATAATTACATATGTTTCCATACAGAATACATATGTTCCCCATATATTTTTTCATATATTTCCGTAAGATTCTTACGGAAACATACGGAATTATTGGACATCGCATACGGAACGTATCAGTGAAGATATAGTGGTTATAGTTGTCTACATGCAGGAGGTCACGGGCCTGAATACCGGCCGCGGCAGCCGCATATTTGGAATAATTTGTTCTTGTGTGGGTCGGTGCACATATTTGCCTATTGCACATTTCATTGCACATATATATTCATTCATATTTACTCACGTATATTATTCATCATATTCATTCACATATATTCATTCACATATATTCATTCACATTCATTGCACATATTTGCTTATTGCACATATTCACATTACTTCCGGCGCAGTACTAGAAACATAACAAAGACACACAATTCTGGCACTCTTCTGTTTCTTTTCTCTGTCTTTTTCCTGCTTCTAGCATTGCGCCAAAACCAACGTCTTTAGTAAACGTATAGATAAGATGTTGATCCGCCACGGCGAAGCAGTGTTTATGATACTCGGCTGCTGAATTAAAGGTCGCGGGTTCGATGCTGGCCGCGGCGGCCACATTTCAATGGAGGCGAAATTTCGGGGGACTATATAAGCTATGTAAGTGCACGTTAAACGAAACACCAGATGGGTCAAATTTCTGGAGTCCTCATCCACGACATCTCTCATGAGCATATATACCGTAGTTTTAAGACGTATAGCATCAAACTATTATTATTATTATTATTATTATTATTATTATTATTATTATTATTATTATTATTATTATTATTATTATTATTATTATTATTATTATTATTATTCGGTCAAATATTTGATGAAAACGAAAATGCATGAGACCCGCTTACTTAGATTTAGGTGCACGTTAAAGAAACTCCGGATGATCCGGAATTCCGGAGCCCTCGCTACTACGGTGTCCGCACTAAGCATGTCGTGGTGTTGGAGTGTCAAACCCCAACAGTTGTTACTATTATTGACTGGTTCCCGGCGAAGTCAAGGTGTCAACAATTGGTTATCTTGAACTTGCAAACACAGCACACGACACAAACACCATGAAGTGCGGGGAAAAAAAGAAAAGTTGGCTATGACTGACAGTGATTGTGTCACATCTCTGAAAACACAGTGAATGAAGCAACTAGATCACAGAAAAAAAAGTTAATATTAAACTATCTTGTCTTCGTCATATTTTTAGTGCCGGCCATTCGTTTACGTCCAGCGAATACTTCTAAACTGACTTTTACGGGCACAAAATTTTCGCCTAATACATAAGCCTACGAGGCTAGCATCAATCACCAATATACGTACAGTTTACACACTGGCGCTGGCCGCAGTGATTTTAACAAGAGATGCGGCAAGAAGTCGCGCGACGCCACGTGAAAAGTAACGTTATGATTAGGTTCATATCTGAAAGACGCAGCTGACTCTGAACGAGCACACGTTGTCATTTCTCGAAGTTTACAAAAAGGGACATGTACCGAGATAAACTCTGACAACGAAGGCAGATGCTTAGCGAAGTCGCCAACATTGTGTTGTCAACTTATTAGTGAATTTTCGTTTCACTTCATTTTTTATTCATGTTCATTGCGGAAGTTCGAGCTATTGGGTATTTATAGCACATTTCTAACGATTCAGAGTACGACGTACCCTACTATGGCAGAGCAATAAGCCGTCCCAACTGAAGGCAGAATCGGGATCACGAATACCAAAATAAATGCTGTCATGAGACAACTTGAGATGTCCGTAGCCCTGAGTTACATGGCGACAGCGAGTTGCGCAACCACATTGTGTAAGCATGTTTTCGTAAGAAAGATGAGAACATGATATTTACGCAATACAACAAAGAGACATCAGTAATGAACAACGCCTTATAACTGCGGCAGGTGAAACAATCAGTAGGAAGTTGAGGTGCAATGACATTAGTTACACTTTAAAACATAACATTAAATTACTGACATGATCAGTTTATCGATGTGGATGCGAGTACAGGTGAAGAAAGAATTAAGCATAAGGTTGTGTACGCTTCTTGAACACCGAAAATCAAAGCACTTTCTGCGTGACGGCTTGAGTTCGTTCTTTAAAAGCAAGAAAGAAAGTAGTGGTGGGGAAACACCGTGCCTTGCAAGAGGTTGTTCATTCTGTACATAACACGACCACAGTAGTGTGAGGAAAGGATAAAAATTTCAAACGTCCAACATAAAGACGCAGCTAGAGACGCTCGGTATTTGCTACGAAATGAACAGATGGTTGTATTTTCTTTACTCAGTCGAGTCGACCGGAAGAAGGGCAGAGTGCAAACAAACGCGCACGACTACGCACTGCGACCAGTGTTGGCCTTGAAGGTGCTCGACTGTTCGGCTTGCCTCCACCCAGAATAACGCAAGTTGTGGAACGGGCCGGGTGAAGCGTCGAAATGGCATTTGCGAAACGGGACGCCGCTCACGCGCACAACGCAAACCACGAGCGAAAGGACCCCCAATGTTGCCGCGAACATTCAAACATATAACCGCCGTATCCCGACTTGTGTAGAAGATGCGCGCCCCGCACACACACACAATAAATACACTTGAGCGCTCTTGAAAATTTGGGCTTGTTCATTTTCAATACAAGGTGTTCCTTCTTTTCAAAGGATCGCGTGTACAGTGTCGTCTTTCGGGCAAATACTGGGTACATCGTTCTTCTCTCTTTGCGGCATTGTACTGTATCTACATGAACAACAGTAACACCAGAATTAACTGTCCCGTCGATGGTATATATGCCATCATGTATGGTGTGCACCACACCATACGTTGCGCACCATACACGGTTCGTATGTAAGCTCCACCAGAGGTAATAACATTTATGCGGATTTAACGTTTTGAAACGACGGATATGATTGCAGAGGCCCTCGTATAGCGGACGTCTCCGAGAACTTCAACCACCTGCACGTAAATGCAGGTGCTACACGGGCCTCTACCATTTCATCTCCATAGATGTGCGACCGATTCGACCTGAATCGAATGCGCGTCTTTCGAGTTTGCAGCCGAGCTATAGGGACTAATGAAGCACCGCTGTGACTGCTCGGTGAAAGTTGGTCCTGATGAGTCGTACGTAAAATGTTTTCATCCCGATAATCGTTGCCAATGTGTCAATTTCAGCCATTGTTCGTTATTATCAAGATTTCGTCGCCTCATGTAAACGTAATTTTTTTATAATAAGAGCTAATACAACGCTTAATGTATTGTGGGGCAGTAAGTTCAATCGGACGATGTGGTATCTGCAAGAGCAAGCTCACAGTATACGTGACAGTTGCCCGACGTGCTTGTTGCATGTTGCATCACACATTAGATGAGTGTATGCCTCATAGTTCCGAAAATTCTAATATAGCATAGTCTACCTTCCCACCCAATGGGACATAACCAATACACCGAATCTCGTGCGGAAAGTTCGTGATACAATCTTGTGTCGATGCGCGTATTCATCGGTCATTACAACGCCTCTGTCTTACTGGCGTCTAATGTTTCTGAGTGAATTCGCTCAAATAGAAGCCGGAGCTTGTTGTACCGGAACTCCCACTTATTGAAGGTAAAGAACGCCTATTTATTTGTTTTATTACTTAACCCTAAACGTTGAGAGATTGCCGCGACAGCCTTCCAGCTGTTTACCTGAGCCCGGCTATAGTGCGTCGTGCTAATTTAGTTACCGTTAAAAAAAAACTATGAAAGCTGGTTGTTTCGATTGAGCTGTACTGTGAAAACTGTAACGCAGTTAATTTCACCATCACATGTTTATTAACCGACGAAAAAATCAAGGTCAAAATGTAATTTTTAGATTTCAAGTGAAATCTCCGCGCGTGGCGTCACGCATGTCAAAGCTTATTTTTCATACTTTGGCGACATTTCCTCTACGAAATTTCTTGGAACTTCGTATGTGAACTATGTGGCTCTTTCAGAGGACGATGTGTTTCATTGTTACCGATTAAGAAATACGTATGAATTCGCAGACGCCATCAAAATCTGTGGCGTCACGGGGCTTGGTGCGGAAATTTCAACGTGGTGCCGCCCCCTCCCTCGTCTGGTAGATTATGTTTTCGCACGTTTCCCCGCTTGCCAAGGGTCCTAGTGGTAAGTGTGATGTTTTCGGCATCGTGAAACTGTTATTTACTAATACGCGAAGAATTGGTTTCTTTTTATTTTTTGTGCCCTTTCAATAGCACTGTGACTACATACACGGCGAAGCAGTGCGGAAACAGCCTCTACACACCGAGGTTTAAACATTAAACGAAAGGACATCAGATAGACGGCAAGCTAGCACCAAACGAGAAGACTATAGCATTCCACATTCGGAACTGGCAGAAGCAAGACAGCGCAATCACTAGTTTCTCACATGGACGAACATGGCGTGCACGGTAGAGCACGAGAACTCCTTAAAGCTCGCAAAGTCACGTAGGCATGGCCCCTGTATATATAGCGTTCGCGCATATTTGCGGCTAGCTCGACAAGCAACGTCCGCTTTCGAGAGAGCGTAGCGTGGGTTTGCGTAAACCTTCTTCAACGGACAGCACACCCACGCCACAAGGAAGGACTTGGCCGCGGCTTTTAAAGAAACCCACACTCGCTGGCCACGGCGCAGTGCAACATGCAGCGACCCACATACCGAGTGCGCATTCGTACGTTGCCTGTACTGGTTAGAGCTGAAAAGCGAGGAGAGACGGGCGAAGGTTAGAATAATACACGTTATATACGAGACTTTTTTCGTCGAGGCACGCGAAGTGGCTCGGTATAAGCACTCCGCTTGTCTCGGCCAAAATGTTCGAGGTTTTCAGCCTTGAACGGCATCTCGCACACTCACTCACACGTAGTGCACATGCGCTTCTCGAACTAACAGTCTTTTTCACGTTATTGTTTCTTTAATATGGTTACGTAAAAACAGGGCTGTCTACCATTATACTTACAAGCACGTCACTGCATAGAATAGTATATAGAGTAGAGTACATGCAGAACTTCGAACAGCGGCGCACACTCACGTTGGGGTATTGGCCAAAAAGTGGGTAGCTTTGGAAATAAATTCTTAAATATTCGAATAAACGTCGTCTGTTTAAATAAGAAAGAAATAAGAAGTAAGCCCACGCACTATTATGCCTTCATCCTCCTCTTCTTCTCAGCCAAGGCATGATAGCTTGTTTGCGAACGGTAATGCCTGTTTAGAGAAATTTTCGTGATTTTTTGTAAGTGATGCCCTGAGTAGCTGACTAAACTCATCACGTGTCCTTCAGATGTAATTATTGCGAACTCGGAGAGGACGAAAGGACATGAAATAATATTCTCGAGCCTTTCACTAATCGGGAACATGGGGTCACACGAAGCTTGGGGAAGGGGGAAGGGGCGGAAGTGCTGCATGCAATACTTTTCACTCTTTCTTTTCCCTTTCCTTCTTTCCTTTCTTTTTTTCCTTCTTTTCTCTTATTTCTTGCTTCCTCTCTTCTCTCCTTTTCTTCTTTCTTTCTTCTTTTTTTCTTCAAAGCCTTGTCTCTTCTTTCTGTCTTTTTTTTCTTTCTTACTTTCTTTTGTTCTTTTTCTCTTTCTTCCGTTCTTTCTTTTTTTCTTTGATTTTTTTTCTCATTGCACATTCTCCCCCTTCACTGTTTCGTTCCTCCATGCCGGGAGTTGGACCTTTACCTACGTGCACATGCTTAGCGGCGGGACACTTTAGCTGCTACAAACAACAACGGCGGTCATGCTTTCACATCCTTACAACAATAAAAAGCGGCCTCATAAAATGACAAGTTACTTCGATGAAAGGTCAGCTTGCCATATCAGAAGCGGCCACCGATCGTTTACAAGTCCTGGATAGGTAGATCATCAGTTATTGGTAAACGAAGCATTTGAAGGCGCGTATAACCAGCACACATGCAAATGCTGCATTGTAGTACGCTTAGGGGCACAATTACACCCCCAAAATCTGTGCTTCTTAACAAGCATTGCCCCCAAAATTTGCTCGTTGACAAGTTTTTTACTTAGGCGTTATGCCAGCGTCTCGCTGGTGACGGTCAATTTGTTTTTTGTAAAAAGTAGATTCGTCGGTATTGATTCGCATCATGCAAGCCGCTCAAATGTTGACGTGATCTATGCCTCTATGAGCAAATGCCACACGCTGACGTCGCAGGCAGTGTTTGTTTTGTCACCGAAATAATGACGGATGACGTCGCTGACTGGTGAAAGGTGACGTGACTTCGCTTTGTTCGAGAAAAATTGGACCACATTTTGCGAAAATGTCACCAAGCTGACAATAACGAAATGAATATCACTTCGTTGATTCAGACGACTGGCATTCACCTCAGAGGACTCGAAGGCGAAAGCCATTTTATAATAATGAATGTGTGGAGTTTATGTCTCAAGACCACGATATGATTGTGAGAGATACCGTATAGTGAAAGGCTGCGCAAATTTCAACCACCTGCAGTTCTTTAACGTGCACCTACATCACAGTACATGGGCCTCGACTTCAAGCACTTTCGCCTCCGCCGAAAATGCGGCCGCCGCAGCCGGGAGTCGATCCCGCGACCCGCGGATCAGCAGTTGAGCACCATAGACCACCGCGGCGCGTGAAAGCCATTTATGATTCTTTTTTCTTAGCAATCCATTAATCGGTTTCACGTGCTACAGATCGCTGCGCCACGAGCTGCTTGACCCTGATTTATCTTCACTCTTTGACGTTCACTCCGAGCACTATATACCCTGGTTCACTTTATTAGGATGCTGCTTTGTATACACAGCACCAAGCAGATCCTCAACCATGACGCATCTTTTTAACCGAAGCCCGCTATAATTCTGCAAGCTGGGGCCTTCGGATTGGTATACACATGCATAGTGTCGGCTTCAGCTTTCTCCAAGTTCACCGTTATAACGAATGCACTCCCAGCTGAAATCACGCAGTAGACTTTAATTGGTAAAAATAACAGCTTCCCTGCAACAATATTTAAGAAGTTACCACCATTTATACTGCGCAGCATCCGAAAAACAAAATTAACATTATACAATAAGTTCAAAGCTGTATTAACGCAGATGACGACGTTTCACTTTTTCAAACAGTCTCATCGAGTGGTGTTCCGGTCGAAGCTTATATGTGTCTGCTATCATTCATTGGTGTCAAACAAGAAGTGAGCGGTGAGATGCTTTTTGAAGACGGCGCACTTCAAAGTTAACGTCGCGTCAGTGACTGTAAATTTATTTAGAACTAACCACAGCGTGATTTAAATTAACTCGTAAGGTCAAAACTTTCTTTTTTTTCTAATGCCTATTTGTTTCGTCATTTACAATTCGTCTTTTCACGGTTTATGATTCCAATTATTATGATTATTTTATGTGGGAAGTAAACAATAATTCAGGACTAGCTTTTCATTGAACAAAAAAACTATATGTTCATATCTAGAGCTATATGTCAGGAAAAAAAAACATGTAACTAAAACTAGAAAATAACGAACAGTCGCACAAATTTATATTCGAGGGTATATGAATGGAAGATGAATTATTAAAGAAGAAAAAGATAATCAGAAAGCCTTCACTAAGTCAGACAACGAAACATCTTTGTGTGCAGAATACAAGCATGGCTAATTTTCTGTGGTATCCACTAACGTTGGCCAATCGCCAACATGCTTGTGTCTGCTCGAGCCAGCTAGTGTTTTCGATGCATGACATGAACCGCTAGTGCCTCTGCACCATGCGAATGGTTTCCGTCAGAAATCTCACCGCAATTTTTATATTAACGCGATGAGATGGTGTGGCATGTATCGCAAGCTCGTAGACAGTGCACGTCGTTACCCAGTTGACCTTAAAGCTGCTGAAGAGCAGTGATCCAAACATTTAAAAAAAATTATTTCTCCATATGCTGCAACGCGAAGCAAACTGGAAATTCCACATGGTGGTCTTGCAGTTGTGGCGGTTGATTGTTTGCTAGAAGGTCGCAGGATCGAATTCCGGCCCCGGCTGCTGCATTTCGAAGGAGGCGATGCGATAGATGTCAGTGTGCATCTGAATATTTAGGTGCACGTTAATGGTCCGAATTTCGGGAGGCGTTCATGAGGGGCGGCGTCATTATAATTCATAATGAAAATATTGGACGCGCAAACCTGCGCTTGTTTGTCTCTTCTCTTGTGCCCCGTTGGTTTGCGCTTCCAATTTTAGGGGCGAAGCTCCTTAGGGCGTGGGCTGTGCGTCCCCTGTAGCCTGTATGTAGCCACCTCTAGTTTAGTTCTTGCAGTGTTCACTAGATGGCGGTACCGTCCCCTGTATGTAGCCACCTCTAGTTTAGTTCTTGCAGTGTTCACTAGATGGCGGTACCGTCTCCTGTAGGTAGGCAATGTGTAGGCAATGTGAGGTCGAGGAAAAAATGGAGAAAATGATGGTTGCCCAGAGTGAACTGCTGATGAGAATCGCCAAACTCGAGACTGCGTTGGCGACAGAGCAAGAAAAAACGAGGGCAATGGGAGAAAGACTGAAGTCCGCCGAGGAAGTGCTAGCGAAGCTGAACAAAGAAGCGACCTACCGAGAGAACAGTAGGGAACCGGCAACCAGAACGGTGGAGAAGGAAAAGCAAGCAAGCTTGGAAAAAACAGGTTTAGCCGGTTCAACTGTCGCAAGGCCCAGCTTCAGCGAGGTAGTGATGGGGCAGGAAGGGAACAAAGCAGCCAGCGTCACAGGTGCAAGTAGCCCCCAGGCGCAGAACGCTCCAGCGGAAAAGTCACAGCATGTGATAATCGCCGGGGACTCAAATTTAAATCGATGCACAGAAGCCATCAAAGAGAGGGTAAGAGGTGACAAGAGGGTTGCAGTAGGGGCGTTCCCAGGACGCAAGCTGGAAGCAGTCATGAAGCAAGCGAGCGCAAAGCTCAAAACGACAGCTGATAGACGCAACCTCGTGATAATTTCAGGCGGTTTAAACGATGTCTAAATGAAGATGCAGCAGGACTAGCAGCCACACTGGCGAAAGGCGTCGATGACATGCGCGCCACTTCTCCTAAGGTGCAGGTAGTGATATGCACGATACCGGAGGTACCGGTGCGTGATAGCAACCTGCAAAGAGCGGTGGTCAACGCAAACCAAGAGATATGGCGGATGAGTCGAGAGAAAGGCTTTGAGGTGGTGGAAATAAACAGAGAGGTGCATAGGTGGGGGGGTTTTCAACGAGACAGAATTCACTTCGATGGGCGGCTAGGTCATGAGGTGGGTTGGCGACTTGCAGGACGTGCAGTAGCTTTTTTGGGGGGCCAGCGACCCCTTCGGGGTGCAGGATAGCTAGTAACGAGGAAAACAACCAGGGAGACTCTTCGACAGGTGGTATGGACAGATACGATTCCAAAGTGGCACCAATATCTAAGATACGTAGAGTCCGGGACATAAATAGACGTAGCCACGAGCGCCGAGCCAATTCAGACATAGGGTATATTAACATGCAGGGTGGTAGGAACAGGCTGAAGTGGGAAGAGATAGAAGAACAGCTAAGGGAAGAGAGGTCGATGGTATACGGTTTTGTAGAAACACATCTCAGGGACATGGAACAACCTCCGAACAATCCGGACTACGCGTGGGAGTATTGTAATAGAACAGAAGGCAGCAGAAAGGGGGGTGGTATTGGGGCATTCATTCATAAAAGTACAGACTGGCAAAGGGTCAAGCAGGAGTGCAAGGAACATTTGTGGCTAAAAGGGAAAGTGGCAGGTCAAATGACACTCCTTGGTTTCGTGTACTTGTGGACGGGAGCAAAGGCCAGAGAGGAAAACCAGGCAATGGTAGAGTGTATATCAAAGGACATTCAGGAGTTAGGAAGAGAGTGCGAGATAATTATACTAGGAGACATGAATGCGCACATAGAAGATATAGATGGGTATACCGACCCGACAGGCAAAATGATCATGGATATGTGTGAAAGGCTTGATTTGATCATTTGCAACAGTACCGAGAAGTGTGAAGGGCAAATAACATGGGAGGTAGGAAGGCTTCAGTCGACGATAGATTATGCACTGATGTCACATAGGATGTATGATAAGCTCAGGGAAATGTACATAGATGAAGGTGGCTCCAGAAGTCTGGGTAGCGATCACAAACGTATCAAGCTAAGTTTTGGAAGAGCAGTGAAAGTGGGAAGGAGACAAGATGAGCAACTACAGGAAAATTCTTATCCAGAAAGGCAAATTGAAATAGCCACTAAACAAATTGAGAAAGTAATCACGGACGATAATAAGACAGTATGGACATACACGAATCTAATTAGACTCTGAGATAGAGCTTGCTAAGACGCGTGACAAGTCACCCCGGAAAAGAAGACACAAACCCAAAAGTTGGTGGGATGAGGAAGTTAAGAGAGCCATAGCAAAACGCCAGGAAGCCTCTAGGGAACACAGACATGCTAAGCAGCGGGGTGAACCGCCAGATGATGTGGAAAGAAAATGGGCAACCTTTCTAAGCTGTAGAAGGGATGCATCCCTTCTGATCAATGAAAAGATTAGAAGGAAGGGAGCTCAGTGGCTGGCAGAAGTACATAAAAAAGATAGAAAGGCAGCTGCGAAATTTTGGAACCATCTAAACTCCCTAAGAAATGAGACGAGCCTAGAGCAGAGTTTTATAACTGCAGCCCAAGGTAACAGGCTAGAAGGGGACGAAGCTATTGAATATATAAGAGCAAGGGTGACAGAAAAATTTCAACAAAGAAGTACTTTATGCACCACAATAGACAAGGACGAATCAAGTGGTGCAATGGCTCCATTTTCACAACGAGAGTGGGAAAGGGCTGAGAAAAGGTTTCCTAGTAGTACATCAACAGGCCCAGATGGCATTCCAATTAGGCTGATAAAGACATTAGGTCCGAAGTCTAAGCAGGCTTTGAGAGAGGCAGTGAGCAAAATAATAATCGATGGTGAAGTTCCCGATGGATGGAAACTTAGCAGGATGAGCATGATCTATAAAGGAAAGGGGGACAAAGCTGACATAAACAACTACCGTCCTATAACAGTGACATCAGTGGTCTACAGGCTGGCGATGCAGATTATAAAGGAAAGACTGCAGGCGTGGATAGAGGATGAGGGGGTGTTGGGGGAACTGCAGAATGGGTTTCGGAAACACAGGAGGTTGGAAGACAATCTGTTCTCACTGACGCAGTGCATCGAAATAGCAGAAAAAGAACACAGGCCCCTGTGGCTAGCATTTTTGGATATCAAGGGAGCGTACGATAGCGTGGTTCAAGAGGAATTGTGGGGAATACTGGACACACTAGGCGTGGAGCATGTAGTCACTAATCTTTTAAAGGGTGTCTATAAAGGTAACAAGGTAGTTATAAAGTGGGAAAAACAGGTATCCAAGCCTGCAGAGGTAAAACGGGGGCTTAGGCAGGGGTGCCGCCTGTCACCCTTATTATTCATGATGTACCTACAAGGATTAGAGGCAAAATTAGAGGGAAGTGGACTGGGCTTCAACCTCTTTTTAGTCAAACAAGGAAAACTTATTGATCAGGCACTACCAGCATTAATGTACGCAGATGATATAGTGCTAATGGCCAACAACAAGGAAGATTTGCAGAGATTGATGGACATCTGCGGTAATGAGGGAGATAGGTTAGATTTTAGATTCAGTAAGGCAAAATCAGCAGTCATGATTTTCAATGACAACGAAGGTAGTGAGCTTAGAATACAGGAGGTCACGCTAGAGATAACAGATAAATACAAATATCTGGGCGTATGGATAAGCAATGGGACCGAGTATCTGAGGGAACACGAAATATACGTGACGACTAAAGGTAACAGGAATGCAGCAGTCATGAAAAATAGGGCACTGTGGAATTACAATAGGTAGGATGTTGTGAGAGGAATATGGAAAGGGGTCATGGTTCCTGGGCTGACGTTCAGCAATGCGGTCTTGTGCATGAGATCAGAAGTTCAAGCAAGATTAGAAATTAAGCAACGTGGAATAGGTAGGCTTGCTTTAGGAGCTCACGGGAATACACCAAATCAGGGAGTACAAGGTGATATGGGATGGACATCATTTGAAGGCAGGGAAGCTAGCAGCAAGATAAAATTTGAGAAGCGATTGAGAGAAATGGGGGAAGAGCGTTGGGCTAGGAAGGTTTTCAGCTACTTGTACATGAAGAATGTCGATACAAAATGGAGGAAGCGAACCAGGAAGTTGACTGGTAAATACTTAGAAAACAGCAGGTGGCCAAACCAAAAAGAACTATCGGTTAAGAAGAAAGTGAAGGAAACGGAGACTGACATGTGGAGAATGGGTATGATTAAGAAGTCCGCACTAGAGGTCTATCGAACGTTTAAGCAGGAAATTGCCAAGGAAAGGATCTATGATAAAACTCGGGGTAGTTCTCTACTGTTTGAAGCCAGGACGGGAGTACTGCGAACCAAGACATATCGGGCCAAATACGAAGGGGTCGACACAGTATGCAGTGCGTGTGGAGAGGAAGAAGAAACTGCCGAACACTTGATAATGTTCTGTAAAGGGCTTCACCCTATAGTTCAGGATGATGGCGCAGAGTTTTTCAAAGCACTGGGATTTAGAGACAGCGAGGGCAAAATAGACTTTAAGCGGGTAGACTTAACTAGAAGAAGGTTATCTGATTGGTGGCTAAAGTCAAGGCACGAGTGAAAATTAAACCCTTCACTGCGAAGTACGAATCCTCAACTTCATTATTTAAAGGGAAAAAAAAAGATAAATGTAATGGTTAGTTCACTAAGTATTACGGCTAGGTGGCGTTAGCCGCCGCCCGATCTAAAGGGTACAGCCACATCCATCCATCCATCCATCCATCCGGTAGCCACCTCTCGTTTAGTTCTTGTAGTGTTTACTAGATGGTGGTACTTGTAGCTGATGATGAAAAGATGCAAGATGTTATAAACTAGAAAGCGGTACTTGTAGTTGATGAAAGACGCGAGATCTTATAAAATAGGAATGATGTCACATATGGCGCGTGTCATTGGTTGAAGGCAATCGTTCGATTTAGTGCGGCGACGTACGCTAGGGGGAGCGATGTAATAAAATCGAGTGGGCAAAATGTACAGAGGATTCATGGTTTACCAGGTTTACCTCCGGAGCTTCGCCCACTCATCATCATTCACTTCGTGGATATGGCGGAATTTTTTTTCATTATGAATTTGTACCAACTAGCCCGCCTGTCAACCCTTCTGTTCCTTATAATCATATCGCTGCATTGGGACATAAAAATCCCCTAAAAAGACTTCTTGGCTAGTTGGTTCTTGCTAATAATAATGTTGATTGATGCTTGATTTGTGGAGTTTAACGTCCCAAAACCACCATATATTGCTAATAATAATGTTGTAGCGAATGGACACATAACAAAGACGCAACAAACATGTGGAACATGACAAAGCCCTTACGTTTTGTGTTTTCACGTCTTTGATATGCGTCTTTGATAATTAAAACTTATCAAGTTTTACGCCCCAAAAACCCGATGTGATTGTGAAAGACGCTGTAGCGAAGGGCTCCGGAATGTTTGGCAACCTAGGATTCTTTAACGTGCACCTACAAATCTACGCACACGGGCCGGAACCATTTTAGGCGCCACCGGAAACGCGGCCGTCGCGGCCGGCATTCGATGCTGCGACCTTCGGGTCGGCAGTGGAGCATCGTAAGGACTACGCCGCCATGGCGGGTGGTATGTGCCTTTGCACTAAGCCACGATTTATTGAAGCCCCTGCAGCTATCATTATTGAAAAGAAAATATAATTCACTTCAATTCATTTCTATACGATGCGAGGACGCTGCGTGGTCGAAATCGCGGACACTGTAGAGTACTCGCTCAGTGCGTTTGAACATCTGCAGCGTTTTCGATGCGACCTTTCTGGGCTGCCCACGCACAAAAGTACGAAAGGCAGCCGCGCACGCGATGACAAGGCGCAGCGAGATTCAGCTCAGCAAGTCGACGCCATCCATGCAAGCAGTCGCCAGAAAACACGCTTCCGGAGAAAGAAAAAAAAACAAAAAAGAGCAGCGATGCTACACAGAAAACACCTTTTAAACGTTATGTGGTTGTCCTTTATTTTTGTTTTCTCTTACAACGCAAATGTCCACTGCAATCGCACAGCTGCGCACACGTTCTGCGCTGACAAACACATGCGCCGCGTGTCATAGCATCGCGCTTTCTTTATTTTTTTTCCCCGAGTTTATGACAACGCTATTTTCAGTACTTGTATTTTTTTTTAGCTAGGCACAACAACAATAAAAAAATATCAGACAAGAAATCTAGGAAGGAAATGGGATGTAATTTGATTGATTGATATGTGGGGTTTAACGCCCCAAAACCACCATATGATTATGAGAGACGCCGTAGTGGAGGGCTCCGGAATTTCGACCACCTGGGGTTCTTTAACGTGCACCCAAATCTGAGCACACTGCCTACAACATTTCCGCCTCCATCGGAATGCAGCCGCCGCAGCCGGGATTCAAACCCGCACCCTGGCGGGTCAGCAGCCGAGTACCTAGCCACTAGACCACCGCGGCGGGGCATGGGATGTAATTTGCAGTAGTTTAAGCAAATGTGAAGAACATAAATTGGACGAAAATATAAGTTGCCGTGGGCAGGGACCCAACCTGTGACCTTCGAATAACATGTCCGACGCGCTCTACGAGCGATCTGCAGCGGTGGTCATCCACCGTCCACTTTACGGGGTATATATTCGCATTAAACCTGGGAGTGTGAGCGCCGCTATATTATAGCCGCGACGGCCAGTGTGGACCACTAGTTTTTCGGACTTTCCTTGGCTTTCTGGTCTGTGTGTTCTAATTAGTGTGTATAGAAAGATTGTGCGAATGAGACAAGTTGCCTCGCTTTTTGGCACCTCAAGCCTCGAAAGAGAAAGATAAGATGATGAGAAGATACTAAAAGACACAGAGAAATGCTTATTGTGGCAGAAAATCGGAGAGGTCAGCCTAAATCCATTTTCTGGCCTGCTACTCATCGTTAGGAAAGAGGGAAGGGTGGAAAATAAAGCAGCGAAAATGTGTTGATGATGCTGAGAAGGAAAGTGGCGATGAAGCAAAACCCTCAAGAATGCAGAGGAGGGAGAGGAAGGAAGGTCAATCATGCAGATGAGCGTCTGGTTTGCTATCCTACACTGGGGAAGAGAATCGCGGGATAAAAATTCAAACCACTTCGTAGTCTCTTTCTGTCTCGCGTAAAAATTGCTCAGCGCTTTCACAATATCGCACTGATGAAGAGGTGGCGAGTCCCAGCCGAACTTTTTGCTTCGTACATTTAAACAAGACGGTGGTCACTGAACGAGAACACAAGGAGGTTGTACGTAATTAAAACCGCGTACATCGCTAAGCACGTGTACTACGATAGATGAAACACGCGGCGCTGACTAAAACGTGATTCAGGAGGTGCTGCAGAACAAGAAACGGACAGACGAAAAGGACAACGATTTGGGCAAGCCGGTGGTACACGTCGGAGGCCTGTCCCCTTTTGACAAGGGGTCCATTGCGGTATACAAGTGAAGCTTAGAAGAGTGGGCCGCTCTTCGTCCCTTCCTTCGTATTCGTCAAGCGCTAGTGTTTTCGTCGGTACCATGTGCGTCGTACTTCTTGGTCTTCGTGCCTATACCCCGTACGTTATCTTAATGAGTGATAGCCAATCTGGCTCGACGACTTCTCTTGGCCGTATTGTTGAAATACAGTACCAAAGCGCAAGCCTGCTACAGCGCCAAAATTTAGTACTTAAGTGTACTGATAATTTTATCATTGGCTTTTTTTTTAGTTTAAGAAAAAGCTATTCTCAGTACTTGTAGTTACATGTGGGAGCACTGGTATGTTGTAAATGCTACTTTATTTATTATTAGACTCAAACACTCACGGAGAGAGAGAGAGAGTTTATTTACAGAAAGACAGAGAGGTTGGCCTGAGAGATTGTATTCTTTAGCCTGGTACTCTACATAGCTCATAGTGTGCTACCATACATTCACAAAAATAGCTTCCTTTTCTTTCTATTACTTAGAATGCACCACTTTGTCAGCAGGACTGTTTTCCAAAGTAAACATTGCGTCCCTGACGTGGGTGGGTCAGTTTACGTGCCACCGCAAAGCGCCGTTTAGTTCTCCAACGAAATGATACTGATAATTTGACACTAAAATGCAGAGTGAACAATCTAAATGTTTCTCCCGTACGCAATTTATTTTCTAAACGTGTCAACGATGCGAACAAGCGAAAATCAGCTGCAAGCTGCCAATGTTGGGCAACACGAATGGCTAAAACCTCCACCTCTGTGGCCTTCGCTCCACTGTCAAGATCAGTTTCCTGGGGGGTTAGGAAAATTTTATATTGTTTGCTTCATGGCACCTATTTGTCTGTACGATGTAACAGATCTCAATGTACTGGTTTGTATTTTGTTGATTGTGATGGAAGCAATAGCACCTTCCCAGACTTGCTGAATGAACTGTTCGGTTTATTCGGTATAAGATGTCCGTCATCTCTATTAATGATACAATATATTCCCAGCAATCTCTGTGACGTCATGGATTGATAGTGCGATAATTTAAATGCAGGGTCATCACTAGTCTGATCGCTGTTGCACTTCGACTGGCTTACGAAACCCGACCTTATGAGTTGCTGCCTTCATGTGGACTATTCGTTATGAAAATGTAACAAAGTAACTACAGGTCTCATTATTATTAGTTTCCCAGCTTCGTTAAGGTTCACGTTTAAAGTCCCCTTTTTTTCACCAGTAGTCGGTTTTGAGGCTTTTCCTGGCGCAATAACTGCCATCGCTGCACTTATTCATGTGCGCTGCATGCTGTGTTCAAAGTGATTATCTCTGTGAAACTGTGAACTTTTTCATGGCTTACTAGCTTTCTTCTTTGGCGTTCACCTGCATCCTCCTCCAGTAATCTGATGGATTCGAAAAACCAGAATTCGAACCCTGAAATAAAACGCGTTAACAGCAACGTTTGTCATTATAGACAATGGAAAGAAAACACAGTTACACAAATAAACACTACATCTCGGAATGACATTTTGAAACATGTTTTCGCGTTCAGAGCGCGTCAGTCTGGTACTTTTTTCTGTCAAGTGACAAAATATTCTTTCTTCCTATGTAAGGTTAAAATTTGTCTTTCTTCTTTCTTTTCACATTTGCAGTGTCTTTTTTTTTTTTTGCTTTCTAGTTTTCCTGACAGCTATTAGCTCTGTGGGTTCTGACATGCGGTTGTTATTTATTTATTTATTTATTTATTTATTTATTTATTTATTTATTTATTTATTTATTTATTTATACTACCGATCTCTTAGATATCATAACTGATAGTACATATAACAGTTTACATCATAAAAAGAAATTAGCAAGGCTTAGATTTCGCATGTTGTAATGGTAATCAGCTTGTGCACAGCAATCTTACTCTTAAATAATGAAGTCGCACATTGTCAAATCGTTACAAACAAAAAACAACCAAGAAAATGATAGGTTATCAAAAATGGATACAAGTGGTTCAGAATGGCAGGTAGTAAGAACACGAATAATAGATTGTAGCAATCAATAAAATGCGTTGACAAAACACCAATAAGCAGAGGATCAGCGTAAAACAGAAACACACAATAAACAAGTGGGAAGAACAGTTGGCAGTAATTTAAAGATAACAACACAAATCAGAACAGTTTAGATTGATGAAGATGCCAACAGATGACAGTAGGCGTGTAAGATCGAACAAGTTAACCTGGGCTCATAATATTTTATTTGTTATGTCGTTCTCTCTCTAGCGATGTCAACAGCTGTCGACAACAAGTCAGCCGTCACACTAGCGCGTCGGTTAACTCCGACAAAGTTGTGAGAGGTGACTCATCTGAAAAAGGACGAATGGGCTTGACGAGAATGCCCTTCATTTGTTTCGTGGACGTGTATGTCATTTGCCACAATTACCCTGTTTGTCGGTATGGTCGGTTGATTGACATCAACACACGGGGCCCACATATGGCGACGGTACTCAAGTGTTCCTTGTCCGTATGCAAAAAAAAAAAACTGATACGCTATCGGATTTTGATAGGGTCCCCGAATTTCCCCCGAAGTGTAGCAGTGGCTAAAATACTCGGCTGCTGGCCCGAAGATCACACGTTCGATCCCGGCAGCGGCGCTTACATATCGATGGGGGCGAAGTGGCAAAGGCCCGTGTACTGCGGGCCAGGATTTTGGATCTCAGTGCACGTTAAAGAACACCAGATTGCCGAAATCACCCGTCACTGCGGTGTCTCTCATAATCATATCTCGATTTTGGGACGAAAAACCCGAGATGCTAATAAATGCCCATAAACCCATCCGAATTTCAATACGACAGAGTTGATTGATTTTGATTGATATGTGGGATTTAACGCTCCGAAACAACCATATGATTTATGAGAGACGCCGTAGTGGAGGGCTCCAGAAATTTGGACTACCTGGGGTTCTTTAAAGTGCACCCAAGTCTGAGCACACGGGCCTACAACCATTCCGCCTTCATCGGAAGTGCAGCCGCCGCAGCCGGGATTCTTTAGCTACCTGAATACGACAAAGTGAGTGAGAGAAACACGTTATTTGGTTCACAATAGGCGCGAGTCAACTCGACGTCCCCTGTGTAGGCCCACTCGGGGACGGTCACGTTAAACCTGACCGCCCTCGCGGGGGGCCCTCTGGACGGTCAAGATTTGAGAGGTCAGGAGAGAGTGGTTTCTTTCTGAACTTGGCGACCTTTTACACAAGCGAGATCATACTCCTCGCCACTTATTTCCTCATGAAGCACATGTAGAATGACATTTCATCGCTAAGCGTTGAGCCTATCAAGACTTCGCGCTGGTCGGCTATAGACAGACGATATCTACACTCGCGCTGTCGAAAACGTACAAGACTAAGTGACATAAGCGGACATACTACACGAAAAATAACTCGTGGGCGACTGCACAGCAAAACAATTCATAGCTGTTATTTTTCGTATGTGAAGCATTCGGCAATTTGTACCTGAATTGCATCCCGTTCGGGAATCCCCCTTCTGACGTCCTGGAGTGCACCGCAAAAAACGAAATACTCTAAGAAAATAATGCGCCCATTTTTGAGAGCCTGCTTAAAGACGATTTTAGAAGAATTACAGAAAATTCAGGCCTTCGAGATGTAATAAGCAAGGACAATGTACAGATGGCAAGGAATTTCTCAAAAACGAAATGTTTCGCGAATGACAGCTCAAATTCATATGTTGTCTCTATACTTCTCATGCGTTGTGTTAGTAACACTGGGGCTGCCACAACGCCTACTATGTGGCCGCATCCGAATCACAACCTAAATTGTTGCGGTGTTGTCATTTTCGTCAGACGCTCTCATTTTAGCGCCACCGCTCATTCGATGCATCTGGATCTTTCATCAATGACTCGGAAAGCAGGTGCAGTAGCTGGTACTTAAACATCGCGAGCACCTGCGGTCTTCGAAGATGATATTTCAGGACAGGATCACCACAAGGCTTTCAAGGGTGCCACTGCGCAGCTTTGCAACTGCACGCAAGACTTAAAGTTGTAACTGAAAACGAATCGCGGGGATGGTACCATAAAATGACAACCTGTCGATTATTGTTGTCATTTATAGCGCATGTGTTGCTACGTTTTTTTTTCTTCTTCTTTTTCTAAACCTGCCTATATTGGTGGTTCATACAAGAACAAGACGCGAAAATACGTTTGATACTACTGCCACCATGCAGAGTGATAACTGTGTAGTCTGCTATAACCACGCAATTATGGTAGTCACAGTAAGCAAATCTGATGTGACGACAGGGCTGTTATATGTATAATTTTGTTAACATATAAATGTCCTTTCAAGGTCAATAGGTGTACACTGGAGTCCCGCAAGCTAGCACCACAAAACACGGAAAGTGCAGTTTTAAAATAATGAAAAAAACCGCGAGTACTCAACGTTAGCGCGCTTATCAGAAAATATTTTCAAAGCCCGACATTCTTCCATTGCCACCCACGACTATAGTGACGGTAGAAATTTTGATACGAATTGTAATATAAAAAGGCCGAAAAAGTGCATCATAGCAGCCTTTTTGCACATAAATAATGGTGGTGTTGTTCACTTTTTCCATATACCGTGCTAATGTTCACAATATCTGCCAATGGCTGTATAACCTGTAACCATAAAAATATTATATACTGGTGCGAAAATGCCCAGTGCATCTGGGTTACACGAGTCCTAATTAGCCACAGTATAAGCATTGCTAAGAGAAGCTTAAGGATGCATATGAGTCGCTTTAGTTGTAATACAGTGACTATTCGAATACAACAAAATAAAATTTAGCGCCAAACAATGTGCCGCCGGCTGGATATGAACCGACAACCTCCGTCGTAACGTGCACAATGCACTACAGATTGTGTTACACCTGCGGACATTCCCGTTTTTTTTTTAAGTCCGGCATTACCTAATCATCAACCCTTGCAGCAGCAATAAAGAACAACAAATAACGTTCTTTGGTTTTACTTATGTCGTTTTTGTATTATTTGCATGCACAAGTACACAAGGATACAGGCCAAAAAAGAAGAGTGTAGGCAGACTTATGCCACAGGGAGGGGTCTGTCTACTCTTTCGGTGGGAAGGATGAAATAGAAGAAAGAAACACAGGATCAGAAGTATAAAAGATAAAGTATTAAAGCATTGAAAAAAGACGGAGATGTGTGTAATAGGAAACGAGCCCTTCAATGAAGTCTGCCTTTTTTTTCGTTTATACACGGGGATCTCATTTATCCTCTTGACCACCTCTGCCATACATCTTTCGGCGATGTGTAAAATGATACTTTTATTTCAAAAAATAGATTTACAATACCAGTATTACAAAGCAAAAATTCAAATTGGTAATCTTCGTAGGAGAGCAAAATAGCATATTTCTTTTATAATCATTGAGAAATGAGAGAAATCCACGTTCCTACACAGCTAGTTGAATGTACACACCTCCGCGATATCTGCTAACTGCAGCGGTGACAACATGGCATCCTGAGTCAGGCGAAAAAGGCCCGCATTAATTAAAAAAAATGATTATTTATTAATTCGCAGAAACTCCTGAAAGAATTATTATAGAATTAACTGGCGCACCTGTCGGGCTCAATGACCGCCCTTAATCCGTCGTGCCTCAGCTCTATGACATTTGACTCGGGAGAGAATTCTTTCACCTTATAAACCATGCGTACAATGGGCAAAGAGCAAGAAACTCGGTTCCTCAGCCACGCTTTCCTCTTCTACAGGTGAATGAAATTTTAATTATTAATAATATTTGGTTGGAGTACATAGAGAACACGAAGACAGAGAAAATAAGGAGGGAACAGGCTGACAACTGCCACTTATAGGGGCACAAAGCCTGCCTGCCTGATCCGGAGGCACTGCGTTAACACACACACACAATACTTAAAATATATATATATATATATATATATATATATATATATATATATATATATATATATATATATATATATATATATATATATATATATATATATATATATATATATATATATACAGTAAACCCTCGTTAACTCGAACTCGCATATCTCGAAATCTCGGTTAAGTCGAAACTTTTTTTCGCCGTGCATTAACCTCCCATAGGTGCTATGTATTTGCCCCCTCTTACCTCGAAACGTTTTCGGAGGGAACAGTGGATATCTCGAAATCTTGACAGGGAGGGCAGAAGGCAAAGTCTACTCCCAACAGGAAACGAGGGCTCCGTGCGAACGCTTAGCTCTTACTATACGTGCCGAACGCAGTCGTGAAGGGCGAATTTGAAATTCCCGCGGACGCAGCCGTTTCCTATCAGCCTTGTCAGGCAACTGTGGGAGTGATCACGTGTGCGCACCTGCGCGCGACTTATGCGCGGCGGGCGGCGTGTGCAGCATGCGCCCGTCAGTACGCAACCTAGCCCTTGCATGTGCGAGCTGGTATTCTTCGTTTTCCTCGCGATCTGTGCACGACGCATCTTGAGCTCAGTTTTGCTGAGTAGTGAGTGGTCTGTGCAACGGACGCTTCCGAACATCGACCAAGATGTCCCGCCCAAAGCAGTGCAAATATCTGACGTTGGAGAGAAAAGTCGCGCTAATCAAAGAAGTGGAAAAAGCAAGTCGAAGCAAGTCGTGCATCGCCAAAGAATTCGGCATCCCTTTGTCAACCCTCTCGACAGTGCTTAACAACAAACAAAAGGTTTTGGAAGGCTTCGAGCAAAGCTTCTCAAGCAAGCGGAAGCGCATTCGAGCGTCCAAATTCCCGGACGTCGAAGCAGCACTTCTGTTGTGGCTCCAAAACGTTCGAGCAGCCAATCTTCCCGTGACAACCCAAATGATGATGGAGAAAGCAGACGCTTTGGCACTGCAGATGGGTCACGCGGATTTCAGTTGCAGCAATGGCTGGTTCGAGCGGTTTAAGACGCGAAATAACGTGTCATCGAAGCCTATCCACGGCGAAAGCGGCATTGTTGACGAACAGGCTGCAGACGAATGGCGCAAGCTACGCCTAGCCGAGCTGCAAAAGGAGTACGCGGACAAGGACATCTTTAACCTAGACGAAGCCGCTCTCTTTTACAAGATGCTGCCTAACGGCACATACACACCAAAAGGCGAAGCGTGCTCAGGCGCTAAGCAACGAAAAGACAGGATAACAATTCTTTTTGGTGCCAACGCTACCGGCGATGAAAAGCTGCCCCTCCTCATCATTGGCAAGTCGCTGAATCCCAGGTGTTTCCGAAATGCACGGCTCCCGAGGGATGTGACCTACCGCGCAAATAAAACAGCCTGGATGACGGCAGCGCTTTTCGAAGAGCATGTCCGTGCGCTTGATCAGAAGATGGCAAAGAACGGTAGGAAAGTGTTGTTTGTGTTGTGGATAACTGCCCCGGCCACGGAAAAATCGACAACTTGGCGGCTGTTACGCTGGAGTTCCTGCCGGCGAACATGACGTCCGTTCTCCAGCCAATGGATCAGGGAGTCATTGAGATGGCCCGCAAGTATTATAGGAAAAGCCTGCTGCACCGAATTCTGATGTCATACGACAATGGGAAAAAGTATGAAATCGATCTGCTGGGTGCAGTCAATCTGATGGCCGAAGCCTGGCGCCAACTACGCCCGCTGGCGATTGCTAACTGCTTCGCACATGCAGGGTTTTCTCGCGCTCCGGAATCGATCGAAGAAGACATTGGCGCAGAATTCAGCGGCTGTGATGAGCTGTGCAATGAAGTGCGCAATGCAACTGGCTGCGTGAGCGATACTGAAGACGGCGAGATCGCCTTTGAGGAGTATGCGCTCTACGAGGCCGACGTCCCCGTTACCGGAATGCTGTCGGACGCCGATATCGTTGAGATGGCCGTGAACGACGCAGATGACCATGCAGATGAGGAAGAGCCTCGAGAAGTGCCTACGACGACAGAAACACGTAACATGCTGTGCTTGCTCCGCAACAAGGTCGAATGCAGCGGTGGCGACCAACGGCTCATGCGATGTGTCGAGCAACTGGAGAACGCCTTTCTCGGACCGAACGCTAAAGCGAAACAGGCGAGCATCACGCAATTTTTTGGTCCTCGGTAATAAATTTTTTCCCCTCTGAATTCTTGTGCCTTTACTACGGTAGCTGTTTTGTGCAGTGGAGCTTTTCCTAGCAGCACTGGCTTTTCTTTTGCAGTGACCTGGGCGAACATTTTCGGCGTTTTGCTTAACTCGAAATACCGTCTATCTCGAAATTTTCCCCGGATTTGATGGCTTCGAGTTAACGAGGGATTACTGTATATATATATATATATATATATATATATATATATATATATATATATATATATATATATATATATATTGACAAGCATTGCCTATAGACTTCGACCTTTACTAGTCATAATGGCGGCATATACGGTATACCACTTGGACTTCCCCTATTTTTTCTTTAAAATATCTGGCTCCTAATAGGTCCAATACATCTTCAATTGTTTCCTGATGATAGTGTTAAAGCTTCTATACATGAAGTATGCGGGTTTTCTTGACGTTCTTTAATGCCCAAGTCGATTATAAAGGCTAGCTATACGTACGGTGATCATATAAGGAATACGCAACAATTGTTTTGGTGACCAAATTGCACGTCGAACACCAGTTACAGGAGCAGCTCTTTTTTTTTTGTCTATATGCCATTGGGAAAACTTCCAAAAAAAAACAAACAAGTGATGACTATTCTTCATTTTTCCAGAAACTTGCACGTCAAACACCTCTTATACGGCAGCAGTTTAAAAACGCGCGTGGATTGCACAACCCAAATCGGGACAATGAAGGGCAAAAAAAAATACAGTGCAACTAGAACAGACAATCACGAGAAGACGACGTAGACAAGCGCGATGTTTCCACTTTCAGCACAGTTCACGCTCTCTCACTGCCTCTCAGTATGCATGCGTATGCATGAGAGTTCACGCTTCTTCATCTTGCCTCCTCAGTGTTTTGTCCATTGTAATTGCGCTTTTTCATCCTTCAGCATTACGTTAAATCTCGCCCAACGACGAGTTTCGGTGCTCATTTGAAACAACATATGTTAAGCGTGTGCCGAAATGCTCAGCTGAACGTACGCCATCAATGCGATAAAAAATATAAAAACGTATTTGATAACATATCCTGCGCCGTAACGGGCCGAATATGATAACTGGCTGTTTCTTAAACGCCCCAGTAATGAGGCCATTGCCCAGAGTTTTGTGCGAATTCCGCAAAAAGAAAGTCAATGTGGCTGACGTTTTTTTTTTCTTCCGGAAATAATAAACCAGCTCTTCTTTTTTTTTTTCTCCGAGCTTATTGCAATATGCTTTTTCTGGCTAAGCAATCAAAGATTGCAGACAATCTAATAACGCAATGGCAGATAAGCCGTTTGTACAGTGCACTTATTGCGTCTGTTGATGCGTAGTACAATTAAGCTCACCCATTTCAATGATGGCACAACAAACACCGAATTTCATTGAATGTCTTAGTGCTTAGAAAACACTCCGACTTCATTCGAAACGTTGTTTTACACATCGGATGCACGGATTCCAGCCTAATTGCTGTTTCAGCTGCGGGAGTCGTGCATACATTTCTCGAATGGTTTCTTCATTCTGATTCACCCTTCATCTTTAGTGTCCTTCAAGAAACACACGCTGGTTAGAACTAATTGAATTTTATTAACGAAATACCTTTGGTCATTAAAAATACAAGAATATTCTCAGATTAACGATGCTTCAGAGTTTCGAAAGAATAGAACTTGTTGCCGGAAATTAGGTTTAAATTTTCCCCTTGGATGTCCTTCTTGTTGTGCCACTCATTTTCCTAAACTCTTTGGATGTTTTACCTTCTGTATTAAGCTCTTTAATACATGCGCAACGGAGTGGCTGAAGTTTCTTACTGTGATTCACTTGAGTGCATCGTCGTTGGCAACAGGATGCATGAGCAAATAAAAAATTAAAACTCTAAAAGAAGTGAAAACAACAGCAAAGACCAAGATATTTGTCACAGGCGGCATCAAAGATGACAGGCACATGCGTTCGAGAGAAATGAAGTATGCTTTGTGACGCCCCCTTTTTTTTATAACGTACTGAGTGAAAGTTTCTTTACATTACAATACCCAAAGCCGCAGCTGCTCCTTGAGCGGGTTCCGCGTATTTAAGCTTCTCGCAGACGCGAAACCAACAGACGTTTTTACAGTCTGCTTATGCGTCACGCATCCGTGTCTCTCTTGTCTAGTTTTCATGTCCACGTTGTTGGGTTTAAATGTACAATGTCAACCTTTCCAAACAATTAAATCTCACATATGTGAGAAACAATGATGAAGGAAGAAACACCAAACTGCGTACTATAATAACTTCAAACATTAAGTACCTTGAAGCAAGCGAAAACACGTAGGAACGACGTGTGGCGCAAGTTAAAAAACAACTGGGCATGATGATTTTCATTCTAATATTATTACTTTTAATAATAGTAGTGGAAGTGTTGGTAGTAGTAGCAGTAGTAGTGTTGGAAAACTATCAATAACTGATCGCTACCCTATAAACTGTAGGCCAATATTTCATGCGTTATGCATGATATGGTTGAAGAGTGGAGCAGCAAAGCGGTGTATATAAAACTGGTCATATACAGGTCATGGGAGTTGAAATTTCTATTTCACATTTTTTTAACACAAAATTATTTTATGCCGGGGCCCACCACGACTCCATGGCGTATTTCCGTCACGAATATGACGTTGTAAGATATTTACCAACAGATTAGAGAAAAAAAAAACTAGTAGGAAAAGTTTCGCAGTGGGGCATCGAACCAGCACCCTCGTGCTCCTCGGCGAGTGACGCCAACTACTGCGCCAGAGAACGACCCTCCTCTAACATGTTAACGGCGAGCCATTTTTATCCACCATGTACCGCTGGCAGTCCTCGGAGCTCGGCAACTTCAGCGCGTTTCCGTCATCAGTAGCGAGATGACACTACGGGCGCACGTTGGGCGCGCGCGCTCTGAAGGTCTTCGTGCCACGCGACCCCGCGTGTCGCTGTGCGGGCGCGCCTCCACACGGCGTTGTCAAAGTGCGCACTCGCGCGCGCGCTTATCTCGGGATTTGGCGCTATGTACCTCTTGTGCTTCCACCGCAAGTTTGCTTTAAGCTATTGTAGGTAAGGAAAGCATGAACGTCATTTCACTCGCCGCAGCAGCCGCGTTTACGAAAGGATTACGCTGCTCACACACGAATAAGTAATAACTGTGACAGCTGTTTGCGCCCGTGTAGTGGATAATTGTGCGTTCATTTCGGGTGTATTTCTTTCTGTTTGAACAGCGTGCACTAAGTGTCCAGCTGTGGCAGTTGTTTGCCCGCACTCGTCCTGTGTATGCTCATTTCGTGCGTGCTTTCTGCTTGAAGTGTGCCAAGTTTCGAACTGTTTGCCGTTCTTCGCGTGACATTGCAATTCGCTACTGCATCATTCATTCCTTCGCCTTTGTGGCGAAACAATGCACAATGAATGCTCAACTATCTCTTCGAGAACACGATTTACTTTCGTGTTATACCGGTTCCTAAAATGAGGGATCAACCACGTTTTTTTCTTTCTTCATGACCCAACACCACAATATAACAATTCTTCTTAGTCGTGAATGTCAGCTCCACCACAATGCATTATTGCTAGGTGGCAAAACGTATTTATAAATTGTAAAAAGGCCGCAGTTAAAAAAAAATGCCTCCAATGACGCTTTTTTTTTCCTTTTCAAAATCGGTCCTTCGACTTCAAAAAATGGCTTCGCAGATCCCCTGCGTTTCGCGCACCTGCATTCAATAACCGCTGCTATATAGGGCCGCCTCGGCCTCCTCGTGTATACTGCCCTTCACAGCGCGCCGCCACACAACGAAAGACCAACGCAAGCACTTTTTCCCGAGTGTTCCACGAAGCCTTGCGGATAGCTGTTGGTTGTTGAATGGTGGTGGTGGTAGTGGTTAGAAGAGGAGAAAGGCACCTAATTGCTGCAGCTTAGTCGGGAGCACGGCGCAGTAGTGCCTGTGAACACACACGGTACTCACACCATAGTGGGGGCTCAATTCTTTGGGCGTCCGATAGTCCCTTCCCCCGTAACTTCCGCACACGCCTCTTGCTGACGGAGACGCCCTCCCTCCCAAACTTTCCCTCTCCCCTTTTCTATATGGCTTGTTATAGCTTTTGTTACGCACAACCATTGTGTCAGCCGAAAGTACACGCGGCTTTAGTGCATAGGTATGAAGGTCTTATACTGATGCCATAGACGTTTATACAGGCTCACAACGCATTGACACCGATCCCCTGCTGTTCTCGGACACAAAGAGCAATCATACGCGGCGCGATGTCATGGTGTACTCTAATCGATTGGTCAAATGACAGCCGAATTTTGATATGATGCGTTATAACGGCAGAAACGTTTTCCAGGAGAATTGTTATTAAAAAGACAAATTTCTAGGATGGAATACAAAAAAAAAAAGGCAGATCCCACGTACCTGGGGATAGATGTTACGCGAGGCATGCGAAGGGAAGTTGACCATATTGCATTTTTTTTTCTTTATTGAGCGACACGTCATGAAATGATGGTAAATATATGTACAAATATAGCACGCACACAAGAGTTTCAGATGTTTATATAAGCAGTTGTTTGGGCTTGCGCAACGATGCCAACTGGAACATGCGTATTAGCAACACCAGAAGCTGATATGGAATGCTGAAGCTCGTGAGGATACTGGCACTGGACACTGCTACATAAATCAACTTCAGCACCTGGCAACTAAGCACAATTGACGTTAACCCGGCATGACGTCTGTATCAGAAGAGTACATATGTAACGTATATAAAAATGGGGAGGCAGCACTGCAGCCACTATTGACGTTTCACGAAGATTGGCGTATATTTGAAAAGTAGTTCCGAGACCTGGCGTAGCCCTGTGGTAAGATGTTTTATTGCCACGCAGAATGCTTGGGTTCGAATCCAGCTGGGACCCTGGCATTTATTCTTTGCGTTCGTCGGGTCGACGCTACCAATGTTGGGTATTTCTTAGCGGTCGCGCGTTAAAATTGCCCATGTGTGCTCTCGTCGTTCCTGAGTAGATTAGAAGTGTCTATCCCCTGTGGCACATACCCACATACCAGAAGCACATACCCGCCCGTGGGTATGTGCTACTGTCTAGCGGGAAGTGTCTGACGACGTACGCGACGGGATTGTGACATTATTCATGTCTTGACTAGCGCGTCATATTCGTCAAACCATCTTGCCCTCCCATGCTAATTTTAGTTCACGCCAAGTTAAGGGGGTGACCACGAGAGCACCCTAACGTACGCGGATAGATATATACGCTCAAAGTTGCCGAAGTTCGCTAAAAAATGCTTGGCATTAAAAAAAAACAAAAAGGTTGTAGTGAAATGAAGTGGGATATACTGAATATCATATGAAACTACAGCTGAGACGCAATATTTCGTAGCGTTGATTAATTTGAAAATAACGTGCATAGCTTGTTTGAGTCCTGGTGAAATTGCTCGCACAACACCACCTTTGTTGGCTATATAAATTTGGTCACTGTCAACTATTCTTGAATAGCGTTGGCTAACTGTGAGTTAATGTTCGCTACCCGCTTTCATGGGAACCTAATATAGTTCAGTACATGTGCGCTAGATGCTATATCACTGCCTCGGTTCACAAAAGTCTATTGTACGCTGAGACAGTTCTTCGTTTATGATATTTGTCACAAATGACTTTGTAAAAAAGTAAACACTATTCGAGAACTAATGCGCACAACCACGGAGCAACTGGCTCTGTCCACGCCTGTTGGACGCGGAGAGGGCCGCAAAAATCTACAACACGTGACCTCACGAAACGCACGATTCGATTCTTTCGATCGGTTCCTGTTTTCCTCCTTTACGTCGGTTGAGTTCTTAAACAATAGCTTCAGCAGGCACGTGTTCGCATTTACGCAAAAGATGTTGTCGGGCTTGTTGGCGATCCATCATACCGCATCTATTGCAAATAAATATTTTTCGAACGAGATACAAAAAAAACGCCAGGTCTGCGCGTAAAGCACAGCAAATCTCGAATGACAGCGAAAGCTAGAAGAATGGCATTTCTAGAATCCCTTGTAAAATCTCTTGGGGCTATAGCCGCAAAAGATAATGTGGGTACCTGGCAAGCGTACATGTAAAAGTGTGCTTATACAAGAACACTTGCCAGGTACCCAAACGCCATAAATAACAAATTGTGTCAAGTTGTAAAGCACCCACCACGCCATCATTGGTCACTCTGCGGAGAAGTGCCCGATGCGCAATTGCAAGGTTATAATTGAAAATTGTTGATGCGGTGGCTGACGACAATAAGGAATATTGGCTGAGCCGAGTTGGAAGCATTCAATGACCCACTCGTTACGTAGTTTGATTGCGTGACACTTGGTTACAGAATTCGCATTGTGTGACACCCAGTTTTTATTACCACATTATATAGTACATATGTTAACGTGGTTACTTCCCGGCACAGAGCCTGTATCAAGACTTTTAGCAAAGGATTTTTAAGCGCCAGATTGTCTAAAGTACTGGAATGCCATTTTGGTTTCTTATTTTGTTGTCTTTCTTATTTCGAGTGACAGCAATCATGAACACCGGCGGCGGCGGCGGCGGGCAACTACGGCGTCAAAAACGACCCTTGTTGTGCTGGCATACAAAAAAAAAAAAACAAGAAAGAACAGAGTATGCTGTCCTCGTCTTTGTCATCTTCGATTTCACTCGTCTAAAAAAAAAAGCCGCAGTTTCGCCGCAACGGCGACGCAATGAATGCGACAGCGAGAAATCGGTATGCTGTATGCAGTAAGGCTATATATAGTATCGAATTAGGTGTAACTGTACCAAATGCTAGCATAACAAGGTATATGGCCACTCTAGGGAACGAAGCGGTTTCCTTGCTTTCGGACGCTTCAGCACGAAGTAAGCAGCCAGTGCAAAGCACGTACAAAGGCGTGGGCCGTTTCCCCATCGCAGTAGAGGCAGCGCGCGTGACAGCGCATTTTAGCTCGAAGCTCGTCCTTGCTTCCGGAACGACGAAGCCCCAACATCTCTCCCTGCTCCTGCGCCTCCGCGTTTCATTTCTGCTTGAGCACCATCCATTCACACCCTCCGCAAATTTCAACTCGCACATAGAAAATAGGACGCGCGTGTTAACGTTATTGCTTTGGACTTTATACGAAAAGTGACGGCGATGGAAAAAACGCACTTCGAATGTCCGTATAATTGAAATCTATAAAAAGTGTACTACGACGCAATATCACTGCCATTGCTGCGCAATTGACGGCGACTCGTACGGATTATGGATTTTCTGTTAAAAGCAGCGTGGAAGACTGCTCTCCAAAGTGAAAGCCTGCCTATTTCTTTCACTATCTCTAAACGAGTCTCCACGTCAGGCTCTCCAACTATTGGGGCCGTCTTCTTTCTCTAAATAATGTCACTAAACGGCATACATGGCTACACATAGTTTAAAACAGCCAGCACACAAGGTTTGCATGCATGTCGGCAGGTACCAAAGAAGAAGAAGGTATGAAGAAATTGGAATCATTCACTGAAAAAATTAAGATGTCAGACCCTTACCAATACACTGCTTATCGGCAACAGCAACCGAAAAAAAGGCGCAGTTTCGTGGAGTTACACACGGAACACATCGCACACAGAGATATGTGTAAACTTTTCTTTTCTACATTGTGCAGTGTTCAATTACCTGTCCATGCTGTATCTCGTTTTTCTTGCTTCTTTTTTGAGTATATATAATGTGGATCTGAAAAGATCAAAATAAAAGTAGTTGTGGTTAAGCATTGCCCTGACATTTTTCTTGGTTCTTGGTCTGCATCTATGAAACAACAAAACAACTCTGGGGGATTTAACCACCATAAAACGCATCATATATATATATATATATATATATATATATATATATATATATATATATATATATATATATATATATATATGGCTCTGTCAACTCCAACAATTTCACTTTTACATCAATTTGGCACTGTGCCGCGCTTAGAGGAATTTTTCAAAAATCCTGAGTTATGCTCTAAGTCTAAATTTCTTTTTTTTTTTTGGCCGGAATAGGATCGCAATTTTTTTCTGGTTGGTTTCATTCCTCTTGAGCTAAGTTTAAGACTTTTCGCAAAGCGCACATCTGCGTCGAACCACTTCTCGACAGCCAACCATTCGACTCTTTGGAGCTCACGTTATGTGCGTAGGTGCACATAACCTGAGCTCCACCACGACGACTCCACCACGACGTGAACGACGCCATGGTGGAGTGGGACTGCCACTGAACGACCACGCCATGTCTCAACAACGCAAACCGTCGACAGTGCAATTTGAGTCATAGCCCGTATCATGCAGGAGGAGAAAAAAGCCGAGAAAAACAAAACAGAGCTAATGTACGAGTCGTTGATTGCTCACAATGTCCTCAATAGAAACAGCACAACGAGGTGTGGGGTTCATATAGGTAAAACCTATCTGAATACGAGGGATGGGAACTTCTGAGTACGCTCACGTTCACATTCCTCGTATTCAGGAGAAAAGGGGGGAGAGAGCGTGATTGTACAAGGCCGAGACTTGCATAATAATTTACATTCTCTACCATATGCACTTCGCCCAATGCCTCTTGAGTTTCCATAGTTTATGTTATTGCTGCACCGAATAGCTCGCATGTCTCAAGAACTAAACATAAGCAACGAAAACGACAAACCAAAGGTCCCCGAGAGTAAGCTGTAAAGAAAACAGTTGTGCGAAGAAAATAAAATGCTTTCCATGACAGACAGCGTACCGGCTCTTGGCATGCAACAGTTACCGCGAAATTCCCGCGTGTCAGCTGCTTCCCGCGTAAAAGTGCGTCGAAAAGCGCGCGCTCAAGAGCGAAAGCGCGCGTCTCCACAAAGACTCGTCAAGAGGCGAACCAAGAGGGGACCACACTGAACGCGAAGTACTGTTCTTGCGTGCCGCGCAGCTGTGTGCCGAGGGAAAAGAAACGCTGCGTCACTCTTTTTTATCACTGATCTTTTTCTTTACAACTTACGAGCGCACAGCCGCAAATCACATCTGGCTACGCTGTGTCAATGGTTACGCATGCCAAGTGGAAGAGACGTTGCGAAAGCAGCAACAGCCAGCCAATCATGCCTGGCCAGCTCACTAAAGATAGGAAGGTTTATTATGAGAAAAATGCTGAGAGGTCAGCCTGAATCAATTTTCTAACCCACTACTCAGAGTTAGGTATGAGAAGGGGGCGGTAAAGAAAGTGGAGAAAAGGTGTTCATGGATACTTTCAAAGCTCTGAACAAGTTCGATTGATATGTGGGGTTTAACGTGCCAAAAACACCACCATATGATTATGAGGGACGCGTAGTGGAGGGCTTCGGAAATTTTCACCACCTGGGGTTCTTTAACGTGCACCCAAATCTGAGCACGTGCACGAGCCTAAATCATTTCCGCCTCCATCGGAAATGCAGCCGCCGCAGCCGGTATTCGATCCCGCGACCAGCGGGTCAGCAGCCGAGTACCTTAGCCACTAGACCACCGTGGCGGGGCTTTGAACAAGGTATTGCGTCAGACAGAGCTCGACAGTAAATATTTTTTTAGCATTCAAGGTTTCGATCCATCATCAGACTTAGGCTCGCACGAGAATTCGTGACCTTCAGAAACGGGCGAAACTTAATTCATAGTCACATACATCATTTGCATAGTGCAGGTGCGCGAAACCCAAGCAAGGGCTTGAAGGGTAGATTTGTTGGCTTCCCATAAGTTATCGTGCAGTAGGCTTCCACGATGAGGTCATACTTCCAACCTTTGAGTTTAGTCGGTAATACATAAGTTATTATATTTAGTGGAGTTTTACGAGACCGAACTACGACATATGATTGTGAGGGAGACCAGGCTTCGTAAATTTTCGGCCACCTTGGGTTCTTTAAAGTTCGCCTAAATCAAATCACACGGGCTCGTAGTGCATTTCGGTCGGCACTAAAAAAAGAATCACCGTTAGGCAGCGCCTGAAAAAGGCCCATTAAATTTGTCCCCTTATTTTGTTGCTTTTATTTTCTTAAAATGGCTAACACGCGCTTTATTTCTATGCGTGACTAAGATATCTCATTTTGAGACAGCCGTATCATTGTCATAAACGCTTGCCCGTTCGGTTGGCAGCGCTTTCTTGTAAATCTGTCGACTTTCAGCCCATCAAAGCGAAGGCTCATTTCTGAATGCCACGAACTAGCCCTGAACGAATGTCATACGTGTGAGCATATGCGTATAAAGGCCATTTCACGTGGAACAAAAAGCAGTGACTTTCATACTGCAAATCCCCTCTCAGTGGAAAAAAAGGGCAGTTCGCTCCCGCCACAAGCAGTGGTCTGCGGCGAGATACCAACATGTTCGAATTTTTTTTTTCGCTCCGATTACTGCGGCGCAGCGATTTTTTTAGTCGGGACCCGTCTAAATAGGGCCTGATGGGCTAAGCCGTCAAAATGGCGTCGACGTGTTTGGTTTGGTAATGTCTGCTGTTGCGCATTTTAGAATGGATTTCGATCGGAGTGTTCCAAGATGACGAAACACGCCTGCTTTTCGTTACCATTCGTGGAAACTTGATAATGTTAGAACGCACAGATTCTTTCATTATATTTGAAAAATTTTGCAGTGCCTGCCGTAAAAAAAACAACGCTGGCAAGAAACGCTGCCTGCCGCTCTAGTAGCAGAGAGAAAATCACAGAGCATTTGCAGTCCATGTGAAAAGAAGCTGCCATTAGTGGCGGTTGCGAAGAAAGCGAGTGAAGCGAACGGGCAACGGAACGATTTCTTTTTCACTGCAATCGCGGCACGTGAAACATCTTTAGGGACAGACGACTAAATCGTCATACAAGTGAGCGGAATTCAAGCGTAACAGCGGGTTTTATAAGCAAAGATGAAAGCTTCATTTAACCTACAATGTACATACCTAATTAAAGCTGAACTACGAGTCATTTCTACTCATTGTACGGCCGTAACCAGTGTAGGCTGATGGTGTCCTTCAACGAACAACCCTGCTTAAATGGTTTTTTTGTGAATGATGAGCCATCATCGCAAGCGCATTCAAGCATAACGGTGAATTTGGCAAATCTAGCTTGCCCATCGGTGGCACTGAGACCGATTGTAGCTTTTGCTGAAAAGTGCGCTGCTCAGGAGGTGTGAAAACGCAACACGTGTTCCTCGCAGCACGATAATCTAGAGAACTAAACACGAAGGGGAAACATGAGTTTAATGGGGTCGTTCAGCCACTGCTGAGTCTGAAGCAGAATGAGGAGGAAGAGGGGGAAGAAAGTTTAAGCGGAAAGACAGGCTGGTTAGCCAGTTCTTAGACCGGCTGGCTACCCTGTGCTGGGGAAAGGGGTGAGGGGAATAAAAGATGTTAAAAGGAAATGTTGCGAAGAGAGAAACTGCAAAAAAAAAATGCGACAGAGGAAAGGCATGGACTGGGTTTTGTTGTGTTATTGTACCACAAATACGCACCTCCGCGTGAGCAAATGTGGCGTGACTAAGCGATAATTGCGAGACTGTGCCAATAAGTATAAAATAATAAGCACAGTCATCAGCAAGCTTAACATGAACGCTCGACGAATGATATGAACTTTCACTGATGCTAGCCGCGAACCACTGGGCCTTGTTGCCGAGATAATGTCTCGGTGTGCATGGATATTATGTCGAGAGTCATAGGTAACATCTCGGTAACAGAACCCTGAGCTACGCAGCGGTAGCGTCAATTTAATTGCTTCGGTAAGCACTGCGGTGCGTTAGTGTTAAGCTTGATATCGACTGTGTGTCGCGTTCATTCCCGTGCGCTAAGCGCAGATGTGACAGAAAACCATCGATCATCTCCAGTGTCACTATTTAGGCCTTCAGAAGCGACGACAGATTCCCTAGAACACCTCAAATATAGACGTGACAATTGGGTTTTTGGCGTAGAAAAAAGATATTGGGAGTCTGGCGTCAAAGCTCAGGTCAAATCGAGAAGCCACGCGAGTCCATCTGCTGTACACGGAAGCGACACAAGTTTTCATCCCCAGATATACTACGCAGCGTACTTGTGGACGATTTAAACTATCGACTTGTCTCGCCCTATATTTCTCTTTATCACACTCCTCCACACCTGTTTTGAGCAAGCCATACAGACTCTAGCCAACCCTTTTGCCTCGATTTAATTCTCTCTATCTCGTTCATGCACGTTGGTATCGTAAGTGTCCTGCTGTCATGTGATAACATGATGCATAATTGGCGAAGTCACGTTAACACAGTGCCAGAAGCGCTTGCTAACCTCACGGTGGCATGTAAAATATAATATCGAAATCAATTACCGCAATATGCAACTTAAGAGAACTCTATAGGCAGAAGCGTCATGCACGCGTTCGCGCTTATATATAACTCCCAATCCGACTCATTCTTCGCACGGCTGCCTTTCTGCCTATCTACCTGTCTATCTATCTAGCTACAGCAACTAATTAGCTTTATACGTGCGGCACGTGCGCCTTATGTAGCACATCCGCAACAAATGGCCTAAATGGCGACATGATCAACTGCCGACGAATGATGACCGCGACGGCTTTGAAATCTTGAAAGCACTCGTTCCGTCGAACATGACCGACATGCTTAAATGTGATTGGTTTATTAACAAGTTCTTTTACGACCGACAAGACGTCAGCCACCATACAAACTCAAAACCACAAGAACTTTAGGTATACCAGCTGTTAACTGCAAAAACAGAAGGGAATGAATCGAGGTACGCTTCTCCTCATAAATACACTTGTTGAGGAGAAGCCAGCTCTGGCGGACGCTGTTCAGAGTGTCGGTTACGCACAGAAGGACATAGGAGGCCATGCCATCGGTAGCGTGAGCGCGCGCTGCGTGCTGCCGTGTTCAACCAACTGGACAGCCATGGGGTTCCTATAGAAGAAATTGTACTTGGATCAAGGTCTCCACAGCCATCTGCCCTGCTGCCGCAAGAGCCCTGTTCTACTTCAAGCATTGGAGCGTCAGGCTTCAGGCATTTGATCTGTTACTACTCGTGAAGTCCAGACAAACAGTGCGTGCGTGCATGCGCGCATGCGCGCATGTGCGTGTGTAATCGAAACGCCACCAATGTACAGTCGTAAAGCCTAACACGAACGCTATGCAGCACGGCTACGCCGGTTACGAAGGGAGCTGTCGGTCCTTCGTAACCGGTGAAAGTAGTCGCCATCAAGGCAATGTTGATTTCATCATAAAAAGGTAACACTGCAGCGACACAGCTGCGAATCAGGCGCACAATAGCACAGAGACAATTATTTTACCTCTTTCACGTAATGAATACACATCCTGTCATCCCAGCAAAAACAAATAATTTGCTCAACAGTCTAAAACTTCGGACGTATATTCAATGGAACGTTGCGTAAAGCTAGCGATCCCACCAGATTGGAGCGAAAATAGAAAAACTTGAAACAACAGTGGACCGCCTGTGGCTTGGCACAGCCTTTGCGCAACACCTGCTACCCAGAGTTAGGCGTGCGTCTAGTCCTTAGTATTATTGCGGTGACCAAGACGAATATCTACACTAACTACTACTCGAATGCGTGAAATAAGATTCCACACAAAATGTATTGCGAGCAAACTTTTTGCTGTTAGAAGAAATACAATTTAACTCTGAAGAAAATACTTAATCCATGGCCAACGGTGGGTCTTAAGAAAAAAAAAGCACTTGTCACCATAAAGAAGTTTCTACAGGAAACAAACTTTTATGCAAAATATTTAATTCTGAAAGCAATCCGTAACATTCCTATTGTTATGTATTATGAACTGTACATTGTTGCGATGGTGTTTTATTCTACGAGTAATTAGTTGTCTTTTGTTTTTCTCCTGTGTATGTCAAGCCGTTCAGTATAAGTGACTTTGTGCGTGTTCATGTGAACTTAGCTTAATTATCTATATTTGAATATCTGTCGCTCGCGTGATGTTGGATTGCACTGTGGTCGACAACTTGTGTCATACTGTTTGACCTGTCTTGTGCGCTCTTTCAATATTTGTGTTGCTTAGGATACTAGATTTTCTTAGCAAACCTAAAAAAAAAATTAGCCGGTGCCGCCATAAAGGCACCACTTCTCCGGTTCTGCAATGCAATGATAATAAAAAAAGAGCGCAAAGTCATATAAATTCAGATGACTGATTCGCATAGAAATGCACAAAGGGAGTTTAAGATGGGCAGCAATTTATCTCCCAGCGATGGCTAAGATGCCTCACTTCCTATATGTTTCAGCGTAAATATTTACGCACCTTTTTTATTTATTCGGTGTTTATCCTTTCAGACAACGACGCCTCAGGTAATCATTGGCAAAGGTTTCGTGAGTAGGCTTTAGATTTGACGCAAAAGAGTCGTTACTATAATGTCCTAAAAATAACTCAGTTCAAACTAAGCAGTGGTCAGGTCACGTGGTTCACCCCTTTCTACGTATGTTTTTATAACAATGTAAGGATCAGGAAAAGAAAAACAACAGGTGGGTTTCTTTTTTTTTGCCATGGCGCAGTTGTCACTATTATTGGCGCTCATTTTAATTCATATATATATATATATAAATATATATATATATATATATATATATATATATATATATATATATATATATATATATATATATATATATATATATATATATATATATATATATATATATATATATATATATATATATATATATATATATATATATATATATATATATATATAGGTGTACACATCACCATCATCATTATCTATCTATCTATCTATCTATCTGTCTGTCTGTCTGTCTGTCTGTCTGTCTGTCTGTCTGTCTGTCTGTCTGTCTGTCTTGTTTATCTGTCCATCCACATGTGTCCATAAAAATATTAACTGCAAATGACCCATACAAGCTTACAATCAGACGGATGACTCTGCAGAATGATACGTACTGCGCATTCCAAGAGCCTGCGAAACCGCATGCGTCCCTTTCGCTTGCGTCCAGCGTCCCCTCCGTCGGGAGCGACCTCCTCTTCGTCCTCGGCTGCCGCGACGTCCAACGCGGTCCCCATGCGGACTCTAAGCCGGCCACGTGCTCCAAAGAGCTGAGGAGGGAGATAGTGAAGAAACCGGGGCTGGCACCACACTTTTTATCTCAATGGGCGTCGTTTATATCCAATTGATAGCACAGTAGCTAAGGCTGCCCAGGAGAAGTGAGGTAGCCGCTTAGGAGCACTTCACTGCGAACTTGGATTGGATGTGAACGTGAACCCACAGAGACGAAGACATCATTTTTCCTTAGTGTGAATCGTCCCGCAGAAATCCTCTTTTTCGGGACTTGGCGGCGTTGTACCGATGTCAGTTCTTGCGGTCAACCTACAGTGTCTAAGCGTCTGGGTGTCTTTGCAATGAACGCACAATCGCGTCACCACGTATCCAGCAACACCAGACTCGCAGCTTCGCTCGATGCCTGCAGGAAACACTAGTTGCAGCTGCAACACGCTGAGGCTCGTGGTAGCCCACTTGTTCGCTGTTTGCCAAGCAGCATCTTCTTACAGGACACCACGAAGAAGAGCTGTTGAACCAAACGGTTCGCGTTTCCTATAGGTCTGTACGAATATACGCCTGACAAGGAGGAGCGTATCGGCACTGAACGTCCAGAGCACGGTGTAAGAAAAACCGTGGTCCAGCGGCAGCGCGCTCGGTCCGTGGTGGACAAAGAGCGCCGTCTGTAATGCTTGGAACTGTCGTTCTTCGGAGCACTTCACAATGCACGCATCCTTCGGATCCGCTCTGCGATTGTTTGTCGCTCTCGCGGCTTTGGCCAGCTGCTCTCGCTGCTGGTCGGAGCCGCTATGCGCACGCCGCTTGTCGCGTGCCCGTGCGCGGCTGCTGAGAAGCTCCTACGCCGCCGCCAAATGCTCGTTCTTCCGCCGTGCGCTGACGTTAGCGATGCGCTAGCTCTGACGTCACGAGGCAGCTGCTTGGTGGTTTCGTACACGTCACAGAAGGAAGAAGAGCGTAGCACGGCAGTGGAAACACGTCGATTCTTTCCCACCGTTTCTGTCTTACCCGTCACTCACACGCTGACATCGTTCCGTCGCGGTACACGTTTTACAAAAAGTGAGCAATGAGTCGCGAGAGTGCGCGGCACATCTGTCTGGTCTGTACTCGAGCATATCCGGCAATAAAATACGCCTATCAGAATCGTTGCCTATAGGCTGTAGTTTCCTGCAAAAATCACAAGATTGTGATCGCTCTATAGCTTTGGCGGCGTTTGCATGTGTACGTGGACACTTCGCCAGCGTGGTAATGATGCACTTAGAAATAAGGAATCAGGATTATAGCAAGACACGACTGAATACAAAAGGTCCTATCTGTGATCATCACACTTCTACCAGGCAGATGTGTACGGCAGCACAGCTGAAAAACTGCGCAATAATTAAAAAAAAACTATCCGGAACCATTCTCAACGAATGCGCCGGGTTTCAGTGGCCGCATGCTGGGCCAGTACTGAGAGGGGAAAAGGCGAAGGTATACTGGCTTCGCTTGCAAAGGCTGGTTCCGTGGCAAGACTCCCTTTTGTATGACGAACACTATTTAGGGATCATGAGGAGTACCACCCCTTGTGGTGGCATCGCAGGGCGCTACCAAGTGGGGACAGTTAGACCTGACCTAACCACCTCATCGCAGACTCCTTTGAACAGCCCAAAGCTGATGTTGATATTCGTTTATTTTCTGTTCTGTAAGTAGCAAGACAAGGCAAAAGTTCGCCCCTATTTTGTCTATATGGTTCTCAGCGACTTTGTAAGACTGCTGAATTCGTCGCATTGAAGCACATATTTCATTACGAATGCCAAATGTTGACGTTGTAAGCACGTACACCAGCTCCCATCGCATGCTGTCTTTATAGAAAAAAAGTTTTTCGTAATTCAGGACCATAAAAGGCCGATAAAAGATTAAAGAAGGTAAAATAAAAACAACGTCTTTACAACTAACCCATGACGCATTTTCGGGTATACAGTGCGAAAAACGACAAAGATGGAAGGGACACAAACGAGTGATGTAACCAAAAATGCATCTACAACTAGCCCAACTTTCAATGCTACTGTAAACCATGACGTTTACGTAAGTCCACGCACCAGGCAGATCATCCCCAGGGCCACTAAACTACCACAGCAGCGTACTATCTTCTAGCAGTTGATGACTATATGCCTGAGCTGACTGACCCATGAGACTCCGGGGTTCTGGATGTCAGTGACCGACATTTTCAGGCTTCATAAATTCAAATGCCATCAATGATGTTAACGACTAATTCAAACACGAGGGAAAAAGTCTATATAGTAGCACCTGTACTTACTGGGTGAAGTTTTCCTGAATTACAGTTTGCTATATTAAATAACAATACCCGCCATTGTGTTCTAGTGGTCATTGCGTTCGACTGCTGACCCGCAGGTCACGAGATTGAATCCCAGCCACAGCGGACGCATTTTCGAGGGAGGCCAAAATGCTTGAGGCCCGTGTGCTTAGGCTTCGGTGCAAGTAAAAGAAACCCGGATGGCCTACTCTTGCGGAGATCTCCACTACAGCGTTTCTCATAATCATAGCGGGTCTTGGGACGTTAAACCCCAGCAAGTATTATTATATTGATGAAAACACACGAACTCACTTACAGTTGTGACGACGGCGAAAATTTACCAGATGCACACACTCAAAGAGAGCAACAGACGTAGGCGGCCCTGTCTGTCAGTTTATTGAATTTTACTACGCCACACGCGAACGTCAAATTGCATAATGTCACCCAGGGATCATAAGCAGAAATTTTTTCGGGAAAAGGGAAGAGGGTCCCCGTCGCAGTGGTCATTTTCGCTCTGTTGCACTGGCGAGGGAAAAAATGGGTGGGGGTGGGGGGTTCAACGGGCTGTATGTGCCACTTTCTGGCTACGCCAGTAAAGTCACCAACCGGTTAATTGCGGCTAACAGCGCCACTAAAACGAACGAAGCAAAATTCGCGGGGTCTTTTATGCCTTCGCATAAGATGACTCATCTACGAAAGAACGTCTTGATTGTTTTTATTCTCAATCAACGTCATGGTCTCCATGGTCTGCCCACCTTTGACGAAGATGTCAAGAGATGGCGTCATCTCGTGATGTCACGTTTGTGGCGCCATAGCTTAGCCATGGTGACGTCACAATTTTCGGTCATCCGTGACATCATGGTGAGGACGTCAAATGATGACCTCATCACGTGATCACGATCCTTTTGCATCGCGCGAGTTGACACCGCCGGCGGTCAACTTTAGCCTCTGATGAGGCGTCTGAGGCGTTCGCCTTGTGGGGGTGCTAACACCCCCTGAAAAGTCGTTTGCGCCTCGTGGCGCACGTGTTTCGCGCATAGGCCGCATTTCGGGTTCACAACTACCGAGCGGTAGGTAGCCTTGGGCTCGCGAGCGTTTATCACCCCCACCATCATCATCATGGTGAGCGCGGTCGCGCCGGCAGTGACGCCTGGCGGCAAGCTTGGGTGGAGGCGCATGAGAGATGAGCGGCCCTCTTTGACGCGTGGCGGTCGAAGAAACGGTTGTCTCTTGCAGTGGGTCCGCTGTGCATGGCACCACTGGTCGTCTGCCGTGGACCCTTGTGATGAGTCAAGCGTTGGCGACGCCACCTTGTGTTTGTTATGTTGTTGAGTGTTGTGGAATATTGTGTAAGGTTGTTTTAGCGTGTGGATCACAACTGATGTATATTAATTAGGCTGGTGATATCGTTCTTCTAAAGGTAGTTAAATAAATGTGCCTTGGTTGGTTCCTTTTGACCGCGTCTACTGTATTTGTTGGATCATAGAGCGTGGCGCTCTCCACAGCAAGACCCCACAGCCTTAGAAGAAAATAAGACACGGTACGAACAGGAATTCACCCAGCTCACCCGGTGTACAATCCTATCATCCACCTTGTACACATGGCAGACTGCAAAGCAGAAGTATACGCCAAAGGTTACCGCGTGCAATATCAAGCTTCGATGTGTTATTGTACGTCTCCCTTTAAATGACAAAAAAAATGACATTTCCTCTTTGGCAAGCACGACGCGATATGAAAAATAGAAACACCATCCAAGCAATATTTTCTATCTTGACTCAATGTTTGTTTATGCATTGGTAAAGTTTGATGTTCATTAAAATTTCATCAAGCTTGTTCATTTTCCCCACCCCTGAGCAGTGTAGCAAATTGGTTACTTTTACCAAGTTAACTTCCCAGTGTTTTTATTTCGTTCATCTCTTTCTGTCTCTCTAGTTCGTTTTTTTTTTCACAGGTTACCGCAAGCTAGGAAAGGGCATAGTACTGATAAACATAAGAATTAAATGTACACAGATTAGTCTACTATTTTGAAATTAGGAGCAACTTCTCGGCTCGCGTCAGTCCTGCTAACATCACTTGACTATTCAAGTGGCAGGTACGATCAAAAAATCAATCTTTTCCAAATTTTTTTACAAGAAATCATCAGTTTACCCGTTCACTACTTTTGAATCTGTCCTGCATGACTGTCAATTTGTAATTGAGCACCAAATCTGGTTAGACGGAGTGCTATGCGTGTACGGTACTGTCTTTAGGCACTAATGCTCTAATTATTGCTTCATTGTGGAGGAGGATCGAGAGAGTACCCTCAAGGCATGCAATATTGCATACAGTCACATCATGTGTTAAAACTACTGAATGTGGCAACCAGTGAATGGTTTCGGGTCAGCCGCCGGCAACCTTAACCTCTATATCACCGCGGCGGACGAAGGACCGTTTTTTTTTTGAAATAAAAATTTCACATCACATCACTTTATTTCCTTAAAGACCCCTCAAGGGGGTATTACATAAGGGGTGTGTATACAGTGTAGCCGGGTGACTTCACTCGGTAACAAAGTTTGTTATACTTTGTCCAAAAGGTTTGATGGATTAGTAATGGCTGCAGCGCAATGGTGTGGGAAAGGCCATTCCAATCTGTTGTTAGCAAGCGCTCCGTCCGGTGTTCTTTCCGGGTATTCGAGAAAGTTGCACTTATTTCATTACATGTGATCGTGAAATTAAAATAAATTAAATGGAAATGTAACAGCGATAATCGTCTTATATGACAGACGATGGGACGGACAAATTTCTCGTTGAGTCGGCATGCTCACAAGTTTACAACGAGGGCTGGTGGGCGAAAGGCCCCGAACTTGCCCGAGAATGGCTCGTGTGACACAATGATTCACAGAGTCGTGACTCAAACATTATTTCAAGTGAGAATAAAACAAGAAATATGGGCCACGGGTTCAAAACGAAGTAACGAATTTGTGAGCGCTTGCATTTTATAACGCTCGCAAATTACGCGAGAATGTGGCGTGCTTCTACGGAGAAATGCCTTTGCTCAGAAACGCCGCGGCGCACTATGAAAATACGTCGTGAAATATATGCGCTTTTTGTGCGCGAAGCACGAGGCTGTCGCAACTCCGTCGAGCGGCTTTTATGACACTATATCAGCTGCCACCACGCGGCGGACGTTGCCGTCACAGCGATACGGGTTGAAGAGAACGAGCGACACTACAACGATTCAGCCTTCCTTTTATTTATTTTGTTACGGCGCGCCATACAATAAAACGATTGATTGATTTGTGGGGTTTAACGTTCCAAAACCACCATATGATTATGAGAGACGCCGTAGTGGAGGGCTCCGGAAATTTCGACCACCTGGGGTTCTTTAACGTGCATTTAAATCTGAGTACATGGGCCTACACCATTTCCGCCTCCATCGGAAATGCAGCCGCCACAGCCGGGATTTGATCCCGCGACCTGCGGGTCAGCAGCCGAGTACCTTAGCCACTACACCACCATGGCGGGGCCCATGCAACAAAATGAAACCATGCACTAGTAATGGCGTGGCTGTGCGTTCCAGTGCGCGCTGAACAGTCTCGTAATAATGGAATGTAAAGTCACAAGTACGAGTAATATAATAATCTTGTAACGTCCCAAAACTAAGATATAATTATGTAGAACGTCTTAGTGGAGGTCCCCAGGAATTTCGACCAGCTCGAGTTTTTTATCATGCACATAAATCGATAGGTACGCGGGCCTCAAACATTTTCGCCTCAATCGAAGATGTGGCCGCGGCTGCGGACATTCAATCCCGCGTTCTTTTGGTCAGCATTGGAGTCCCTTAAGCAGTTGGCAACCATCGCGGGTGCAAGCAGATGTACATGTCTCGTAGAACAAAGGTGACTTATCAACAAAGCTGACTTAATTTAAAATAAAGGTTCTCAACAAGCGATCGCGTGGAGTACGCTTGTCGTCGATGCATGTGCTATCTTGTTCCAGAGAAAATTTTCCGGTATGTCGGTCAGCTTCGTACTCCCTCATCGTCTTATCACGTTGTCGAATCGTTCCTTCAGCACTCGCTCTGCGGGAAAGTGTCGTGCTGAACAGTGTTGTCGTCGCAGAGCAACAGCTCGCATCTTTGCTCGAGTGGAGCTCAGCGACTTCGAAGGAATTGTGACTTCGAATTGTCACTTCTTGTGCTATATTTCCTCGCTGAGTGACCGCACTGTCTCGTTCTTGTTGTCGTCACTGATAAGGAGATTGTAGATACCGATGCTATCGAAATGCGAAGGTTGTTGCAGAAAGTGAGGTATGTCTAAGTCAACGCAGCTCGTGTGAAGTACACAGATTTGCGTAACAGGAGCTGCAGAATTTCGCTTCAGGCAAAGGCTGCGCTGCAAAGTTGAGGACGAAAAACTGGACTGGCACAGGGAAAACGCCTCTAACAACAGATATTTATTGAGATAAATAGCGAAAAAAATTCGGCAGATCCCACGTACCTGGGAATCAACATTATGCGAAGCGCGCGGAGGGAAGGTGACCGTGTTGCATTTTTTTTTTTTTTGAGTGACACGTCATGAAATGACGTTAAAAATATGTACAAATGTTGCACGCAGAGACATATGTTGAAGAGTTGCAGATGTTTATATAACCAGTTTCCCACTTGCACAACAATGTCAGCTGGAAATGTGTTTTAGCAACACCACAAGCTGATATGAACGCTGATACTCGCGAAGATGCTGCGAAGATGATACTGCGAAGAGCCCGGCCGCTTCACAAGCTGCGGCGTTCAGGTACCTGCTGCTACTCCTGACGGCCCCACGGAACACCAGTGCATTCCGAGCTGCCTCCTCTGCGGCGGTGGCCACAAGACTGGAGCTCCCGGTTGTGCTGGACGGTTCCGGCAGCCGGTCAAGTAGGGATCCCCACGCGGATCCAAGCTGAGGACAACGGGGGGGGGGGGGGGGCACAAACAGGCTCCGACTCCCAAGACTGGCCCCAAGAAAGCACCAGCCGCCGAGTCGAATAAGCCAGAACCCAAGAAGACCAACACTGGGCACTCCACCAATGTAAAGTCTGGGACCCTGTCGGAGCCTCCTGTCTTGGTCAAGGACTTCCCACCCTTGACACCCGTCCAAGCACAGGTGAGCTGTTGGGGTGGGGCAGTCTCCGGACCTTCCCCTTCTCCCTCCCCTACCGAAACCGCCCTACAGCAGCAGATAGGGGAGCTCAGGCACCCGAACCAAATTCTTGCGCGCAAAATTCAGGAATTAGAAGCCAAGCAGGTCGGGTCATCCGAGCCAGTCCAGTAAGCCGAGGCAGAGGACGGGGATGACGGCTCTTCCGTCACATCCCGCCTCACTAATGTCTCGCAGAAAGACGCGGACACGGTAGTTGGACCAGCTTCCATTACCGGATCCATCGGTCGCATCGAGTCCCTCGAGCGTAAAACCGAGCAATTATAGGCGAGCGTGGCAGCCCTCCCCATTCAAATCATGTCGGCAGTCCGCGAGTCCTTTCAGGACATGTTCACGGCAGCCTTAACGCAAGCACTTCCCGAAATTGTGGCGCAGGTCTCTAACTCAGTCCTTAAAGCCGTGCAGCCCTGGTTTATCGACCAAACTAAAACACCACTCAGAGCGACTCCCCGCAGGTTAAACGCAAGTCGGCCTCCCGTCAGGCAGCAGAAGAAGGCTTTTCGAGGCCGGCTCCAGGTCCGAACGGGACCTCTGCACCGTAAATAAATACTAAAAGATGGCTAGCCGATCTAACAAACAAGCTAAATATCTACAAAAATTTTAGATTATACAATGGAACTGCAGGGGTTTTAGAGCCTGGAAAAAACGGTCACACCTCCAGCTCTACTTGCAGTCCCTCGGAAACATGCCCGCCTTGCTTGCTTTGCAGAAGCCCGGTTTGGACGTTAAATTCTCTGGCTATAGCACTTTCCAGGGGGGGGGGGGGGGGGGCCTCGTCATGCATCCTGGTGAACAAGGCATATACCGCGACTCAGGTCGATTTAAACTTAAGTACTGAACAAGAATACACAATGGTCAGAGTACTGCCTCTCAGACGTCGCGACCGGTCAATACACATCCAAAATATATACAGCCCCCCGCATAAGCCACGCGTAACTTTTAGCGAAATCTTCCTCCGGGCGATCAAGTTGGCAGACAAGGACCCCTTAGTGATCGTGGGAGACTTCAATGTTCCCAGCCTTCACTGGGGCTATCACTACGAGAAGGCCGGAGGACGTAAGCTGGCGGAGCGTATCTCCACCTTTCGCCTCACGCTGCTCACGGATCCGGCGTACCCCACTCGAGTGGGGAACTCGGTAACCCGTGACACGTGTCCGGACCTCTCGCTCGTAAAAAATGCTAAGGATGCTACCTGCGAGAACTTGGGCGATTCTCAAGGCAGTGATCACTGCCTTCTCCGGGTCACACTCCTGGAAAAGTCAGCTCATGAAAAATGCGGTCAAGCCAAGTTGACCGATTGGACCCAATTTCGCAATCAGACTATCGCTCCCGTACTATTTTCTGGAGGCTACGCAGAATGAGCTCAACACGTAAACAACATTCAGAAAAGACTTGTTACTACCCTCCAAACCAACGAAGAAATCCCCGCAGTTGACACTCACCTCCTACACTTGTTGGAGGCGCCCCGAAGCTTAACAAAACGTTGGAAAAAGCTGAAGACTAATCGCAAATTAGGTATCTGCATAGCCCAACTCACGGAACAGGCTGCAGCGTATGCTGCCCAACTCTCAGATTCAAATTGGATAGCCCGCTGCGACGCCGCAGCTCGTCAGATGAGCTCGAAGGGGACATGGCGTCTCTTTCGCAGTCTCATGGACCCCTCTCAAACGAGAGGGGAGGCGCAGAAGCAGCTCTGGCGAGTTCTGCAAGGTTATCAAGGCACTCCGGCACAGCTTGCGGATGCTCTGTGCGATAGGTATCTCTGTCGTACGGAGGACCCACCTGGGCCGGCGTACACGTACTCTGGTAGGCCTAATCACCAACTCGATGCCCGTTTTGAGTTGCATGACCTTAAAGCGGCTTTAGCTAAAATGCGCAGGGGTACGGCTCCGGGGCTGGACCACATAACAGTAAAGCTGTTGGCAAACCTCCCTGACACAGCCTACCTCCATTTATTGGAATACATGAACGAGATCTGGGACGGCCGTGCGCTCCCTTCCGAATGGAAAACGTCACTTGTGACTTTTATCCCCAAAGCAGGCAAGGCCGTGAATACGGAAAATCTGAGGCCCATATCACTGACTTCGTGCGCGGGCAAGCTTATGGAGACGATGGTACGGGATCGCCTCTCCCCACACCTTGAGGGCAAGGGCTTCTTTGCAGACACCATGTTTGGGTTTCGCCCACACATGTCTGCACAGGACGTCCTTCTCCAGCTCCATAGGGCCGTCATACAGCCCATAATTATGCAACACAATGATAAAGCCATCCTCGCCCTTGATCTGAAGGCGGCTTTCGACAATGTTAAACACAGCAGCATCCTGGCTAACTTGAGTTCCACCGATTGCGGGGCTAAGGCCTTTGCATATGTCAGAGATTTTCTCTCTAAACGCCAGGCACTTCTTCGGATCAAGGACGAGGAATGTGGCCCGTACATTATGGGAACACGGGGTACCCCACAGGAAGCAGTGTTATCACCGCTCCTTTTCAACATTGCTATGATGCGCCTTCCAAGCGAATTGGCCAGGGTGGAAGGCACACAACACGCAGTATATGCCGATGATATTACAATCTGGACCACTGAAGGGAGCCTTCGTGAAATGCAAGAACGCCTTCAGCAGGCAGCATCCATAGTCGAGGCGTATGCCAACGATTGTGGACTCCAATGTGCTCCAAACAAATCAGAGCTTCTGCACGTTAGAGCGAAGCCAAGAGATAAGTCAGCCATACAAATCTCCCTGTCTGGGGTTCCCATCAGAGAGGTGGAGGAGCTCCGGTTTCTGGGCCTGTTCATTCACCACAGACTCAGACTGGACTCCACTATAGCGAAACTCAAGATAATAGGCGAACAGGTAGGGCGCATGATCCACCACGTTTCCAACGAGCGGGGTGGTCTGCGGGGCAGGGACGCGCTTCGGCTCGCCCATGCCTTCGTGACTAGCCGGATCCTCTACGCCGTCCCATACCTTCGCACTAACAAGCAAGAAGACGAAAGAATAAATGCCATCATTCGTAAGGCTACTAAACGAGCTCTGGATCTCCCGGTGGCCACTTCCAACGCCAAACTGAGGGCGTTAGGTGTGCTCAACTCCTACCAGGAGTTGCGGGAGGCCCACCTTATGAATCAATATACGCAGCTCGTGCAGACGGCTTCCGGGCGCCACCTGCTGAACCGCTTACATATACAGCACACTTGCACTGCAGAGGAGGTGAAGCGTATTCCGGAACTGTGGCGGCATATGCTCTCGGTCTCTCCACTCCCCAATAAGATGGATAAGCACAGGCACGAAAGCAGAAGACAGGCGCGGGCTCGGACGCTTGAGAGGCAACACGGCTCCCGACCTGGTGTATTCTACGTAGATATAGCGGGGCCTTCGCCCACGGGATTTTACACGGCCTGTGTAGTTCACCGGGAAAAGCATGTCAATGGGCTCTCGTTCCGGGCACAAAATCCAGAGCGCGCTGAGGAAGTCGCGATAGCGCTTGCTGCTGCGGACCCCAACTCGAAAGTTATCATCACGGACTCCCGGAAAGCATGTGCTCATTACTTGGTAGGAGAAATATCCCCTCTAGCCAGCCAAATTCTAAAACGGGCTCTTGCTGATCCAGCCCCGAAACGCATCGCATGGGCTCCTGGCCATCAGGGCTTACGAGGTAATGAGGCCGCTGACGCGGCCGCCCGAGCGCTTACCCACCGGGCTCCTCACCTTGGCTCTTATGACTCGGAGGCCAATACACCGCTGCTGCGGTTCAAAGAAATTCTGACCTATTATCGCGACACTCACCGCCTTTACCCGGCTCCTGCAAAGGGGCTGAGTAAGGCGGAAGAGCGAACTCTAAGGCACCTGCAGACAGGTACTCTACTCTGTCCTGCAATCCTAAAACATTTCGATGCGAACACAGATGGGCGGTGCCCACACTGTGGGGAGACGTGTGATATCTTCCACATGGTGTGGGCATGCCCGAAAAATCCCCACCTACCCCCTTCCCCTACCCCTTCCCGAGAGGCATGGGAGACTGCCCTCCTCAACTGCTCATCACTAGAGTCTCAACGGGCTCTGGTGAGACGGGCGCGAGTAGGGGCCTCGTCATGCGGTGTCCCGGACTAAGGACGCCGACCATGTAGCGGGGTCATGCTTTGGCCCCGTACCTCTTTCTTTTATAATAAATGTTTTTCATCATCATCATCGCGAAGATGCTGGCCCTTGGCACTGCTACTTAAATCAATTTCAGCACATGGCACCTCACCAAAATTGACGTTAACCCGACGTGACGGCTATATGAAAGAAGTACATATTGAAGTTTATAAAACTGGCTAGGCAGCCCTGCAACAGCTATTGACGTTTCACGAATATTAGCGTCTATTTGAAAAGTAGTTCCGACACCTGGCGTTGCTCTGTGGTAGAATGCTTGGGTTCGATTCCTGCTGGGTCCATGAAATTTATTATTTGCATTCGTTGGGTGCCCAACGCTGCCTATGTCAGGTTTTTCTTAACACTGACATTTATTTTATGCCTTCGTTGGGTCGACGCTACCGATGTCGGGTATTGCTTAACGCTCACGCGTTAAAATTGCCCATGTGTGTTATCGTCGTTCCTGGGTACGTACTAAGTGTCAATCACCTGTGGCACATACCCGCTTACCAAAGTCTGATACCCACCCGTGAGTATGTGCCACTGTCTGAAGGGAAGTGTTTGACGACGTACGCGATGGGATTGTGACATTATTCATGTTTTGACCAGCGCGTCATACTCGTCAAACCATCTTACCCTCCCATGCTAATATTGGATCACGCCAAGTTAAGGCGAGAACCACGAGAGCACCCAAACGTAAGTGGCTCGATAGATAGATAGATAGATAGATAGATAGATAGATAGATAGATAGATAGATAGATAGATAGATAGATAGATAGATAGATAGATAGATAGATAGATAGATAGATAGATAGATAGATAGATAGATAGATAGATAGATAGATAGATAGATAGATAGATAGATAGATAGATAGATAGATAGATAGATAGATAGATAGATAGATAGATAGATAGATAGATAGATAGATAGATAGATAGATAGATAGATAGATAGATAGATAGATAGATAGATAGATAGATAGATAGATAGATAGATAGATAGATAGATAGATAGATAGATAGATAGATAGATAGATAGATACGCTCAAAGTCGCCGAAGTTCGCTAAGAAATGCTTCGCATTTAAAAAGGTGGAGTAACATACAAGGGGTGGGCACTGCAAGCAAACCACGCATGATCCTATCGGGGTGCTATCTATGCTGTAATACACGTGCTTTTATCAAACTTTTTTTTTCTCAATTTATTTGTCTCTGTAAACATGCCACTTGCCTATCCGTAAGTGCTATCGAATGTGCGCTAACCCACAAATAAAATGAAAAATAGTTTGATAAAATCAAGTGTATTACGGTATAGATAGCACCCCGATAGGATCATGCATAGTTTGCTTGCAGTGCTCACGCCCTCGTACGTTACTCCACGTTTTTTTTTTTTTTTGCTATTTATCTCAATAAAGTTCAGTTGTTAGATGCGATTTTCCTGTGCCAGTCCAATTTTTTGTTCTCAACTTCGCAGTGCAGCCTTTTCCTGCAGTATTTTCCTACTATCCCCCACAAAAGCTTTTCTGAATTCCGCTCTTTGCATGGTATCGGACCCTGAATCACACAAGCTTTGTGTTAAACGCCGCTAAGCTTCGATTCTGCTCATGCGGACGAACTTCATTGAGCACGAATTTGCGCATTTGGTCCGCTCCCACAAGCAAGGTATTTGTCAGTATCTCCTTTTAATCCATTATTTGCAGTCATGTCTCCAATAAACGTCTTCTCATGTATACCAGCAGTTGCGCAAACTGGTTCGAGGGTGGAAGTTTCATCAGGTGCTCACAAATAAATGGTACTTATATATCTTCCATCTCTTGTCTGGAATGATCAAATTGACTCATTAGCGTCTCTTTGAGAATGTTGAGTCGTCTTTTTGACGCTCCGCTCTCTCCTCCTAATGCCGTTACATTCGTTTCAATGGTGCGCACTGTGAGCAGGTTCAATCTCTTAGATATATCTTCTCAAATGAGGGTTCTTCGGCTGTAATTATCAAGTCAACTTCTGATAAAGCATAAGTCACTTTCGGTTATCAACCATACATGAAATGCCTGTAGTAGGACTTTTTTTTATGTTGCAATGATGACTATCAGTTTTCACATTAAAAATAGGGGCGCTTACTTCGTTTGTGTGCTTCTTTTAAGCGTATTCAGGGTTGCAAACAACTGTTGCGTGCCTTCTATTGCACTTAGAACAAGTTACACGACGATGGAAGTCTTTAAACCGATGTCCTTCGATGGCGCACTTGAAGCACCTACCGGTCTTTGCAAGGTGGTCCTTCTTTTCAAGCACGCTAATGTGGGTTGTGCATGACTATGTAGTGTGTGCTGCAGAAAGGCAAAAGAAGCAGGCACCTTTTTTAATACTAGCGTGGCTTATCAAAGCAGACGCCGTAGGTTGAGCCTGATGAAGCGTACCTTGTCGGCGATCTCGGGCACCACGACTTTAGGCGTCCACAAAGGCAATTTTCTCATGAGCCTCCACTTGCATGTGCACGTGATCGAGTAGTTCCCGAAGTTCCGTCTCCGACGATGCAAGTGCCTCGACATTCGTCTGGCGGCTCAGTTGCTTGAAATACTCCAGGGGTCACTTTTGTGAGGATCTCTGAGTGCTCACTCGCTCTGAGTGCGAGTGCTCCGGACATCTGAGCGCCTTAAGTCCTCTGATATTGATGTTGACGGTGTCCAATAGGTTGCGCAACGAAGCCACATCGCTGAAGAACTTTTCTGGCTTGAGCGTTCACAGGTTTGCCAAGTATTGTTGCTTGATTAATTTGTTATTTCTAAATCGGTTCATTAGAAAAGTGATGGCATCTTCGTGGGACTCCTCCATGGCTTGAATGCCGTCGATGGCCTTCGATGCTTGTCCAGTCACTAGGCTCTCCAAATAGTGGAATCGTTTGATGTTTGACAGAGTGTCGTTTTTGTGAACCACGTGCCTGAACATGTCCCAGGAAAGTTGCCACTGCGTTGGGCTTCCGTTAAAGTGAAGCAGCTCAAGTTTAGGAAGACGGAGAGCTGACGAGCCCGTGTGCCATCTGATCGCCGAGGACACAGCCACCTGCAGACACGGCTGCCTTCGTTTTCAATGTTGGTTGCGGCATTATCGGGGATGCTGGACGTCGACGCCTTGAGCTCCCCCATGTGGTGACTCAACAGGGACAGCGTAGCAGCAGCGTTGTCCTCATACGGAGGCAGAATCGTCGGCGACTTAATCGTCGGTTAGGTTTGCTTCCAGCTCAAAGTTGAGCACCCTTGGTTGCATGCTTTTAGCCTGTCGTTCACCACACGAAGATCCGATGAGGCGAATCGGTTGGCGTCGATCAGCTACCGTGCTTCGTTTCGTAAACGCGTGTGCAGAGCTTGCTGAGTCTCTCGCTTGCCTTTGATGCGCTCCATTTTCGTTGCAGGCGAAGTCCTTTCGTCGGGCCGCTTGGATCACAGAGTCCCGGGTTTCGGTACCGTAAATGTAGAAGAAAGGTGACTTCACCGGTAGAGTGGAGAAAAAACAAAGGCTTTAATGACTCGGACAGATAAGAAACGAGTCCACGTCCGGCAAACGCCCTTTCGGCACACGTACTCTCCTCTCGTGCCCAAACTTCGTTCTATTGTAACATTACTGATTGTTGGCCTAGTTGGTACTTGCTTAATGACATACTTTGGCCGCAAATAACACACACGCACAAAGTAAAGGAACACTCAACGACAAGTTGGAAGTCCCGCTTGTGCTTGTCGTTGAGTGTTCCTTTACTTTGTATGTGTGTTATTTGCGGCCAAAGCATGTCAATAAACTTCGTTCTATTCTTTCTTGGCACAAATATTCAACAATATACAACATGTATACGTATAGAAAAGCATAGGAGAAAAGCATAGGCAAAAATATCGTAGAAAGTTACGTAAGATTATAATTACGGGAGATAATACCCCAAATCTCTTCAAAGTAGATCCCTTGAGGATCGACAAACTTTTGCCAACAGATTTTTTACGACTCAAACGACGGGCGGATACTGGAAGTTCCTAGAAGGCACCCGTGCAAGCTTTTTTCCAAACAGCACGTATGGCACTAAAGAGGAGCCGTGCTTAAGTTTGGGGGCGACGCTCACGCGGCCAAGATATGCATTACTGGGGAGAGTCGCCCTGGGAGAAGGCTGTTTGTCGCCGGATTCGGCCGCGGCTGGCGTCAAGAACAAGTGCACGCATGCGCTTCTTATTCGGCAAGACAAGGAGCGCTACTATAGTGAGTAATAGCTACATTGTCACGAACCACATATGCATTCCGAGAGCTCTGCGCATCCGCGGGAGCGGGGGTGGCAATCCTGTAGCGAAAGGAGCACCATGTATATTCCCTGTTATGATAAGGGCAGTGGCGTCGCTCGACGTTGCTTTGAAAGCCTATATATGGTAGTGCCCCTTAAGAAATATAAGTTTTGAAATTTTTGAGGATACACTCTCCTAGTGCGATTATGGCAACGCACATTTTTGATGATAATGTCAGTCAAGGATGCATTAGGTTGCATTCTAAAAAAGCGTTGGGTTCCCACGTTCAGCCTCAGAAGGCCGCGTGCCAAAGGTACGCAGCGGTGCATGCGAAGCACGACGTCGCTTTATTTTTGTTTTTGCATCCACATTCATCACAGAGCTCGTTTTCCGTCGGACTCGAATAGCATGGGAACGGGGTCGAGAGGGTGTGCTTCGAACAAAAGGTTGACAAGGTGTATGTAGAAGAGGTATATAGGTTGCAAGGTTGATAAAAATATCAGGTGTTCTGCGTTTCGAAACAAAGTTAAGATTTCGAAAGACGCCGTAATAGAAGTCTCCAAAAATTTCGACTCTCTGGTGTTCTTAACCTGCCCAGACATGGCACAGTACATGGGCTTCTTCCATTTTGCCTCCATCGAAATGATACCGCCGCGGCCGAAATCGAACCCGCAACCTTCGAGTCAGCACCCTAACCACTGCTCCACCGTGGCGGACAAGGTTATCACTGCAATGCTGATAACCATTTCTAAGAACAGCTGTTTTCTACGCCGGCATGACGATCTGAGACCGGCGTTCTCGAGGCATAATTGCCTCGAGAAAGGCAGACATTTGGCTAACGCTGCGACCTATGGTCAATTTACGTGTAACGTAACATCCGCATCACTATTGAAGCCCACGCCATCAACACGTCGTTTCGGCGAAATGTGGCAACTGAAAAGAAATAAGAAGGAAGAAAGGATGTTCACTATTACTTGAGGAACTGTTTCTATTGTTGTGTATATGTAAGCCGCGACGGTGATGTACCACGACGTTTCTATATAGTAACGAAATCAAGCATGTGCGGAACGGGAAAGAGCAAGCTCTAGCTTGTTCTTTTTCGCATATGTTATATCACACGTGTGTGCGATGGCCGTTCAAAAGCTGAACCTACGCTACAAGTGACAGGGTTGTAAAGTAAATAAAATATATTGCCTTTTTATGGTTATTGCAGTTATCAGGCGCACCATAACAGATGACAGCTGTGGAACTGACGGAGCCTGCATGCACCGCCATATGCGTGTAGATTGTTGCATTCTTTGCAATAAATAAATAAATGAATAAATAGCTCGTTCAAAGCGTATACCACTGGCGCATATGCTGGGTCGAACACATTTATGGTGAGCACTTCATTAGTATTCAAGTCGGTAAAACTAAAAAGTTTCCAAGGCTAAAGCCTTTGATGCTTTTACCAAGCGAGGAAGTTTGACGGCGTCCCTCTTCGGTGGCGTTACCACGAGTGATGCAAAAAATTATCAGCAAGTGGTGACGTCACCATAAGACGTCATCAAACGTCACATATCCCCACTATTTGTGACCTCGCTATGACGTCATTAAACGACATCGTAGCTGAGTCAAAAGGCGGGCCGATCACCGAAGCAGCGCAATACCAGATGAGGTGAATGCCTCCGATCGCGGAGGCAGTGTAATACCACGTTACGAGCAGAAAGCTTTCGGAGGATGGCGGAGAGGCAGAGAGAGAGAGAGAGAGAGAATTACTTTAATGAAGTGCTGGAGATGTTTGTCCGGCTTGTCACCTGACATGCTACTCTATAGGTACCGGGTGATGACTATGATCTATAAACACTTAGCACATACACTCACACACGTAGACCGCCCTATTTACAAAGTTTGATTCAGACTTGTGGCCCGCAAGAAAGTAAATGTTAATGCGATCGACTATGGAGAACGAGATGGCTTTCGCCTTCCAGGCGTCTTTAGTGAGTGCCTAAGGCATCCCGCGAGTTTTAACGCGAAAGCGTTAAAACTCGCGGCTCGTTTTAACGCTTTCGCGTTAAAACGAGCTTTTTAACGCGAAAGCGTTAAAAAGCTCGTTTCGCAGAAATTCCGGCGTCGGCGACGTTGGTTGTAAGCAAAAAATCATTCCATACGTGACCGAAAAATCGAGAACGATTCTTATAAAGAAATAATCAAAATCTAGGACAGAGTGGGCACCAAAGCAGGGTCGTTTAGGTCAGAGTGGAGATCAAACTCGGGTCATTCGAAACGGTTTCATTCACCAAGTGTTTGAAATAAGCACTACAACAACATAATATCATTATCGCATTCAACTCCTAAAAGCGAAGCTTCAAAATCCTCTTATTCTTTCCTGCTTCCCGCAGAATTGTGAGTTTCCTTAAGTGTAATCATAGTGTCGATAAACGCAACGATATTTTTCAGAATTACCTGCACCCAACAGTTTTTGTGAGCTCTGTAATACTAAGTACGTGTTACCATTAGATGTGAAAGACGGCGTATAGTCGCTGTTTCGTGTGTACTACTATATAGATGCGCCACACAGTGGTTCACTCTCTAATCACAACGACGCAATGCGAAGAAATTCTTCGGCGAGCAGTGCCACAGGGGGGCGGGGGGGCAAGTCCGGGCGTGTGCTCCCCCTGTGGGACGGCGTAGCTGCGCAAACAGCTGTCGCGGCAGACGCGGAGGTGTAGTACGTTGGCCCGTCTGGCGGCGGCGGGATGTTTCTAAAACCGCGCCCGTCCCGCGGATGGCGCTGTGCCAATCGGCGTCCCGCTATGGAACGACGTTCCGTCACCGACTTCGTCTGCGCGGAGCAACCGTTTGCGTTGCTTCTTGCTCTCCGTCACGACACGACAAAGCGACCTCTGTGTACGCAAACATCGCTATTACAGTGATCGTTTAAACGTACAAGCTGTTGTTGATGTTTAGCTACGCGGACACGGGCAGGTGGAGTACGTTACAGCCGGTTATCATAGGCTCGTTTGTCACGTACGTAAAACAGCGGCCGAAACTTAAGAAACACGGGTGAACAAAAATACATTTTGCCCCCGGCGAAACGCGGCTGACCCTGGCCGGAATGGAACACGCATCCTCAAGCTCAGCGGCGCGACACCTTACCAGCTTAAATACACTGCAGTGGGTGCGCCGCCTAACTCCGTTACCAAGTCTCGAGACCGAACAAGCGAAGACGCAGTTGTCCAAGCATCCATCAGCATACCATGCAAGACTGACAGAGAAAAGGAAATACGTCAAATACGAGAAAAAAAAGGCCGATTCTAGTACAAGATATTTAGGGCATTAAAACGCCGCAACAAAATCAGGGATACATACGCGTTTCCGCATAGGTTCCGTATACTGTACAGATGAAGCAGCCCGCAGGACTAGTACACTCGCTTTTTTTCTCAATAGTAGTCTATCTTAATTCTAATCATATGCACGGCGTCACCTATGCGGAATGATTATGATTCTCGACCTCGCTGAATTGTCCACATTGGTGAAAAAATTAGCGTCGACTAATTTCACGTCCAGTTTTATTTTGGGAGACCTCAACCGAGCAATGTTCATTACCAAAGTCTAGAGAAAAACACAACTACCGAGAAGCGGGTTACGTGGTCACGCTGCTCTAAAAACGGCATGAACTTTCATTGTTGTTCTTGTTTACGTTGCACATTGACACGCGCACCTTCGGACAAATGCGCGAACGTGCAAGCGCTAATTTCTGCAGGTCAGCCCTGATAGGTGAATATAAGCCCAAAGATAGCATTGGCATGTTCACTCACGACCAATTTATAGCGTAAGAAGCATTTCTTTAAAAGAATTCCAGCTCAGCTTTGTTATGCACTTTTAGATTTCTGACAGTGCAGAAACATATTCCTTAAAGCGAGGTTCACGCATACAAACGTTGTCGCTTAAAAACGTCGTGTAAGTGAACTGAGTAAGTGTCTTTCCAGCATAAAGAAAATAAGGAAACATACAAAAAGAACCATTCAGTAAATACTTTCCATGTGGGTGCGCGCTGCAAGTGCAGGTTAAATGATCTGCCACGACTATTATATTCTCCACTAACAGTTGTCAAGATTCAGAGTGCTCTCTATGCGTCTGGAACGTTACGCGTAAGCGTGAAAATGAGGTGCGGGGATCAGTGACGTTTCCACGTCATGGCACGGAGGAAGGCTATCTGTCAATAACGCAGTCGAGCTTGACGCATGCAAGGTTTAGGTTCGACAATACAAGCAGTGTCATTGCTCTCGAGGTGTTTTTGACACCGTGGTAGCTTTAACAACACAACTCAAGGTTCTCTTTAAACACACCCTCACCTGGCTGGTCCATCGCAAACAAACGGGCACGGTCAGAGTATACGTGGCGATTGTTTGTGCTTGAGAAGAGGGAACGTCACACGCACTTGTTTCTACGTCACAGGCGCTCGTCGGAACGTCACTAACCAAGGCTCGGGGATTCCTTCTATCTACGAATGCGTATCCCGCAGTGCACGTGAGGCGAAGTAAAATAGAAAGAGAACGACAAAAAGAGGCGGAGCTCGTGACATCATTATGACATGGTATCTGGCCTCCAGCAGATATAAGAACGCAGTCGGTTGAGCAAGTATGTTTCTCTATAGTTGAGCCACTTGCGAAAGCTGATGCAGAGGGAGAAAGTGTGAATTTTGGCAGTGACGCTTGCTTCGTGGACGCCCGTGGTAACGGAGCAGTTTAACTTCTTGTAACTTTGTGCAACAACGAGCCTATTTTGATCTAGGAGAACTTTGGTGTGGGCGAGCTGGTTCAAGGTCAACTTTTCGGGTTGCAGCGCTATACGAAAGACACGGACAGAGACACATATAATAGGCACGACTTACAATTTCACCTGAAGCTGTGAGTCAGCACCCGTCGTGTCTACTATGTGTGTCCGCGTATTCTTTTAGGGTTGCCCACCAACAGTATGAACACTTTTGAACAATAGACTATTTTCATGATTAACGAGTGTTCTTTGCTTCACTGAGTATTCGCCTAACTAATGACGCCACCTGTCCTGTTTGAAGTGGAGACGAGGTCCGAGTTGTACGTGTTGAGTCTAGTCTATTACGCATGCCTAAGTCAAGAGGAGAGCACTGTAGTTTGTCTTTTCTTTTCTGTCCCTGTTTTCGTCGAGCTATTATTCGTTTAAGATGAAAGTGCACAAGCTTGCCCAATTGTTCCTTTTGGTGCAAGAGAGCCGGCCCAACATTTTCCACGTCATGGCGCAAGCAAAATGCGCTTGAACGTGCAATTTTAATTAAGTGACTAGCTGTCATTTGTTGGGAAAACGGCACAGCCTGAATGCTACCTTTAAAATTCTGAAAAGGGTCAATACATTCATGAAAAGCTCGCCTGAAGGAGCCATAGAACTTGCAGTGCGTATTGAAATAAGTTTACCATGAGACTAAGAAATGTCATTTACTGCCGCCCAACTGACAGTGCTGAGTGTGAAAGAAAAAGCCATGGTCTCTTTTGGCAACGCTGCAGGAAAAGTACAGACGAAAGCCTATGTTGTCGCAAGACAAGCATTATATTACATTGACGTTCTCAACGGACTACCCTTCTCGTTACGTTCTTTACATTTTTCGGATAGTCTAAATGTGACTCAGCGTCACAAAATGCCCGCAAATCTTAGAATTCGTTAATATCGTCTTCGCCGTCGCGTAATGTTGGCTATGCTAGCAGCGATGTCTATACGAGCTTATAACAGCGTAACACATATTATTTTATGCGTAGCACTGGGTATGCCCCTCCATTAACTTAGCATCCCTCGAATTTACAGGAATGCGTCAGCAAATGTTAGCTATATGTAAGTATACCCAGCGCGCTTGAGAATTCATCTCTCCGCGATGCAAGCGACGTCACCGGTCAAACGTCAGTGCTTACATTACATCGGAATAATAGTACTAGTCTTTCGACGTCACTGCAGTCATTGTGCCCATGCAGTGGGCCATCGTCAGCAATTAATCGATGTGCAGGGAGACACAGGTACGCGCGGTAGCTCTTGACAACGCGCACAGCAGGCCGCGGCTTAACCAAAAAACAATTCCATGGAGTGCGTGGTATCAGCCGAAGTTTTGCTCGAATGATTTGTATGACGCGCAAGTTAGTACCTGTAAAATCCTATGTTTTTAGGGGCGAAGCTCCTTATAGCGTGGCTTGGGCGTCCCTCGTAGTACGTAACCACCAGTGGCACATACCCGAAATATGTATAACATTTGAGCTCCAAGGTGGTTCCGGTGAGAGATTTCTTCTGCGCGTTGTTGAACAATAAAAGATAGTGCTCAATGCACATGTTAATGGCTGCTAAAGGGGAATGAGAGACAGGAGCATTCGGCCTTTAGGTAACGCGCACGCTGCGATCCCCATTAGCAGCTATTGGCATGTACATTGAGCACAATCTGATAAGAAAGGGTTGCTACGTTATACTCGCTGGGTGTAACGTCCTTAGTTTTAGAAAGTTTTAGCGAGCGTTGGGCCGCAGGGCCATGAATACAATGAACTAGTATATACCATGAATGAATTCGAGGTGGTTAAAGGGGGGAAGCAGATACGAAGCGCAAGCCATAAGAAATTAAAAGCTGAATCCTCCTGTCTCTCATTTCACATAAGCAGCCACCGGCGTGTACATTTAGCACTATCTGACAGGAAAAGGTTGCTACGTTATACTCGCTGGGCGTAACCTCCTTGGTTGTAGAAAGGTTTAGCGAGCATTGGGCCGCAGTGCCATGAATACAGTGAACTAATATATACCATGAACTTAAGGTGGTTAAAGGTGGGAAGTGGACCCGAAGCGCAAGTCGTAAGAAAGTGTGCGTGTGCCACCTCTCGTTTAGTCCTTGGAATGTCCACTGAATGGCGGTGCTTCTATATGGGGAATATATGATAAAAAGATGCGAGATGGTGGGACTTGGAGTGTTGAATAGATGGACGAACGGACACACAGACAGATGCATGGATGGACGCATGAACGGACGCAGGGGCGGATGCATGACCGAACACAGGGACGGGCGCACGAACCGATGCATGGACGGTCACACAGACAGACGCATGGACGGACAAATGCTTCGCCCCACTCTCCATCATTCACTCCATTGATATACTGCCATTTTTTTTCTCTTTTGCTTTGTGCTCGATCGAATCGCAGAACGGGAAAGGTAATTATGCGGCTCCCTCATGTTGGTCAGAACGTTGCGTCGCTGAAGACACTCCAGTTGTGCGTGCCCGCTCTGGTGTCGCGTTGTCTTGAAATAAGCACCACCTAGAATCAATCATCTGCCGGCGTTCGGTCTTTACGGCGGAGCTGTGAAGCTTTCCATTGTGTTTTGAGTCATCGACAAAAAATCATCATCATCGCCATGAAACGACACGCACTTTTTTCATCCTCTTCATCTTCTGCTTCACTTCAAAACACCTTCGCCGATTTGTCCAGCTTGAGATACCATAGGTGTGATCGGCGAGAGAACGAATGCAAAAAGATTAAAATTGTCGGCCAAAGATATTTCTCAGCGAGGCGGGATTCGAATCAGCCTGACACGATCCGAAGGCAAGCGTCTGACCCACTCGGCTATCCCAGCATGCCTGGATAGCCGAGTGTAGTATACTATAGCAAGGGAGGGAGAAAGAGAAGTGTGGGCGAAGAGCAGCAAAATGATGAGGGCCGAGAGTCGAGTTAACGAAGCGGAAAAAAAGATACATAATAAAAGAAAGCAAAAAAATAGATGGAGCGAGCAAAAGAAATAACGTTCCCGCGAGAAATGGGGGGGGGGGGGGGAAACAAAGAGAGGGAAGATAAGAAAATCGAGAAAGAGAAACAAGTAGAGATAAAAAAAATAAATGAAGAACACAGACAATACAAATATAAAGAACCAAAAAGACAAAAATGGAGAGGGAAACAAGGGCCGCAATGCTAATTTCCCTCAGACATAACGTTGTCAGTGCAAAGCTGTATTTATTTTTCTTTTTTTAACTTTCTCTATCCAAACGTTCGGTTTTCAAACAGCCACGTGCGCGCACAGTTTTGAAGCTGACGCGATTGAGTGCCTGCTTTTCTCTCACGGATTTGTCGAGAGAGCGTGACCGTATAATATGAGCCACGTAGTGTTCTCGCAATAATAATATTAATAATAATAATAATAATAATAATAATAATAATAATAATAATAATAATAATAATAATAATAATAATGTACACCACGGTGGTGTAGCGGTTACCGCACTCGGCTGCTGACCCGAAGATCACGGGGTTCAATCTTGGCGGTGGCGGTCGCATCTCGATGGAGGTGAAATGCGAGAAGCCCGTGTACTGCGCCATGTCGGTGCACGAAAACACTGAATGGTCGAAATTTCCGGAGTTCTCCACCACGCATACTTCATTATCATATCGTACAGGTAAAATCTCAGATATTATTATGACTAACTGGACCGACACGCAAAGAATTAAAACGACCCTGACAAAGAGTGACTCGCGGAAAGTCAGCGCATTCGCAGCTACTGTTTTTTTTTTTTTTTTTGTCTGGCCACTGTCACTGGTTGACATGGCTCGCCTGCCCTGGCCAAGTTTTGGCGCACTCGCAGCTGAACCATGCACGCGTGTGACGGGAAAGGGAGGATATAGGCTGACGCCTTTAGCTCGTTCTCGAGAGGAGATATGCACACCTTGGCGCTTTTCCCGAAGGTACCAGCGTACATAGGCGTTATGCGCGGCCGTGCCACCGTTGGCGAGGAGCTGGAGCGATGTGAGAAACGAGTTTTCTTTTTTTTTTTCTCTCTCTTCCACCTAGACAATTAACGAAGGCACTCCTGCGTCAGCGTCACTCGAGCTACTCATCTCGCCTCCTTCTAATCGACCGTGTCGACTCTTACTCGTGTACCGCATTCCTCAAGAACGATCGCTTACACAGCTTGCGTAACACCACGCGTTGGGCCCCGCTGCACTTCTATTGAAACGCGTGCCAAGGAACCGACGGTAGCAGCTCTGGTTAGCGTAGCGCTGGACTGAGGAGAGCGTTAACGTCAAGGACAAAAATTGGGCAGATCAAGCGAGTCCTCAACGCAGTTTTACTGTGCGTGTCTGTTCCGACTTCTCAGAGCTGCTTTTTAAGTATACAAGTACGATATCCTAACTTGTACCAACGCCAGCTTTAATTAGGAATACAAATTCCGTGTCACGGTAGTTGGAGCTCGTTCAATTCTGGCGTAGACCTCGCATACGGTGACCTGCAACACACCGCTGTGGTGAAATGGCAGAGCGTTCGCCAAAGATGAGGCACGTACGATGAATTCGATTTTTAGGGAAATGGGGAATCAACAAGTTTTCTTATGGGACCCTTGAACCACCTACGATCATTTTTTTTTAATGTCAAGTGAATGCTCGCACCTAGTTCAAAATGCCGTCACGATAAATAATGGCAAACGCGGCAGCGTTACGAGTCGTGGGCGCGCCACAAATTCCGAAGAAGAATGCATTGTTTGCTGGCCTTTCGGCATCCCCAGCGTTGACCGTGACGTCACGATTCAAATCTGGTAACAGGTACACGCGCTAGCCACTCTTCCTTCTCGCAAGGCGAAGGAAAGGAGGAGAGATAAGCTTACGAACGAAGAACAGAGCGAAACAAGCGAGGGCCTCCTTCGAATCATGAAACGCGTTTAACTCCGCTATTACGGCACCACTTCGGGAATTCTCGCTGCTGCGTGTTTGTTGAAGGCTTCTGCACAACTGCAACACCACAACTAAGCTTCGATCCCTGGGTAGTTTAGGGGCACATTAAATAAAAGAGAGATACGTTGGTATTGATTTACTTCAATCAAGTAAATCAAGTAAAATCTATGTTCTTCGTTTTCCATATTGCTCAGGCTTCATACGAGAGAGACACACGGAAAGTCGAGCGTTTCGGAACGATAGAGCGCGCATTACTTTGCCGTACATATGCTAAAAACAAGTTATCGAAAACACTTTGCATAAAAGCAGTGCCTGCCTAACGCCGTATGGTCTGGAAAACTAGAATATTATCGTACTCCGAGTGACAGTGAAATCTTTCTAGCGGTTTTAATGTTACCGCGAGTGCGCTGCACGGAGCCCATTGGTGATCCATTGCTGTTAAAGCACTTACCGAGCAGTCACTGCGTAAAGGGTCGCGCTCTTATCGTTTGCGCAGTTCGAGTAACGTCGTTCAAAAAGAAAATCATCCAAGATTATTGCAATGCACAATAAATATATGTACGGTGTGTCCGAAAAGACATCATGGGAAGATTCAAGTTTAACTTCTGACCGGTCACACAAAAACAACGAAGTATAAGATATAAATGTCAAATCTTCACCAAAGAAAACGAAACCTCAAGTTTACGTATAGTATAATGTACGAGAAAGTACGCTCCCAGGTGATCACGCAGCAGACGAACGGCTCATGCCCACCACAGTCGAGATGTTGATGGTGCACCAGAGTTGGGATTAACTTGAATTTAATTCAGGTATGTGTAACGCAACTAACAGAGTACGCATCGATATGCACTGACCATACAGGAAACTTGATTGATAACATCCCAAAACCACGATATGGTTATGAGAGACGCCCTAGTATAGGGCTCCGGAAATTTCGACCCCCAGGTGATTTTTTACGTGCACCTAACGATGAGTTCGGGACTTCGGAAATTTTCACCTCCATCGAAAATGCGATCTGAAGTGTTTTCTTTTTTATTTGGTGAATGTTTACCATTGCTCTCTTGTTTCATTGATTCCCTGTCAAAAGTGCACCAGGTTTTTACAGAAAAAAGCATAAAGACACACACACAAGCTTCACTGAGCCATAAAAGGTAGTGGATTTGCATTCGTACTTTAAATACTGTATTTACACACTTGTGACACCCACTACGATTTTAACGCGAGCAGTGACATTGCGGCCAGAAGAAAAAAAAAATAGTTGTTTCACTCTTCGATTGTCACGCGAAGGTCCACTTCACATATGAAAAATCTGCAGAGAAAGAGAAATGCCGGCTGTGGCAGCTGCATTTCCGATGGAGGCGGAAATGTTGTAGGCCTGTGTGCTCAGATTTGGGTGCACGTTAAAAAACCCCAGGTGGTCGAAATTTCCGGAGCCCTCCACTACGGCGTCTCTCATAACCATATGGTGGTTTTGGAATGTAAAACCCCACAAATAAAATCAATCATTATCATGCAGAGAAACAAAGCTCGCGTTACGTTTGAGTGACACGGTATAGGTTACCACGAGCACCCTCATTCGAAGATCTTCAAGATAACAGGGAAAAAACTAGATATCAGTCCATAAAATTCATTAAGTTTGGAGTAAAATTAAAAAAATAAGTAAAGGCAGGCAGACCGTAACACATTACGAAATGAGTGCGAGCATTGTGGACGATTGACGTTGATAACGCATGAGGGCGGCATAAGCGCAAAGCGGGATGCATATGCGTTTTGTGTGTGCGCGCACATGCCTATAAACGTCTGTACGTATAGGCAATAAGTTGCCGCTCATCCTCCGAGAACACTGTTTCCGTGCGCCGTGATAAACAATACAAACGTGCACTTCATTCGCTCCATTTCCTTCGCGTTGGCTGGGCCACCCATGTTCCAACTTATAAACATCTACGTCGCCAGAATTTTCCTCCTGGAATTTTGCTCTGTATACGTGGTCGTTCATTTCCATGCTCGGCCGCGGCGCTGTCTTCTTCGCCACGCGTCGCCTGCTCTGGGACGACGTTCGAGTCTTTCCGAACTGTCGTCGTCGTCAAGGAGGAACGCAGGGCAATGCAGCGGGCGCAGATTGGCATCTCTCCCCGCTTCGTGGGGCGGGGGCCCGTTCAACAGCCATCGTTCGCATTCAGCGGCTGCAGCGCCCGGGAGAGGTGGTTGACTCCCGCTGGAGCGGAACGGAGTCGTTGGCGAATATAGGAAGAGGGACGCGACGGCGGCGTCTTCCGCTTCCGGCGGTGACTGAAAAAAAAAAAAAAAAACCCGTCCCGCTCTGTCGACGCTTATGCCCAGCGTTGGTCCATGCGCACTGGCCCCATGAACGTGCATGTAGCCAGCACCATGCGTGTTCGAAGCACGGGGCCCTGCCCAGCGACCACCAAGGGTGGTTGCGACGGCAACGGCGTCCTAAAGTGGAGCACGCCGACACGCCCGTTCTGTTGCCCCCTCGCTCCTTCCCCCCCCCCCACCCCCACTTCTTCACCAGCACTTGTACTCCTCGCTTACTCTAACAACTTGCTACGCGAGTGAGAGACAAAAGAAGGACGCCAGGCGCTCGTTTGCTCCGTTAGCCGAGGACTTCTACAGAAAGAAGTTTAAAAAGGCCCGCCTCCATAGTAGCCTATATGAAGGGGGGCACTTGCTGAACTTACGTAGGGGTATGGCAAACAACGGCACGCAGGAAGTTATTGGGAATAGCAACAAGTTACACACTACAAACAATGTGTAAAATGCCGAGAGCACTTTATTCAGTTACTTTCATCAACTATTGTACAAGAGGAGTAGAGGGTGCTGAGAATGGCACCAACCAATACTGTAACTCAGGTCATAGAGCTTCCTAATATACACTAGAGGGAATACTGGCGCTAGTGTCTATGGGAGCTGCAACCACGGCGCTTCAGCGAGCATGGGAATGATGGGTTACAGTACACACATTTGTCTAATCTTCGTACTTCTGGCCTGCTTTTGGCTCCGTGTGTGTTCGTGTGGCTTGGAGCTGTTTTCTTACGAAAGAAAAATCAGCAAATGTCTAGCGGTTGCGCTTCACCACTTTATTCTTTTAGACTTACCTTTCCAAATCAGGTCACGAAGTTCAAAAGGGTTGAATCTTTCTTTCAAAACAAAACCGAAACACAGCAATAAACGAAGCCGCAAGTACGATTCGCCGCCCGCAAGTACGATTCGCCGCTCGCAAGTACGAAGACTAGGCAAATGTGTGAACTACCCATCGTTGCCATAGTCGCTGAACGATCGCAGCGACAGAGTCCCCACTAGTTAATTTTAGAAAACTCTATGACTCAGGTGACATTCGACGCTTCACGTCACATGTGTTTCTCACCGCGTACGCTTCGCGTGACTCGTCCGTAACGGGGAAGTGATTTAAGGTGAAAAGAAGAGAAAAATGAGCCCCGTAACTGTCTCTCAGGGAGAGGACACCTCAACAGTAGCTCACGAAGGATGGGGGTAGAAAAGAAATTAAAAAGATAGGAATAAAAGCTAAAGCGATAGCGAGAGAGGGAGGAGAGAGCGAGGCGCCGGGACAGCGAACGACGGAAGTAAGAAGACAGGAAAGATGGACACGGTTGCAGGAGTCCGAGGACGGGGCACTACTGGCGAGAGCTTTTGTCGGCGTCAGGAAATAGCGTACGGCAAGTCCAGTAGGCCAGAGCTACGCTGTCGTCGAAGATCGGCATCAGGAGATGCGTAGGGCCAGCCCAGTCGGCCAGAGCTATGCTGACGTTGGAGATCGCGAGGGCACAACTGGTCGGCACGAAATACAGCGGCGCCACACTGCAGTACGAGGGCGAGGGTTCGATTCTCGCCAAGGGCGGTTAGATTAAAACGGGGACGCTGGCGTACTCCATATTTATGCGGCTGATGCAAAACAATAACAGAAAAACAGAAAGTGGTCAAAATTAATGCAGTGCTTCCACTGCTATACGGAGCGCGTCATAATCGTGTTGTTGCATTTGCACATAAAATATGAAAGTTTAATTTACGTTGTTTCGTCCAATAACCTGGTGCGTTTACCACAGCCTGCGATGTACCACCTGATCACAGCCGTGGTGGTCGCACTTCGATGCAGGCGAAATGGTAGAAGCCCGAGCAATGTGCTATGTTTGTGCACGTCAAAGAACACCAGATGGTTAAACTTTTTGGAGCCCTTCACTTATACGGCGTCCCTTGTAATCGTATGGTGGTTTTGGGGCGTAAAAGCATTATTATTATTATTATTATTATTATTATTATTATTATTATTATTATTATTATTATTATTATTATTATTATTATTATTATTATTATTATTATTATTCGACGTATAGCACAGCATAATGACAAAACTATGTCACATAGGCGGATTTCAAGCGTCTCTTTCACCTGTTCAACAACACGTGACTCTGTGCACACAGACGCGTCATCGATGCTGCCTCGAATCCCGGTTAAACATCCGCACGTCCGGCTTAGTCCTGCATCTATTTGCACATACGAAAGGCACGCGTTGTCGCGGCACGCTTCAGAAGACACCCTAAGAGCACGGGTTTTACGGCCGCGAGTGTAGCGTGAAGCTGACACGTGGTGTCATCCGATGTGGGGCAATCGCTGGAAAGAAATTGGTCGATGTAGGACAACTCCACTGACACTGTGCAAGGGCGGACCGCGTTTGAAACAAAGAAAAAGGAAGATGCACGAATGAAAAGACTGTCCTCGAACGTAATATTGTTCTGCTTTACGCAAACTCTTTGGCAATTTACGTGTTTTTATCATTAATAGTGCAGAACATATGACGCTTTAACTTTTATTCTGCGGCGGTGTCATTAATATATCGTCTTTATCTGTGTTCAATATTATTTGTGATTTTACGCCTCAAAAACCACGATATGAGTATAAGGGACGCCGTTGTGGAGAGCTCTGGAAATTTTGACCATCTGGTTTTCTTTTTCGTGCACTAACGTTGCGCGGTATGCACGGGCCTCTTCTACCATTTCACCTGCATCTAAATGCGACCGCCACGGCAGAATTCGAACACACGACATGCGGGTCAGCAGCCGATCACCATAACCGATACACCACCATGACGGACGTCATCCCTGTTCAGTTATTTGAACACCTTTATTACCGATGACGTTCTGAAAGCGTGGGTGATGCCACACATTAAGCTGGAGAAAAGGGGACACCTCATTATGTCTTAGTTGCCAGACTTGACGAATTCCATACTACGCGTAGGAGCCCATACGATGTAAGCCGAAACAACGATAGCTGTTGCAGCGAAGTCGTGTGTGGCTGTTCTAAACCAAAATTATTTCGTGATATAGGCGCGAGAACACCTACCGCGTACGTGTCAAAAAAAGTGGGCATGCCCTATTATTCTCACCTGGTCCACTAAAAATGAAGAAGGAAACACGCGGGCGAGAAACACCAATTAAAATTTCGGGAAAGACGTCGCCAATAACTGAGAAAGAAATTAATTAACCGCCGGCATCAGTAACGTAGACAGAAATTTTTTCGGGCGGGGGGAAATTGGTGGGCATGAATTAACCATACTTTATGTTCGTGCGAACGTTTGTATGTGGCTACACAAGAAAAAATGAATTTTATAAGGAGGGGGGGGGAGGCTGAACTTAACTTCATCTCCGCACTCACCCACTCTTCCTACTCTGTTCGCCCAATGGTGTCCTCTGAACGCGTCAGATTCGAAAAAAAAAAAATATTTATATCTTGCTATCTGTAATACATATTGCGCCGCGGTCTAAATTCTGTACATTGCGTCCCGTCCAAGGCTTTTCGGACAGATCTTTCGCCTTACTGGAGCTTCTCGGAGCTTCTGGCGGCCGGGACACGTCATTCCCAGGTAATCCATATTTTTTTGGCAGAGTACACCCTTCTGGCCACCGACTTCTTCGGCCTGGTGGACCAGGCCCATGCCCAGCGATTCGGGACATCGCTTTTAGTTCACCGTTTTTCACACCACGTGGCGTACAGACCTTCATGCTGTACATCATAATGTACATCACATCTGCAGACTTTTGCTGAGGTTTTATCATGATTAACGTCCACTTTCTCATCGATTTACCGACAGGTGATTCTTATACCCCTATAATGCTGCGTTCCGGCACTATCGAGTTGGAAAGCTCTTCAGGAAGAAAATACACCCAGCGTAATCCTACAAAATTGAAAACACAAAAACAGGTTGCCCTACTGTACATGCCACTACATTACAGTTGGCGAATAACATATCGTTGCGCTACAATTGGCTTTTCAAAAATCGCCCCATACATTTTCAATAGAAACACAAATGTGTCTCGAGAAAAAAATACAGCTGACCAATTAAAGCTAATCATGTTTTACAGCATAAGTACGTTGTCACCGTTAAGTGCCTGAAAAGAAATTAGCGAGAAATCAGGAATTGCTCAGTAATCTTTTTTTTTTAAGAACGCTCCCCATAGCGTTACGCCCAGTGCTTCCCCTTGGTGTCGGCTTTGCCGCGCTAGTGGATGTCCCAGATTGCTGGACATGCCCGTTAAACCGGCCTGCATTGTCACTGATATAGTGCTAAGAACCGGTATCGCGGGTATTTCGCACGTTTTCACTACTCTTTATACGTAATAAAAATATTTGTGCGCTCTAGTTCCGTCCTCTAGTTCCTTTAGTGCCCTCAAGTTCCGACTTGATGGCCCAGTCCCATTTATTATATGTTGTTTCCACAAACCTTGATACGTTCATTAGTCACTCTACGTTTAAACAGGTTTCTATGCCCGTGAGTATGCTTCCCCACTTGTTCTTGTCGTTTTATTATTTCTTTTTTCAGCGCCATAAATGTGAACGTCATTAAAAACAACGCATATACAATTCTAACAGGCGCATTTGGCAGCGCTTTCAAACCTGCGAAACGGGCAACCGCATTCCGAAGGAAGTGCAAGATGTAAGCTTAACGATGAAAGAGGTTTAATTTGCATTCGCAGCTCCCTGCCAGTATATAGGAAGGAAGGTACCGTTACACCAAATGCCAAGCGTGCACGCCATTATCGCAGCACTCGCCCCCCACCACCCCTTTGTTTGTTTTTGTTTATGTTTTTGTATAAGCAGCGTCCTTCGCACAAGCAGTTCGACAATAGGTTTGAACACAGCGCTGGAAGAAGCGGTAGTTAAAGTTACTCGAAGAACCCATCTCATGTTAGTCTTTATCACGTGGTCTTCATTTTATTCAAAAGAGACCCGAAAGTCAACACCAGTCTTATTGACTATTGTACGAGGCAACGAAGCCTTTCAAAGTTCAAACGAACTCTTCTTTTGTTCACAACGAAGCCTAGATGTCAACGATTCCCTTTCAATTATGCACTCTTCGGAGTTATTTTGGTTTAGCGTGCGCTGTGTACGTGAGTTTTGCGTGTGCGTGGAACAAAACGCAAAACAAATTACCGTATCTATTCTTCCCCTTCTAAGTCATCGTGCGCGGCCTCCAGTCCGTGCGAACGTTAATGGAAAGGACACTGCCGCTGCTAGATAAGCGAACCAACGGAGTGCGAGGGGCGTGAACTGCAGGCAGTGTGTATGTCTGTGGGAGAGAGAGAGAGAGAAGCAGTTCTGTATTATAGCGGGGCGGATTCGTGACGGAGCGGCGCACTGTCAAACGAGACGGCCGCTTGGCTGCAGGAAACGCTCACACGCAGTCGCAGCGTTGACGGGGCGCCCCGCAGGGTCAAACGGAATCGAGACGGCGTCGTTCGTTTACGCAGCGTGTACACACGCGGCACAACATCCTCTCCCTCTGCTAACAAGGAAGCGCTGCAGAGGAACTAATACGCAAACTGCGGGAAATAAGAAAGGGTTGAAAACGATTGCCGAGGATACGAAGCTGTACTATGTACTCGGGGTTCGTTTACGCACGGGCTTTCTACGTAAATATTCTGCTGCGTGACTGAGCGGTGTACGCGATGAGAAGACGGAAAACGGGCGTGTATTGGAGGAGCGTTGGTTAGCTATAGGCGCCTTTACGGGAGGTGTCTACTCTCTTGGAGACGGCTTCTTTGGGGCGTATGTCTCGACCGTAGAGAGGTAATCGCGGTTGTCGAAGCTCGCGAATATTAACGAGACCATTTGTGGTGTGCGTGCGTCCACACGCATGTGTGAATGGGGGGAGGGTGAGAAGGCGCGTCTCTTTTGAATTGCTTTATTTTAGGGGCGAAGCTCCTTAAAGCGGCACCCGTTCGTCTCTCGTCGTAGTGTGTAACTAGTCTTACGTTTTGACCTGCAAGGAGGTGCCGGTGGGAGATTTCTCCTGTGCGTTGTTGAAAATTAAAAAAAAAAAAAAATTCGCAGCGTGCGCGTTAACTAAAAGCCGAATTCTCCTGTCTCTCATTCCCCATTAGCAGCCATGGGCATGTACACTGAGCACTATCTGACAAGAAAGGGTTGCTACGTTATACTCTCTGGGCGTAATCTCCTTTGTTTTAGAATGGTTTAGCGAGCGTTGGGCCGCAGTGCCATGAATACAGTGAACTAGTATATACCATGAACTCGATGTGGTTAAAGGTGGGAAGTAGACACGAAGCAAAAGCCGAATTCTCCTGTCTCTCATTCCCCATTAGCAGCCATTGGCATACATTGAGCCCTATCTCACCAGAAAGGGTTGCTACGTTATACTCGCTGGGCGTAACCTCCTTGCTTTTAGAAAGGTTTAGCGAGCGTTGGGCCGCAGTGCTATGAATACAGTGAACTAGTATATACCATGAACTCTAGGTGGATAAAGGTGCGAAGTAGACACGAAGCGCAAGCCGTAAGAAAGTGTGCGTGTGCCAACTCTCGTTTAGTCCTTGGAATGTCCGCTGGATGGCGATGATTCAATATGCGGAATATATGATGAAAAGATGCGAGATGGTGGTACTTGGAGTGTTGACTAGATGGACGAACGGACACACAGACAGATGCATGGACGGACGCACGGATGGGTGCGCGGACGGATGGACGCATGCACGGACGCAGGGGCGGATGCATGGACGAACGCAGGGACGGACGCACGGATGGACGTGTGGACGCACGAACAGACGCGCGCACGGCCGTGCGGATGGATGCACGGACGGTCACACAGACGGACGCAAGAACGAATGGACGTACGCAAGAACGAATGGACGGACGGATGCTTCGCCCCACTCTCCATTATTCACCCCTTGGATATGCTGGCATTTTTTTTCTTCACGCAAACACACATATGCAATTATCGGGACCAATAGTCACGGAAGGCTAGTTTTCGGCCCAGCGTTACAAATCAAACACAGGTTGTTGCAGAGTTTTAAGAGAACAAAATACGCGTCAAGCCTTTGCTGGCCGGACGTGAAAATGTGATGGGTGCAAAAAAGCGGAATGTTTCAAGCCACCCCTCCTTTTTTTTTTTTTTTTTGCGGTGGGGGGGGGGGGGGGGGGCGGTAGGGGACACGACGTGACACACTTGCACGACGGCACGCTCTCAATTACGAGTTTTGAGAAGAAGAAACGTAGCTCATCGCGCGATTATCTGCGTTCATTGTTTTGTTAAATACGTTGCACCCCAATATGAAGTTCCGGAGGGAGCTCGCATACTTTTCTGTCGTCCTAGACGTGGGAACACATCTCTCGAGAAACACGACACGCGCCACTTGAAGAAAGCCCCACGAAAGAGCGACGCGACCAATGAAGCCAACGGGGCTCATAAGCAAAGCCAGAATCAGCTGTAACGTAGCGAAAAGCCAACTTAACAGTTGATGAGATATTATATTTGAACATCGTCTCGGTCGAAGAGAGGCCGCGGAAACCGACCACGCCAACCTATGCGCACGTACCTCTTCCAGGGCGTCACCGACACTTTAATACCATCGTTTCCTTGCTCAGCCTTCTACGTTATAAGGATGACCGGTTCCTTGGCACTCTTTCCATATTGTTTTTACGTCGTGGCTAACGCTGAAAAATGGAGTCTGAGAAAAAGTAAGCACATTTCTTGAGACGGCGCTGCGATCAAATGTGATTACGCATATTAACATCAGATGTAAATAAATGTCCGCCCGTGTGGAACGGCTATAGTGCTTGGCTCCTCACCCGAAAAGGTCGCGGGTTCCAACCCGCGACCGCCCCGCCACGGTAGTCTAGTGGCTAAGGTACTCGGCTGCTGACCGAGTACCTTAGCCACTAGACTACCGTGGCGCAGCCACCGCAGCGCAGCCACCGCAGCGGGATCGAATCCCGGCTGCGGTGGCTGCGTTTCCGATGGAAGCGGAAATTTTGTAGGCCCGTGTGCTCAGATTTGGGTGCACGTTAAAGAACCCCAGGTGGTCGAAATTTCCGGAGCCCTCCACAACGGCGTACCTCATAATCATATGGTAGTTTTAGCACGCTGAACCCCACATATAAATCAATCAATCAATCCAACTCGTGGCCCTCTTTTTTCGAAGTGGTAGTTATTATTATTATTATTATTATTATTATTATTATTATTATTATTATTATATTTATTATTATTATTATTATTATTATTATTATTATTATTATTATTATTATTATTATTATTATTATTATTATTATTATTATTATTATTATTTCAAATTGCTGCATCCAGTTCCTGCGCATATTGCGGAATATCGACACAGACGGTAGAATATCAGCGTCGCACAAAGTATTCCACGAACACCATAACCTACCTAGCTTATTTGTAATATGTCAGCGTCATTTTCACTCATTTCACTCAATCCGTCAATTACACGGTCCAACAAAATCTTGTCACCTGCATTTGCGCACGGGCAATAGAAGTCCCAGGTCGCCCAAAATATAAGCAGTGCACAGCGTTACAAAACTGATGAATCCACCTTCCAGACCACTTCTTTAAAACACGTAAACAAGAAGACAAGGCTTATAACCACAAAAAAAAAAATGAGCGAGTCGGTCTGACAGGAGACGGCAGAGATTGTGATTTTTTCATTACTTCGTGGGACCTTACCAAACCGAGACACCCGGACCACGACAGCTGGCTGGCATACGCGACAGAACGGGACATTACGCCCTTGGAAGGACGGTTAGAAACAACGAGGCCTCCTTTGCTCGTGCTCGCACCCTCGAAGAAACTCGCGGGCTGCTCAGCAACAGGAGAGGACTGGATGGGGGACACGCTCCTACGTCTCTCTCCAGCGCCAATTTGTTTGTCCCGTTGGTGTTGGACTCAAGTCACGCAAGAAAAAAAAATAAACAAAACGAACCAAAACTTCTCCTGTAAACCACGAACGAAGGTCTCGGCAAAATAAACGCGTTCCCGAAAGCCGTTATGTAGCTATATGCACACCCTGCGCGGGTGCTATGTCTGTATGTATATTCTAACGGTACCCGCTGCCGCGCTGTCAATGACAAGACGTGGCGGCGTTTCGGCCCCCTCCCTCCTTTTCCATACGCCAAGTGACGACAGCGCGAGCGCGTGGCTTTGCCTGCGAAAGCCGAGGCCCGGGGCGCAGAGAGCTACGGGTGCGCGGCTCTCTGGGCGCTGTTCTTCGAGGGTGAGGAGATGCTTAGCGCACGCGGCCTTCTATATATAGAGGACGAGGAGACGGCCGGCGACAGGGCGCAGGTTTTTCGAAGGCCCCGCGCATGCGACGGGATGGAGTTGGACAGGGATGAGGTGATAGAGAGAGGGAGAGAAACTGCATCTGGTGGCCCCCGACGCGCAGGCTGTGAAAGAGGGACGATAATGAGGTGTAATAGTATACATATGGAAGCGTCACCAGCGCTTGCAGCGAGGAATTTTGGCGTCATCGGGAATGGCGAGAGAGAGAGCGATAAAATTTCTTTCGTAATGAGCCCCCGTTCGAGTCTTCACCGCTGAAAACGAGAAGGCCGCAGGATAGTGACGTATGCGTGTGAACAAAGATAGTAGAGCAGGCAAGCACCTATACAGGAACATTAGGACAAAGGGTCATGACGACGATCCCTGTTTTCATTTTACCTTATATTTTATTTCACCCGAAACCAGCCCACTCCGACGTTCTTTATACATCGTACACCAAGCACGCGGTTTGGAGGATGGCAACACGATTGCCGCGTGCCTTCCCGCGACACAGATAATATAGAGGAGATCAGAAAGTCGAATTTCTGCCTTCATTCCAGCTGCCGTTTCGCAGTTGCCTTTCCTTTTTTTTTTTTTTTTTCGCTAGCCCTTTTCTTTGAAACTGCCGCTTGTATACCATAGATTCTCTCCAGCTGGTACTAACCAGCTCGGCCCATGCAAACAAGTGAACGCGTTCTGCTGCATCTTTTTTTTTTCTAAAGAAGCGCGATGCGAATACTCGTAAGTCTCATGACTTGACTTGGACTCGACATTCGCACTCGCTATGTCTCACAGGTCCTGGAGTGCTCCGCCACGGTCACGAACGACCGTGCGGACTAGGAACGGCCCACTACATGTTAACCTTAAATCGTGAAACTTCTTCAGATACTGCATGTGTTTCTAACATCGGGAGGTCTGTCGCGTTTGGAGAGAGTGCCCACAACTGTAACCATCGGATTTCTGGGAAAACGGGTAATTGTGTGCGACGCTTGCGAACGTTTGAAGAAATGCGCCGCAGAAGACATCCCACGTTCGGAGCGTGGACTCCCGATTCTCTAGCCAGGTCCTTGCGGTGTCTTCCAGGTAGAAGTACACACGACGGAGCTTTTCTTCGTTGTCCCAGTGGTTGAGGGCGGCCACACGGTCGTATGTTTCTAGCCAGGTTTCCGGGTCTTCAAACGATGAGCCATGGAACGTTGGTGGTTCCCTGGGTTGATGAATGACGATCACGGGCTGGGACGCTCCGGTTGTCATTGTTGCTGCAGTCGAGGTCATGGTCTTGGTCTTCCGCGCCTTGTCTTGTAGCAGGCCGTACTCCGGTGGGAGGCCTTGCTGTCGGCGGCTCGTTCACTGCTCTTCGTTGGCGTCGGTGTGTTCTCCGCGAAGGGGGCTGGGTTCACGGCTTGACGGGGGCGTCCGGTACATGAACGAAGCAGCACCTCCACCAGATGTCACGGGGTCGTGACGTGGCCAAAGACAGAAAACTTCGTGTTGGGATTAAACTGTTTATTTGGGCGAACCTGTGCCCGGTAAAGGGAAAGTCTAATTACAGCAGCAGTCTTGCACAGATAGCAGTCTCGAAGTGATAGCGGCGAACGCAGCGTCGGCCTTCGATCAACAACTGACAAGCGGCGAAGCGCGTCGGCATTTATACCCTTGCCGTCGAATGTTCTAGCGTTATCGCTGGCGGTGGCGTAGGTTCCAGAACAATCTGTACCATTCGCACAGTGGGCGTGATCTTATCGAAATAATCTACTACAGTCCGGAACCTTCTCGAAACCTGCAGGCGCGGTTCGCGCCGAGAATGGTGTGGTGTTTCGGAACGATAACAAAAACTTGTGAAATGGAACGTGGCAATATTTCAAGCCCCCCCCCCCTCCTTTTTTTTTTTTGCGGTGGAGGAGGGGCGGTAGGGTACATGACATGGCACACTTGCACGACGGCACGCTCTCAATTACGAGTTTTGAGAAGAAATACAGCTCATCGCGCGATTATCTGCGTTCATTGTTTTGTTAAATACGTTGTACCGCAATATGAAGTTCCGGAGGGAGCTCGCATACTTTTTCTGTTGTCCTAGACGTGGGAACACATCTCTCGAAAAACACGACACGCGCCACTTCAAGAAAGGCCTATGAAAGAGTGACGCGACCAATGCAGCCAACGGGGCTCATAAGCAAAACCAGAATTCGCTGTTACATAGCGAAAGGTTAACGCCAACTTAACAGTTGATGATGATATGTTATATTTGAACATCGTCTCGGTCGAAGAGAGGCCGCGGAAACCGACCACGACCAGGCCAACCTTTGCGCACGTACCTCTTCCAAGGCGTCACCGACACTTTAATACCATCGTTTCCTTGCTCAACCTTCTGCGTTATAAGGATGACCGGTTCCTTGCCACTCTTTCCATTTTTTTTACGTCGTGGGTAAAGCTGAAAAGTGGAGTCTGAGAAAAAGTAAGTACATTTTTTGAGACGGCGCTGCGATCAAATGTGATAACGCATATTAACTTAAGGTGTAATTAAATGTCCGCCCGTGTGGAACGGCTATGGTGCTTGGCTGCTGACCCGAAAAGGTCGTGGGTGCCAACCCGCGACCGCCCCGCCACGGTAGTCTAGTGGCTAAGGTACTCGGCTGCTGACCGAGTACCTTAGCCACTAGACTACCGTGGCGCAGCCACCGCAGCGCAGCCACCGCAGCGGGATCGAATCCCGGCTGCGGTGGCTGCGTTTCCGATGGAAGCGGAAATTTTGTAGGCCCGTGTGCTCAGATTTGGGTGCACGTTAAAGAACCCCAGGTGGTCGAAATTTCCGGAGCCCTCCACAACGGCGTACCTCATAATCATATGGTAGTTTTAGCACGCTGAACCCCACATATAAATCAATCAATCAATCCAACTCGTGGCCCTCTTTTTTCGAAGTGGTAGTTATTATTATTATTATTATTATTATTATTATTATATTATTATTATTATTATTATATTATTATTATATTATTATTATATTATTATTATTATTATTATTATTATTATTATTATTATTATTATTATTATTATTATTATTTCAAATTGCTGCATCCAGTTCCTGCGCATATTGCGGAATATCGACACAGACGGTAGAATATCAGCGTCGCACAAAGTATTCCACGAACACCATAACCTACCTAGCTTATTTGTAATATGTCAGCGTCATTTTCACTCATTTCACTCAATCCGTCAATTACACGGTCCAACAAAATCTTGTCACCTGCATTTGCGCACGGGCAATAGAAGTCCCAGGTCGCCCAAAATATAAGCAGTGCACAGCGTTACAAAACTGATGAATCCACCTTCCAGACCACTTCTTTAAAACACGTAAACAAGAAGACAAGGCTTATAACCACAAAAAAAAAATGAGCGAGTCGGTCTGACAGGAGACGGCAGAGATTGTGATTTTTTCATTACTTCGTGGGACCTTACCAAACCGAGACGCCCGGACCACGACAGCTGGCTGGCATACGCGACAGAACGCGACATAACGCCCTTGGAAGGACGGTTAGAAACAGCGATGCCTCCTTTGCTCGTGCTCGCACCCTCGAGGAAACTCGCGGGCTGCTCAGCAACAGGAGAGGACTGGGGGGGACACGCTCCTACGTCTCTCTCCAGCGCCAATTTGCTTGTCCCGTTGTTGTTGAACCAAACTCGCGCAAGAAAAAAAATAAACAAAACGAACCAAAACTTCTCCTGTAAACCACGAACGAAGGTCTCGGCAAAATAAACGCGTTCCCGAAAGCCGTTATGTAGCTATATGCACACCCTGCGCGGGTGCTATGTCTCTATGTATATTCTAACGGTACCCGCTGCCGCGCTGTCAATGACAAGACGTGGCGGCGTTTTGGCCCCCTCCCTCCTTTTCCGTACGCCAAGTGACGACAGCGCGAGCGCGTGGCTTTGCCTGCGAAAGCCGAGGCCCGGGGCGCAGAGAGCTACGGGTGCGCGGCTCTCTGGGCGCTGTTCTTCGAGGGTGAGGAGGTGCTTAGCGCACGCGGCCTTCTATATATAGAGGACGAGGAGACGGCCGGCGACAGGGCGCAGGTTTTTCGAAGGCCCCGCGCATGCGACGGGATGGAGTTGGACAGGGATGAGGTGATAGAGAGAGGGAGAGAAACTGCATCTGGTGGCCCCCGACGCGCAGGCTGTGAAAGAGGGACGATAATGAGGTGTAATAGTATACATATGGAAGCGTCACCAGCGCTTGCAGCGAGGAATTTTGGCGTCATCGGGAATGGCGAGAGAGAGAGGGATAAAATTTGTTTCGTAATGAGCCCCCGTTCGAGTCTTCACTGCTGAAAACGAGAAGGCCGCAGAATAGTGACGTATGCGTGTGAACAAAGAATGTAGAGCAGGCGAGCACCTATACAGGAACATTTGGACAAACGGTCATGACGACGATCCCTGTTTTCATTTTACCTTATATTTTATTTCACCCGAAACCAACCCACTCCGTCGTTCTTTAAACATCGCACACCAAGCACACGGTTTGGAGGATGGCAACACGATTGCCGCGTGCCTTCCCACGACACAGATAATATAGAAGAGATCAAAAAGTCGAATTGCTGCCTTCATTCCAGCTGCCATTTCGCAGTTCTCTTTCTTTCTTTTTTTTTTTCGCTAGCCCTTTCCTTTGAAACTGCCGCTTGTATCATAGGATTCTCTCCAGCTGGTACTAACCAGCTCGGCCCATGCAAACAATGTGAACGCGTTCTGCTGCATCTTTTTTTTTTTCTAAAGAAGCGCGATGCGAATACTCGTAAGTCTCATGACTTGACTTGGACGTCGACATGTCCGCAGCTCGCTATGGCGTCACAGTGTCCTGGAGTGCGCCGCCACGGTCACGGAACGCGGACAGACGGCGCGGAGACCACGGAGGAAAAAATTGGCCCCGCATCTGCATGTTAATCTGCAAATGTTGCCGAAAGACGATAGTCTTGCGTGTGGAGAGAGTGCACATTTATTTGATGTTCTGCGCAAGAAAATCGGTGAATGGTATTGTGGAGGCGCTGCGTTAGAGTGTCTCGAGCATGCAGCGGGGGCGAACGAGCGCATCAAGTTACGTCACACGTGAGACATGAGCGCCATCTGGCAGTTTTCTGGGAAAACGAAGCGCTTGGCTCTGAGAGGGGTGTGCGCGCCCGTCTCGGAGGTGATAAGGTGTAGAACGCAAGGCGACGGGTAGGTGCCACAGCCGTCTCGTCTTAGGAAAGCGTTGGAAACACTCGCCTTTTCGTGCAAGCGTTGCATGGTCAGTGCAGCGTGATAAGCGCTACAGTCCTTAGAATTACTTATGTATGCCTTTTCTAGTAAAAGGCGCACATGCAGAATATATACGTTTTGTTATGGTGCACCAGACACGCACAATAATTGATTTTAATGGACAATTTCACAAGTATGAACACTAAATCTTGAGCAGCATTGGTGGGCGCTGCGGATGGGGTCGGCCGTTTCAAGTACCCGGTGCCGTTAAGAGTGGACAAACAGACAAATGTACAGACAGACAGACAGACAGACAGACAGACAGACAGACAGACAGACAGACAGACAGACAGACAGACAGACAGACACCAACATTTTTGCGTCGAAGGTCCCCAAGAAAGACTATCGTCTTTAAAAAAGGAGCAACGGTAACGACGTGGGCCAAGCGCCATTCTCCTCTCTACGACGCGTCTTTTCATAATCCTCGGCGGCCTTGCACAAGGGTGCGGCGGCGGGACGATGTAGTACGTACCAAACACAGAAAAAGACCCGCGATAAAGAACTGTACAGGAAGGGAACGCACTCACACACACCGGCGCAAGGACATTGGCGCACTCGCGCTAACTTGGCCTCCTCCGCCCTCGCTGACGCGTAAAAAGAGCCGCCGGGCTGCTTCGTCCGCGAAACAAGGCCCGATTCATGGCTGCCGCATCCTACGCACACGTGAGAATGCGTAGGGGTGTGCTGCTTCCAGGAACAATTACGCGGTCCCACACTGGTTTCCTGTTGTCGCTTGCAGCGGCGGTGGCTGCAACAGCGAGGGCGGCTAAAACCACACGAAGGCTAAGCTTGCCAGATGCCAAACGTCAACGCATCGAGATTATGTGTCACCCCCTTCTCCAGTCTTCACGCCCCAACGACGGTAACTCCGATCGTCGACCTCTAACCGATTTCCGTTCACGCCTCTGTTGTCAGTCGGGGTGTCACAGCTGACCGACGTAACATGTTACGAAACGATCTGGCTGCGATATGCAGAGGTCTCACGTTCTGCGATCCATAATTTGGATTCCTTGTCATCAGCGATGTCCCCTTACGCTGGCTGTACAGCTTATAGTTTCGCACTTATCTATGTGCTCTCCCGTGAAACGTTGCCGGAGTACTATGAACAATCATATGTGTCGTTAAGTCACTGTTACATTGTCGCAACCACTTTCGATCAGCTTAACGCCATTGTACACTGACGAGAGGTGACATCACAATGTCTTTATTATTATTATTATTATTATTACTATTATTATTATTATTATTATTATTATTATTATTATTATTATTATTATTATTATTATTATTATTATTATTATTATTATTTTGTTGTGCGTGGCATGAACAAGATTATACCCACCAAATAAAAAAAATAGCAGAAAGGTAGAAAAAATAGAAAATAGTAGAAAAGGTAAAGAGACTACAAAACATTCTTCTTGTCCTGTAACATAGTCCTTAGTCAAACCGATACGTGAAAATATGTTATAGGTCCTCTGTATAATTCACGGTAGGGGCGTAGCAAGAAAAAAAATTTGAGAAGGAAATAAATCTTCTGCCTCAAGTGTTCTCTTCCCCCCCCCCCCTGGCCACAATTATCCACTCTCGTACTTACTGGCGAGCCGATTTTCATTTCCCGCGAAAGCTTCTTACTGTCTTTCCAACCCTCGCACGAACGAATGTATCAGTATACAGTCCAGTCATTCTCACTACTATTGCCGATTTAGCCAATAACACTGTTCTCTTTTGTTTCTTTCCTATTTTTTATACCCGGATTCGCGTCGAGAGAATGCAAGAGCACGGAAGTGCTTCTGTGCATATACAGTCAACGCCAAAGGTGAGTAGGTACCAAGCTTATATGAGGTCCCGAAGAAGTCATTCCCCAGTTTTCATTGAAAAAAAAATGGAATAAATCAACGAAAAGGTACAAATTCTGCCAGCCTCACTGTCCACAGAACATCACACGGTTCACAAACACCTGTGGCAGTCTGGAACGACACAATACCCGCATCTCATGGCTATATTAGTCAAATATACGCCGCGCGAGCAAGCGGACGTTGCTACAAATACGAATGCTTCGTTTTAGGCAAGCTATACATGCAAATGCACGCACGCGCTACGCGAAAGATGTATCAGCGTTTCTGGTGACGTCATCGCGAGTGCCCCGATCCACGTGCTATCCGGAGCGAAAGTTTGTCGTTTACGAGACGTTACCGCAACGGCCAGACATCGCTCGAGAACGAAAGGGCAAAACAAAGACGGATGCTTACACGTGCATCTTTGCATGATTATATCGGAAGAAAAAAAAAAACTCGTGAGTAGAACAAAAGGCGTACTAGCAAGCCAGTTTATACAAAATGAGCATCACCATTACCATAACGCCATCATATCGATAAAAAAAAAGTTTTGTAACTGTCAGAGCTAAATGAATTCAACAGGCAATCAGGTCAATGAAGAGATAGAGGACATTATTTGTTGTCGTTAACATAAGGACATTATTTGTGACATAAACTGAAATGTTGTAGCTGAAATGTAGTGCACAATCACCTGAATCATTTTCATCGCTGTTGGAAATTCATTTAGAGGCATTGCAATAAATCCTGTGCTATCTTCGCCGAAATAAAGGTTGAAACAGTGTATCGCGCATGTGCTCCCAAATTGCTACATGTGCTTAACCGCCTGCACCTGTATATCAATGTTACCGTTGATGTTATCGTGCTAAGTAGTTTTTTCAGTGAAACACATGTGCATTGTTCATTTATTGCTTTATACTGTTATATCGTTATTTTTCTTTCCTTTTCATCTTTGCGATATGAAGTGTTATTTGCTCTGTACGCCCTCTCCTGTATAGGCCTCAATAGGCCCACAGTATTGAATAAATAATAATAATAATAAAGAACAACTTTTCTGTCAGTGGGATCCAAACTCACAACCTTCAAAAGAGGTGACGAGAACACTAAGGAGTATAGCGCAAAAGACAACCAGCGCAGGAAAGCAAGCAACGGACTACTTCAGTGTTCGTGGATAGCCATCTAGCCCAACCGTCTGTCCTGGTAAGGGCCACGGCAACTCGAGGGATGGGGCTGAAGAGGGGGTTGTAAGTGCCCACTGAGTGCCCATTTTAGCGCTCGCTGATTGGATAAAAGTGGAGTGGCAGCAATCGTCACCAGCAGCTCTTGAGCCTAATCCGATCGGTACGCACCTGCGCTGGAGATCACAAAGCCACCACGCCTATGAAGTACTGTTTAACTTTCCACCATAAGGAGCAATTCCTTTTATCTTTTTAATGCGTACTGACTCTCATGTTCTTTCTTTCATCATCAATTTTTTCATGTTTTCAACTTCAATTAACACTTCCGCCTCCCTGAAATGAAGGTAGCCCTGTGTGCGGCAGCTCTTAGCTTGCAACCTTCCTATTTTCCTCTTCGGACTGTGTAAGCGTGCGTTTAAATAAGTCGAGCATACTATAATAACATTTACTTGATATTTATTACCCCAATACTGGGCCTGCAACATATTACTCATACAACATTTAACGATGACCTAATCAAAGCCATCCTTACACAATACAGTAGAAGAAGTAAGAATGACAATCGAGTTCACGTCCGATGCATGATCCAGGACTTATCAGGAAACTCGGGACATGATAGCGTATGTTGATTCGCGTTGCGATGTGCAAGCTTTCACAACATCCCCCAAGTTTTGAGGTTGTGCATGGTGTCCTTGCCTTAGAGACAGTTGCTCTGTGACTAAACCCCCCTCTTCACCATCTTTCATTCCATTTCATTTCAAGAATCTCTTCCCCTCCCGTAGGAAGTAGAGCTCGACGCCCAGTGACGTTGCGAGGGTGCTGCCGATCCAGCTGTATACGTATCGCCCACGACCTAAGGAATGACTCTGCGCCGCGTAGCGATGAGGCCGTTGTGCACGTACATGACGCCAAGCAACCGTTCACGCAAGCAGGCTCGGCGCAACTACACTGCGACATCGCCTCTCGCTGAACACCCACCCGCACTCGGTTCGAGCGTCGGAATCGGGTCTCGATAGCTATTGCTACGACCACATCGAATACGAATCAAATAGTACAAAGTAATAGTCAAACCGAACCGTATATCGAATTAGAATTGGGAGGTTTTAGGTAGCCGGCGGATCGAGCCTTGCATAATTTACAGGCAATTGCCTCGCCCGGTTTCCTCTTTGCTAACTGTATCTAATGTCCTTTCGTTTGTTTGCTTTTTAACTAAGCACGAACAGGCTCTTAAAAAAATATTGCGCATAGCGCGACGTAAGCCTGCATAAGCAGGCGGCCTCTGTGCTATTTCACATGCAGTATAGAGGAGATTAATTGTTGTCTTCGACTTCAGGATATTAATTGTGACATAAACTGAAATGTTGTAAGCTAAAGAACACCCTTTTTCTCAGTGGGATCGAAACTCACAACCTTCGACAGAGGTGACGGTCCCACACATCTCCAGTACTTTCACCATGCGCGGACGTGCGAAGGAGTTGGCGGTTGTCGAAGGTGACAGCGTGATTGATATCGTGCTTCCGCGTGGTTCTTGGGGCGGTGACCTGGGGCGAGGTGGCGACCTTGAATGGAAGCCAATTGGTCGAGACTGAGCAACGGCGCAGACATCGAAGCCCAAATTGCTGAGTTCTTCACAATCGACTGTACCAAGCAAACCTGAAGCACTCGCGAATCGACGTGGCCGTTGGTGGGAAGAGCAGGTGTAATTGCTTCGATTTTCCGCCAGACGATTCGCGTAATTTCAGACAGCGGTGAATAGTGCCGACGAGAGGTCAGTCCATTTTCGCAGGAGAACGGCGCAGCGGTGTTCGGCAATCGAGTGAATGATCTTGAAATACGCCTGCTTTTGACCAGTTCAAAACGCCGGCATTCCTGGATAATTTCTTCGACGGTCGCGCAGTTCCGGCACATTAGCAGGTTGAACGCATTGTCCATTATTTCCTTGAGGACGTGGCCAACCTTATCAGAGTCCGCAATGTCATTGTCGACTTTAAGACATAGAGCCCGCACGTCCTGTATATATAAGAGATATACGGCTCTGTGGACGTCTGAGCACGTATAGACAACTCCTTCTTTGCAGCCGCCTTTCGACCAATGGGCTTCCCAATTAAGTCGCGAAGCTTCTTTTTGAAGGTGTCCCAACTGCCGATATCCTCCTTATGGTTCTCGTACCAGACATTGCCCATGCCTTTCAGGTAAAACAGCACGTTGGCCAGCATGAGAGTCCGGTCATATCGGTTGAGCGCACTGGTACGTTCATATCAGCTATCCAGTCATCGACATCAACTTTGTCCTTACCGCAGAACGTTCATGGATGCTTCCGATGCGCCAGCACGTACGTGGGTGGAGGTGAGGCCGGTGGAGGCGTTGCCGAGGCCGATGGAGAGAAGGCCGTGGGACTTCGTTACCCAGCACCTTCACAAATTTGTTACGGGAATTACAAACACACAGAAGAGAGAAACGAGTGTATTTCCAATACTTACAGGTTGGTGTGCCAACATCTCTCTCTCTCTCTCTCTCTCTCTCTCTCTCTCTCTATATATATATATATATATATATATATATATATATATATATATATATATATATATATATATATATATATATATATATATATACATATATATATATGTGTGTGTGTGTGTGTGTGTGTGTGTGTGTGTGTGTGTGTGTGTGTGTGTGTGTGTGTGTGTGTGTGTGTGTGTGTGTGTGTGTGTGTGTGTGTGTGTGTGTGTGTGTGTGTGTGTAATATTACGCCGTCAACGCTAATCGAGAACTTTCATTCCATAATAGATCACTCATAGCCGATGACGTCACTTTGGCATGCTTTAACAGCTATAATTCGTTTTCAACGATCAGTCTTGAGTGCGCATACTTTCTCGCTCCCACCCACTCATTTCCAGTACTTTCACCATGCACGAACGTGCGAAAGGAGTTCGCGGCTGTCGAAGGTTGAACGAATAATGGGCGCTCGGGCATAATGCAACGACACGGAGCACAAGTCGGCATTACTGTGCGACGAATGACTTCGGCAGAGCCTTCCGTGGGACTATGCAAAGTGAAAAGCCGGGCAATGCGGGGGAGTCTTGGGCGATTACGCTGGCGTATACGCCGAGCGGCGGTGCGCCCTCGTGACGGGCCAAGGTTGAACGATGGCGGGTCCCGCTCTCATCGTGCAGCTCGCGGTCCGCTTCCGACGCGCGCCCAGCAAGTGGGTCGCCCAAAAGGAACGATGTGAAAGACGAAGCGGCGCCACTGCTGGGCCGTTGACACTGCTGCTCTGCAGAACATAGGGAGTGCCATGAGGAGAACGCGTGGGAAGAGCCAAACTTACTATTGCATCTACAGGAAGTTCTGTGGTATGCACTATTAAGTCAACGTATACCATCCCGAGACCTGAAAGCAGCTGATCGACGTATTTGCTTCGCAAGGCTGCGCTTATTGTCGCATTGGCTAAACACATGTCACATTCTTGTATTCGTACCAATAAAAAATCTGAAATCTGAAATCTGAAATTGAAGAGAGAGAGAGAGATAAAGATGCAAGGAAGGACAGGGAGGTTAACCAGACGCACGTATTGATATGGGGCTGAATTCGCAAAGCTTTTCGTTCCCAACAGCCAATTGTGACTGTAGGTTGCACCACGTCCGCTGGTCGCGGGTTCAAATCCCGGCTGCGGTGGCTGCATTTCCGATGGAGGCGGAAATGTTGTAGACCCGTGTGCTCAGATTTGGGTACATGTTAAAGAACCCCAGGTGGTCGAAATTTCCGGAGTCCTCCTACTACCGCGTCTCTCATAACCATATGGTGGTTTTGGGACGTTAAACCCCACAAATCAATCAATCAGGTTGCACCACTTGACAATAATGAATTCTCAAGTTGATATGATTGATAAGTCACATCATCAGTGTCAAGCGTGGTCCACTGCACGTGTAACCATGCACTGCTTCGCACAAATCGCGCCCGCTTGTCAGGTGAACCGTCTGATGAGACCACGCGCACAACGCAAACAATACCATTTTATGATGGAACGAACGCTATCACGATAACACTCGAATATTCGATGTCACACGTATAAAAGCTGACATTTTTCTTCCGCTGATCAGATTAGCCACAGCCGACGTCTGTGCTTGCCGTTCTCGCTGCTGTTACGTTTCGCCCGGCGATTCGTCTGGGCAGACGCCATTGTGCGTAAGCTGGTCTGTTAGGATGCTTCCTACACCATCGGCACCCAGTCTGCAAGACGCTGTCCTGTAGATGTTCCGGGTAGCAGTCGGGTTTCAACGAAAGCTTCCCGATGCAAGCCTTTTGTTGAGCGGGCTCGAGCAGCGCAGGACGGCGCCACTGTGGCTGGTCTCATTAAGTCAACCTCTCGACTCGGCTATTGTCATCTACGCGAGGCCATCGCAAAGCACCATCAGTCCGGAAGCGTGGGAATACTTCGAAGAAGCCGTTATATCGAGCGTCTGGACTGCCATGTTCGCGAGAGTTCTGGAAGCCTGTAGCTGAAAGCAGCCATGGACCGCTGCTGACGTTCGTGTGAGCGGCCATCTCCCCGAAGGAGCACAACTTTCCCTCTCCAGACTCTACCTCCTCGCCCTGCGCTGCCTCCAAGGCGTGGGCCAGGTGCGTCATTGTGTGGTGCGCTCGTGCTACCATTGGACCTTTTCGCCCAGCCGAGTGGTGCAATATCGGCACCCTTTCTGGTGGATGGATCACTGAGACTGCGTCACCTGATTTGTGGCGAGAGTGCTCACCGCCTTCTTCGGAACTCCGTGTAAGGAGATTGCGGGCTATAAAAGTCGAAGCATTTTGTAAATAAGAGCTGAATCATGAGCTGAATGTTTGTACATAGCTGATTTTCTGCTGAATCTCTGTACAGTTCCATCTTTCGACAATCATGTAAATAAATGTTCGTTCGATCTCTCTGACGAACGCGTCTCCTCACTGGCGAAGATCGGCTATGCGGACGACGGCGGAAAGCCAGCTACCCTAAAGAGAACCCGCCGTATACCTGCCATCGAACCTTAGAGCCCTTCGCAATCGCACTGATGCCACCAGTGCGACGAGCGGGTAGTTCATATTATATGGGCACCTGCTCACTCCTCCCTCCCCGGTAAAGAAATCGCGCACGACCTGGCTCGAGAACTGGCCGGCCGAACAGGTGCAGTGCGATGTCCGGGGACGCTGAGGGACCGCATGGTTAGTTATGAAGAGATCAGAAAACGCTACAGGCTAGGAAGGGTCCGATTCCCCCCGGCACATACCTCGCTGAACAAGCAGCAGGCGACGGCATGGCACCTCTTACAAACCAACACTTTCTCGAACCCAGTGACTTATCACTACATCTACCCAGAGATATACTCAGATTTGTGTAACTTCTGCAATCAAAGGGCGGATTTCATTCATATACTGTGGTCTTGCCCCTCAGTGACAGAGCAATATAAAAAGTACAGCAATGGAGAACAGTGGGAGACCGCACTGCTAAGCGCAGACCCAGAAGTGCAACTCGACGTTCTTCGGCGAGCCGAGGATACCACCAGAGCGCAAGGACTTATGGCCGCCACATAGGCGAAGGAGACAATTATTCCAAATCTTGCCGTTTCTTTTTCTTGAATGAATTTATTTCCTCTTCAACAACACATGGAATTCCGAGTAACATATTACAACATTTAGGGGAACATGTATCTTTAGTAATCTAGTTGTGTACTTTCTCAAGTCATCCATTTGTTCCCACACCATTGAGATGTTCCAAAACAAGATTGTTACCAAGGTCTTCCACTACTTTGGTGGTAGGTGGTATTATTTATAAAGTATATTTCATTAAACAACGTTACAGTAGAGCGATATTTATAAGTATGCAAGGAACGGCAAATGAAACAATAACAATCGAAAATAATTAGTCAAACGATCAGTAAAATCATTGTGACTAATGCGTTAGATTGAAGATCATTTCAATGAAGATTGGATTGAGTTACACGACTGAGTTGTATTTGTGCTTAAAGTACATCGCGGATAGTCAAGAAATAAAACGTGACTGCGCGTCGAACGTCATACATACATACATACATACATACATACATACATACATACATACATACATACATACATACATACATACATACATACATACATACATACATACATACGTACGTACGTACATACATACATACATACGACCTAGCGGCACTGCGTGGAAATTTCAAGCCGCTGACATAAATAAGTAAATAAACAAATAAATAAATCCCGATCACAAATGATGATTGATTGATTTGTGGGGTTTAACGTCCCAAAACCACCATATGATTATGAGAGACGCCGTAGAAGAGGGCTCCGGAAATTTCGACCAGCTGGGGTTCTTTAACGTGCGCCCAAATCTGAGCACACGGGCCTACAACATTTCCGCCTCCATCGAAAATGCAGCCGCCGCAGCCGGGATTTGAACCCGCGACCTGCGGGTCAGCAGCCGAGTACCTTAGCCACTAAACCACCGCGGCGGGGCAATCCCGATCACAACACATTCAGTTCAAATACACGTGATGGTCATTTTCGTCACAGCATGCGAGGCCTTGCATGCTCCGTTGCCCCTTCACTTTCATGAGCAAGCTTATACCACTTATTCCGAAGAACGCAACGTCTTCCTTCTTTTTTTTTCGTTTTTTTTTCCTGCGCTCTTTGCGAATATCACCGTTCGCCATTAACGCACCCAACTGTTTCGAATTCCGCGTTAGTCGAATTTCCCGTTTCACTCTCCGCTGGTCATGTGGAGCGTCTAGCCGTCTACAGGGAAGCGTGCAGCAATGGCGCAACCCGTTGAAGCCGGCCGCACACACGCCGTCTGCCTGTCTTCGGATAACTCTTTAGAGGACAAATAACCCTACGAAGCAGGTTAATGGCGGCCGTGGACGGGGGCTCCCATTACTACCCTGCGGGCGGCCCTTTCATCGTCTATTTTAGGCCGGACGCGCGGCATCGGTGTGCAAGGCCGTTGACCCCACACTTGCTCTTGATGAAGACGTCATGCCCGCTAACCTATAATTCAATAAGTTTCGGAAGTCATATACGTTACAGCGCAGTCGTAACGGTGCAGACAGTTAAAAGTACGTGATCACGTAGGTGACAAACGCGTGTTTTTCTTGTACGCAGGGTTATACGTATGAACACATCACGTACTGTAAACATGTACAAGGCGACGAGCCTGTATACGCTACGCACACAAAATAAATGAGCTCGTCGATTGTTACACAGTCAAGGAGAGGCAAGGAGGGGGTTTCGAATTCTCTACTGAAAATATTCAATGTTGTGTGTGCATATATACACGCAAGCATACAAACATACGCACGAACATACATAAAGTCTGTTTGAGCCCCCTCCCCTTCCTCAGCTGAAAAAAAAAAGAAAATCCTGGCTACGTTAGTGAACTCCTCGTAGCGCATCGCGCTGTCATTCCTTTTGTGTGCGGACGAAAGCGTGACACAGGAAAACGAAAGCGAGTACACTACCCCGCCGCGTATTTAAAGGGTCTGCGAATCGCACCGGCTTGAAGTCCTCGCTAGGCAAGCTGCCAACATCCGTGGAACCCACATGGCTCCACCGCGTGGACCTTTTGAGACTAAGTTTAACCCGCAACTCGGCTTAAAACCTGGCTGGTTTCTTCAGGAGAATGCGTCGGTTCTTATTGGTGGCCATCATCATCACCATTTTGATCTCCACCTGGCATGACTCCACTCGCTGAAGGGGCACCAGTCGGGAAGGGAAAGGACAGGAGCACCCCCTAAATTCTCGTCTGCCCCCATTTTACCCTGACCATATCAAGCGTAATTATAACGCGACGCACAGGTTGTCCGCATTTCTGCTCCCCCTCGAAACGACTCACTTGTGCCTGCATCCCCAGCCATAAATCATGGCGCAGCCCCATAGCAAAGCCCTCTACCATGTTCCGCAAACAACGCGGCCCTGTGCTCGCTGCTGCCACGTTGTAACACCCGCGAACATCTTAATCTCATCTGCCCACCTAGTTTCCTTTCTCACCCTAACGCATTTGCCTTAAGCATGGCATTACCACCTACCGGTAGTAACATAATACAAGTATACAGTCTACAGTTCTCACGTATCGAAACGCGTCAACGTGCTTTCATCGCCCCCGGTTAGTGTCATAATGCTCCTCTGATCGCTCACACCAGAGCCAATACTAACTTGAATGAGCAGAAACGTAGCAACATGACGTGGTAACCTCGAGCAATTAGTTGTGCATGCCAGTTATCATAGTTAATGTCTCGACATCGCACATCAATCTAGGACGACTATGTACACGTTCACCTCTCATTATTTTCTTATTTCTATTTCAGCATTCAATGTAAGCCACCTCCTTGACATATGCCAAAAGTACACGTTCGTTCGTTCATTCATTCATTCATTCATTCATTCATTCATTCATTCATTCGTCCATTGATTCATTCAGACAAAAGAAATTGCCTAGGTTGAAGTGAATAAAGGCACCGCCCCCTGACTAAGGTCCTTTTATAACATAAAACATAAACGACGCAACACAAACACGTTTTGTTGAAGTGGTAACGGTCTCTGTCGTCACTTATAATGAGCGCTTTCTTTTTTCTCTAGGCAAAGCCTAAGCAACTCAACACCAGTGTCGCACGGTGAACTGCTGATCCCAATCAAACCCCATCGGTACCAAACTTCTGAACCACGACGGGCTCCCTTTCATACCTTACGTAAGGAAGCCAATCACAATTGGGAAATTCGATCCGGATCAGGCCGGATAGCGACCAAAAGGGACCACGTGACAGCGTTAAATGATCATTGCAAAGTGGCAAAAAATAAAATAACGGTTTCTGCAGCAATTGCAGAGATACAAAGAGCAGATGATGAGTGCATAGATATGAGTGCAGATGAGTGTACAGATACAATGCACTCATCTGCAATCTGAGCGATGAGTGCAGATGAGCGCATGGATAAAAACATTCGATTACGCAAGTCGCAGCATTCCATAGCATCAATTACCATAATGTACGCAAGTTATTTGTTTTGCGCAACTTTTCCTCGCATTCGTAGGAAGTGAAAGCACGTGCCAGCTTACATTCGAAGCGCTTGATTCAACACACACTCACAAAAACAAAAACAACGTCGTAATCATGACGGAGGAGGTTACACATATAAGCATTAGCTATACACGCAGTCAAAAGGTTTGCCCGACCTCGCCTTTGCGAGCATCATGTCACAGATTTGCCTGCTGACCCCGGCGACCTGGGTGGGAAGGAATGGACTTTTTCCTTATATGCTTTTCCTCCCATTACATCATCTCTTCTGCGGACGACCGACCGACTTGCGGAGATGCACAATGGCGCGCATCATCATCGACTGGGGCATTTCATGCGCACACGACGAAAGACAACCACGCGCGCGATTTCGGCTTCGCGGAAAGTCGGCCCTTCCGCTCGTCGGAGTGAGACGATCGGGGACAGTCGTCAAGAAAGAAAAAAAAAAAAGCCGTAACGAAGAGACGACCGCAGTCTTCACGGCGTGGCGCTGAGCCGTGCTCCCAATTAGGGCTGCAGAAGTTGCTTCTTTTCCTTTCCTCGACCTCTCCCTCTCTCTCTTCATGGCGATTATAACCGTGTTCTCGGCTAGTAATGCAGCGCGCAGTCGTCGGATATAAATGGCGTACTTTCCCTTGGTGTGAGCAAAGGAGTGAGTGAGTGAGTAAGTAAGTGAGTGAGAGAGAGAGAGAGAGAGAGAGTGTGTAGGTACTGAGTCTACTCATGGCTGCACGTCATTCAGCCCAATCTCTCAGGTCTTCCACGCGGAAAAACACTGGTGTACTCGACAGTGCGCTTCATTATTTAGCACGTCGTCAGGTTGTATTGTCCACAGCCCTTACCGCTATTTATTTCTCTTTTTTTCGTTGTTTATCCCTCAAGGCGTACCATTTTCCCCAAAACGTGCGCCCAGTGTAAGTGCTATTAAGATCGCGGTGCTGATTTGGGTAGCGTACCCACATATACGTATCAAAGCTGCGCGAACTTGATGAACGACGCAGACGAAATGCATGCGCCCGGAGTGTCGTATAACGGCGCGACAGAAATCGCGCGCATTGAGGATGAATGCGCTCCGTAAATATGTAGGTCGTTAGAACAGTTCGCACACATTCCATGCTGCCTTTCTTTTCCGCATTCGCACAAGCTGTATTGGCGCCGGCTTTCAACGCACAGTGAATTGTCTCGTGTCTGCGCACAGATAGCAATATGAAATATTGATAGCAAATGTATATATATATATATATATATATATATATATATATATATATATATCTTAGACGATAACATAACTTGACACTGGCAGGCAAGTACTGGTGCCAAGTTATTTCGCACAATTTTATTTCTTCACGTTTTCGTTAGAGTTATTTTAACAACATCCCCTATGCTTTTCTTGGCGTGATTGTCAGTAAGTTCTCATTAATATTGTGTCTAACAAAGAAAACGAGCTCTCAAACTTTTTACATTTTCCTTGACTCTTGAATTAAACATACAAGAGAAACTGAACGCTGAATGCTATAACGAAGTGACTTACTGTATGGTATGTCGTGAAAGCAGGGGTATGTCTGAACGAATAGTAATGCGAAGGCTGTGCGTTTTTTTTTTTTTATTCGACATTACGTGAGCAAGCCGATGTGCTTCCAGTCTGCAAGGCCTAAAACACCTATACGTAAGCAATGCACCAACATTTCTCGCCAACAATATTGGGAAGTTGCGTTGCCGTGATGTCATTAAGACTGTTTGGGATCAGTTGCATACGCGTAACAAAAACAAAGGGAAAGGTTGGTCCCATAGAATGTTTTTACTGTATGTATACATGGTATGCACACGCATACGCGCGCAGGCAAACACACAGTCACACACATTCGCAAATACAGGGATGACCAGACCCTTTTTCAAGACGCAATGTTTGCGCTGGTCTTCCCATGGCAAGAAGTCGAACTGAGATTGAGGCTTTACCAGAACTGCGCCAAATAAATACCTGCATAGTGGAACGTGGCAGTTATGTCGCAGTGGTCGTTCTTTCGTAAAACTGCCTCAGGTGCGTTAACTTTGGGACTGTACCGTATGATGATGAACGAATCCACAAGACGACGGAAGGGACAAGGTCCTTGCAATCTGTTCGTTTCGTCTATAGTGGTTATTTATCTGTATGCCCCAATGCAGACTATTATTACTCTTCGCTATGCCGTACCAGCCCAGTTGAAGCCATACTGAATGTGTTGCCTGTATCTACCTGACTGACACTTCGCGACGCGCCGACAAATTCTCCCCAAGAATCGCGAGTGAGTCCACAGCAACAAAGTAATCATTCAGGCACAAAGTGACGACCAGCGACGAGCGAGATGCTGCAAAGCACGCTGGCTTACCCGAGCAGAAGTAACATGGAACACAATAGCCACGTGCAGGATAAGCGCCATTCCCATCCGCAGTTGATTCGAACTATAAAGAGAAGGTTAGACGGACAAACGGACCCTGGGTGCTCTTATTCGACGGACGAGTTCTTCAGGCAACGTACCAAGACGTCTCATCTGTTCAAGGATCGCTGAGAGGTATTGACTCACAGTCATCCGCTGTGTCTGCTCTACATTCCTCCATTACAGCTTTTGGAAACGAGTTGGTAGGGGGGGAAAAAAATAAGCAGCCACTACGGCTGCGTGAGGTGATCTTACAGGAGAGACCCTACAAAAAGGAACAGCGCACCGGAAAGGAAACCTCCAGGCCAGGAGAAGAACCGAGGCGCGACGCCATGGCCAGGAAGGCTAAACTGACATGACGGGATGGTCTTGTCTTCACCCTTGGAAGAACGTGGGACTTCAACGAAGATGACTCCGAGAACTGAAAGCGGCACCGCAGACTTTCAACGAAGATAGGTTCTACTTGCTTATGTCGCAAAGTGGCTCGCCGAGTACCGGCGGGTATACTCAAGTAAGACCAATATGCACTCGAAAAACGTTCATCAAGAGTTCTTCTGTAGAAGAACTCTTCACGAACGTTTTTCGTTCATCAAGTTCTTCTATAGTTCTCGAGTTCGTCGAATTTTTCTATAGAAGAACTCTTGACGAACGTTGGTGGAGTGCATATTGGTCCTACTTGAGTAGCTATGCTCTCAAATGTTAATTGGTTCGAGGATGCTGTGCCTGTAATGAAAATTGTACGAATTCACTTTATATTGAACTTGCTTATGAATACCCAACCTACCCTCGTATTGCATAACTTCATCTAAATAGCACGGACCAAATATTTCAGTTATTATATTCCGAAGCCGCTTTTCGATAACAAGTTATCGTTAGCCTGAACCTCGGTTCGTCTCACGCCACTGCACTGCCATTCCCACCTACTGTTTACCGACGGTAACGGGGAACAATGGCTCTGTGTCGTGATCTCTGATCGATAACGTGTAGTACTGCTTTGCCCGTTCCGGAATTCATTTACTCGTTGCTATGGGTACGCCGTTGCATTATGCGAGGGCATCAGATAAGATCCAACAATCCACATTGTGGACGCCCCGAGAGTCTTTAGCAAGTATTGTGAGCACTGAGAGACATGTTTGTGTGGGAGTGCTTTTGCGTCACAGCTGCGGGCGCACGTGGAACTGAAGGTTGACGGCGAAGTCGTCGTACACGTGCATAATTCACACTTCGGAGCTGTATAGCGCGACAGTTTGCTATTACGATTCCTTCTATTGTTTTCTTATAATCAATAATCGCGAATTATACGGTTGCAATGTATAGAATCTGATGAAAACTGAGAACGAAAGGTAAAAAGAATCGCGAAAGAAACGAGTAGACAACGAGAACAATTGTCACGTAAACTTCATCTAAAAAACCCTCCGCGCAGCAGGTCATGAAGAGGCGTTATATAGACGTAAACGCATGCTTGAATTTAGAAATGCCTCCGCATGCAGGATGTGACGTCACCTCCGAAATCCAATGCTCCAGCTGAAAACGTCAGATAAGACAGCCTTATACAGACCACTTAAAAACGAGTGCACCTGCAAAGCCTCTTCGATTTGCTTCTGCGGACTTGCCGAGAGTGACCGGTACGTTGTGTCTATGCCAACCGTCATGGGCTGATTGAAATTGCGCCATGGACCGGGTCGATCAGAGTAAGATGCCTATAGCGTCACATACTCGTCTATAATCGACAGCCATTCACTCACCTGCGACCCAGAGTGGGCGTCCACTGTGCCGTGGTGTTGTTTCCAGGCGTTGAACACCGTCTGCTTGCTGGCCTTGGCCGGCGCAGGCGTGCGCTCCAGGCCGACGCGCTCCGGGCAACGCTCGAAGAGCAACACGCGCTCGGCCACAGAACCCTTGGTGAGAAAAGGGCGCACGGGCACGTGCATGTGAACGCGCTCGGTGGGCGACAGCGAGCGTTCGCGGATGTGCTGCTTCTGTGACGAGGTGAGCCGCGGGTGCGGGATGCTTGGCGGTGAACTGGCCTCCAGGAACAACGCTTCCGGCGAGTTGAGTCGCCTCGGCGAGGTCGACAGTGGCGAGTCCAAATCAGGCGCCTGCAAATCGTGATTGCTGTTGCTTCCAGGGATCGCGACGGGAGCGCTCCTGCTGCTCTCGACTCTGTTGGGCCACAGCTGTTCCGCCGGAGAGCTCGGAGAGGTCAACGACTCCCAGCGGCTCTTGGCATCGTTCACCACATGGCCATTCTTGCAGGGCTTCTGCTTGAAAAGTTCCTCGAATTGTTTTGGTTCGGGGAGGCCTTGAAATCTAGATTTGGCATAATCCATGGCAGCGGAGGTCACCGCGGACGCATTTCTGTTGCCGCTGACGGGCTTTACGGTGATGACGGGCTTAGACACCGGTGAGGACGTAGAGTGCACTGTTTTTCGCTCTTTGGAAACAACGCCACTGTCCAATTTTGCCGGCTTAGACGGCTGTTGACTAGAAACCTTGGGGTTGAGCTCTTTTGGGCTGTTAGAGTGGCTCGAAAGCCTAGCGGAGGTATCCTTAGCACTGTCTTTCACAGAAGACCCCCTCAAAGATGGCGAATCTCGGGCTGTCACGTTGTCAATCGCTGCCGTCGTTGTTGATTTTGAGGGTGCCACGGCTGGAACATAGGTGGCACTGAAGGTAGGGGGTGGAGGCGTCGAAGGTTTAGGAGCTCCAGTGACTAGAGATATAACACTCGGTGGTGACAGCTTGAACACCTTTCTTTGACTACCAGGAGCTGGAGAAGGCGATTTCTCAGTTTTCTCGCTATCTGTCGAAACATCTGAAGAAGGGATGTGTTCATGTCCATCTACAGCGAGAAGAGACCTCGTCTTTGAGGTTGGCTTGTCTGTTCTCATTTTAGTCGCATCACTCTCGTGCGAATTGTACGCGGGAGACATTTTTGAAGTCTTCAGATTGGACGTAAGATCTTTCGAAGTGGCAGCACTCGCTGGCGTTTTAGTTCCTCCAGACGTGACGCGAGCGGTTACATCCTTCTTCGTTGTCACACCTGTGCCGGATGTCACCAGAACGGTGCCAAGCTTTCTGGGCGCAGCGTCGCTGGCCAATTTGTCGTTTTTTGTCTTGCTCGCGCCCTTCACTTCAGGATCAGCACTTTTGAGTCGCTTTTTATTCAAGTCATCCTTCACGGAAGGTTTTGACTCTTGCTTTCCCCCGTACGACGATGGTACCACGCTGGAACTGCCCGCTCCTACGGTAGACTGGTTCGAAGCCAGCTTCTTAGTGGTCGAAGCCTGTGACGAAGTCATGGCTGTTTTGGACTTCCTGGCCGCGGTTTTCACTTTGTCCTGAGCGACGAAAGAGTTGACTAGCGCTTCGAGCTTGCCTTCTAAATCAACGGCCAAGAGTTCGACGGGATCCAGCCCATCTATACTCAAGTCCGTTACCGTAGATGTCGCTGACTGGGGCCTGGGAGGCTGCGGTGCCATGATGATGGCGGCCGACGCCGGCCTCACCGCGTACGATGGTAGCTTTAGCAAGGGCGAGCACACACCGTAATGCACGGCTTTGCAATTGTTCGCCGATATTAACTGCGGATCCGGACAGCAGGGTTCGTGCTCAACCACGTGCACCGAACGACTTCGAGACAAGTCCACCAGTGCGCTGTGGTACAGGGTCACTCTCGTCACCACGTATTGGCAGCACGCATAACTCAGCATAATCTTTGTTACTTTTTCCCTTCCTATTTTATGCCGTCACGAGGCTTCTCGCAACCGCCGCTGCGGGACGGCGTAGCAGCCCATCCTCATAGGCGCACGGCGCAGCGTTCGCTTTCGTCACCAGCGTAGAGGTCGTTGTCGAGCGCCTAGCGTGTGTCTTCATCAAAGCGAGAATGAGTGCACTTGACACGGCAGTAGCAACGGCACGCAGCGTAGTGCCCTGTCGCAAAATGGCACCACTTTAAATGAAGTAGGAAGCGCAACGCGACGACCGTGTCTTGGAGAAGTGCAGAGAGAGAAAGGGAGAACCTCGTCAAGGAGACACACGGTTTTCTTTCCAGACACGAAAGAATCTCCGCGGAGTGGTATCCGAGGACGGCACCAAACACACACACACACGCACACCAAACGCTTGAACACAAACGCACAAAGATGGGAAGAGAAAAAGTTGCGGAGAAGTGGACGTAGGCCGCAAAAATGAGGCACCAGATGCTAAAATAAAAGTCACGCGAGAAATATGAGAAAATTAGAACAAGACAATGGCTGCATCTAACGATCCACGTTCGGAAGGCACAGTGCGAAGAAACTGGATGGCGTATTTCCCGATGGAGAGGTAAACGAAGAACCGACAACGACGCAGGCGTCGCTGGCTGGCCCGGGAGCCCACCACGGTTGACTCACACGCGCACCTCACACGGCTCAGCAGTCTTAAATAAAGCGCCTCGCACGAGTCACAGACACGTTACGGGTACCTCGAGTTACTAGGGGTGGCAGCACACGGCGGAGGATTCCAGCTTCGAGGAAACGAAAGATGCAGACGCAAAATAAAACAAGTAAAAAAATCAATAGGCACACGGTTCACATGTCCCATCGGTCTGTCGAACGTTCAATCGGCAGAGTGGCCGAGATGATGCGGAGGCGTCCGCGGGATGAAGAGATGAGGACACGCAGCAGCTCCTCTCTCAAGCAGCGGTGGGAGATGACGACGTCGGCCTGGCGAAACGCGGTCCGCCGCCTTCCTCGCTCTTCCTAAAAAAAGCTCCGGCTGCTGCGGGCCTGTGTCCTAGGGCGGTGGCAGCGCCGAAGGAGCAGCGGCTGCTACGGCAGCGCCTCGGGGCAGCCGTGCAGCAAAGCGTCAGCCGCACTCGCGCACACAGCTAAGCGGTGGGACCCGCGGCAAGCAGGGCCGCCGCCGCAGCTCCTGCGGGCGGCAGCTGCTGCTATTAGTGTCGCCACGTCCTTATAAGGGTCCCTGTGGTGGGTGAGCAGCAGTCTCCTGTCTCTCAGAGGAGAACTCCACTCTGCTCTGGAGCAGCACGCTGCGGAGGAGCAGCCGCCTCCACAGCCGCGCCTTCTTCCTGCCTCCTCGAGGCGCTACTAACCGACTCCCGCGGGCATCCTCTCACGGTAGCCGAGATGATGATCGCTCCAGCCTTCGCCGACGACGACGCTCCTCTTCGGATACGCTGGGCTGGAGAAAGCTGCTGCGCCCAGCACCGGCGCAGCGCTCGAGCATGAGAACGGCGAGGAGTGGCGGCTGTCGCAGTGGTTGTGCCGCGGCGGCCTCGCCGCCGCCGGGCGGCCGCCGCGGAAGTGGGAAACGGCCTACTCCTCTTTGACGCCGGCACTCGCACAAACACACCACCACCGCCCGCCGAACGAGAGCGGCGCCGACGCGGCCGTTGTGGGGGGGCGGGGTCCGTATATCAAATTGCCAGGGCACGCGCGCACTCTGCGGGGCGCCTGTTGCCGCCGCGGCAGCGCGTGTCCGAAGGTGGTGCCGAGCGAAAACGCCGCTGCTGAGTGCGTGGTCGCGTGGCCTTCGCTTTCTTTTTCCTCCTCTGTTCGTTCCGAAGTTGTAAAACGACGAACGACGAGGCGTCAAAAAAGCCGTTTATTTAGTAGTCGGAGAGTGTGCCCGCGAACCAAGGCGTTAAATGCGCCCGTTGCCGGTCTGCCAGGTGAAGTCGGAGGCAGAAAGGATTCGTGCCAGGAGGTTTCGGCAAGAGCGACACAGACTCTCCTCGTAGCAGCGAACGCTCCGTTCTCACTCTCGCTATGCAGCACACATTCGCCGCGTGCCGACCACGTAAGGTGTTCCTTTCAGTGGAATGTGAGAGGAGGCCACGCGAGAGTGAAATGCCCTGCCGGTGTGCGGGCGCAAAGAAACTCCGCGCGTCGTCTACGTGGGGATACGCTAATGTGATCAGGGAGAGGGATCTAGCGATGAGAGCGCTTAAGCTCACGGTCGCTTGAAAATATATACGAGCAACTTTCACAAGAATCTGAAATTGGAAGGTAGGAGTAGTGACGTTAAACCTTGCTCCATCCCGTGGCTACGCAACTGCAACCATTCATCCATTCATATGCGAGGTAGCCCCACAAGCTGCCGCGTGCATTGAGATCGCCAAGAAGAAGATAAGGTTGCGACAAGTGATTTATTAAACATTGAAATGGATGTGACAGCAGAGGAGCTATTACAATCGAGCTTGGCCGTTTGTTGCTGATCGAAAATCATCATAATCATAAACCGGAACTAGATTCGAGCGCGCGTACCCACGAACCGAAGGCGAATGTCCAATAGCAATTCGGCTATCCATCTCTGCTATCGGGGCATGGCATAGCTCTGTATAGTAGGAAGGGGTGTGAAAGAGAAGCGAGTGTGAGGAGGACAGTTGGGAGGGAAAGGAGGGGCGACAGAGGAGAGAGAGAGAGAAACAGAATGAAATGGAACAACGAGAAAAAAGATAGAAGGCTAGAGTACGACTACAGAGAGAGACATGGAAAAGCAAATAAGAACCTAATAGGTAGAAAGTGCCGTGATAAAATATAAAAAATTCAGAGAAATATATACAAAAACAGACATAACAAAGAGAAAACAGCTAGCATACCTATATTTAGTATAGTATGTAAAGGGGTGGTAGAGAGAGAGATAGTAAATACCTGGCCATGCGCGGGTGAACTGAGTGCCCGCTAGCTCGGCTGTCCATTGCTCGGCTCTGACCCAATCGTGTTTGTGTTTGTGTGACAATGAGAAATACGTAAAGCGAGCTGATTATGATCAGTTTCTTAAATATACAGCCTGAACGGCCACAGTGTCTAGTGCTGATTGGCTTGGATGGATCTGAAGGGCTACACTCCACATGCCTGGACAGCTCCGTAGGTCCAAAATAATGGTTGCACCGCTGCATGGTGCGACATACTGGCGGGAGAAGTTAGTGTGTGAGAAATGAAGGTGTGTGTTCTGCACACTCAGAACCTGAGCACAAAATTTACTTAAAACTTCTTGTTCACCGTCCAGGTTAAGTCAGAGTGCCTTGACGTTCCACTGCATTATTTCATCCGAATCCACCCATCAGACCTGGTGAAAAAAAGGACATTCTGCAACAGCAAACACTGCCTTGGACATACCAACCAAATTTTGTAGTCGTGCGTGGCAAGTAGAGTTTACAAAGGGAGTGCGAAGTTGTCACTTTCTGAAGTGTCCTCTCTTCGTACAGAGGCCCCGCCTTCACTCAATTTGGAGGGCGGGGCGCCAACTGTATGTCGTCAAACAACGCATTGCCGCTATGGACTGATAGCTGACAGATTATAAGGAACTGAGTTTGGATTAGATGCGCTCCTTGTTACTGCAGAGTGCCGTCACGTTCCTTCGTAGCAACCCATGTTTTTCTCTTTTATTTTTCGTTGGCACATGTCCCGCCTGCTAGCGCACTGCAAGAGGAAGGCGTTCAAGTTAACCTCTGTTGTAGCCTTGCTGGCGTAGCAACGCTACGAGCACTTAACCACCACGGAGGAGAGCGAGTGCGTTTCATGACGCATGCCCCATATCATGACGAGCACTTACGTAACTTCTTTTCGCCATGCCATATCCGTGGCTGATAGTGACGTCGCCAGGGTGCACACTGCGCCCGTGCTCTCTTCTCCAGAATTTATTTTCTTTGCCACACTCTAATAAGCCGCAAATGATCGAAAAGGGGGCGAAATGGGCGTAAGTGCTGCATTTAGTCCCTAAAACCAACGGTTAGTCCGTGGAGAGGTTAACTGCAAGACTAGAGTGCCATGTGCAAACAGAGGGAGGAACTGTTAGACCATGCGGAGCAACGCTTACTCCCGCGGAACTTGCCGGCGCAGACGTGGCCTTGAAGGAATGGTCGGCATGCGCGTAAGCAAATAGTTACCTAAACGAATGAGCTGTCAACAGTTTGAGTTAGGGTAAATGGCCGTGAGAACTACAACTACGTTAGGAGCAAAGTAATATTGTTTATATAGTGAAAACATAAGCAAATGTGTAAGCCCCCCCCCCCCCAAAAAAAAAAGTGCTCGTGCTCATGCTGTATCAATGCGCGGCGTGATGTTCTCGCCAAGGTAACGCTCGTTGGTGTAGCGGTGTGTTGTGGATGTGTTATGGTTTGTGGTTGTGATTGCTGTCTCTTGTGGTGCACTGAATCATCTCTGCGCTGTCGGAAACGTGATCCGATACTTGAATGAAGTGCTACGCTATCGAAATGGTACGCGCCGACTGGAATATCGCCTGAATGGTGAGTGTAAACAAGACTGGCACACTCCGAGATATTTATCTCTGTGCTGTTGATATGTAATGAGCAACGTTCGTTTAACACTCACGTTCTTCGCGAAGAAAACCCGCATAGTTAGTGAGCTCGCGCTGTACAGCGTTGCGAGAGCTGCCCCGTCACAAATGTGCATGAGCCATGGAAACGTGGTAGCCATTAGCTGTAGCAAGTACAGCTGTTCATAAATTGTTTTGCTTTGAGTGCAGCACAAGTAAGCATTGTTCAACAGAGATTGCCGCACTTTAAAAAATAAATTCACCTAAACTCCACACAATGTCATTTTTTTACAAAGTAAACAACTAATTTAGGAAAGTCTGCTGTTGACATTGCATGTCTAGCTTGGCTTGACACGGCTAACACAGGCAGTCGGCGACCACGTCGGTGATTTCGCTCGTTTGTAGCGATGCTAGGCATGTTTCAGTTTTAAATCTCTAAAATGAAGCACGAGCTTCATTGATAAATAAGTGCGCCCCTACGCGTATCGCAGTGAAAGCTCGAGAGCGGGCTTCTTGCGCTTCATAACACGTTTTGAACTGTTCCATTGCATTATGACAGGTTCTGTGAAAAAACAGTTTTGTCTATATTTTACGTGATTGGACGTTAATTCAAGTGCACGAACAGTTCTGTCTGAAATAATGAATGCTTCTGCAATTACTTTTTCAGACAACCAATGAATGAAAGCGTTGCGCCTTCCGAGAAAAGTTAATACCTGGCAGCTACGAACACGCTCTCCGCAGCTGTCAAAGGGGTGGTTGCACTTCGTGAAGTCGGCTGCACAGCATCCATTCCCATGAAGCATTATTTTTTTTATTGTCTCTCCTAGATTGTATATTTTGTACTAATAAAATGCAATGTGTGCGCACGATGGTGCAGAATCGACACGAGTCACTGAATAAACTTGGCTATTTCTTTAAGCGTTCTCTTATTTTTTTTGTCATTAAACAAACATTTTCACTGAACAACCGCGCTCTGTAAGCGAGCAAGATTGACACAACGATGGCAACATATACGGCAACACTTATGTATACATTTGCTCAACAAACATACGAACGCGCCCAAACCGCGTGCGCAGAAATACATATTCAACGCATTTCACATTTTCACGTACGTGTTCACTGAATGGTTGCTTGCCAAACACTGAAGGCTTAAGACCAATAAGGAATCTTTTATAGCTTGAGGAACATGGCAGAACGCGCAGCGTTTTGACGGTGCCTACATATGCCCCGGTAATTTTCACTCCAATATTGTCACGGGGTCGTGACGTGGCCGAAGACAGGAGACTTCGTGTTGGGATTTAACTGTTTATATGGGCGAACCTGTGCCCGGTAAACGGAAAGTCCAATTACAGCAGCAGTCTCGCACAGATAGCACTCTCGGACTGATAGCGGCGAACGGAGCGTCGGCCTTCGATCAACAACTGACAAGCGGCGAAGCGCGTCGGCATTTATACTCTTGCCGTCGAATGTTCTAGCGTTATCGCTGGCGTAGGTTCCAGAACAATCTGTACCGTTCGCACAGTGGGCGTGATCTTATCGAAATAATCTACTACAGTCCGGAACCTTCTCTAAAACTGCAGGCGCGGTTTGCGCTGAGAATCGTGTGGTGTTTTGGGACGATAACAAAAACTTGGGAAATGGAACGTGGCATTGCCCCCGTTTGAAAAAAGGCATCGTCCCGATGCTTTAACTAAAGATGAAGGTATACTAATAATGCAAAAAAGTACAATGAATACATTACGATACAAGAATAATACAAAAAAAAACACTGTTTCAGTTTGTTAACGCGCATGAAACGGCTTGAGGCGCGCGACATGGACGACTTCAGGTCGCGATCGGCGTCGTTGAGAGTTCGTGATGCCGTCGGGGACAACCTCGTAATCAAGTGGGCCGAGACGTCGAACCACCCTGTACGGTCCAAAGTACCGTCGCAGATGCTTTTCGCTTAGTCCACGTCGGCGTATCGGCGTCCACACCCAAACACGTTCATCGGGCTGGTATTCCACGAAGCGTCGTCGAAGGTTGTAACGGTGCCTGTCGGTCGTCTGTTGATTCTTGATACGGAGACGCGTAAGTTGTCGGGCTTCTTCGGCGCGTTGAAGGTACTCGCTCACATCGAGGTTTTCTTCGTCGGTGACGTTGGACAACATGGCATCGAGCGTCGTTGTCGGGCTCCTTCCGTAGACCAATTTGTATGGAGATATCTGCGTCGTCTCCTGCACTGTCGTGTTGTATGCGAAGGTCACATACGGAAGAATGGCGTCCCACGCCTTGTGTTCGACATTGACGTACATTGACAGCATGTCGGCGATCGTCTTGTTAAGCCGCTCGGTGAGGCCGTTGGTCTGTGGGTGGTACGCTGTCGTCCGGCGGTGGTTTGTTTGGCTGTATGCCAAGATCGCTTGAGTTAAGTCGGCAGTGAATGCCGTTCCTCTGTCGGTGATAAGGACCTCCGGGGCGTCCTGACGTAGGACGATATTTTCGACGAAGAACTTAGCTACCTCGGATGCACTGCCTTTTGGCAGGGCTTTTGTCTCGGCGTAGCGGGTGAGGTAGTCGGTAGCTACCACGATCCACTTGTTTCCGAAAGCCGACGTCGGGAACGGCCCCAGTAGGTCCATACCAATCTGCTGGAAAGGTCGGCAAGATGGATCAATTGGCTGCAGAAGTCCCGCTGGCCTTGTCGGCGGTGTCTTGCGTCACTGACAGTCCCGGCATGTCCTCACATAACGAGTGACGTCGGTGGTAAGACGTGGCCAGTAGTACCTTTCTTGTACCCTCGCGAGCGTGCGAAAAACACCGAGGTGCCCTGCCGTCGGATCGTCATGCAGGCCCTGCAGGAGTTCTGGTCGCAGAGCTGAAGGCACCACAAGGAGGTACTTAGCTCGAAGCGGTGAAAAGTTTTTCTTTTGTAGAAGACCGTTTCGTAGAAAGAACGACGCAAGTGCGCGCCTGAATACCTTCGGGACTTCGGCGGTCCTGCCTTCGAGGTATTCTATTAGGGCCTTAAGATCCGGTTCGGCCCGCTGTCGTTCAGCGAAGTCGTCGGTAGTTATCGTTCCCAAGAAGTAGTCGTCATCCGGGTCGTCGGGTAGCGGTTGGTCGACAGGCGCACGAGAGACACAGTCGGCGTTGGAGTGTTTTTGCCGGACTTGTAAATGACAGTAATGTCATATTCTTGAAGTCTCAGGCTTCATCGTGCGAGGCGACCTGAAGGGTCCTTCAAGGTGGCTAGCCAACACAGGGCGTGGTGGTCGCTCACAACTTTGAAGGGCCTGCCGTAGAGGTAGGGGCGAAATTTCGACGTAGCCCAGATGATGGCGAGGCACTCCTTTTCTGTTGTGGAATAATTTGCTTCTGCTTTGGATAGCGATCGGCTGGCGTAACTAATAACCCTTTCAAGTCCGTCAGCCCTCTGCACAAGAATGGCGCCAAGACCTACGCTGCTTGCGTCAGTATGTATTTCTGTCTCGGCGAATTCGTCGAAATGGGCCAGTAACGGAGGCGTCTGGAGGCGATGTTTAAGCTCCTGGAAAGCGTGTTCCTGTGGTGTTTCCCACTTGAACTCCACGTCGGCCTTGGTAAGGTTACTGAGAGGATCGGTGATTCGGGCGAAGTTTTTCACGAACCGCCTATAATAGGCGCACAGGCCCAGAAATCGGCGCACGGCTTTCTTGTCAGTGGGTGGCGGGAAGTGGGCGATGGCGGCTGTTTTCCGTGGATCAGGACGAACTCCAGACTTGCTGATAACGTGCCCCAGAAACAAGAGCGCCTCATACGCAAATCTGCACTTTTCTGGCTTCAGTGTGAGTCCGGAAGTCTTGATGGCTTGAAGTACAGCTTCAAGGCGCCGAAGATGCTCGTCGAAACTCGAGGAAAACACGACGACGTCGTCCAAGTACACAAGGCAAGTCTGCCACTTCAATCCGGCCAGTACTGTATCCATAACGCGTTGAAAAGTTGCAGGCGCTGAGCAAAGGCCGGAGGGCATCACCTTAAACTCGAAGAGGCCGTCTGGTGTTATAAACGCCGTCTTCTCTCGGTCTCTTTCGTCTACTTCGATTTGCCAATAGCCAGTCTTGAGGTCCATTGACGAAAAGTACTTGGCGTTATGGAGCCGATCAAGTGCGTCGTCTATTCGTGGGAGAGGATACATGTCCTTTCTTGTGATTTCGTTCAGGCAGCGATAATCGGCGCAGAAACGTAGGGTCCCATCCTTTTTCTTCAAAACACCACGGGGGATGCCCATGGACTCTTGGACGGCTGGATAATGTCATCCCGCAGCATTTCGTCAACTTGTCTCTTCGTGGCCTCACGTTCTCGCGTCGAAACCCTGTACGGACTCTGACGAAGTGGTCTGGCATTTTCTTCGGTTATGATGCGATGTTTCGTGATTGGGGTCTGCAGAATTTTTGATGACGACGAAAAGCATTGTTCGTATTGCAGGAGCAGGGCCTTGAGCTGTTCTTGCTTATCGTTCGGAAGTCTGGGATTGACGTCGAAAGCTATGGGAGGGGCTTGGTTCCTCTGAGCAGGTTCCGCAGAATCGGCGAGGGCGAAAGCACTGGTGGCTTCGACAATTTCTTCGATGTATGCGACCGTTGTTCCTTTGTTCACATGTTTGTACTCATTGCTGAAATTCGTGAGCATAACCGTTGTTTTGCCTCCCCGCAGCTCTGCAATTCCTCTTGCGACGCAAATATTTCGGGAGACCAACAGATGCTGACTGCCTTCAACGACGCCTTCCAAGTCAGGTGATTTAAGGGCGCCGACTGAAATAATGACACTTGAGCGAGGCGGAATGGGAACTTGTTCTTCCAGCACATTCAAGGCATGGTGTCCTGACGGCGTGCGCAGTGGTAGTGCTTCTTCTGTGGTTAACGTTATCGACTTTGTTTTTAGGTTGATGACAGCACCATGGAGGCATAAGAAGTCCATGCCAAGGATGACATCTCTCGAGCAACGCTGTAGGACTACGAAGTCTGTAGGATAAATACGACCGTTAATGGTGACTCTCGCTGTGCAGATTCCTGCAGGCGTTACGAGATGACCTCCGGCTGTGCTGATTTCAGGGCCTTTCCAAGTTGTCCTAACTTTCTTTAACTTCGCGGCGAACGACCCACTCATGACAGAATAGTCGGCTCCAGTATCGACGAGAGCGGTCACACTGTGGCCGTCGATAAGAACGTCGAGGTCGCTAGTTCGCCGTCTTGCATTACAGTTAGGGCGTGGCGTCGGGTCACGGCTGCGTCGGCTTGTTCCGCTGATTCCATGTTGCGTCATCAGGCCACCTTCGGTAAGTGAGCTTTCGCCGTCAGGGCTTTGCCTGGTTGGCGTTGTGTTCGGAAAGCTCCGTCGCGGCTACGTCGTCGTCGGAGGATCTTCGGTAGTTCGTCGCACAGCAACCGCACCTCCACCGGTTGCTGCCCTTAGTTTCCCGGATACGGGCTAGGAGACCGGCCCCGCGTTGGGCCAGAGTACTGCCGGTGCTGCGGTGACGTGCGGCGGCTGGGCGACGGCGAACGCGAAGGGCTTCGTGGTGTTCACCGAGTTCCTGTCAGGTAGTCGGCGATGTCACGTGGTCGTTCTCCTGGCTGTGGACGCGGTGCATTGACAGCGAAGCCACGCAGTCCCATCTGTCGGTACTGGCAACGGCGGTATGTGTGTCCGGCCTCGCCGCAGTGGTAGCAGAGCGGGCGATGGTCAGGGGTACGCCAGACGTCAGTCTTCCTCGGTGCACTGCGCTAGGCCGCTGGAGAACGGTATGACGTCGGTGGGGTGGTGGCGGCGGTGGCGTCTGTCGACGGAAGTGCGATGGGGCAGCGTTTTGGCGTGGACGGGGAAGAGCGTTGTAGCGCAGTGCAGCAGCGTAGCTCATAGTTTCTGGCTCGGGCAGCGGTTTTGGGGGGATTCGGAGCGATTGCCAGACTTCTTCTCGCACAATGTCGGCGATCGAATCCACTTGAGGCTGCGCCGAAGGCAACAGCTTGCGCAGCTCTTTCCGCACGATCGCTCGGATCGTTTCACGCAGGTCTCCGGAGTTACTTTCTTGAGCAGCAGCGCAGTCTGCGGTCAGGCGACGATTATACTGTCTGGTGCGCATGTCCAGGGTCTTTTCGATAGTGGTCGCATCGGCTACAAATTCTTGGACGGTTTTCGGTGGGTTTCTCATCAGTCCCGCGAAGAGCTCCTGTTTGACCCCTCGCATGAGGAAACGAACTTTTTTCTCCTCAGGCATGTCTGGGTCAGCGTGACGGAATAGTTGGGTCATTTCTTCTGTGAAAATGGCGACATTTTCATTTGGCAGCTGAACCCGGGTCTCTAATAAAGCAGCGGCCCTCTTTTTGCGAGCGACGCTCGCGAACGTTTGCAGGAATGCGCCGCAGAAAACATCCCACGTTCGCAGCGTGGACTCCCGATTTTCGAGCCAGGTCCTTGCGGTGTCTTCCAAATAGAAGAACACACGACGCAGCTTTTTGTCATGGTCCCAGTGGTTGAGGGCGGCCACACGGTCGTATGTCTCTAGCCAGGACTCCGGGTCTTCGAACGATGACCCATGGAAAATTGGTGGTTCCCTAGGTTGATGCATGACCATCGTGGGCTGGGACGCTGCGGTTGTCATTGTCGCTGCAGTCGCGGTCATGGCCTTGGTCTTCCGCGGCTTGTCGTGTAGAAGCCCGTACTCCGGTGGTAGCCCTTTCTGTCGGCGGCTTGTTCGCTGCTCCTGGTTGGCGTCGGTGTCTTCTCCGCGACGTGGGCTGGGTTCACGGCTTGACGGGGGCGTCCGGTACATGAACGAAGCAGCACCTCCACCAAATGTCACGGGGTCGTGACGTGGCCGAAGACAGGAGACTTCTTGTTGGAATGTAACTGTTTATTTGGGCGAACCTGTGCCCGGTAAACAGAAAGTCCAATTACAGCAGCAGTCTCGCACAGATAGCAGTCTCAGACTGATAGCGGCGAACGGAGCGTCGGCCTTCGATCAACAACTGACAAGCGGCGAAGCGCGTCGGCATTTATACTCCCGCCGTCGAATGTTCTATAGCGTTATCGCTGGCGTAGGTTCCAGAACAATCTGTACCGTTCGCACAGTGGGCGTGATCTTATCGAAATGATCTACTACAGTCCGGAACCTTCTCGAAAACAGCAGGCGCGGTTTGCGCTGAGAATCGTGTGGTGTTTTGGGACGATAACAAAAACTCGGGAAATGGAACGTGGCAATATGAACTGGGATGTGGTATAGTGATTCGCGTACACGACTGCTGACCCAATGGTCACGAGTTCGAATCATGTGTGTTTGTCGTGAATTTTCTGTAGTCTATTTCTGAATTTACTTTTTTATGTATTGATTGTATATGTCGTCAAACGCATTCATCAACCTCCAAGTTCTTGGTAATTCAGCCAGAAATTGTAAAAAAAATATTTTTTTTGAGAAGGAGCAAATGATGGGACTAACAGTTCTTTCCTATACAGTCAGTTGCTCCAACACAGGGTTAACCTTTACTCCTTGACATTTCGTCCCTCAGCCTACTGATGACTAAACAGTTCATCCCCTGACAGTTACTCCCGAAAGGACGAATCGTTCATTCTTTGGGGAGTAATGGTTGTGGCAATGGTCAAAGCAGTGAAGAGGAAACTTGGGATAGACAGAAATCGGATGTCTGCACTAAAAGACAAAGAAGGCAAAATAACTACCAATATGGATAGGATACTTAAAATAGCTGAGGAGTTTTACCTGTACAGTAACCATGACAAACCCGACCTTAATAATATAAGAACTAGCAGTAACGCAGATGACACACCACCAGTAATGATAGAAGAAGTCAGAAAAGCCTTGGAGAGCACGCAAACAGGTAATACTGCTGGTGAGGACAAGGTAACATCAGATCTGCCGAAAGATGTAGGACACATTGTGCTAGAAAAACTAGCCACCCTGTTTACAGGGTGCCTCCTGACGGTAAGAGTACTAGAGTCTTGGAAGAATGCTAACATCATTTTAATACACAAGAAAGGAGTAGACAAGGACTTGAATAATTACAGGACGATCAGCTTGATCTCCGTAGTATACAAACTATTTACAAAGGTAATTGCTAACAGAGTTAAGAAAACATTAGAATTCAATCAACCAAAGGAACAAGCAGGATTTAGAACAGGCTACTCAACAATCGACCACATTCATACTATCAGTCAGGTAATACTGACCACATTCATACTATCAATCAGGGGGTGGCGGCGGCAATGCAGTTACCCCCCAAAAGGACGAACCACACACCCGTTTTCGTGTCCTTTGCGGCCCAGAGTGCTTGGCATAGGAAGCGCAAGTTGACCATCTGCCTGCCAGGATTCCTAGTCCTTATGTTCCAGTTAAAAGTGGCTTCGAACGACAGTTGAACAGCTCGTGATTCAGCGCAAACAGGTGTACTACAGCTTCTCACCGGTTCACAGTGACGTAGCCAGGAGGTAGCAGCGCAGTACAACTTCATTCGCCACAATATAAATTTATTCACGATATTGTTTGAACGACGAATAATGTCTTCATGTGATTTATCAAGTCAAAAACTACAGATCGAGGAAAACATTATCATCATCATCGTTGTTTAGCGACTTAAGGCAAAAATTGGCGACCTTTCTAAAGCATCCTGGCGAGCTTGCCAAAAAAAAAAAAGTTAACCCCACTGGGACAGGAATCACAGCAGCGCTCAAACAGCAGACAACTTTTAAGAACAGAGCCGACAGCAGACCAGTGAGAGAATTCAAACGAAAACATCTCTTTTGCTTTTCTCCTGCGTATAGACCTCAATTTTTTCTTTACTTTAACCGCCAGCTTTTTGGCCAATTTCTCCGGTGGGTAAGAGCCAGAACACAGGTACATGCAAGCAAGCGAAGCATGTTTGCTTGCTTGCTTGATCCTTTCCTTTGTTGCTTTCACCCACTAAGGTGGATTGGCCGAGAAGCTGGCGGTTAATGCAAGTCAATACCTTTACATTATTCAGACTAGGGAAAACATGTACCACGCTATTTGTTTGTTTGTCTCCCTGGACTCATGGCTCACACCCACTCAGGGGGATTTGTCAAGAAAGCGTAGTGCATTTTTACTGTGAGCATTATAACTATGTGTAATGAAGTTGTTTTATAATATGACTCATGTAAGGAAAGCCACACAAAGAAGAGCAAACGAAAAAAGAAAAAATGGAAAAGTCAAGTTGAGACATTTTGAGATTTCAGGTGTTGCGATTACCACTCAGCTGCGTTTACTTCACCTCACCATTTAGAATTTTTCGAGTAATAAATAGTAATTGTTTGATTGAAGATGTCAAAGGTATATGTGGTCAATGTCCCCAAACTGAGGCACCCAAGCTTAGTGCAGTTTCCGCCGTCCATCTAACGCCTATTTTCAGAAATGCAATAACTAGAAGCCTTCTTCTAAGTATATCGTATCGGCAACAATACAAAAAATAATGTTCTATTGATTCCATTTCTCCGCAGAATGCGCAGAGGGGTGATATTGTCTGACCAGCCCTGTGTAGGTACAGGTTTAGGGGGAGGGGACATACGCATCGGAATTTAGTAATTAAAACCTAGAGCTTTCTGAAATGGCTCCAGTGGGGTCACCGTGGAAACCTGCCACGCTTAACGTCTTCTTTGTCAATCACCGCAGGCGCTCGTGACCTTGCCGCGACCACCATATCTTCTTAAGACCACTCTTCGGTGCGGGAAAAGCTCGATGGTAATGGCTACTGTGCTGCAACGTTTCTTGGACATGTACAAAGCCGAGCAACCGACGCCGCAGTGTGTGCAGAGGATACAGCGTGACCTGGCAGAGCTGCACTCCGACCCTGCGTCATGCGTATTCGCGGCGCCCGAAGAGAACGACATTACTGTGATGCACGCCGTCATCGTGGGTTCCTGGGACTCTCCTCTCGAAGGCGGCCTGTTCCACTTGGTGCTCAAGTGCCCCCCAGACTACCCGATACGACCACCTCACGCGTTCTTCTTGACCGGAGCACAGAGCGGTGTGTCGTTCAACAGCCACATCTACGGAGGGCGCATTTGCCTCGACACACTTGGACTGGCTTGGAGCCCGGCTCAGACCGTCGGTAGCCTGCTGGTGTCCATACTGTCCTTGTTGTCCGACGGCGCCGAGGAGCGAATGCGCCACAACACGCTCAGCATCGCGATATGCGACACGCTCGAAGGCTGCCTGAAGGTACCGCCACCCTCGGATGCGATGCCACCGCCTTTGAAAAAGCAGGCCCTCAAGTACTTCGTCGACAACTACGCCAAGTACGAGGACTCCGTCAAGGCGCAGATCGGCTCCTCCTCGGGAATTTTCTCGTGGATAACGGGCAAGAGCGACTACGAGTCGCTCCTCCAGCGTCTTCGCGACATCAAAAAGAAGGTCGACGAAAAGAAGGAGGCTGATGGACAGCAAAATAACGAGTGAAGTTGTCTTTTCTGGCAACGGCGAAGAGCAGAGAGGCATGACGCAATCGTGGAACTGTCGCCAACTCTGCACGGTGACCACTGAACGCAAAATTATGCTTTTAAAAATTTTGGCAGGGAACGTATATAACGAAGATTTGATATTTGCTAGTGCATTAAAAAGCAGAAATTTTCTTCAAGTGTAAAACAATGACTCATACTTGTTTATATGCTTTTTGCTTTTTTGTGTCTACAGATCGCAAATTTTACGTGCAGGGGTGATGTTTTAGCACGAATTTACGTTTACCTATTGTCTCTGAGTTGAAATATGAAGAGCCAGATGGGTGTATGTGTCCACAATATTTTCATTAGGCATAATGAGACACATGCATATGTAGTAGCCAAATTCTTTTCTCTTTCTTTAAGTGCATGCCTTTGCTCCTGAACATGAAAAAAGAGATACTAAACATGTAGAAGTGATGTATGCACAGACGTGTTGAACAGCCGCGTGTTACACATTGCACCGTCTTATAAAAAACGGATTTTGTTATTTTCAAAAATTCCTTCAAATACTCTGTTTGTGAAAATAATGTTAACTGAGTTGTCTGCAGAAACCCACAGCACTGGTGGAAGTAATATGATTCGACAATTTTTTTATAAAAAAGCAGCAGATCCCATGTACCTTAGGAATCGATTTTATGCGAAGCATGCAGAGGGAAAATGACTGTGTTATAATTTTTTAGCGAAACGTTACGAAATCCCGCTAAACATGCGTACAAATGCTGTTCGCACAGACACGTTGAAAAATCGCATGTGTTTTATATAACCAGCTGTTTACAGTTGCGCAACAATGCAAACAACAGGGGTATTAGCAACACCAAAGGTGGTATAAGCTGACATGTAGCCCTTGAGCTCGCGAAGGTGGTAGACCTTGACAATGCTACATAAGTCAACGTCCGTGGATAGCGCTTAACCACGATTGACGTTAACGATGTGACGCCCATGCAATAGGAGTACATTTGTGATGTTTATATAACTAGGTAGCCAACTGTCACAAAACGAGCGCTCAAAAAGGGCGCGCCGCCGAATTCTCGCGACGAATGCCGGAGTGACGCCGCGAGGTCAACGATAAAAAAAAGAAAACAAACATCTAAAGACTCCCGGGCGCGCGACTCTCTCCCTTGGAAGCGTGGGTTCGCCGACGAACCTCCTCACCCCACATCGGCGCCCGAGCAAGCCCTCGAATGGAAAGGGGCGAGATGGAAAGGGGCGGGGTGATGCCGGGTTGAGTCATCCGTCGCGGACGGCCTTCGAGCCGTCTCCCCAGCCTTCGCTGCGTATCGCGCCGACGAAATGACGAGAACTTTCTGGAATCTCGCGCGGAAGGTATTTAACCGAGCAGCGGAGATGGGAAAGCAGGAGAAGACGGAAGTTAGCGCCAGAGCGCGTAGGGATTCCACCGTGTAGTCGGCGAAGGTTTTGTCGGTAGGGACAAAGCAGGAGAAGGAGAGGATTTCCACCTGAGGGGTGAAGGCTCGAGCTACAGGCCAGAGCGTGTGTCTACCGCTATCAAGCGAAGACGCGTGGCAACAGCTGCGTGTGTGAAGCCGACGTGTTTCCGGCGAAGAAGTTTCAAGCTTGGAGAGTGGCCAATTGAAGACGCGAGGTTTGCTGGAAGAGAAGCTTCGGCGAGGTTTTCTGGAAGAAAAACTTCGGGGGCAGCGGAACGACAACAACGCTGGACTTTGAGTGAGTGATTCTCGGAAGAGTATCATCCAGACTTTTGTTCCAATGACTTTGGGCTGAATAGGTTTTCTATCTCTTTAGTCTTTAAGTGTCTTGGTTGTTCAATGCATGCGACTGACTGCATTGCAGTGCGTATTGTTGTCTGTGTCCGTTATTTCGAGTGTGGCTGATTGTACTGTGTAGTACGTTGTTTGATTGGTGACATATTGTACTCAACTATTGTGGAGTGTGCTTACTTGTGTATTGTTTTGATTTGCCATTATTGAGAATAGAATTTTGTTGTGTTTATCAACTCTCACCTCTGACTTGTTCTTTGGGCCACAGCCGGCGTCCGCTGGCGCGACAAATAGTGCCACTTCTAAATTGTCCACGCTTTCGTGGTGTGGTTCAGGAGGGCCGTTACTTCGGTCCTTGGATTTAGCCCGGCGATCGCCTCCCTAATTAACGGGACCTGTGACACCAACGCTGTAGCCAACATACAAGTATCACCAACATTACGCCTGCAAATGGTCCTTTTTCCAAAGCAGTTTCGAGCAATGGCGTAACTGTGAGGTAGAATGCGTTATTTCCACGCAGATTGCTTGGCTTCGATGCCTACTCGGGCCCTGACATTTATTCTTTGCATTCTTCCGGTCAACGCTGCCTATGTCAGTTTTTTTTCTTAATGCTCTTGCGTAAAATTACCACCATCTCATCTCACCATTCCTGGGGTGCTATAAACTGCCATTCGCATGTGGCGCATGTCCGCATACCGCTGCCAGTTGTATACGAGTATGTGCCACACCTATATGGAAGAAAGAGTTTGACAATGTACGTGGCGGTATTTTCCCGTTATTAAAATCACGACCAGCCAGACATATTTGTCAAACCTTCTTACTATAGCATATTAATTAGGTCTATCCCACGTTGAGGAGGGGTGTCACAGGAGTGCCAATAGGAAGTGGTTAGATAGATAAGTAAGTATAGATAAAAACGCTCAAAATGCCTGCATTTCACTCAGAAGTGCTTCCTATTTGAAAAATGTTTTATTGTTCATTGTTCCTTCTTCCTTTGGCTTCTAGCAAGTTATGTGCAGAGGAAAATACGTTTGGCGCAGCCATTCCAATCTTAGCACATCCCCTGTAGTGTACATATGCCATCTTTAACTCCTTCTGGTCAATCCCCGCGGCAGCTCGCGACCTTGCCACCACCACTATATCTTCTCAAGACCCCTCCTTGTCGCCCGAAAAACTCGATCGAAATGGTAAACTTGCTGCAAGATTTCTTGGGCAGATACAAAGCCGAGCAACCGACACAGCCGTGCCTGCAGACAATACACCGTGACCTGGCAGAATTGCAGGCCGACCCTTCGCCTGGCGTGTTCGTGGCTCCAGAAGAGAACGACATGACCGTGGTTCATGCCGTCATCATTGGTTCCTGGGACACTCCCCTCGAAGGTGGCCTCTTCCACTTGGTGCTCAAGTGTCCCCACGACTGCACCAAATGACCGCCTTACGCATTATTTTTGACCGGTGCCCAGGCCGGGGTGTCGTTTAATGGCCACATCGGAAGAGGGTTTATTTGCCTCGGCACCCTAGGCACGGCTGGCTTCACGATGTCAAGAAGAAGATTGACGAAAAGAAGGCGTCCGGTGTACAGCACAATGACGAGTGACGATCTTTTTGCCGGCAGCGACGCAGAGAAGACTGGCATTACGTGGTTGAGGAAGAAAGATCAACTCTGGATGGGGGCCATCTAAACGCAAAATTAGGTATTTAACATGCCTGATAGGAGGGTGTATATACGTTAAATCAGGCAGCTACTGTAAAGTGCTATAAAATGCAGAGATTCGAACGGAATACAACTCTTCACGTTATACATAGTTCCTGCTAGGCGATTTTGCCAAGTCATTACTTTGTCTACTCATCGAATCTTTTGCGACAATGTGGATAGTGGCGTCGTTACTTCGTGTAGTGCGCGAGTGTTTCTGTGTATTTTCTGGTTAACTCCCTTTCTGCGTTTTTGGAGTCTGAATATTGCTGCGAAATAGCCCGGTGTGTATGCTCTCGGGCTCTGACATGCGCCGATTGGTTTCTCACGAAACATTCATACTGCGGTGTCCAAAGGGTTCTCGCGTCTTCAGTCACACCCTGTAGGTGAACTTGCAAGGATTGCTTGCCAATTGATCATTTTAGAAATCTCCCACGTGATTCTTGCGAATCCATTCGAATGGTTACTGAAGATGGTGTACTGATTACTACGGTAACATCCAGTTCTCCCGTGACAGTTGCATCATTTGCATAAGACGGAACATCCACGAGCTCTCTACCTGTTTCTTTCGCCACGCCGGCTACATATTTGTTTACTCCTGAATATTTAGCATGCATCCATGTGTCGCACGATCTCATCATTGTTATAGCTCAGCTAGCATCTGGTATGATGATAGTGGTCGTGTTTTTTTTTATTCATTAGTCATGCTCGCGGTGCATGTTCCAATACGGTTTACAGTCGTGAATTTTGTTCTTCATTACGCGGGGCATAAACTGTGTCAGGCGTGATTCTCCTCCGGCAGCTTAGCCGAGATTCTAAGTGCTGTACTATTTACCTAATCTTTTATAATTGAATACAACTCAAGAAACCCAGGGGCCCTCGCCCAGACGACCCGAGCATGGACACCAATCTGCCTCGCTATTAAAAAAAAATACTTGGCCCTGCTCGCGCACTCCGCCTTGTATTCCGATGACGATGTCACCGACCACCCAGCTCATGACGTCAGCGCAAGCATCCGAGTTCGAAGAGGAAATGCCGAGGACATTTAAAGTTGTATCCGACTATAGCTGGTTCACTTTTTGGTATTCTATTAGCTCTTCCCAAGTATTATGAACCTTTGTCTTGTGGAGCTTTGTCGTAGATGTGCTGAGTGCGTGTTCCATGGCTATTTTATAAACCGCGCGGGTGAGAATGTTCGCCTTGTTACGCTGGCCGTTCTTCATGTCGACGCGAGGAGTCTCATAAGTCACGGTGCTTCTGGGTAACGCTTGAATCATAGTTATGCAATTCTTCGCTTTTAGTTCATGGCGTTTGCTTACAACTTGATGTATGATATGCGTTATTCGCGGTGGAGTGTACCTTTTCCAGCTACACTCTATCAGTTTAGTCATTTACAGCGACTGCTGTGTACGGCTAGGAGAAACGAAAAAGCGTTCGTCATCGGTGTTACAACAACAGCGGAAGTGGAGCGCCAACAGTGGAAACGTGAGAAAGGTCGCATTCGCAGGGTCGATGGTGCAGTCCGAACACAAAAAATTCGGCAGATCCCTCGTACCTGGGAATCAACTTTATGCGAAGCACGCGGATGGAAGGTGGACGTGTTGAATTTTTTTTTTCACGGAGTGAAACGTAATGAAACGATGCTAAATATATGTACAATTGTTGCACGCACAGCCATGTTGAAGAGTTGTAGATGTTTATATAACCAGTTGCTTGCACTTGCGCAACGATGTCAGCTGGAAATGTGTTTTAGCAACACCAGAAGCTGATATGAAGCGCTCATACTCGCGAAGATGCTGGCCCCTAACACTGCTACATAAACCAACTTCAGCGCATGGCACCTAACTACAATTGACGTTAACCCGACGTGACGGCTCTATCAAAGGAGTACATATTGTAGCGATGCTGACGCCGACAGGTTAAAAAAACAAGCGTCTTTATTAGGGCGAACTTGTGCCCACGATTCTAAAAAACTATGGTCGTCAAGTTCGAGTAGCCGAGTGGCACAGATCTGACTAACTTCCTCTTCGTCGTTGTTGAACGTCCGAACGCGTGGCGCATGCCAGCCGAGCCGGGTCTTGCTGGTGCTGGTGACGATGATTGTGGCGGGCTACTTGAATGTGGCGAACCTGTCGCCGCATTGCCCCCCTCCTCAGACGCATCGTCCCGATGCTTAAGACAGTGAAAAGATACACGCGCACTCTCACTCGTTTTTCGACGATCTGTCATGATAGGGCTTCATGCGGACTACGTGGACCACTTCCGTGGGATTGCGGCGTCTTGAACTCACGTGTCCAGCGGACCTAACTTCATAAGTGACGTTGCTGATACGGTTGAGTACTTCATAAGGGCCGAAGTATCGGCAAAGAAGCTTTTCAGAGAGTCCGCGGCGGCGCACTGGTATCCATATCCACACTTTGTCACCGGGATGATAAAGTGTGTCACTGCGTCGCTTGTTGTAGCGACTAGAATCGACGTGCTGTTGGTGGCGTATTCGGTATCTTGCCATTTGCCGTGCTTCTTTGGCTCTTTGCAAGAAGTCATCTAAGTCAGGTGGATAGCTGCTTTCGTCCTGTAGTGGTAACATGGCATCCAGCGGGGTGGTCACTCTTCGGCCGAATACTAGTTCGAAAGGGGCAACGTGGATTGTTTCTTGAACGGCTGTATTATATGCGAATGTTACGTAGGGTAATATTTCGTCCCACTGTTTATGTTCAACATCAACATACATTGATAGCATGTCGGTCAGAGTTCTGTTGAGGCGTTCGGTTAAGCCATTTGACTGAGGGTGATACGCCGTTGTTCTTCTGTGATCGGTATTTGTCATGCGCATCAGGCATTGCATTAGGTCTGCAGTAAATGCGGTGCCCCGATCCGTAATAACGACGATTGGCGCACCATGTCTGAGCACTATGTTGTTCACAAAGAACTTGGCGACTTCGGCAGCTGTCGCACTGTATAGAGAGTCAGTTTCAGCATAACGTGTGAGATAGTCTGTGGCTACGACTATCCATTTCTTGCCTGCACGCGATGTCGGCAAAGGTCCTAGGAAGTCCATGCCGACTTGTTGGAATGGGGCATCTGGAGGGTCTATTGACTGGAGAAGGCCGGCTGGTTTTACGGGTGGAGTTTTGCGCCGTTGACATTGACGACAAGTTTTCACGTAGCGCTGCACTGATGCGAGCAACTTAGGCCAATAGTATTTCAGGCGAATCCTGGCGAATGTTCGGCTCACACCCATGTGTCCAGATGTTGGCTCGTCGTGGCATGCGTGCAGAATTTCCTCTCGCATGGCTGTGGGCACGACTAGTAAAAACGTTTCACCATTAGGTTCGAAGTTCCTCCTGTAAAGGACACTTCCTCGAAGGCAGAACGCGGAGAGCCCTCTGGAGAATATGCGAGGGACTTGAACGTCGAGACCCTGCAGGTGTATAAGTACCAGCAAATCCGGGTCATCTCGTTGTAGTTGAGCGATTTTGGATGTGTCGACAACGCCTAGAAACGGGAAGTCGTCCTCTTCAGGTACACTTGGATCGACGGGAGAGCGTGACAGGCAGTCGGCATCGCTGTGTTTCCTTCCCGATTTGTACACGACCGTAATATCATACTCCTGCAGCCTAAGGCTCCATCTTGCTAGTCGACCTGACGGGTCCTTGAGATTTGCCAGCCAGCATAGAGCATGGTGGTCACTGACAGCTCTGAACGGTCTACCATAAAGGTAGGGTCGAAACTTGTTTATGGCCCAGATGACTGCGAGACACTCTTTTTCAGTTGCAGAGTAGTTTGCCTCAGCTTTTGATAGTTTGCGGCTGGCATAGGCTAACACTTTCTCTTGACCATTTTGCCACTGGACAAGGATGGCGCCGAGGCCGACATTGCTGGCATCGGTATGGACTTCTGTGTCGGCTGTCTCATCAAAATGGGCAAGTATTGGTGAACCCTGTAGTCGTTTCCTTAATTCGTCAAAAGCTTTCTGTTGTTCGCTTTCCCACGTGAAGGGCACGTCGTCTTTTGTCAGTTTTGTAAGAGGTTCCGCAATCTTTGAGAAGTTTTCCACAAATCGTCTATAATAGGCACATAAACCCAAAAATCGACGCACTGACTTTTTGTCTCTGGGTGTAGGGAACCTCTGAACAGCGGCTGTCTTTTCGGGATCGGGACGAACACCCTCGGAACTAATGACATGTCCAAGGAATCGCAGCTCTTCGAAGCCGAAGTGGCATTTTTCGGGTTTGATCGTCAATTTCGCTGACCGGATGGCTTCCAATACTGTGCGTAGTCGCTCTAGATGTTTGTTGAACGTTGCAGAGAATACCACCACGTCATCGAAATACACTAGGCATGACTGCCATTTCAATCCGGCGAGGACAGTGTCCATCATTCGCTGGAACGTCGCTGGTGCGGAACAGAGGCCGAATGGAAGCGCTTTGAATTCGTAGAGGCCATCTGGTGTTACGAATGCCGTTTTTTCACGGTCCCGCTCGTCGACCTCTATTTGCCAATATCCGCTTTTCAGATCTAAGGAGGAGAAAAACTTTGCGGATCGCAACCGATCTAGTGTATCGTCGATACGTGGCAAGGGGTAGACATCTCGTTTAGTTACACTGTTCAGTTTTCTGTAGTCGACGCAGAATCTAAGTGTGTTGTCTTTCTTCTTAACGAGCACTACGGGAGACGCCCATGGACTATTAGAAGGCTGGATGACACCATCAGAAAGCATCTCCTCCACTTGCTTCTTGATAATTTCCCGTTCTTTCTGTGACACCCGATATGGATGCTGGCATATAGGCCTCGTGTCGTCTTGCGTTATAATTCTGTGTTTCGTGATGGACGTGCGCTGGACCTTCGAGGTACTTGAAAAGCAATCAGAGAATTCTTTTACCAAGGCGTAAATCTGTTTCTTCTGACTGTCCGGAAGGCTCTGATTGACGGTCACGGATGTGTCGATGTTGCAGGCCACTGGTCGAGTGGTTGATGTCGTAAAGCTGCATAGTTCGGTCGCCATACAGAAGTCGTGTAAATAGGCGATAGCCGTGCCTTGAGTGGTGTGTTGAAGCTCATTGGAGAAATTTGTGAGTAGGACATCTGCACGGCCATTCGTCAAGTGAACAAGACCCCTAGCTACGCAGACACCTTTGTTCAAAAACAGTCCTACATTTGTATCCGCTATGCCTTCGCGGTTGTACAATGCATCATTTTCTACGAGCACCATTATACTGCAGCGTGGCTGCACAGTTACGTCATCATGAACAACGCGTAGAGCAGTTAGGCGTCGTTCCTCAGATTCCTCCACAGGTATAGCTCGTTCAGTCGAAAACGACACGCTGGACCTACGCAGGTTAATTACGGCGCCATTAGCTCGCAAAAAATCCATTCCTATAATGAGTTCTCTTGAACATTCTGGCAGCACAATGAAATCGGCCACGTAAATAAAGCCCCGTATTTCAAGTCTTGCAGTGCATCTGCCAAGGGGAGTAATAATGTGACCGCCTGCCGTGCGTATCTGCGATCCACTCCACTGTGTCACAACTTTGTTTAGCTTTTTCACCATCTTGTGACTTATCACTGAATAATCAGCACCGGTGTCGATTAAGGCATTCAGCTCCCATCCTTCCATTCTCAACCGCAAATCTGAAGTAACGTTTTCGTTGCTGCACCCATCTACCGGAAATACACCGTCATCACCCTCAAACCAAATTGGAGGATCTTTGTAACTGACGTTATCAGCGGCCTCACCTCCACAGGTCGCTTGCTTCAGTTTTCCGGGTGTGGACTTGGAGAGCGATGACCAGGCAGCCTTGAAGGTGTACGTGGGCTGGATGACCGGTAGCGCATAGGCGATGGTGACCGTGACCGGTGTTGGCGTAGAGTTGGCGAGTTCTGGCGCGTCGACAAGTACTCCTCAATCTCCGCTGGTCGTTCGCCATTTCGGGGGCACGGTGCATGTGACGGGAAGCCTCTTAATCCAGCCTGTCGGTAAGGACAGAATCTGTACAGATGACCCGCTTCCCCACAATGAAAACACAGAGGCCTGCGCTCGTGATCACGCCAGACGTCACTTTTCCTGGGCCTACGCTCCACATAGTGATGTGTGCTACGTGCTCCTGGGGGCAGATAGGTAGCTGTCGGTTCCCGTGGACGAGGTGCGCTGCGTGCCGCAGGTGGGAGAGGAGTCGTTGCCATCGCAACTGCTGCATTGCTGTGTACCGTGGGTTGTCTGACAACCTCAGAGTATGTTCGGATAGGTCGAACCGACTGCAGCTCACGCTCTGGCTCTCGTATCACCTGCCTCAGTTCGTCACGAACAACGTCCGTAACAGATAGTGCAGTTGAAGTCTGGGGCATATGCAGTCTGCTCAGTTCTTCTCTGATAACTGATCTAATTAGCTCTCGCAGGGCTTCAACGTCGTTTCGCACGCCTCCGGGAAATACCTGTGCAGATGCGCAGTTAAGATTCCGGTTGTACTGCCGAGCCCGCTGTTCCAGTGTTCTTTCGATGGCCGTCGCTTCCGAGTAAAACTCAGCAACCGTGCTCGGAGGGTTGCGGACGAGAACGGCGAACAGCTCTTGCTTCACTCCGCGCATTAGATGGCGCACCTTCTTATCCTCAGCCATGTTGTAATCCGCACGCTTGAACAGGCGGACCATGTCCTCAATGTACATAGCAGCACTCTCGTTTGTTAGCTGGTTTCTCGATTGAAGAGCTGCCTCCGCCTTTTCTTTCCTGTCTATGTTCGCGAACGTAGCCACCGCTTGTCGTCTAAATACCTCCCAGGTAGACAACGAGGTTTCATGGTTCTCAAACCATGTCTTCGCGAAGTCTTCCAGGGCGAAGTATACGCGACGGAGCTTCTCTCTTTCGTCCCATCCATTCAAGCTCGCTACTCTCTCGAACAGGTCCAACCAATCTTCAACATCCTCGTACGAGTCGCCGTGGAAAACTGGCGGCTGGTGCGGTTGGCTAATGAACACTTGTGCCGGTGTTACCTGGCTAGTCATAGTGGTGGCATCCATCGTTTGAATTCCCCTTGGTATGAAGTGAAGAGGACCGAACTCAGGTGAGTCACCTCGAAGACGGCGACTTGCCCTCTGGTGTACAGGAGTCACTTCCACGGGGTTGATACGCTGGTCGTCGGGGCTACGCTGTCTTGAGCTCGTGGGGCTTCGATTCATAACCCAGCAACTCCACCAGAAATGTAGCGATGCTGACGCCGACAGGTTAAAAAAACAAGCGTCTTTTTTAGGGCGAACTTGTGCCCACGATTCTAAAAACTATGGTCGTCAAGTTCGAGTAGCCGAGTGGCACAGATCTGACTAACTTCCTCTTCCTCGTTGTTGAACGTCCGAACGCGTGGCGCATGCCAGCCGAGCCGGGTCTTGCTGGTGCTGGTGACGATGATTGTGGCGGGCTACTTGAATGTGGCGAACCTGTCGCAGCAATATGTAATGTTTATAAAATTGGGTAGGCAGCACTGCAACCACTATTGACGTTTCACGAATATTAGCGTTTATTTGAAAAGTAGTTCCGAGACCTGGCGTAGCTCTGTGGTAGAATGCTTGACTGCCACGCAGAATGCTTGGGCTCGATTCCTGCTGGGACCCTGAAATTTATTATTTGCATTCGTCGGGTGACCAACTCGGCCTATGTCAGGTTTTTCTTAACACTGACATTTATTCTATGCCTCCGTTAGGTCGATGCTGCCGATGTCGGGTATTGCTTAACGCTCACGCGTTAAAATTGCTCATGTGTGTTCTCGTCGTTCCTGGGTAGATACGAAGTGTCAATCACCTGTGGGGCATACCCACTTACCAGTGGCACATACCCGCCCGTGAGTATGTGCCACTGTCTGGCGGGACGTGTTTGACGTCGTACGCGACGAGATTGTGACATTATTCATGTCTTGACCAGCGCGTCATATTCGTCAAACCATCTTACCTTCCAATGCTAATTTTGGTTCACGCCAAGTTAAGGGGCTGACCGCGAGAGCCCCCAAACGTAAGCGGCTGTAGATAGATAGATGGATACGCTCAAAGTCAACGAATTTCGCTAAGAAATGCTTCGCATTTAAAACAGGCCCGGGAGGCCGAGAGCTTGCAACAACTGTATACCAACCAATCATCCGACAGCCTTCCTAGCCATGCTACATGGCGAACGGGAATGGAGGCACCGGGCAGGTCTTGCAAACCACGCCGCCGAGTTAGCTCGCGATGTCAAACACTTGCGTTGCGGGCACAACAGCGTCAACGTGGTGGTTGAGGGAGCACGTTCGCTGGGGCGAACGCGTGCTTCGCTTGCTTTCGGTGCGAGTTTCTCCTGCTGCACTTAGACTTCGTCAGCGACACCTGCGACTGGCTCGCGAACAACCTCTGTGATTAACGCCTTGCGACACGCACTTACCGCTCATTACACTCCTCATTACCGTGATCATGCGAGGCACAATTTGTGGCATGAGAAATAAACAGTGTCGTAAACCCAGGGGCATAGCCAAGGGTGTCCCTCCCAAAATCAAGGGATTGATTGGGAGAGACACCCTTGGCTATGCCCCGCCCCCCCCCCCCCCCACCAGAAAAAAAAATTCTGGATACGCGCCTGCGAACCCAAGCTAAACGTGTGTATAACCTGATTAAGAAGCATGTACATGTCACCAATAATTGTGAAAGGCTTGAGTGCAACGTCGAGTTGAATCACAGCTAAACACCGGGCCGCACGTTTAAGCTTTCTCTGGTTAACCATTTGTACGGAGTGCTTGGGAGGTGTTTTTTTTTTTCATAAGACGACTGAGGTTACATGGTGTGGGAACTTTGGGAATACTGATAGCCCCAAGCGTCACGTATAGACTCGGGATTTCCTGTGGTGGGCCGCCTCTCGTGCGTCTCCGTAATATCAAAGGCTCCGATTGTTTTTTTTTTGTGTGTGTGTGTGCACGAGAGACCGTATGTTGCAAGGTATCTTCCAGCGATTTGCACCTCCTGGCAGCTGATCCTATTGGGTTCCGCAAGAGCCACCTGTGGTGCAAATCTTCAGGTCGTCCGCGTAAAGTGCACGCTTGATTCCTGTTAAGGCAGTGAGCTCATGGCTACGCTGCAGAGCACTGGTGATATCACAAAGCTTTTTGCTGTCCCCATGAATGGCAGCGTGAATTTTTCGGGGTGCAGGTGGCCTAGTGTCTAAATTTGCGCCCCGATGCTGAGGAAGTTACGAACATATCAGTATGCTTTCTCCCCACAGTTCTGAAAATTGAGATGAAGTATGATGTCGTTAGAGACATTGCCAAACGTCCCTTTTACGTCAATGGTGAGGATGGCTTGCTTACTGTATCTATTCGGTCAATTACGTCTTATTTAGGTTCCTGGACGATCTAATCGGCAGAAAGATTGGACATCGAGCAAAGCACGGTGTTTACGGTGTATCCATTTTCTCCGACGTACGAGGTGAGGTGATTGAGAACCACGTGCTCAAGAATTTTTACGTCCTACGGTGTGAGTCATTTGGCGGAAACATTCTGAATGGCCAAGGGCTTGTTGGGTATAGGTGTCATGGTTATTTCGCCACATTTCCCCTCCGCTGGAACTCGCACTTCTTATCAACATGTATACATTTATTTTTACGTAAAATGTTGCATAATAAAGTTGCCCAAATTCTTACGTAATGTTGTTAGTTTGTACTACGTCTCAATATGTTCAGGAAAAGAATAAAACACTATTGGCTGTGGAGGTTCCGTCAAGGTAACGAAGAGTCTTGTTCATCTGGCCCTTGCCCGTAGCAGTGTTGCGAGCATACGAGTAACATTTATCAAGGTCACACAGTTTTCTCTTGCAGTCAGAGGACGGCCTAGTTTATCATTGACCCGACTCTTCTATATATTGAGATTTTGGTCCACCTATTTGTTGAGACCTGTACGGAGAAACCTCTCCTTGGCTTTATTGATGACTTTTAATTTTGGCAATGCTAATTGTGCATACGGCACAGTATTCTCCGCTTAGTGACTCCCTAATTTTCTTCCCTCGTTGGCTGCATCTTGAGTGCCGCCCAGGTGTACATGCACGTTCCTCAAGTTTGATCAGAATGTGTGCCTCAGGCCCCTTGCGGGCGATCACACACTTGGTACCAATTTTACCAGTTTACTCTCCCTAGGTGATTGGCATAATCCTCTGCATCATTTGTGATAGTGGCAATCCTGATCTTGAGTTTACGGTCGATTTGTTGCGCTTCCAACGTTTCACGTGTGTGTAGGTTACATCTACACACACGTTGCCCTTCACTTCTCTCTCTCTTCTCCTTTAATCCCCTCACCCCTTCCCCCAGTGCAGGGTAGCAAGCCGGACGTGCGTCTGGTTGACCTACCTGCCTTTCATTTGTTCCCTTCCTCCTCCTCCTCCTCCTCCTCCAACGTTTCACGAGCACTCGGCAGGATTCTCACAGGTATAGAGTAAATAGAGTAAGCGAGGGATGTCGTACGTGAGCTGGATCCTTTCCCTCCCGGGTGACGATGTCCTTAGTCCAGACTTCGATATCTTCGAACGTTGCGCAGGTATCCATCGTTAATCTTTACATAGGCCAGGAACATCTCCTAATACAACATGCTAATTTCTTTATGTACATCCTTTTTTGACAATAAAACCCTTCCTTTCAAAGTAGCTTTCTAGCGCACATTAAGTGAGCTATGTACCATTCCGGCGTACGTTGGCGACTCACAGGACGCTTACAGCGGTGACCTAATTTGTACGGTTTCAAACAGCCTTTTTGTCGTTACATATAACGAATTCAAGTGCAAACATGCTGGATCGCTCCACGTGAGGCCATATATTGTATGCGACGCTTGCGTATATAGACGATTTCCCGCCGCGGCGCACGTCACGGAACCACAACTGGCCTTCTCCCAGTCAGCTGCCCCAGCCAACGCATTGGGCTAGCGAAGCGGCTACGGCCGTTCAGGGTCTGTAGCACGCGTTAGAAGCCAGTATGGTAGCATCCATGTAGACGCGGCCACCCGCTTCGATCCGAACTCACGCTTGCTACTCAGCTACTGTCTTCACAACAATAACTAAATGGCGAAATCAGCTATCTCTTCAAGTCATCTCACGCTGGGGACAAATCATCAGTTCTGTTCTGTCTTTATCAGGAAAATTAGCTGTATTTATTTAGCCTAGCTTACTAAGCCTAGTCTCCGAGAATGCAATAAGGAATCATAAAAACAGTGCAAAAGACCGACGAATACATTGCTCACGAAGCTTCAGGATGTAAATATAAAGCAAATAAATGCATGCGTTGTGAACTTAAGGGTAACACAGCGCAGGACGACGACGTTATAATGTTGAGGCGAAAAGAAACTTCACCCGTAGGTGCCGCCGCGTTGACTTTTCCGGCGCGTCTGCCTGGTTCCCTTTTACTTACCGGGGCGTTCGTCTGCCTCGCTTGGCTTCCCCATTAGCCCCAAGAACGACCACTGGCGTCACTGTGGTCGCGGATATGTGACGTCGCGGCATGAACTCGCCTGCTCCACCGGCGCTTGTCGCCTTTTTCAGCGCCCGCCGTGTACACGCTCTTTAGCGATACGTTAGTGATTATTCCTCAATTTCATGACGCCCATTTCTTAACATACAAGGTGCAAAGTTTCACAACTACTGAAAGCTTCTAAAGCTGTAAAAAGTTTCCATAATTTAGCTTAGGATAGGCAGACTACTGTCCAAACGGAAGATTTATTGTGAACATGGTGATGCAGGAGAAGATGTTCGTTGTTTTTATCGCGTACACCCTAGAATGGGTGCATGCTGAGAAAATATGCTAAGTGGTACTAACGTTATTAGAACTAGGCAAAGACTCCAGGATTAGAACATGTCTTTGCCGAAGTATGAGAAATGAAATTGGGATGTTTTCAATTCACTAATACCGTGCGCTTTACCATGCAAGTTACGCCTGCATCTGCGAATGATCTAAACGATTTTACAGGACTGCGCTTTCGCAGCAGGACAATTATGAATATGACTGCCGTAAGCACTCACTTAACATATTCGTCAAACAAACAAAATAATACTGCTGCGCACACAACAATTTCAGAAATAATGAGATATTTCCGTTCACTGCGATCGTATATGTACAGGTTTCTTCTCAAGTCTCGCCAGAGATTATGTAGTCCTATGATTTGCGTGGAATGCTGGAGTGTTCTACCACCGCATCACAAACGCTAATGGAAGCTTCACATGGGAGCACCGCTGATAGCAACGATTTCAACACATACGTCAAAAATCTGAATCGAACTCTTTCTAGGGCGCACTCATAGACATGGCCCGAGCTGTGGCATAACCAGGGGATGGCTCACTGGGCATGTCCCCTACCCCCAAAAATTTTAGGGGCGAAGCTCCTTAAAGCGGCACCCGTTCGTCCCTCGTCGTAGTACGCAACATGTCTTACGCTTTGACCTGCAAGGTGGTACCGGTGGAAGATTTGTCCGGTGCGTTGACGAACAATAAAAAAATCGCAGCATGCGCGTTAACTAAAAGCCGAATTCTCCTGTCTCTCATTTCAATTAGCAGCCATTGGCTTGTACATTGAGCACTATCTGACAAGAAAGGGTTGCTAGGTTGTATACTCGCTGGGCGTAGCCTCCTTGGTTTTAGGAAGGTTTAGCGAGCGTTGGGCCGCAATGCCATGAATACAGTGAGCTAGTATATACCATGAACTCGAGGTGGTTAAAGGTTGGAAGTAGACACGAAGCGCAAGCCGTAAGAAAGTGTGCGTATGCCACATCTCGCTTAGTCCTTGGAATGTCCGCTGGATGGCGGAGCTTCTATATGCAGAATATATGATGAAAAGATGCGAGATGGTGGTACTTGGAGTGTTGACTAGATGTATGAATGGACACACAGACAGATGCATCGACGGACGCATGGATGGCTGCACGGACGATTGGGCGTATGGACGGACGCAGGGGCGGATACATGGACGAACGCTGGGACGGACGCACGGATGGCCGTGCGGACGCACGAACAGACGCACGCACGGACGGGCGGTTGGACGCATGGACGGTCACACAGACGGACGCATGGAGGGACGGAAGCAAGAACGAATGGACGGACGGATGCTTCGCCCCACTCTTCATCATTCACGCCTTGTATATGCTGCCATTTTTCCCCATGCAGAAAGAAAAATTTCCATTTCAAGTAGGTGCCCTCCCCCAATACCAAAAAAATTAAACCTATAGGACCCATGTATTAACTAAGCAACCTTCGCTTCGATTAGCCGACGACCGGCCTCACACGTCATGTCCACCAACAAGTAATCAACTGCAATGCAATGTAACATATGAGGTGGCTTCGGAGCATGACCGCACCATTGCTACGATTCTGCACGGACCACAATAGAAATTTCCGCGCCTAACCTCAACGGCACTTAATCTCAATAATTTTGGTCCTATAAAGCTTCAAAATTATTGCGAAAAAAAGATTAAACTAAACAACATGTTGAGCGAGCAAGTACACGATAAAAACACAGAACAGCGACGGCGGTATTGTAGGGCGAGTGCCTTCCGGTATATGTTGCGATACTCGATGCTGCACGCGAGCGCGGGGCTTGATATAATTGTGAAAGCGCTGTGCGTAGATACGTGGATTCCACCAGCACAAATTATTCTCGAAGACGAGAAGCCCTGGCATCCCCTAAAGGAACCAACCATGCTGATCTCAACCTTATAGTTTAAATATGGTGTCTTAATTCTCTCTGAAAATCACATGGTCATGCGTAAATAAGTTTGTTGTGTCCGAACAGAAGTGGGTTTTTGATTTTCCCACCCGTTGGAATGCGGCTGTCGTCGACATGAATGGAATCAATCATCGGGATTAGCAGCGCGACACATACCTTTTCATTCATATTACATTGCTATACGACCCAGCGCGTGATTGTGCAGTAACAAAAGTAAATTTTTTATTGTTTTACCTCAAACCTTACTGAATCTGTTTTCTTTATTCATTTGCAGCTTGAGACGAACAAAAAGAGAACGCGAACATTGAAAGAGCACACGAAGCGAGCGCATCATTATGTGGGCGCGCCATGGCTCGCATCGAAGAGTCCATGCCGTGACGTCATCCACCAGGCGGCGCCACTCCAACTTCTCGGGGCTGATAGCGCCTACTTCGCGCAGACGTTATGGAGACGTCGAGAAGACGACGTGACGCAGGTGTTGAGCAGTGCTGCAGACCAGGGTAGGAGACGGCCATGGTGTTGTGGCGCCATCTAGTTTTGATTGAACAAACCAGCCGCGGAAAATTATCTATACAATCGAAAGGGGCATAGGTGTGCGCAAAGAAACTAGGGGAAGAGCCGCGACTCCCCCTCCCCCCCCCCCCCGATCATCTAGAGAAAGTGCCAAGCCTGTCCATATGTTTACTCGATGACACCTGTCACGTCCGTTTTCAGTGTAGGGTTACGACCTGATAGGTTTTTTGGCAATAGAAGCTACAGAACATGCATAGTTCTTACACTAAACGAACTGCTTGATTCCCACTCTTACTCATGAAAAGAGAAGAGCGAAAGTTTATTATAAGAGAAAAGGTATAGCAAGCGGAGGATTCAGGAGCGCGTTTGGTGGGACCCCAAGTCCAGGGCCCCACTAGCTTCCGCCGCCCACCTAACGTGACTCGAAAATGTTTCTTGCGCGACCACCACTACCCACAAAAGGTACGTCATCACTTATTTTAAGTTGGTGCAGTTTACACTTGGAGAAAGTTCGTTAGTCACAAACAACAGTTATCATTATCACGAACAGGAACGCGTGCTCTTCGACCTTTTGTTTTGTTTTGTTTCCCTGGGATGTTGGCTCATACCCACTCAGGGGGATTGGCCAAGAAAGTGTAGTGCAGTTTTTCTGTGATCATTTTAACTATGTGTAATGAACTGGTATTATAATAAGACTAATGTAAAAATAAAAACAACATAACGAGACCTTTTGCCTCTTCTTCGTCTTTTTCTTCATATTCTGATTCGCTCCCACAACACGTCCACCGGTTTGTACGGCGTAGATGCGGTAACCCTGAAGGGCGAGAAAAAGAGAGAGAGAGAGAAATAAAAATATACGGAGAAACCATTTGACAGACACCGAAAGATGCACAAAAAAAACAGATGCAAAGGAAATAGAAAAACCATCAAGGTAAAAAAAAATCAAAGAAATAGAGAGAGGAAGAAAAGGGAGCGCGTGGATTAAGGAGATAGACGTAGAAAAAAATAAATTAACAGAGACAAAACGAAATTGAACAAAAACGAAGATAAGAGTGAAAAAAGAAAGAGCAATTCAGTAAAAGGAGAAAAAACGAAGAGTATCAAGGAAGGCCGCATGGCTCCGTCATTTCTTCAAGATTGGCACAACAAGCCTGAAGCTGTCTTAATGTTTTTTTTTTTTTTTCGTTTGTGCATACACTGCTGAGGTTTGTTTTTCTTCGAGCTCGAGAACGGGTGGAGGTTGGGCGCAGCGATCGCACCTCGCCCATCCTAATGGAGCACTCTTCGCACGCCCACGTACAGGAGCATATTACTGTTCAGAGCCACTCCGACTGTGCACTGCAGGAGCCACACGAATATGGGAGGTGATCTTTCATTCAAAGAAAAAAGTGTCAGTAGTGGCTGTAAATGTATACATTGTGCTGTACAGATTTACGCTACAACGCAGTGAGAAGGCAACTATACTACAGAGCTTACAGCAGGTTCTTATGTGTAACATTACCAGAACATTCCAAGCATTCATCTAACAGCGTTGCAAACAACTGTGCTGGTGCTTTCTACGAAGTTGTTAGGTGTCTAGGAACCAGAAGACTGTACAGGCCAGCTTTAAAACAATCGCTGACGAAAATTTATAACGACCCCGCGATCAGAGTTTGTGGAGTCATGAGCGGCAAAAGTAAAAACACCAATCGGCAACATTGCTGCCAACGATCTCTGCGGGAGTTCTACATGTTTATGCAACGAGGACGCAAAGAGGAAACGTCCCACGTGGAGCAGCCTATTATTCAGTTATGCCGACAAACCACGGGGTGTCACAGTCATCAGGAACCCGCAGTTGCGGAGACGGCTGTATATAAACTTCCGTGTCCTCTCATGCAACCGTGAGAAGTAGACAAGTTTGATACGTTCATGTCTGGCAACACGAGCAATAATGCGTTTTGAAGAAAGCAAGCACGACACATACAAAGCATCTTGGGTAAACATTTTTTCCTTTTTCTTGCAGTTGGTACAGTTGCTCGAGCAAGTGCACGAACCAGCCAATGAGAATGCTTTTTACTATAAGAGCGTGGTCGTTTTCCTTCGTGTTATAATGCGATCTATCTATCTATCTATCTATCTATCTATCTATCTATCTATCTATCTATCTATCTATCTATCTATCTTTCTATCTATCTATCTATCTATCCATCCATCCACCTACGTCTTGGTGCTCTCGTGATCCCCCCTTTAACTTGAGGCAAACCAATATTAGTACGGAAGGGTAAGATGATTGATTTGACGAATATGACTGGTCATGACATGAATAATGCCGAAATCTCGTCGCATACATCGTCGCATACGTCGTCACAACATTTTTGCCAGACGTGTGGCACATATCTGCGGGTGGGCATGTGCCACAGGTATGCAAGTATGTGCCACAGGTCACTGACAATTCATTTCTTTCCAGGAACGGCGGTAACAGACGGGGGTATATTTAACGCGTGTGAGCGTTAAGAAAGAGCTGACAACGGCAGCATTGATCCGACAATCTAAAGAATAAATACTAGTGCCCCAACAGTAATCGAACCCCAACATTCTGCGTGGCAATAAACTATTTTCCACGGAGCCACGCCAGGTCCCGGAACACTGGACGTGTGAAGCGCGACCCTCGGATCAGACTTTGGGAAATCAATTAGCAACCCTGTACCAGGTCTGGCGAGCCGCTATAGCCAGTGATGCTCTGGACGAAGGGTCCCACCCTCTTTAGTGACAGACAGTACTAATAAATGTTTATTCTCTCTCTCTCTCTCTTTTCACAGACCCTGATGTTCGTGAAAATTTAATTGTGGTTGCAGTGTTGGCTATCCAAATTTATAAACAATACATATGCAGTCATAAGATACAGCCGTCTCGTCGGGTTAACGTCAATTGTAGTTAAGTGCCATCGCTTACGCTGATTTATGCCCCACCCCGGTCGTCTAGTGGCTAAGGCACTCAGCTGCTGACCCACAGGTTGCGATATCAAATCGTGGCTACGGCGGCTGCATTTTCGATGGAGGCGAAAATGCTGTTGCCCGTGGGTTTAGATTTGGGTGCACGTTAAAGAGCCCCAGTTGGTCTGAATTTCCAAAGCCCTCCACTACGGCGTGTTTCGTAATCATATGGCGGTTTGGGGATGTCAATCCCACATATCAATCAATCAAATCTTAAGTTTATTCGTGTAGCAGTGTCCAGGGCCACCATCCTCGCGAGCACCAGCGCTTCATATCAACTGATGACTGCTTCTGTTGTTGCTAATATCCATGTTCCTGGTGGCTTCATTACACATCTGTAAACAATTGGTTGTACAAAACATGTGGTGGTTTAACATATGTCTGAGCGTGCATCTGTACATATCTATACAGTACCATTTTGTGAGGTTTCGCTGATTCCAAAATCACACCACAGTCACCTTCTATCCACATGCATGCTTCGCATAACATCGATTCCCAAAGTACGTCGGATCTGCTGAATTTCAAATGCGAATCATTTCTTTGCGTACTGCAAACACTTTGGCGTCTATCTACGTATCTATCTATCTGTATAGCCGCCTACGTCTCGGTACTCTCGTGGTCACCCTCTTACTTGGGGTAAACCAAAATTAGTTCGGGAGTGTAAGAGGGTTTGACGAATACAACTCGCTGGTCTTGACATGAATAATGTCACAAGTGCGTCGTGTAAGTCGTCAAACGCTTTCCGCCAAACAGTGGCACATACCCGCGGGCGGGTATGTGTCACTGAGAACACGCATGGTTAAGTTTAACGAGTGATCGGTACGATAAAATGCATCACTAAAATGGATTTTGTATTTTGCTTTGTTTTCATTAGCAGACACCAAATATATGTGTGTCCCCAAATAGCCGACACTTATTTCCGTGGACGTAGGTATACCTAGAATAAAACGATCTCACAACACACATGAGACAAGCGCCATCCGTGACTCTGAGTTATCGTTCGTCTTTCTGGGCCCCCATATCTGAGCACACGGGCCCATAACATTTCCGCCTCCATCTGAAATGCAGCCGCCACAGCCGGGATTCAATCCCGCAACCTGCGGGTCAGCAGCCGAGTACCTTAGCCACTAGACCACCGCGGCGGGGCGGTTCTTTGATTCTCGCCACATAGACCTGCAGTAACTAATACCCCTGTCACACGGGCACCCGCGAAGACCGTTTAACTCCCTCGTCCTTACGACAACGAAAATGCGATCCGTGTCACACGGCCACCCTTACACAAACGAAGGTAAACGGAGCGTTTCGCAAAGGACGTTCAACGATCTCTCTTCGCAGCGAAACGAGGTACTCTCGTCCCCAGCAGTCTAGAGGTCAGAGAAAAATTTTGAGCACTAAGTGGCCGCAGTGAAAGAATAATACATTTTGGCAATCTTAAACGTTTTTTCGTTGTACTACTCATTCACAACGCGTGCTTCTTTACATATATTTACGCCCGCCAGAGTTCACTTACTCTCAACACCGATGCTCTACCCTCCGCGCCTCGCACGTGGTGCCTCGCGAGTCGGGCCAGCCGGTGCCATTGAAAAATATTTCGTCCATGCGTGTGGTTGTGGTCGTCGCTGTGTCACTCATGGCTGAAGAACACGAAATGTGCGCTCACGAGGCAAGGAAGCACAAGAACTTTCGCACACGGGCATGAACACAGGCAACAAAACAACTAAAAGCACAATGGGGACAGCGTCACTAGCAGCATCGCTACAATTACCAAATTCGTTTTTGTTTGAAAATATTTTTATGGTTTGTTAGCCTCTTACCTCCTTAATAGTGTTTTTTTTTTTTGTAAAAACCACATAACGAGGATTCACAAAAAAATCAATAGAGATGGAATTAGAATACTTTTCCAAAAATCAAACAGCGCCAGCTGAGCCCCCTCGCGCCAACTGTTACAACCTTTTCATTGCCGTGTAGCACTGCCACAACTCCTTCTTCGTCGAACCACCTAGGGGAGATTTACGTTGACGGTGTTTAACGGAGTTTAGTGGTGGCCGTGTGACAGGGGTATAACACACCGCGCCAGCTTTTCCCCCAAATTCTACTCAAGCCTATACTTCAACGCATAACACAGCAGCTCCCTTCGTTTCATCGTGTGGGCTTCGTCTCAGGCGGGTCATTAGAGAAACGAGACCAGCGACGCTGCCGCCTGTGCGCTTACTCACCGGGCATCGCTTCATCCGCAGCCAGCTCTGATTGATTTGTGGGGTTTACCGTCCCAAAACCACCATATGATTACGAGAGACGCCGTAGTGGAGGGCTCCGGAAATTTAGACCACCTGGGGTTCTTTAACGTGCACCCAAATCTGAGCACACGGGCCTACAACATTTCCGCCTCCATCGGAAATGCAGCCGTCGCAGCCGGGATTTGAACCCACGACCTGCGGGTCAGGCAGCCAGCTCTCAAACCTGAATTCCATCCGACTGCCACCTTTAGGGAGATCACCTCCCTTTATCAATCCTCTCTGGTCTCCATCTCTTTAAATGCCTCACCAGGGTGGAGGAGCGTTGGCTACTCCGCCTGTTCACCAGTACTGTACTGTGTCCGGCAGTGCTGAAGTATTTCAATACGGCCTTTTCAGCCACGTGACTTGTGACACCTATTACATGATGTGGGCATGCCCCTCAAATCCCACCTACCCACCCCTCCCAAGTGGACTGCGAAGCTGTCCTGCTCAGCTGCTCTGACCTCCAAGTCCAACAGGCGTTGGTGGCTAGAGCCCGGGCCGACGGCAGCTGCAGGAATACCCGACTAGAGATACCTCCAAGCGTTTCTGAAAGGTGGGCCCTTCAGACTCACCTTATCCATACATCTCACTGTAAATATAATAATAAATGTTTTCCACCACCACCACTCCTACATTATGTTTTTGCCATATACCATCAATGCTTTGCGCTTGCGTTGCAAGCGTGTGCATCGGTGCAACAATCAGTGCATCGGTGATACATTCTTATATAATAGAAGCGCAAAAAGGACAAGGTCAAGTAAGCAGTGTTGTACGGGCCGGCGTTCCAGGGAACGACGTTCCGGGAACTAGTTTATTTTTGGAGTAACGAAAGAACGCCACCACTCCATTTATAAAATCGGCGGAAATGTCACAGTAACTCACGTTTTCGAGGAAACGACAAAAGGAACAGCGTTCCTTCGGTAATAGTTCTCCGCCATTCAAATGACGCACGCAGGAAGCATGAACGTTTGGTTCTAGAAACGTTACGCAGCAAATTGTGCAGAATGGGGCGGATGGGCTCCAGCGTAAGGCGAAGAAAAGTAGCGCTTTTTTTACAGCGGAGCTCGAGGTTTGCCGCATGTCATATAAAGAGTATTGTCCTCGTCATCAACCCGCGCTCCCTTTTGTCCTCTTCTGCATCTTCTGCTTCGCTGTCAGAACAATTGCACTGATTTGTCCGGCATGGGATGCAATATCACTCTCATGGACAAGAGAAAGAATACAGAAGGAGCAAAAGAAAAAGATATAGAGGACGAGAGAAGAACTCTTGACCAAAACCAAATTCTCGGTGAGGCAAGATTCGAAAGCGCCTATACACGATGCCAAAGAAGCGTCGTAACCACTCAGCTATCTAGTTTGTTTTTTTCTTTCACGGTATTGTTGTGACTGGGGGAATTTGTCGGGCCTTGAGCCATCCAAGGGTCAGGGCGAAGACGGGCCGAGGAGCCGGAGCTGATAACTTGAACGATTTATTTACACTATTTTACATGATGTTGAAGGTAGCGTGTTACATGGAGTAAGCATCATACTAGATGATGGAAGGAAGCTCTCTCCCCGAGCGTCCTGCGCTCGCGTTTTTATGCCCCCGAAGAGAGAAAGTCACACCGCCTCCTTCCCAACCTGGGAAGGGAGGAGAGGCCCGCCCAGTTCGCTGCCCGGCGAGGGTATAACACACACAATACACGACACCACTGGCACAGTGCGAGAACGGGGAGTCGGACGCGCCGAGATGACTCTTCGAGGAAACATCGCTCGGGAAAGGCGCCATGGAACGTGAGGAATGTCCCCGAAGATGAATACAAAGCGCTCGGCTCATTGTCCGCTGAATGTTGACGACCCAAGCAAGGACCACTCCCTCTAGGCAGCCCAGACAGCGAACAGCCCCCCCCCCCCCGGTAATCTGTCGGTCGTGCGTGCCCAAAGGGCTTTTTGGCAAGACGAGCCGACGACTCCAAGGAATTCGCAGTACTACTGCTGTGTTGTTGCCGATTCTGGACGTCTCAGGACGCGCTGCGAAGCCGGAACCATTCCACGCGTCCAAGCGGCGCCCAGACATGGGGGCCGATCACAACAGCTCGTCCGCCGCCGGGAAAAAGGACTCGTAGATGGGCAGCCCAACGCTGCACCTTGAAGAGGCCTGGCAGCGCAGCAGCTCTGGAACGGCTGCGGCTCAGGTTTTCTCTCTCGCTCAAGTGGGGTCAGCAGGTCCGTAAGTAGTACTCTCCGTCGAAGGGGCCCCCGCAGGTCGAAGGCTGGGACTGACATTAGTGATCAAATCCGCACAGTACCCAAGCAGCGACAAGGCGGTACACCACCCCTCCCGAGATATGCCAGGCTACTGAACTCTTAGCCCGTTGTCGGCATAAAAGCAGCCACACTAGAACGTTGCCTGGAACGTCCCCAAACAAAGCAATATGGCAACGCTCCTAAAGTTTTGAAGAATTTACCTTAAATAAATTGCACTCAAGCCGCAAGTCGCATAGCCTTGAGGCAAATGGCGAGTGAGAAGTGAGAAGGTCGGGAAACTCAACTAACAAATTATATCCCTTTCTCAACGTCTGGCCGTGGCAGGCAGACTAAGTAACAGGTTCACCATGCAGTAAAGGTTAAAAAAAAATCCAAAACGAAAAGATACACGGAATGACATAACAAAATAAAAAACCCGGGCTGTCGTAACTCAATCGGAATGCGCTTGCTCCTTAAAGGGAACCGCCTCCGGGAATTTTGTGGCAGGACATATCAAGGTTAAGATGTAGCGGTACCCTGACTTTGTCACAGGCAGGGGGCCCACAACGTCCACGACAAGGCGGCGAAAAGGTTCACTAATGAGTGGCACCAACTTTAAGGGCGCTTTCTGCTGGTCGTGTGCTTTGCCTATTCTTTGGCACACATCGCAGGATTGCACATACCTCTCGGTATCCTTGAAACAATTGGGCCAATAAAACTCCCTAAGTAGACGAGTCTTCGTTTTCTTTTTGCCAAGATGGCCCGACCACCCGCCACCGTGACACAGCTCCAGTACTTTGGCTCGGTATTTCTGTGGAACCACTAATTGATCATAGTGCACCCCCTTCGAGTCTTTGTACTGACGGTACAAAATTCCGGCGCGGCGGTGCAAAAAGACGTTCTTCCGCGCCAACCCCTCCTCCACCATATCGCTCAACTTTTGCAGCGTTTTATCCTCGGCCTGTTCCGCAGCGATAACCTCAGGGCTTACTTTCGATAGCTCCAAGAACCCGCCCATGCAAGGTAGCACGGAAAGAAGGTTAACTTCCTCGCTGGCCTCACTGGAACTCTTAAAGCTGCTTTCGCCATCGCTCGGGACGTTCTCCTGATTCGCGTCTGCCCCTGTTTCGTCGGGGGCCTGTGCCTCTCTATTTTGGGAACTGCCGAGCTCCTTTGCGATCTCCTTTGCCTTAGACCGCGTTAGAGCATGTACAGTGTGTTCTCCAAAGCTCAGACCTTTCTTTCTTAACAGGTCCTCCGAGTGGTTAGAAAAAAGGTAACCGTACTGCTTCGGCAAACTTTGTGACACGGCAGCCTCTGTTTCCAGTTCTCCGAAGGGACCCTTGATGAGGACTTTGGCCACTGGCAGACACACACTGTCTTCCTGCGCTACCTGTCTGATCCACGCGCAGTCTCCGGTGAACCCATCCGCGGGCACGTAAGATGGGTGTATTACATCCATAGTGGCCGCAGAATCGCGTAGAACCCGGCAATTTTGCCCATTGACAGTCATCTCTCTTAAGTACGGTTCAAGTAACCTCATGTTCTCATCAGTATGGTTAAAAAGGGAGAAAACGAGTTTTTCCTTACGGCAACCCACTGCTAAGTGCCCCGGTTCATTACATCGATAGCACACAATGGGTTTCTTTGCCTCAAATGCTCTGTCGCGATTCTTATCCTGTTCTTTCTCTTTGCCAGCGCGTCCACTCATGGTCGATTCCCCGTGCGTGTCTTTTTCATTCGTCCCTCCTGGTGCAATAGGGGCATAACTGTTGCGCTCAGACTGCTTAGAATTCTCACGGTATGGTTTCTTTGCGGGTTTGTTGCGCTCTCTTATTTCCTCACGCCTCATGGTGTACCCTTCAGCCAGTTCTGCGGTACGCTCCAAATTCTTTTCCCCGGGCTGATCTAATACCCATAAGCGTGCTTCGTCACTTAGAACGTTCAGGAATTGCTCCGTGCAAATCAACTCGACTACCTTGTCATGGTCTCCAAAAGCTCCCTCGCCCTTAAGCCACTCGGTGAGATTGCACCTCAGACTGTATGCAAAATCGGCAAATGATTCACTGCTACGTTTGCTACTATTTCTGAAACGTCGTCGGAAAGCTTCAGCAGACAGCCGATACCTCTTTAGTAGCGCACGCTTTACAATATCGTAGTCATTCGCCTCATCTCGCGGCAAACGAGCCAGTACATCCGCTGCCTCGCATGGAAGCACGGTCAAGAGCATTTGTGCCCATAACTCACGCTCAAACTTGCCTTCGCAACTTCTCTCAAAATTGACCAAAAATAACCCGATATCCTCTCCCATCTTAAAAGGATTCAGGAGGTCTTTTATTTTTGGTGCCTTGCTTACTGGAGCATTGAGTGTTGCGCCTCCTGAGGTAGTTGCCCGAGCTATTTCTAAGTCTAGGCGCTTCTTATCCAGTTCGTGCTTGCGCTCGCGCTCGCGCACGCGTTCCTGCTCTTCTTTATGGCGCTCGCGCTCCTGATCTTCCCTTTTTTTTTTTATATCCTCCCACAACTCCACGATCTCCTCGTCATCTCTGCTTGCCTCCATAGCCCTGATGACTTCCGCCTTTTTAAGATGTTTCCCGCAATCAATCCCGAATTCCCCGCATATCACGTCTAGGTCCGATCTGTGCAACTTTCTCCAAGCCATGGCTGCTACTTTTCTGCCGACAAGTTTCTCAAGGGAAAGCGTTGAAGCAAGGTTCCCGTGAACAGGCTTCCAACACTCTTGTTACCAGGAAGAACTAATTTAAGCCTGGCAACTCTCAAGGAGAAAAGGTCGTGCACTCACCAAGCCGGAGTCGAATTCCTGCGCAGATCATCCCACCGCTGCCACCACTGTTGTGACTGGGGGAATTTGTCGGGCCTTGAGCCATCCAAGGGTCAGGGCGAAGACGGGCCGAGGAGCCGGAGCTGATAACTTGAACGATTTATTTACACTATTTACATGATGTTGAAGGTAGCGTGTTACATGGAGTAAGCATCATACTAGATGATGGAAGGAAGCTCTCTCCCCGAGCGTCCTGCGCTCGCGTTTTTATGCCCCCGAAGAGAGAAAGTCACACCGCCTCCTTCCCAACCTGGGAAGGGAGGAGAGGCCCGCCCAGTTCGCTGCCCGGCGAGGGTATAACACACACAATACACGACACCACTGGCACAGTGCGAGAACGGGGAGTCGGACGCGCCGAGATGACTCTTCGAGGAAACATCGCTCGGGAAAGGCGCCATGGAACGTGAGGAATGTCCCCGAAGATGAATACAAAGCGCTCGGCTCATTGTCCGCTGAATGTTGACGACCCAAGCAAGGACCACTCCCTCTAGGCAGCCCAGACAGCGAACAGCCCCCCCCCCCCCCCCCCCCGGTAATCTGTCGGTCGTGCGTGCCCAAAGGGCTTTTTGGCAAGACGAGCCGACGACTCCAAGGAATTCGCAGTACTACTGCTGTGTTGTTGCCGATTCTGGACGTCTCAGGACGCGCTGCGAAGCCGGAACCATTCCACGCGTCCAAGCGGCGCCCAGACATGGGGGCCGATCACAACAGTATATATAAACATGCAATCTGGGAGTAAGTCGGAGAAAGACTAAATATTAATCCCACCCTTATCACGACCCAACGAATAACAGAAAGCACTGGAGAATTCGCATTCATCTATAGAGTGTATACGCCTAGTAACGGCATTTTTTTCTTTAACATAAGCACTAGGATGGCGGTAAAGACAAGGACCTCGTGCACCGAAGCAACCATTCTGGCCGACTTTCCGTTTGCGCGTACACATGTCTTAGCTGAGTGACCATACTGATCACAAGTGGGATGTGGAGGGAATGTCGACGCGATAGCGTTAAAGAGCTCGCTTCGCTGAAATTCCGGTGTCGGTGTGAGTGTCGTTGGTTGTGACCGAAAAATAGTCATCTCATGCGTGACCGAAAAATCGAGAACAATGCAAAAAAATAGCAAAATGATAAAGAGTTGCTGAAGGAGATTGGGGATCAAACCTGGGTCGTTTGCGTGGCAAGCAGATGTTCTACCACATGGCCACGCCTCTTTATTTTTCTCTTGATTTTACATGCAGCCAGGTCTCTGGTACAAGCGTTCTCTGCCAACGGGCGTCAGAATATGTAATTATCATAATGAATCCGTGGTTGAAAGCCTGCACGACACTAAAAAAGGCGCACACGCTGCTGCACCTGTTCCATTAAGGCCACGTAGTGGGTGCATAGTGAGTTCGAAGTGGTTTCGTGCCCTTAGTGTTTGAAATGCGCACTACGAACAGGATGTCGCTATCGCGTTCAACTATAGGCGAAGCTTTAGGGTTCCCTAATTTTTTGCATTTTTATACTGAACCTAATTGTTTAATTAACTAAAATAAATCATGCCACATTTTAATGCTCACTTTAAGGCCCAGTGCGCTTCATCACGTTCTGGAGCATTATAAAAACGATTGATATTTTTTTTTTTTTTGACGTACATGACGCTGGGTGAATATTCTCTGGCATTCAAGGAAAGCCCGCGAAATATGGAAAGGAAGAAAACACCGGGAAAAGAGAAGGTCAGCTGTGCGTAGGACCTCACACGTTTGTTTTCATACAGATAGCTCGAGCGCCATCACGTGACTCTGCTCCACCAATAGGGACTCGTAAACTTAATAGAATGTGCTTGCTGGATCACCGTGGCATAAAAATAAAATAATGCTACCGATTGATTGATTTGTGGGGTTTAACGTCCCAAAACCACCATATGATTATGAGAGACGCCGTAGTGGAGGGCTCCGGAAATTTCGACCACCTGGGGTTCTTTAACGCGCGCCCAAATCTGAGCACACGGGCCTACAACATTTCGGCCTCCATCGGAAATGCAGCCGCCGCAGCCGGGATCCGAACCCGCGCCCTGCAGGTCGGCAGCCGAGTACCTTAGCCTCTAGACCACCACGGCGGGGCGAAAAATAATGCTAACGTCATTAAAGTTTGATTCAGGTGGCTTATGGTGGCAAGAGTATCAACTTGAGGAGGTTATTGTGTCAAACAGCTGTTTTCCTATTCCAATATTTTGTATTATAAGATACGCGATATATTATTGAATGCATCCGAAACACAGATGCGTGTACTCGTTTTTCGAAAAATATCGTGATGAAGATACAAGATAGTCAAAGAGTATCTGAGACAGTATATAAATGCATGTATAATCGATTCTGCCCAGCCATGTGCCCGTTCTGCGAACCATCTCTGGCAACCTAAGTTCTTGCAAATATCAAGGCCTCCAACGGAAAATGTAGGACGCACTTGCGCTACACATCGCACGGGCTGTGCAGTTCGAGTAGTGCAATTACGATGTTATTGTAGCATCCGTTGCACTCGCAGCTCGTGGTGGATGCGCAAAACCTATATGAGCTTCATATGTATGAGCTATACGAGCTGGCCAATGTTTGAATGATAAAGCGTACCCACCAAATGTTCGAATACAAATTCTTACAACGCAAGCTGCCCAACATGTCCGCCGTTACAGACACGTAATTTCATGTCGTAGCAACTGGGTGCCACCTGAAATTACGTCTGTAACTAATTGAACTAGTATTATATGCTCCATCTTCAGGCGCTTGAGACACAACAGCTTAGGCTCACAGTCACCATCTCGCTGATCTAAGTTTGGTTCTTTCAAATCTTTCCGCACCACTTTTTTTTTTCCACTTGTGCCATCACGCATCACCGCACGCTCGAATGGCAGGCGCCAGCTGCTCAACCACGGCGCTTCATCGAACAAATCGGACAGGCGGACGGAGCGCACACAACAATAATATAGTGTGACACATGCAAGGGAGGCAAAATACAAACGGAAGGGGGGAAATCGGGGAGCTCGAACGAAGTTGGCAAGCGACGTGCGGTCTCGAAATAGACTGCAGCCACCACCGTTTGCGCCAGCGCGGGCCGCATTTCTAGGCTTCCGCCCGGTGTGACACAACGGAGACGCTCCGAGGAGTGCCGCGGGAGCAGAAACCACGGCGCAGACGTCGTCGTCGTCTCCCTCTCGGGCGCGCACTTCCTCGGAACGGCGGAGATGAGACGAGAGAGCAGCGGCGCGTCTCTCGTCGTCGTCCGCGGGCATTCCTCTCATTCGCCGTTTCTTCGAGACCGCGGCTCCGCGGAACTCGAGTTGGGAGCGGTCGCCGTGGCGCGTGCTTATACGCTCCTGATGCGGCCGACGCGAGTGCAATATATAGGCCTTTCCTTCCCGTCCGAGCACTTCCGTGAAGAAGCCCGAAACCTTATTCGAGGGGTCGTGAACCTCCTGGGGCCTCGAGAGTCTCTCGTATTTTTCAGATGCCTATGGCAGTGCTTTGCCTTTCGATATCTTTCCCCGGTGCTCTTTATTCATTGTCCACATTTTATTTATGTTACTTGTTATTATCTACATATAAACCTCCAGTTTGTTTGCTTGTTTGTTCGTTTCTTTGGTGGGGACGAAGGAGATCTTGAATAGAGCATGGAGAACAAGTACCCTTAGTGGCATAGCCAGTGGGTACCGCAACGGGCCAGTGCTTCCCCACCCACACCTCTCTTTTTCTTTTCATGGCGTACAGACCAAATTGACACACGACGCCATTTGCCTGGCAGGCACCCCCTCAGATCAAAAAGATGCTCCCCCCCCCCCAAAAAAAAAAGAAAAACTCTGCCTACGCCCCTGCATTCCTCCTCACCTTTTTGCGCTGTGCTTCCCCAACTAGGCATGTACCAACACGCTCAAATCAAAGTCTTGTCAGCTTGTTTTAACGCGATAGCGGTAAAGAGCTCGTTTCGCAGAAATTCCGGCTTCAGCGGCGGCGTCGAAGTCATGGTTGCGAGCGAAAAATTGTCATCTTGACCGGTCGTGCGCAAAAAATCGAGACCAGATGCAAATAAAAAAAATTCCAGGGCCAAGTGAGGATCGAAACCAGGACGCTTGCTTGGAAAGCTGCTGTTCTACGACAAAGCCACGAGATTTTTTAAAGGCCACTTTGAAAAAAAAAAAAAAACAGCAACATGAATGTCATACAGCGGATTCTGTTTAACGCATCATATATTACGTTGCACAAGCGTGGAATCGCGTCAGGTGCCAAAAAATGGTAATTAAGCAACGAGAGGGTGTTTTACAGGCCCAACAATTACAAAGCAGACACATGATACTTAATCAGCAGCAGCAGCATCATACACAACGTGAACAGCTGCATATAGGTTAGCGTGTTGCCCAACGGACGCTTGATGGGCCCTTTGATTAGCCAAAGAAGTAATTATGGCGCAAGGGCACTTAACAATTGTGCTTTCAATAGGAATTCACCAACACTTTGAAACAGCCACACCAAGAGACGAAGCATGTACTGCTTGCTCTTGAAACTTCCTCTTGAAGGGGAAACTCAAGCGTCCTCCTCCAATTTTGTTTGTGTGTTTGTTTGCTAAATTTCTTTGTCGTCTTCATTTTCGTTGATCTGTTTCACGTGATGGTCTGGAGTTGAGAGCGAAATTTAATCAGAGAGAGCGGCGAATTATACCAAGGTAGCGCTCATAACAAACAAAAAGTAAATATTTAACTATTTGAATAAGATTGAATTCACGCGGTGTAGCTGTCACAGCAAGTGCATCTTGTTTTTTTAACAGACCGGAAACAATGACTATAATGATACCCAACGTCATTCATCACCCATCCAGTTTGTTTAGAGGGCGCCGGGCATACTTCGGTCATGCCCGACTTCGGTGCTCGCCAATAACCAGCAGTGCTATACAAGCGGCCCTTTCTAAGCCCGTCCGGAACTCGCTCGCTGGATTTCGTGCCGACCGGTTGTGCCCCTGCGATCTCCGATGACAGCGTAGCTCCGGCCGACTGGGTTCGCCCTATGCCATCTCCTGACGCCGATCTCCAATGACAGCGCAGCTCTGGCTGACTGGGCCCGCCATACGCCATCTCCTGACGCCGACAGGAGCTCTATCCAGTGGTGCCCCGCCCCCGGACTCCTGCGACCGTGTCCATCTTTCCTTATCTTCTTACTTCCGTCGTTCGATGTCCCTGTGCCTCGCGCTCTCCTTCCTTTCTCTCCATCTCTTTACCTTTTAATCCTATCTTTTCAATCCGTCCTTTACCCCCACCCATCGTGGGCTACTGTTGAGGTGTCCTGCCCCTGAGAGACAGCTGCGGGGCCCACTTTTCTCTTCTTTTCATTTAAAACCACTTCCCCCTAAGCCCGTCGTAAGATGCGCAGTCAGAACACTGCGCTTCGTACGCTCGAACAAAAAGTTGCTCGTAATATTCACAAATAAAATTAAATTTCTTGCATAAGAAAGCACATCGAAAGGTACAACTCGAAGGCGTTTAATCACTAATTCAGTATTGCGGCGTGAGTGGAAAGTAATGCCAATAACTTAGTTGTGTATCTTGTTTGCACATACCAAGGCGATCTTGTGTCGGATAGAAAAACCTCTTTTATTGAAAGAACTTCGTTGGCAGAGCTCAGGAGCCGTAACAGCGAAGCGCTTAAGGGTACTGCCATGTAGTTAAATAAAGAACAAAGTCAACATAGGTCTTAAGGACAATAGCAAGTTACGAAAGTACCCTCCAACAATGGGCTCCATGTACGCGTATTGTTTATGTTATGTAGGAGACGATTCTGGTTTCTGAGAGACGTTTCTGGTGCAGTTTCCAACTTCACTGCACCGGCAACCGCACAGATAACTGGCACGTTGAGTAATGCCTGTTTAAACGCAATTATCGAAGGCTCTGGCAAGGCGCTACTTGAGCCTTCTTTCCCTACATCCACGCAACCTGGTGTCGAAACGCTGATATTTGTCCACAGCTAGCTGTCTGCCGGCGCAAATGCACGAGATATATCTCCCTATGGTCCATCGAACCAGGGCACCACGCGACGAGAAAAACACTCCCAGGAGGGCCGAAGACACTATAGTAGAGCTGTGTGCCGGTCCCGAAATTGTCGCCGGCGCTGGTTCCAGCTCTGGCGGCGGCACGACATCGCCGCGGTTTTTTTTTTTTTTTGGGGGGGGGGGGGGGGCATAGTTTTTCGAGGAGGCGTTGATCACCTCTTAGCTCTGGCAGCGCCTATCTCGGAGGAAATAACACGTTTTCAGCATTACCAGCGAGATGGCGCCATGAGCGCGCTCATCGTATTCAGCTATGTGTATACATGAAGAATGTCGATACAAACTGGAGGAAGCGAACCAGAAAATTGACTAGTAAATGCTTAGAAAACAGCAGGGGGCCAAACCAAAAAGAATTATCGGTTAAGAAGAAGGTGAAGGAAGCTGAGACCGATATGTGGAGAATTGGCATGATTAAGAAGTGCGCACTAGAGATCTATCGAACTTTTAAGCAGGAAATTGCCAAGGAAAGGATCTATGATAATACTCGGGGGAGTTCTCTACTGTTCGAGGCCAGGCTGATGTGAGGGTTGCTGCCCGCTGTATTCGTGCACGCACCTGAGGGCGAGTAACTGCAGCACTCCAGAGGCAAATATCATCGGCGTATATGGATAAGCACACCGACTTTGGCAGAACCTTCACCAGACCAATGAGGGCAACATTGAACAATGTGGGGCTTAAAACACCTCCCTGAGGTACTCCGCAGTAGGTGTAATGTTGGGCAGTTGTACCCTCATATGTTTGTAAAAGAAACCCCTGCCAGTTATATAATCTTTTATCCAATCAAACATTCGTCCACCAATGCCCATTGCTGCGAGAGAAGTGAGGATGGCATCGTGAGCTACATTATCATATGCACCCTTCACATCAAGAAAGAGTGCCACTGATATGCGCTTGCGACTTTTTTCTTGTTGCACAAATGTTGATAAGTCAAGCACACAGTCGATGGAGGAGCGGCCCCGACGAAAGCCTGCCATGCAAGAAGGGTATTTGGTGTATCGTTCCAAGTACCACTCGAGACAAAATAGAACCATTCTTTCCATCACTTTTCCGAGGCAGCTTGCGAGGGCAATAGGGCGATACGCTGTCAAGTCCAATGGTGATTTTCCCGATTTCAAAAGTGGTATTAATCGACTTATTTTCCATTCTCCGGGAACACTGCCGCTGAGCCAGGAGTTGTTGAAGCATGTTAAAAGTTCTTTTCTGGCTTTTTGTCCAAGGTGTCCCAACGCACTCTAAGTAATACCATCAGGACCTGGCGATGAGATACGCTTAGAAGCGACTAAAGCACCTTCCAGTTCTTCCATGGTGAATGGAATGTCCATTTCTGGTAATGGCGTCTCAGGAACGATCACGGCGTCGATGCTCTCGTGCATAATATTCCCGGCAACTCTCGTGCAAAATTCTTCAGCCACCTCGAGTTCTGTTTTTCCATGATGGAGTGCCAAAGCTTTAAAAGGGTGCCGTTGTTGCGGAGAGGAGCGAAGACCGCGAACTGTTCTCCAGATATATGACAGCGGTTTATGAGGGTCTAGAGATTCGCAGAATGCTTTCCAGCGTTCGCTCTCCAGCTTGTAAATGCGTCGTTGAATCTTTTTCTGGAGCTGCCTTGCTTCCCTCAGATCGTAAATTTATCTTGTGCGTCTGTATCGTCGTTCAGCACGCCTTCGTATAGCTCGTAATCTTTCCAGTTCGATGTCAAACTGTGTTATTTTAGACGAAAATGGTAATTTACATTTGGACGCTTGCATAGCTTCCGCTATGGTATTTTCCAGGCTGCAGGCGAGGCCTTCTTGGCAAGCGTCCTCAACACGCGATGTAAACATCGACCAATCAGTGCCAATTACAACACCGGAATAGAAATTTTTTTATGATACCATCGATCGTCACGTAGGTGGGTATGTGATCACTCCCATGAGTCTCAATATCGCAAAACCATTTAACTTTGTGAGAGAAGCACCGTGACACCAATGTCAGGTCAAGGCAACTGCCATACGTGAGACCCCGCAGATACGTGAGGGTACCATCGTTCATAATGGAAAGGTCGTAATCGGAAGCGAATGCAGCAATGTTCCGGCCCCTGGCATTCATCCTAGTGCTCCCCCAAAGCATGTGATGGGCGTTGAAGTCACCGGTGATGATCCAAGGCCCATCGGTCCTCATTAGGATGTCTTTTAATCTGTCGCAGTCAAATCGCGATGACGGAGATATATATCCACCAATAAGCGTGAACGAAACTGCATTCTTCTTTACACGAAGACACACGTACTGATTGTCGTCATATGAACTTATTGGGTGCGAAAGATAAGTCAAGTCTGTGCGAATGTAAACAATTACTTTGCTTCGTTCTTCGCAAGCGACTGAACAAAAAGCTTCATAACCGGACAATCTATAAGGCGTTGATACGTTTGGTTCACATATGACAAGTATAGGGAATTGATTGGCCCGGACAAATTGGCGAAAGTCCGAGATACGGGACTTCATGCCTCTGGCATTCCACTGAAAATTCGACGCACTTTTAACTTCAGTGCGGAAGATGAGATTTTGTTGAGCCATTGTGCTTATACGAAGTTAGCAAGAACTGGATTCAGTGCATCCAGTATTTGCAGTGCACTCTTAGCAGACGGAGATTGTATGCTGCTCAGTAGCGTGCGAATCGTGGCAATTAATGATTGCACGATTGCAGTCACTTGCCTGTCTTGGTTGTAAAGATCTCGAACCGGGATCGCGGACTGGCTGTCATGAAACTCCTTCGGTTCGCTTGATGCTGCTTCCCTTTGAAGTGCAGGCCACTCTGTCGCAGTTAGGGTATGCTGACTGGCTTTGTCCTTTACAGCCTTTCCCACGGCATGTGGTCTGGGAGGCAAAGGAGGTGGTACTGATGAGCGATCTGGCAAACGTGTCGAGGAGGTAGCGGGCGTCCTTGAAGACCGACGTCGACGTGAACGACGCCTTCTGACTTTAGCTGCGGCTTCTCGATGAGATGAGTGATCGCGCACCATCTCCTTCAAAATGGCAATTTCCTTCTGAATCCGCGGGCAGTCCTTCGATGTGGCTTCATGGGATCCATTGCAATTAGAGCATTTCTTGACAGTTGCGACGCACTTATCCGCTTCATGGTGCTCGGCGCAGCGATGGCATACCACCGAATTCTCACAGACGCTGCTCACGTGTCCACGTTTCATGCATTTACGGCACTGGAGAGGCTTTGGAATGAAAGGCCGCACAGCATGTCTGAAGTACCCCACCTTCACACGAGAGGGGAGTGATGTGCTCTCAAACGCAATCTTCACACAGCGAGACTTGCCTAGCCGGGTGACATCAACAATTGGAGTATCAGTTGTTGACTTGACAAGAAATTGTAAGTCATTATTGGAAATTGCCACATCTATGTCGTAGATCACGCCGGTTACTACATCACATCCCAAGGGAACATGAGAGCGCACCTGGTTGCCTTCCAAGTCAGTTACACTGCGCAGAACGCCCAACGCACTTGCGTGCAAAACGTCCACAGCCAGTATATTCTTTCTGGCGTTCACTCTTATGTCCGTGATCTCATTTGGCACGAATGTTTCCAGAGACCTCGACACAGACTGTCTGTTAAGGCGTTTCATGCTGACGGTAGGAAGTGCAGGCAGAAACAGGATGGTATAAGTGTTCGGTTTTGGCGCTTCACTTACAGTTTGAATAGTTGAGGATGAGGATGTCCTCATGTTCCTCCTCTTCGCTTTGCGGCTCAGCACAGGTTGGAAACCGTCATCTGAAAAGTCGTCACTGCTGAAATAGTAAGCATGAGTATCTTCACTGTCGCTGTCACTCGCTTGTCCCATCCGCTTCCTGGAGGCGGCCGCCGCTGACGCCGCTGGTGCCGGCAGGTGCCCGGGGTGGTCTACCTCCATCCCCTCCAAGGGAGCAGCGAAAACTGATCAACAGACTTAAATTACAACTGAAATACGCCGGAGTTAGCAGAAGTAGCTCCTATTCAAAACACACTTCTTCGTCTTCCTCGTCGGGGACGAAGGAGATATTGAATAAAGCATGGAGAACAACTACCCTTAGAGGCATAGCCAGTGGGTACCGGAACGGGCCCGTGCTTTCCCACCCACACCTCTCTTTTTCTTTTCATGGCGTACAGACCAAAATGACACACGACGCCATTTGCCTGGCAGGCACCCCCTCAGATCAATATGATGCCCCCCCCTACCCCAACCCCCCCCCCCAAAAAAAAAACTCTGCCTACGCCCCTGCATTCCTCCTCACCTTTTTGTGCTGTGCTTCCCAAACTAGGCATGTACCAACACGCTCAAATCAAAGTCTTGTGAGCTTGTTTTAACGCGATAGCGGTGAAGAGCTCGTTTCGCAGAAATTGCGGCTTCAGCGGCGGCGCCGAAGTCATGGTTGCGAGCGAAAAGTTGTCATCTTCTCCGGCCGTGCGCAAAAAATCGGGACCAGATGCAAAAAAAAAAAAAAAAATCCAGGTCCAAGTGAGGATCGAAACCAAGACGCTTGCTTGGAAAGCTGCTGTTCTACGACAAAGCCACGAGATTTTTTAAAAACCACTTTGAAAAAAAAAAACAGCAACATGAATGTCATACAGCGGATTTTGTTTAACGCATCATATATTACGTTGCACAAGCGTGGAACCGCGTCAGGTGCCAAAAGATGGTAATTAAGCATCGAGAGGGTGTTTTACAGGCCCAACTATTACAAAGCAGACACATGATACTTAATCAGCAGCAGCACCATTGACAGCGTGAACAGCTGCATATAGGTTAGCGTGTTGACCAACGGACGCTTGATGGGCCCTTTGATTCGCCAAAGAAATACTTATGGCGCACGGGCACTTAACAATTGTGCTTTCAATAGGAATTCATCGACATTTTGAAACAGCCACACCAAGAGCCGAAGCATGTACGGCTTGCTCTTGAATCTTCCTATTTAAGGGGATACTCAAGCGTCCTCCTCCAATTTTGTTTGTTTGTTTGTTTGCTGAATTTTTTTGTCGTCTTCATTTTCGTTGATCTGTTTCACGTGATGATCTGGAGTTGAGAGCGAAATTCAATCAGAGAGAGCGGCGAATTAGACCAAGGTAGCGCTCATAACAAACAAAAAGTAAAAATTTAACTATTTGAATAAGATTGAATTCACGCGATGTAGCTGTCACAGCAAGTGCATCTTGTTTTTTAACAGACAAAAAACACCGACTACAATGATAGCCAACGTCATCAATCACCCATCCAGTTTGTTTAGAGGGCGCCGGACATACTTCCGTCATGCCTGACTTCGGTGCTCGCCAATAACCATCAGTGCAATACACGCGACCCTTTCTAAGCCCGTCCGGAACTCGCTCGCTGTATTTCGTGCCGACCGGTTGTGCCCCTGCGAACTCCGACGACAGCGCAGCTCTGGCCGACTGGGCCCGCCCTACGCCATCTCCTGACGCCGATCTCCAATGACAGCGCAGCTCTGGCCGACTGGGCCCGCCCTACGCCATCTCCTGACGCCGACAAGAGCTCTCGCCAGTGGTGCCCCGTCCCCGGACTCCTGCGACCGTGTCCATCTTTCCTATCTTCTCCTTACTTCCATCGTTCGCTGTACCTGCGCCTCGCTCTCTCCTTCCTCTTTCTCTCTCCATCTCTTTACCTTTTGATCCTATCTTTTTAATCCGTGTTTTACCCCCACCCATCGTGAGCTACTGTTGAGGTGTCCTTCCCCTAAGAGACAGTTACGGGGCCCACTTTTCTCTTCTTTTCAGATGAAATCACTTCCACCTAAGCCCATCGTAAGATGCGCAGTCAGAACACTGCGCTTCGTACGCTCGAACAAAAAGTTGCTCGTAATATGCACAAATAAAATTAGATTTCCTGCACAAGAAAGCACATCGAAAGGTACAACACGTAGGCGTTTAATCACTAATTCAGTATTGCAGCGTGAGTGGAAAGTAATGCCAATAATATATTATTCGCAACTCAGTTGTGTATCTTGTTTGCACATACCAAGGTGATCTTGTGTCGGATAGAAAAACCTGTTTTATTGAAAGAACTTCGTTGGCAGAGTTCAGGAGCTGTAACAGCGAAGCGCTTAAGGGTACTGCCATGTAGTTAAATAAAGAACAAAGTCAACATAGGTCTTAAGGACAATAGCAAGTTATGAAAGTATCCTACAACAATGGGCTCCATGTACGCGTATTGTTTATGTTATGTAGGAGACGATTCTGGTTTCTGGGAGACGTTTCTGGTGCAGTTTCCAACTTCACTGCACAGACAACCGCACAGATAACTGGCACGTTGATTAATGCCTGTTTAAACGCAATTATCGAAGGTTCTGGCAAGGCGCTACTTGAGCCTTCTTTCCCTACATCCACGCAACCTGGTGCCGAAACGCTGGTATTTGTCCACAGCTAGCTGTCTGCCGGCGCAAATGCACCAGATATACCTCCCTCTGGTCCATCGAACCAGGGCACCACGCGACGAGAAAAACACTCCCAGGAGGGCCGAAGACACTATAGTAGAGCTGTGTGCCGGTCCCAAAATTGTCGCCAGCGCTGTTTCCAGCTCTGGCGGCGGTACGAAATCGGCGCGTTTTTTTTTTCTTTGGGGGGGGGGGGGGGGCGTAGTTTTTCGAGGAGGCGTTGATCACCACTTAGCTCTGGCAGCGCCCATCTCGGAGGAAATAACGCGTTTTCAGCATTACCAGCGAGATGGCGCCATGAGCGCGCTCATCGTATTCAGCTACGTGTACATGAAGAATGTAGATACAAAATGGAGGAAGCGAACCAGGAAGTTGACTGGTAAATACTTAGAAAACAGCAGGTGGCCAAACCAAAAAGAACTATCGGTTAAGAAAAAAGTGAAGGAAATGGAGACTGACATGTGGAGAATGGGCATGATTAAGAAGTCCGCACTAGAGATCTATCGAACTTTTAAGCAGGGAATTGCCAAGGAAAGGATCTATGATAATACTCGGGGTAGTTCTCTACTGTTCGAGGCCAGGACGGGAGTATTGCGAACCAAGATATATCGGGCCAAATACGAAGGTGTAGACACAGTATGCAGTCCGTGTGGAGAGGAAGAAGAAACTGCCGAACACTTGATAATGTTCTGTAAAGGGCTTCACCCTATAGTTCAGGATGATGGCGCAGAGTTTTTCAAAGCACTGGGGTTTCGGACAGGGAGAGCAAAGTAGACTTTAAGCGGGTAGGATTAACTAGACAGAGGTCATCTGATTGGTGGCTAAAGTCAAGGCACGAGTGAAAAATTAAACCCTTCACTACAAAGTATGAATCCTCAACCCCACTATGTTTAAAGGGAAAAAAATAAATCTAGTTTTTGGTTCATTAAGTGTCATCGCTTGGTGGCGCTAGCCACCGCCCGATCTAAAGGGTATAGCCATATCCATCCACCCATCCATTCATCCATCCATCCATCCATCGTAAAGCTCGTCGTGGTGCGCGCTCATCCCCACGCGTGCTTTGCTCCGCGGAGGGAAGGAGGGAATAAGCGCACTTATCCTGTGCTGGGGGAGAATCACACACCTAGGGCTTTCACCAGAATGATTGCGTGTAGTTGCGGAGCGCACAAAGCTCACTTCGTTCGCTGCACAGGCCCCGTTTGCGAAGAGAGTGCGCTATTCGAACACAGTGAAGTAACAACTGCTCGAACACTTCCTGTTAGTTCGCACTCATATCTGTACCCGTGAATACGTTTAGTGCGTCGTTTTCGTTTGGATTGGGGGTTCCAGTCCCTCCTTCTCGCAATAGTTAGAAAGACGACACCAGACGATGCCACTCATCCACGCTTGCAAAAAGCGAGAAAATTGCTCGCGCAAGTACGGTCAGCGTCGCCTCACGCGTGTCTTGTATGTCTTGCGAGGCGGCGGAAATCGGCCGGTGAAAACCAAGGAGGACAAACGCAGATGGCGTCTTTCACCTACTATCCGCAACTGTGGCCGTCGTTACCACGACATGACCAAAGGTATCCCCCCCCCCCCCCCGTGACAGCTGGCAGACTGAAACCGGCGTCGTTTCACTGAAGTGTAAACAAACGCGCGTACGCACGCACGTACACAAACACACACTCTTTCTGTCTCTTTGACTCACTCACGTCCATAGAATAACGATTGAACATGACATGAACCAAACGCTTTGAAGCGTTTGTGTGCACTGGCATCTCCACTAACCTTCTTTTTGATGTAGCGACCTTGGTACTGGCTTGGTGTATAGCGTCGCACGAGCGTATAATTTTTTCCTTTTTTTTTTTTAGGGCCGAAGCTCCTTATAGCGGCACCTGTTCGTCCCTCGTAGCCGTTGTAGTGTGTAACAAGTATAACATTTTGACCTCCAAGGTCGTGCCGGTGAAAGACTTCTTCTGTGCGTTGTTGAACAAAAAAAGATAGTGCTCAATGTACATGCCAATGGCTGCTAAAGGGAATGAGAGACAGAAGCATTCGGCTTTTAGTTAACGCGCACGCTGTGATACCAATTAGCAGCCATTGGCATGTACATTGAGCACTATCTGACAAGAAAGGGTTGCTACGTTATACTCGCTGGGTGTAACCTCCTTAGATTTAGAAGGGTTTAGCGAGCGTTGAGCCGCAGTGCCATGAATACAATGAACTAGTATATACCATGAATGAACTCGAGGTGGTTAAAGGTGGGAAGTAGATACGAAGCGCAAGCCATAAGAAAGTAAAAGCCGAATTCTCCTGTCTCAGTTGTAGAGTAGTGTGCCTGCGAGAATGACGTGACATTTCAGGATTGGACCAATGGTAAACATATGGAGCGCTTTTGAGAAAATGTTCCATGCGAAATGGTTGCTTTATTTTTCATTTTCATTTTTTTTCCTAACAAGCACGAGCATGCCGGCATTTCTAAAGAAATCGGAACGTATAACTTTTCTGGGAGTGAAACAGTTACAGAATCCAGTTTTGTTTTATGCTTCTGTTAATCAGCAGGAATACACCTATTTGTTCTGGAAAGTTGTGGGTTTCCTTTATATTGACTTGCAGGCACCGTCGACAAGTTTTCCATTTAGGATGCCGCAACAGTTTTTCAAAAAAAAAAAAAAAAAAAGGCCGATTTCACGTACCTGGGAGCCGACGTTATGCGAAGCATGTAGAGGGGAGGTGACCGTGTTGCAATTTTTTTTTTTTGTTGAATGACACATCTTGAAATGACGCTAAATATATGTACAAATTTTGCACGCACAGGCATATGTTGAAGAGTTGCAGATGTTTATAACACTAATTGTTTGCACTTGCGCAACGATGTCAACTGGAGCATGCGTATCAGCAAAACCAGAAGCTGATATGAAGCGCTGATGCTGGCCCTGGGCCTTGCTATATAAATCAACTTCAGCGCATGGCATGGCACCTTACCACAACTGACGTTAACCCAACGTCCCGACTTTATCATAGAATTGCATATGTTATCATGATATAATTGGATAGCCAGCACGGCAACCACAATTAACGTTTCACGAACATTAGGGTCTATTTGAAAAACAGTTATGAGACCTGGCGTGACTTTGTGTTAGAATGCTTTATTGTCATGTATAATGCTAGGGAACGATTCCTGTTAAGACCTTGACATTTATTCTGTTCATTCGTCAGGTCAGCGTTGCCGATGTCAAGTTTTTCTTAACGCCCAGGTGTTGAAACTGCTCCTATATGTGTTCTCGTTGTTGGTGGGTAGATTCCAAGTGTCGATCACCTGTGGCACATACCCGCATACCAGTGTAACATACATGCCCGCAGGTTTGTGCCACTCTTTAGTGGAAGGTGTTTGACGGCGTACGCGACGGAATTATGAAAGCATTGATGTCTTGACTATCGCGTCCTATTCATGAAATTATCTTATCCTCCTATACTAATTTTGGTTCACGCGATTACGAGAGCACACGGAGTAAGCGGCTAGATAGATAGATAGATAGATAGCTAGATAGATAGATAGATAGATAGATCGATAGATAGATAGATAGATAGATAGATAGATAGATAGATAGATAGATAGATAGATAGATAGATAGATAGATAGATAGATAGATAGATAGATAGATAGATAGAATAGATAGATAGATAGAAGATAAGATAGATAGATAGATAATAGAATAGATGATAGATCATATGATAGAATAGGATAGCATAGATACTTTGGTAACGCCAAAGGTGCGTGCAGTAACGCAAAAAAAAAAATGCTTGGGCGCATCGAAAATGTTCGTCAGTGCTATAGTATATTATCAGCACTATTATTAGGGGCGAAGCTCTTTAATAGCGGCAACCCTTTCATTCCTCGTAGCCGTTGTAGCATGTAACAAGTATAACATTTTGACCTCCAAGGGGTGCCGTGAGAGATTTCTTCTGTGTGCGTTGCCTGAACATAGAAAATAATGCTCATGTACATGCCAATGGCTGCTAAGGGGGAATGAGAGACAGCAGCATTCGGCTTTTAGTAAACGTCGCTACGCTGCGATCTCCATTAGCACCCTTGACATAGCATTGATCACTATCTGACAAGAAAGGGTTGCGACTTATAACTCGCTGGGTGTAAACCTCGCTTAGTCTTTAGAAAAGGTTTAGCGAACGTTGAGCCGCAGTGCCATGAATACAGTGAACTAGTATATACCATGAACTCGAGGTGGTTAAAGGTGGGAAGTAGACCCGAAGTGCAAGCCGTAAGAAAGTGTGCGTATGCCACCTCTCGTTTAATCCTTGGAATGTCCGCTGGATGGCGGTGCTTGTATATGGGGAATAGGGAGCCTTCATGTGCGCGCGTCTCCGTGTTTTAGGGTGATGTCAGCCTTTGACCCACCACTTGCCGCCACCTGATAAAACACAATGGTGCCAGTCCCGGTTTCCGTGGCAACAGGCGCCATTTTGGTTCTAACCAGGCGTTCCTGATCCATCGCACTGCACCAGCTGCATGTTGGCGCGGGTGTGCAAGCTGCGGTATGAGCTGCGTTTGATTACTCCATAGACGTAGCTTCCGATACGACACCATCCTCGCGCTAAGCGCACCTACAAGAACTCTGAAGTTTAAATGCCAGGGTGCTGCGTGCCACAATGCAAAACCATCTGGAGACCTTCCCGCTTCCCGACTTGCAGTGACGGTGAGGACCAACGTCACTGCATTGCCGTGTACGTAAGGCCATTTCTACGCCTACGTCATGCCCTCATTCTCTACGCATGTGGCGGCAGATGGGAGGGAGAGCAGCATTCATCTTGAAATTTGACCCATTTCTGCAGCGCGTAGCGTTGCAAAGTTTGGCAGACGTGATCATGAACGCCTCGTCTACGCATTGCGCTTGTCAGCTCAAAATTGTCAAACGTGGTGAGTGGCCTTTTAAGCAGTCATTGTACAGATTCATTCACAGGAACTAAACTTGCTGTAGGAAATTATATTACGGAGAAACGCAATGTTTAGGGTATGAGAAACAGGCTAGCATGAGTTATTCAGTTTACAGAGAACATCGCGAGCTACCCGGTTGTTTGTTCCGCCTTCCCTGTCGTTACGAGTTCCATCATATAAACAGGCACGGTTTCGAGCATTGCACTAAGAGGCCTTTGAGGTATTTGCAGTGCTACGGTGAATACGCTTCATGAATGGCGCGCAGACATTGAAGTCCATTCATTGTGACATCGAGGTTCTCCCCCTCGCAAATATGGGCTTCCTAAATAACCTCACTCCGCCAATGCGGTGGGTCTACCAAGTGGGAGAAATGAACTGTTTTAACAGTATTTTATACAAACTCGAGTCACGAACATGTCTTTCCTGTTCTGCCAAACCGCAGCTAACTTCAGAAAACAACCCTTCAGCCTTAGGCACTTGCTATATAAAACAAAATACCCTCTTCTCGTTGAAACCCACGCTGCCGTCAATGTAAATGAGCGACCACTCAGAACCAACATGGCGGCCCGGCAAGTATGGGGGCCGTTTTAGCCAGTTGTAAGCAACCATGATCGGAGTTGTCACCACCCTAAAACACGGAGACGCGCGCACATGAAGGCTCCCTAATGAGGAATATATGATGAAAAGATGCGAGATGGTGGTACTTGGAGTGTTGAATAGATGGACGAACGGACACACAGACAGATGCATGGATGGACGCATGGACGATCACACGGATGGAAGCAAGAACGAATGGACGGACGAATGCTTCGCCCCACTCCATTCACTCCGTGGATATGCTGCCAATTTTTTTAAGTGTGGCCATTCTCATAGGCATCGAAGTCAGGTTATTCTTCATTGACTATACAGGCTTACTCTGAAATTTTCGGCCATCAGAAAATTTAAGAACGTCCACCGAAAATCCCGATGTAGAAGTACGATCTGTGTGACAGTATCTCTGCGAATCAGTGTGCCAGTTTCTTGAAGCAAAGAAGGGGCAAGAGGATGTACCAGAGTGGACTGTGAGCATCGAACCATTCGTACGAATGCCACAGTATTGACCAATAGTCAGCTCAGAGCTGACGGTTCTTCATTGCACTTTGGGGTACTTTTGTATTTTGTCGAGTGCGTGAAATCTGTACAGTCTTCATATGCAATGCAAGAGAGAAAAAAAAAAGGCAGGATATTCACGGGGTGAATGATGGAGAGTGGGGCGAAGCATCCGTCCGTCCGTCTATGCGTCCCTCTGTGAGACCGTCCATGCGTCCATCCACCCGCCCGTCTGTTCGTGCGTCCGCACGTCCATCCGTGCGTCCATCCCTGCGATCGTCCATGCATCCGCCCCTGCGCCCGTCCATGCATCCATCCGTCCTTGCAGCCATCCGTGCGTCCGTTCATGCATCTGTCTGTGTGTCCGTTCGTCCATCTAGTCAACACTCCAAGAAACACCATCCGCATCTTTCCATAGAAGCACCGCCATCCAGCGGACATTCCAAGGACTAAACGAGAGGTGGCACACGCACACTTTCTTACGGCTTGCACTTCGTGTCTACTTCCCACCTTTAACCACCTCGAGTTCATGGTATATACTGGTTCACTGCATTCATGGCACTGCGGCCCAACGCTCGCTAAACCTCTCTAAAACCAAGGAGGTTACGCCCAGCGAGTATGAAGTTGGGACCCTTTCTTGTCAGATAGTACTCAATGTACATGCCAATGGCTGCTAATGGGGAATGAGAGACTGAAGAATTCAGCTTTTAGTCAATGCGCACGCTGCAAATTTTTTATTGTTCAACAACGCACAGGAAAAATCTGCTTACAGCACCACCTTGCAGGTCAAAGTGCAAGACACCTTACGCACTACTACGAGGGACGAACGGGTGCCGCTATAAAGAGCTTCGCAAAAAAAAACAAAAAAAACACCGTGTCTCTTTTCAACCGGCACTACATACATATTGTCACGTTACAACGTGACTGTAACCTGCTGATAAGGGCACGCAAGGACGTCAAACTGATTCGAACAACGGCAGTACGACTATTGTTTTTCTCTGCACTCGCATCTTTGTCCTCTTCTGAACAGCGGCACATACAAGCATGCTAGCATCTGTAGAAATAATAGTTTCAGAACTTATACTAGTGGCATTACCCCCCTTCCCAAAGGACATCGTCCCGATGTCATAACATTATTGCCAGATGAAAACACACACGATAAGCAGTACACAAGGGGGTGTTCACAATCACTGTAAGTCTTCTCAAGGGAGTGTGACGAATAGTCAGCGTTGGTAAAATGGTTTCATCCTCGAAACATGGACGACGTGTGGCTGTTGTAAACGGCGGGATTGACGAGCCATGTCCTGGTCAAGAACCTCGTAGTTCACTTCGCTGAGACGACGGAGTACTCTATAGGGACCAAAATAGCGGCGTAACAACTTTTCCGACCGGCCCCGTTGTCGATTGGGAGTCCACAGCCATACTCGTTCTCCGGGTTGGTAAAAGACATCGCGACGACGAGCGTTGTACCGCAGCGAGTCGATGCATTGTTGCTTATGGATTCGTTCGACTGCAAGCTTACGAGCCGCGTCTGCCAGTCTGATAAATTCGTTCGTCTTGACACTAATCTGGTGTCTGTCAGGTAGAAGCATGGCATCCAGCATTGTAGTGACCTCCCTGCCATGAAGCAACCGGAATGGTGTGAATCCAGTTGTTTCTTGCACAGCGGTGTTGTAAGCGAACGTGACATAAGGGAGGATGTCATCCCAGTTTTTGTGGTCTTGGTCAACGTACATGGATAGCATGTCGGCGATCGTCTTGTTTAGTCGCTCTGTAAGGCCGTTGCTTTGTGGGTGGTATGCAGTAGTTTTTCGATGTACTGTGCCGCTAAGCTGCATGACGTCTTGTATCATCCGGGCGGTAAAAGCTGTGCCACGATCAGTTATGACAACTGCTGGTGCTCCATGTCGGAGGACGATGTTTTTCATAAAAAAGTGGGCAGTCTCAATGGCGGTGCCACGTTGTAATGCCTTCGTTTCGCAGTAGCGCGTCATGTAATCAGTAGCGACTACAATCCAGCGGTTGCCGTCACGAGACTTGGGAAAAGGTCCGAGTAGATCCATGCCTATTTGTTGGAACGGTTGTGTCGGAGGAGCGATGGGCTTCAAAAAGCCGGCTGGGCGCTGATGTGGTGCTTTACGGCGCTGGCACTCGTGACACGTCTTCACGTAATGCTTCACGTCTCGACTGAGCTTAGGCCAGTAGTAGTGTTGGCGAATCCGGGCCAAGGTACGTGTGTATCCCAAGTGGCCTGAGGAAGGCTCATCGTGACAGGCGGACAAGACATCGGCTTGTAACGCTGGCGGGACAACGAGCAGGTACTCAGTCGCGTAAGGGTCGAAGTTTCTTTTATAGAGGATATGTCTGCGGACGCAGAACGATGATGACGAGCGGGCGAATGCTGGTGGTGGATGCGGCGTACGGCCTTCGAGATATTCGATGAATTGTCGAAGCTCGGAATCGTTCTTCTGCTGTTCGGCCAAGTCAGATACACTAACGGCGCAGAGAAAACGGCCGTCGAGATCGTGATCACCTGACACTGTCTTAAGAGGAGCTCGGGAAAGGCAGTCCGCGTCAGTATGCTTCCGGCCAGACTTGTACACGACTGTCAAATCGAACTTCTGAAGGCGTAAGCTCCACCTGGCCAGACGTCCGGAAGGGTCTTCAAGGTTCGCCAACCAGCAGAGCGCATGATGATCGGTAACAACTCTGAACGGGCGACCATACAGGTACGGTCTGAATTTAGCTATTGCCCAGACAACAGCTAGGCACTCCTTTTCAGTTGTTGTGTAATTTGCCTCCGCAGATGATAAAATCCGACTCGCATAAGCAATAGGGCGTTCGACACCGCCTTGCCACTGGACAAGGACTGCACCAAGGCCGATGTTACCGGCGTCTGTGTGTAGTTCAGTGTCGGCATATTCGTCGTAGTGTCCGAGTAAGGGCTCAGATTGGAGACGCTGCTGGAGCTCGGAGAAAGCGCGTGTTTGCTCAAGGCCCCACACGAAGGGAACGTCGTCTTTTGTCAGACGAGTGAGGGGTTCGGCAATGTTTGCGAAATTTTGCACAAAGCGTCTGTAGTATGCGCAGAGACCTAAAAATCGACGCACATCACGTTTGTTGGTAGGTGGTGGAAAATCTGCGACAGCCAATGTTTTGTCGGGGTCTGGCCGAATACCATCAGGGCTAACAAGGTGACCGAGGAACTTTAATTCGTTGTAACCAAATGACATTTTTCGGGTTTCAGTGATAGGCCTGCCGTGCGAATTGCAGCAAACACAGATCTAAGTCACTGCAAATGCTGCTCAAACGTTTGGGAGAAGACAACGACGTCGTCTAAGTAAACAAGGCATGCTTCCCACTTGAGACCGGAGAGCACTGTATCCATCATCCTCTGGAATGTCGCAGGGGCAGAACACAGACCGAAGGGCAGCACCTTGAATTCGTACAGACCATCAGGCGTTATGAATGCTGTTTTCTCTCGGTCGCGTTCATCAACTTCGATCTGCCAGTAGCCACTGCGTAAATCCATAGAGGAGAAGTATCGGGCGTGTCGGAGGCGGTCTAGTGAGTCGTCGATGCGCGGAAGCGGATAAACGTCTTTCTTTGTGACTTTGTTGAGTTTGCGGTAATCGACGCAAAATCGGAGAGTGCCATCCTTCTTTTTTACCAGTACGACGGGGGACGACCATGGACTGTTCGAGGGTTGGATAACGCCATCTTCGAGCATCTGCTTCACTTGAGAACGTATAGCCTCTTGTTCCTTTTGTGATACTCGGTAGGCGTGTTGACGTATGGGTCGCTCAGAATGGTCAGTGACAATGCGGTGCTTTACGGTTGGCGTTTGTTTTATCTTGGATGTAGACGCGAAACAGTCGCTAAACATGCGGAGGATACAGCGGATTTGCTCTTTCTGTGCACGTGACAGCTTCGGATTGACATCGACTGCATCGGTTACCGCGGTGTCACTTTCAACGGCTGCAGAAATTGGGGCTATCGTCGTACACGCTTCATCGTCAATGGATTCGAAATTAGCGATAGTTGTTCGCTTGGCCAAATGTTGGTATGATCCACTAAAATTGGTGACCAACAACTCAGTCATCCCACGTTTAAATTGAATTATGCCGCGGGCAACACAGATTTGCTGAGACAAGAGCACCGAAAGGTTGGCTTCAGCGATACCACTACTGGCATGGTCTATGTCGCCCTGTACTGTAACGAACATACTGGTGCGTGGCGGAAGTGTGACGGTGTCGTCGACAATGCGAAGCGCAGTCTTCTGCGGATTGGTACCTCTAGGCTTCGGGCCATAGTCGTCAGCAAACGTTACGAGGCAGTCTCGAAGATTTATAACAGCGCCGTGCTCACGAAGGAAATCCATGCCAAGGATTACTTTCCGGGAGCATTCGGGAAGCACAACGAAAGAAGCAACGAACGTCGACTCACAGATTTGCAGCCTTGCGGTGCATCTCCCGATTGGTGTCAAGAGATGACCACCGGCTGTCCGAAGGTTTGGTCCATGCCCCCAAGGAGTCGTGACTTTCCTGAGTTCAGCCACAAGTTCAGCGCTGATAACTGAGTAGTCGGCGCCGGTGTCGACTAGAGCAGTCACTGGATGGTTGTCGACACGAACGGCAATGTCAGCAGAAACGGGTTCGTCAGCGATGTGAGGTGTCGGCTGAAAGGAATCGTCGAAGGTCGGTGGAAGGGTCGGAGGAGGCTGTTTTGACGATAGCTTAACAGCGGTCCCACCCCCGGAGGCCGCTGATTCTAGTTTCCCCGGCGTGGACTTGGGGACCTAGCGGATCGTCCCGCAACAACATCGGCGAAAGTGGAGTATTGATTCGCGGACGTAGAGCGTCGAGGAGACGAAGAGCGTGATTGGCGTCGCTGAAGATTCGGAGACGGTAGACTTGCCAAGTATTCTGCGATGGCGCGGGGTCGTTCGCCGTCCCTGGGCCGACGAGCGTCTGGCCGAAATCCAGGTAGGCCCATCTGTCTGTACGAGCACTCCCGGTACAGGTGACCTGGCTCACCACAGTGGTAGCATAGTGGCCGATTGTCGGAAGCGCGCCACACGCTAGATTTACGCAAATTGGGTCGCGGATTCTCATAGTGTGGTGGGCCCGAGAAGTACTGCGGCATCTGCAGTCGTTGGTTTTCATAGCGTGGCCCGCCCGAGAAGTGCTGTGGCGTCTGCAGGCTAGTCGGTCGGGGGAAATAGCTGGCTGCCGGTGCAGGAGTACGTACAGCTTCCGCATACGTTAGCAGAGGAGCTTCGGTTGGAGGTGGCGCTAATGGTCGTACCAGCTGCCGCACCTCTTCACGGACGACGTCTGTCAGAGCAGCCACTTGAGGCTGTGAAGGCACTGCGTGAAGCTTTTGCAGCTCGTCGCGTACAATGCTACGGACTAGCTCAGCAAGGTCTCTCACGCTCGTGACATCGGGTGTTACCAAGGCTGCTGACAGACATGCAAGGTTGTCGGACCGCTCATACTGCGAAGATCGCTGTCTCAGCATTCGCTCCATTGTCGTCGCTTCACGGAGGAATTCTGCCACGGTAGCTGGTGGGTTTCGTACAAGTCCTGCAAACAGCTGCTCCTTGACACCCCGCATCAGAATGCGCACCTTTTTGTCTTCCGTCATTGCAGAATCCGCTCGACGAAACAGACGAGACATCTCCTCAACAAACATGGCCACGCTTTCATTGGGTCGTTGATTGCGAGAATTGAGGAGACGTTCGGCTTGTTCTTTCCGGTCAGCGCTACCATACGTGTTCCGCAGCTGAGTGCAAAACACCGGCCAGGTTGTCAGGGCGGCCTCGTGATTCTCGAACCAAATACGCGCCGAATCCTCCAGGTAGAAATAGACATACCGCAGTTTCCGGTGCTCGTCCCACTCGTTGGCGACGGCGAATCGATCGTATTGGTCCAGCCAGTCTTCAACGTCTTCGTAGGGCTCCCCATGGAAGGGCTTTGGCGTTCGGGAGGCTGGTAGCCATGGTGCTGGCGGAGTCGCGGACGGTTCAGTCTGGCTTGCAGTTGTCGCATATGCCATGGTTCTGGAGCGTTCCGGAAGAGGGCTGAACTGGGGTGGTAGGCCTAGTTGCCGCCGACTGCGTCGAAGGTTGGCTGTTTCTACTAAGGTGTCAATGTTGGGACCGAGATCTTCCTCGTGGTAACAGTGCATAGACTATTACCCCGCACCTCCACCAGTGTCACGTTACAACGTGACTGTAACCTGCTGATAAGGGCACGCAAGGACGTCAAACTGATTCGAACAACGGCAGTACGACTATTGTTTTTCTCTGCACGCGCATCTTTGTCCTCTTCTGAACAGCGGCACATACAAGCATGCTAGCATCTGTAGAAATAATAGTTTCAGAACTTATACTAGTGGCATTATCATTCGCGTGACATGTCAGCGTCCTTCCTTTCACAATTTCGAACCTCACAGCGATGAAAAATCTCAAAGGAACACGCAAACCATGAGCAGCTGAACCACGAAGGGATGCACATTACTAAAGATGCTGCGGGTAACGCTGGTTCTGTCAACGCATGACGAACGCGCAATTTTTCGGCGTACCCAAACCATTTGCCACTTGATGACACCGCCTCACCTGCTAACGTGGTGCGAGTGGAAAGGATTCATTACTCAGCCCTCCTCCTTTTACGGTTGGTGTTTGTTACGTGTGGTGACTAGACTTACCTTGGGAGGCAAACTATGAATTCTGGAGATATAATTCATACCTGTTTTACCAGTTTCATTACGTTTCATTGAGCCACTTTCGGCGAGCGTTTAACTCACATAAAACAACTTCATTTTTCATTTATTAGATGGAGCCACCACCAAAACACGCCTGGAAGATTTATAATTCATTGAAAAAATTTAGTTTGAAGCAGTGAGTGGTCAAATTAGTGAGCACGAATAGATACAAGACACAATATGCATCTGCTAGTGTGCAATACTCGTTGGTAGTTAGCGTCTAATGAAAAAAAAAAAGCGAGTCCCTACGAGACTGGCCAGCAGAAAAATTAGCTATATTTCAATGCTGTCTAGTAGGTTCCCCAGTAAATATAAAATAATTTTCTCTTTAAACAATCACAGAAAGGGGCCTGCTACTTAATTATATAGAATTTCAGAGTGTCAGCTAGTATAGTTTTGTCGCTTCGTCGGTAATGCGTGACCAAGTACAGCCGTAAACTGGTCCATTGACACAATAATTATTCATCTAGTTTTCGTCAAAGCACTAGGCGACTTCGTATGGAAATTAAGTCTAATGTATTCTACATAGCCACTAAATATTATGGTTCTGCTATGTAAAGAAAAAAAGATATTTCTACACAAACCTTCACTATTTTGCCCATATTCATTGGAACGTAAAAAAATACTAATTAGTTAATGTCCAATATCTCTTCATAGAAACTTTGAACGGCACTTCGCCTAAAGGCACAGTTAACTCTGCTTAGTCACGTTGAATAGTTGCGCCGTACTCGCAGTACAACGGAGGCTTGTACAGCGAAAATGCTTTTGTTGCTCATACTATTTTCACTGTTACTAGGTAACGCTTCCAACCAGGCATTAAAATGAAATGTCATTTCATAGAGGGGATAACGAGCTTTCTGAAGTAGCCCAATGCAGTTTGCTTTGTGAAGCGCTGTGAGCCCAGTGCATCTGCAAACAATGCGTAAAAGGCGGAGTGGTTGCGGCCGGAGTGGGACCACCACCTTAATTAAACAGCTGGTTAAGTGTTGAGCTGTAAACTTTGTTCGTTAGCCCTCCTCCTGTGTGTTTTTTTCGTGCGTCCTTTGTGCGTGAGCAGCGCGCTGCACGTTTCGATCTGCTTGCTGTTGTCAGCGTTACATTTCAAATTGCTATCACATTCATTGCTTCACCTTTGCGGCGAAACGGCGTTTTTTTATGAATATTTATTTCTTTCTCCTGAAATCCTTTAGTCCCCATCTCTATACAGAGCAGCCGGCAAAAATATGTTTTTATAAATAAGAGTCCCTCTCTCTGTCTCGAAAACGTTGCGATGCTTGCCTTTCACAGTTGCTTGCCTTGTGGGTAAAATGGCACAACCCGCCGTAGTGGATTGTGCCATTTGGACAATGAAAGCCACGTCGGGGTTGTAGAATCGAAAATAGGCTTTATTGTTCTCCGAATAAAGACGACGAAGGGCATCTCGTGAGGCCCCATCATAATCATCGTCGAAGTGGTGGCAGCACCAGCGTGCGATGGCCGCGCATTAAATGGCGACAACGCTGGAGACGTCGTGAAAGAAGCCCTGAACAGCGGCGCAAGTGCAGACATGCGTACCGCGTCGAGCGTTCTCTGGTCGTTCGTGGTAGCGGCGGCTCTCGTTCCTTCGGTGACGGCCACCTGGGAGCGTCAGCTGGAGCCTAAACTCTTTATCGAGGAGTACCCGCACCAACTGGTTCGCGTGTTCCCCGCCCATAACTTGACTGCCACGCCGGGAGAGTATTTGCGGCTACTACTACTCGACGGGGACTTTGTGCTCGTCGGGGGCAGGGACTACCTCTACAACCTGAGTGTTCACACGCTCGATCAGGTGAGGCAAAAACACGAGCGTGCGCTGAGCCTTGCTCGCCTCGACCGGTTCGTCTTGAAGGACCCCTGACACCAATTTTGGAAACTCCAGATGCTTGTGTTGTTTGATAGTCCCGCATGAGGGGCCGCCTCTGGCAGATTATTAGTGGCAAGCGTTGCCTAGAAGCTATTTACCTTTCGTTTTAAAGTAAGGGTGCGTGCTCCTCCGAGTACTCAGGTACAATCGACATTATCGGTGGTTTCACGTAGGTAGGGGATCCCCTTGTGACGTTGCAAAGGTCAAGACCATTTGTGGGGCGCACATAATACCACGACTGTCACCCGGCGAGAACTATTGTCCACCACACTCGCTCTGTCGTCGGGCTGCTCTCGAGGTGGCTTAGTGCGACTACGCCAGGAATGCTTTTTTTTTTTTTTTCTGAGGGAGGCATGCTCAAAGCCCCCACATCGTTTCATTCTTAAGGGCCCACGGGTCCCCCTATTTGAAAACAGCATGTTTCAGCCTTACCGAAGCTTGAGCACACGTAGTTTCAAAGGCTGCTCAGCTGCGGGGCACTAGTTTATGGTATTTAGGCGGGCGTTTTGAACTGACGTAAAATCGTTCTGAATTAACGCCGCTAGCATTAATTATACGATGCGTTAATGCATATACGATACAATTTCGGCATTACCAGACGTAAAGCTACAAGTTACTGTAAAAAACTCGCAAACAAAACTTTCACTGCCAGGGGTACTTTAACGAGAGGAGCCAGTTACGGGGAACGTGGAGGTATTCTCGCTCATCCACCTTCCTCTGATCCATATACCTTATCAGCCCACTTACAGGTTGCATATTTTGATTGATATGTGGAGTTTGACGTCCCAAATCCACCATAGGATTACGAGAGACCCCGTAGTGGCGGACTCCGGAAATTTCGACCATCTGGGGTTCTTTAACGTGCTCCCAAATCTGAGCACACTGCCCTACAGCATTTTCGCCTCCATTGAAAATGCCGCTGCCGCGATTCGATCCCGCGACCTGCGGGTAGGTTCCATATTTTGTTCCAGGCATGTAGTGTACTGCTGTCAAGAAAACTCCCCAAGCTTTCGTATTTTGACTTAGTAAATGATGATTTTGCGTGCCGTTCTAAATGTATAGATGGTTCAGGGTCCACCGCCACCCGTCCTCTGATGAACGTTAAGACTTTAGCTACTCGTTCTTTGGTGCAGCGCTAGGTTGCTTATACGCAAGGTTTACTGCTCACCGCTGCGTGAGGAACGGGATGTCACTTGAAGAAGCTCGGCAATCGCTAATGGGGCCGGGAGGATGTTGCTGAAGGCTCTGCAGCTTTTCGACCTTAGCATGCAAGTACGGAACACGAGCACTTTCAAGATTCTCGTTGTTTTGAAGTTACTCCTCGGGTATCTTGGAACACAATTGTAGCACGCACAGACGAAGACACGTGAGAGGCATGAATACTCGGCACTAAACTCCAGGTGCTTGTTTCCCCTGCTTCTAGATAAATACGTACTCGACACTCTTCATTTAGCTGGTGCTTAGGAATCCTTCACTTGACAATGCCGTTACCTTTGGCAACTAAAATGCACCTGCAACTACGGCTATCCATTATTTCGTGCCTTGAATAATATTTTCAGAACTGAAATGTAGATGTGGTTGTATTCCTTAGTGTCTGCTGCAATAGCAGTCGGTCATTTGCCAGATTACGTTTCAGTAAAATACACATTTCTACTGGTTCCCCAACAGTTGTAGCTGGTACTACCCAAGTCCACACAGAACCCATTCCTATCTACTGCGACAGCGCAAGTTCAGGAGCCGCTATAGACGCGTGCCTCCGACGCGGGCAGTACATAATCCGGCTTCAGCTACGGCTTGTGTTATGATCGATGATCTCGTTCACATGGTTTTTTAACAAACGCGGTTGCAGTGCGTCGGTCCACCCAATAGGTAACGTGCCCGATATCTTGCAGGCGGGAAACATCAGCTGGACAGCGTCTGGTTCCACCAACCCCGTGTGCACAGACCGGGCAGAGCCGAATGACCAGAACTGCGCAAACTTCATCCGCGTGGCACGGCATCTGTCGTCACAGAGCCTTCTCGTTTGCGGCACGAACGCATACTCTCCTCGATGCCGCGAGTACAAGTACGACCCGGCACAACGCAACTACACCTGGAAGACGGACGTCGACGGGCAATCGATCTGCCCGCAGGACCGCAACAGTAGCGCTGCCGTGCTGTTTGTGAACAACAGGCAGATCGCTGCACTATCTGCGCGAGCTGGCATACCCAGGGTACCAGCCGTGTTGGAGGCGAAACCCCTACGGACCAGGCCCGAAGACCCGACGCAGCTAGCCGCCGATGCGGAGTTCGTGGGCGCCTTTGCGTTCGACGACCACGCCTACTTCTTCCTCACCGAGTCTGCGCCAGAGAAGGACCACTGCGGTCCTAGAACTGCGGCCACGGTGGCCCGGGTGTGTGTCAACGACCCCGGTGGCGCACCCCCGCACGACTGGATGTGGACAACGCTGCGGAAGGTCCGCCTTCAATGTTCGCTCAACGGCACGAAACCATTCGTCTTCACCGACATCGCGGCAGTCAGCCCAATCATGACCCGCTGGAACAAGGCATTCGTGTTCTATGCTCTTTTCCGAATTAAGGGCAGCCCCTTCCAGGGGTCGGCAGTGTGCGCGTTCAGCGTGGACGACCTGATCGCCACCATCAGCGACGGTAAGCCCGGCCGCGAGAAGTGTCCAGCTCAGCCAACCATCGTGGGCAACGAGACGCAGTTCCTCCAAGACAACAGCCCGCTGTCTCGCAGAGAGGTGCACAACTACCTCAACGAACCCATGTTGGCGCACGTCGGTTTCGATTACCACTACACCAGCCTCTGGATAGACCCACAGGTGCGCACCGTGAGCGGCAAACGCTACGATGTGTTCTTCATCGGAACAAGCCACGGACACGTAATCAAGGCCGTCAACGTAGGTCATAACTCCATTTCAACCGTTGTCATTGAGGACATCATTGTCTTTCCAGGAGAGGATCCGGTCCTGGACCTGAAGATCGTGAGACGACCCGGCGTGGTCACACTTCTGGTGACAACGTACCACGAGCTTGTGTCTGTGCCACTGGACAACTGTAACTGGACGGTGCGCACGTGCACACAGTGCATTGGGCTCCAAGACCCATACTGTGCCTGGAACAAAGACACGACCAAGTGCGAGAGTCTCGTGGACCAGGCTGTGCCCAAAAACGCCGTACAGGAAGTGGCTAGTGGCCACAGCCTCGAGTGCCCGGACGAGTTTTCTAAACACATGAAAAACATGAAGTTCCCACATGGCAGTGATCCATGGGCTATTGACAACACTGCTTCCAGTGGTCGAGCGACGCCTCATCTCTACAGCGCCCACACGCTGGGCTTTGCGATCACATTCTGCATAATGGGTTCCGTCGTGATCGGCTTTGGTATTGGGTACTGGTACAGGCACAACCAGCGTAAGGACATGGCTTACTTCAACTACCGCTGAACCACCATTCAGAAAAAGACAAAACGACAGTTGCATGCATGTGACTATATTTTTTATTTCTTCGTCTTGGAACAAGTCACATTAATGCATTCACAATAAAAACGCCCGGAAACTCGGGGCCAAACAATCCTCCCCACGTATGGTTACAACTCAAAACATTGTTTTGCTACACCCAAAACGCGAAAAGACGACTACAAAAAGAATCCGGAGTACAGGAGTCAGCCTTTTTTTTTAAACTTGTGTGTACTTCGCGAAATCGCCAGGCCCGCCCGGCATGCCTTAGTCGTATTTGGTTTGACCAGACGCGTGTTGTCGAGTTGCGATTGGCTAGATGTCCAAATTGTTCTAGTTTTTGAGTGAAACTAAGCGCCGTTTGTACCTCCAAACCTGTCCTCATCGCACATACGCGAAGAATAATAGAGTGTCCTTTACAGAAGGAAAACTCTACGCTGCACATAGGTAGCTTTCATTGCCGAGTAAAAAGTGCTTATGTGCTTTGGTCATTTGTTCTGAGGTGGACAGTTTTTTTTTTTCCTTTGTGCTGTCACCGCCTAAATGCAGAGACCTCCGGCTTACAGAAATTCGAGTTTGTCGGCGTCTTCCCCCCACTTAACGCCAGGACCGAGAGGGAGTTTGGCAATGGAACCTCCCAAGGCTGACGCATGTTACGTTCCGCATGAATAAAGAAACGAGCGTAAAGACTGAATCCACAATGTAAAAATTTAATGGAATGAACCTTAGTGAGCCAAGGCTAAAATAGGTACTGAACACCAAAAAGTATTGGCAGTGTGTTTCCTCCTAAACTTCATTGAAAACTGCTTTCGATAGCAGAGACGCAAATTGCCTTCAACAAAAATTACCTACCCAACCGCGGTTTCTTGAGAAAGGTCACCCTGTGAATAATCCAGAATAAAAACACTGCCGTAGAGGATTTTGCCCAGCATTGTACTCTCATTGCACATTCCTAGGCATCTTGCCCCACTTCGCAACCTTATGTGATGCCCAGCAATTAGCTGGCAGTACCATAGTGTAAAGGGGAATTGAAACGCTGGGAGCCACACCATGTATGCACTTCCTGCTCACTGCAGCACACGGCTCTCCTGCCCACTGGTTTCCACTTAGTATTATGTACAACGTCCCACAGATACCAGCAGGCAAACATGCAGGCACAAGTTATTCCATGAAAACAATCACCCACAGGGCTATAACAAATCCTGGACGTGTGTATAAATTATGCGATGTGGGCATTGTGACTGAGTTGCTGTAAAATGAGACCTATTTTTTCCCTCCTCCGCTGATGGACTGTATGTACAGGTGCGCCGAGTGTTGAGGAACACAAGCGATGGTAAAACAAAAGGAGTAGGCACCTCAGTCATCCAAAGACTGCAAGGTCCCGAGACAGTCCTTTTAGCCACGTACTAACTCATTAGATAAGGCACATTCTTGGCACCGAAAATGACCACGATGCACCAGTGATGGTCGATGGACGTGCACTTTTAACCCTTTCTCACCACAACCGTTCACATCTCACCACTGTATGCTTTCATACAACTGGAGGAAAAAGCCCGCAAATTCAAATTATGGTTAGACCTGGGCTGAAACAGAGTGGTTTCCGCAACTACAGGAATAGGTGCTGAAGATCAATATGACACGCATAAATATAAGGAAATTGAAAAAATTTTCAGAAGACACAGTGACCTAGAAGGCACAGTGTTCCCCAAAGGCAGGCCACAGTTTTTTTGCCAGACAGGAAGAGCGGAGACTAGATAGAAAACACTCCTCATTATCACTCTCAGATAGTTGCACAGTTCCGACAGACTAAAACCATGCTAACTTGACACAGGAAATGTGTCAGACCGAAACGTAATATCCTGTACCTCCCTGCAAGTAACAAGCAGTAGGCGAACCTTGCTCCACGCTTGATCACAGACTCAATGGCAGACGAGGGAGGGGAAAAATGTAAAATCACTCTGAGAATGCAATGAAAAATCACCTGGAGGCTGTTCGGGCCATACATATATATATAATATATACATACATACATACAACCGCACAAAGGCGATGCGCAACATTCAGCATGAATGAAGGCGCAGTGATGTACATACATATATTACAAAGACGGGGATGGTGTTTCCTTTTTTCTAGCTAAATGAGGATGCAAATAACAGCAGTGACACCTAGGAACTCATTCGTCTTGAATGCAGAGTCAAGTCAAACAAGCGTGCAGCATGTGGCTCCCCCAGAAACACCACCAACCAACAGCCTCTCTCTATAGCGACCTTGCCATCCCTACACCCCTGTCCAAGGAAGCAACCAATACTATGATGGCAACATGGAACGACACCACAACAAGCTGCAGTGAAAAGTCGGCAGAACTAAGCCAGCAGAGCAGATTTACTGCTCCCTGGCCACCCCACATTCCTACGAAGCTCCTCTACCATGTCCCTGCCATTTACCACACGACAGCACAAGTCCGAAAAAAAGAATAAACACCAAAGGAAGAGAGGGGTGTGTTGTCTGTGTAGGTAAGCGCAGCCCCGGGAATACTTCCCCACTGTCATGGTCCCTAGCCCCCTCTTTGCAGAAAGAGACACCTGCTTGTCCTGGCCACAAATAAAGAAAGACGCCGCCCCTAGAGTGCGCGTGGATCATTGGTTGAATTTCTTTTTCTTTGGCCACGGAAGGTCTCTGCTCTGATGCGTCACATTGCATCGACGGACAAATCGGAGTTCTTTTCCCCCCCCCTTCTCAACCCACCCCATGTGTCCTTTCTCGCAAACACTTTCACACAGTAACTATGCCTCGTGGAATTCAATTATAATTTAATGGTGAACTGAGGTCGAAAACCGTAAAATTAAAGCTATGCTCGAGCGTACGAAATCCTGCCACTTGAACCGCTCAACTACCGAGTGGCAGAGCCCTTGACAATGACTGAACAGAAGGCTCAAGTTGACTGCAGCTAGTGCCTATCCCAACACCTACAACTATGAACAAAACATAAGTTAAAAAACTCCTAAATGCTGCGACCTCAGTCGGCATCACTCAGACGTACATTATTATAACGCCTGCAACTATGAACAAAACACTTAAAAGATGCCTAAATGCTGCGACCTCAGTCAGCATCACTCAGACACACATACAAGCTTTGTTCAATTCGCCAATTCAAAACAATGCCTAGCTTTACTGTACAACTAGCGAGAAAAACTGCAATTCTAGCAAAATTAAACTCGAGCTCCACCCTACAGCCTGGAAGGACCGCAAATAAGGTCCTCTAGACACACCGAGCTCCAATGCATTTGCAACCTAACTGGGACCTTCATCTTTTCTCCACAGTTCGGACTATGGTCAGTTGCCACGGTTACGGCGCACCTTTTTGGCAGGCAAGGCGTGCCTGACGTATGTGCCGCACACTTGCAACACAAGTCTTAAGCACCCTAGAACACACAAGTACAAGCTTGCTGCTGGTGTAGGATCCTGTGAAGTGCGCTGACTGTACTGTGTTGTTCACAGTTGCTCCCGCAAGCCTCAAGTTACACAAGGCCCACATGGTGTCGGACACACTACACACATAGGAAAAAAAAAAAGCGCACAGCCACAAAGCAGCACTTGAAAGAAATAACAAAAAAAGGTTGTATTAGGTCTAAAAAAAAAGAGAATATAAGGAACATCTATAACATTGGCACCTCATACACATGAGTACGAGGTGCCTCCAGCATAACGTATGAATGAGTTTATCATTTTTGTTTTGTTTTCCAAAAGTGTGCTTGCAACACCAGAAGCACAAGGAGAGCCCATTGCGTTTCTGTGTCATATAACAGTCCATTTTGCAGAATAAACTTTCCTCTCACAGCCTCGAACGAATGCTGCAGAAACAAGTGAGAGGTGAACAAAAACATTCCCCCCCTCCCCCCCACGAACAAGGAAAAGCTACTGCGTTGCACCAGAATAGCCTTAAAAAGAGAAAATGCACGAAAACCACTACTTCACTAAGCTATAAATAAAGATAATAGCTCTCTCTGCACAATACACGCCTATGTGTGGCTTACAAGTACATGCAAAAAGTACAATACGACGAAAAAGCATCTTTGAGCACGCAGACAGATGTACCTTCTGTTGTGCAACGTACATCCCTGGTTAACGACCATCACGGCACACCGGGCAACTGGTTCAAAATAGCTTTCCATTCGTTGCTCCATTGCTGTCATCCGAGTAGATATTACACACCAGCGTCGCACTGCACTGCTCAAACACGAATGTAACTCAACCTCTGCAGGTGACAACACAACTTGCCCCCAAAGACTGAAAAAGTGCTGCAATAAGCTTTTAGCACATAGCTGAAGAAAAATACAGAAGAAAAAAAATAATAGGACCCAAAACTGGTACGCAAGATCTATATAGATGTGCCAGTTAATGTGCATTTGCCGATGATGTGTACTGGACAAAGCTACCTGCGAAGGGGATTCGGACATTCAACAATGAAGCAGCTAAGCAATGCACCTACCGTACTTCAATACCACAGAGCATTACGTGCCATTACTACTCTCAAAAGCTGTAGCCACAAGAGAAATTTCTCTCACTTCAGATCTCTGCAGCCCTGTCAAGGCCAAACCATCAGCAGTATGTCTGCGCGCACTAGTTCATCAGGTTGCGGCAGAGCTACAGGTACAACACTGAAACCGAACGGATGAATTCGATGCATGCAACAAAAACAGAGTTGCAGTTAAGACTTGCAAATGAGAAACTCCGAATCTTGGAACACCAACAAACTGCAGTGGCATGAACACCCAGAACACACACACAGAATAAATATACATAAGTGTAACCTTGCATTTCAGATGGAAGACGAGCCTAGACATCGGAATTTGAGTACACACTCATAATGAAATTAGGGGACCCACGCTACGGATTGTGGCAAACATGTTCATAAATAACATGTTAATAACAACATGCTTTAATAAATGTTCTGTTATTCACAGGCCACATGAAAGAAAAACAAGAACATGGGCCAATGTGTCTCAGAGTGCACTAATGTGACCATGAGATCCAGAGTTCCTAGGCCGTGCTTAAAATAAGTGAGTTTTGCAAGAAAAATGCCTTTATTATTAACATGCAAAAGAGCATGTTCAGGTTCCACTTTCTGTTTACCTGTCACAAATTGCTCATCAAATGTGTGTTCCAGGTACTTTATTTATTTGATCTGCTGCACAAGATCAAATAAATAAAAAAATTGAACGAAATCCTGCTAGCTGCATTATATCATTGGCCTGCAGAAACTTGGTGCTGCTGACAAACCTACAGTAGCACCGTGCCTTGCAAAGGGACTACCACAAAGCATCCTTGTGGCTTCCGAATGATGCTCTAAAGCAGGGTGCAAAAACTTTTCTGCTCCACTAAGTGAGCAACAAATGCCTTATTTGACCAAAAAGATGATACTTTTCCCCCTAAAATAAAGCTGCAATAGAGAGCACCTACACCGATGGGGGTAATAAAAAAAGAAAATTAAATCTTCTGTGTAAATAAAAGTTGGGTGAAAAACATGACAAAGGAAAAGAAAATGACTGTAGAAACATCAGCTAAAGAGTGGAAGAGAAAAACTGCCCATGAGCAAGTCAGAGGTGGTTTAGAGAGTGATCTGCCTTGCTTGACACATTCTGTCCATTCTTGCACCAACATGATCCGGAAATGGGATGGGCTACCTTACACGCAAGTACACACAGATAAAGAAACTGTATATATATGTGTACACCTAGACAGCAGCACATGGTGCAACGCAGAAAAATAAAAAGTGAATGAAAAGAAAGTGTTCTGGAAATATCCCTCCCCCCCCCTTCTCAACACGACAACAGTGGTAGTTGCATCTCAAAGCCTGGCTGCAGCCATGACCACAGAAGTACGCAAGGATCACAGCTGCCAAGTTGAGACTGCAACAAACGGCGGGGAAAAGGCAACATGTCGAAGCAACGATGGTGCACAAGAGCATCATGAGGAGGAAAAACAAAAAGGCCAAGCCACTTTTTTTTCCTCCCATACCAGTGTTCCATTTTCTGCCCCTGTCGTGCAGTGCCAAAAAAAAAAAAAAAAAAAAAAAACGTCTGCTGCAAGCCTGTAGATGCGTACTTTGTTTTTTTTTTTCCCCATGTGTACCGCCCACCACTGCCCAGAGAATGCACAGCAGCCGTGAAGGAGGGGGAGGAGGACACACTCTGACGGCAGAGATGAGTGGAAGAGGAGAAACTGGCGCGGGGAGGAGAAACTGGCGTTGGTGGTGACGGAGAGGTGGGGGTGTTCTGCAAACACACCACCACTCTTCAGTTGCCCCACCAGTCATTGGAGGAACTGCTGTAGTTGCCTCCATAGCTGTTGCTAGGCCTGTAGCCGCCCATGATCTGGCCGCCCGATCCGCCATATCCACCGTACTGGGGTGCACCGCCGTAGCCACCGGGTCCGCCACTGCGGCCTCCCATACCTCCTCCGCTGGGCGGTCCACCCATGGGACGATCGCGACCTCCGCCACCTCCGTACTGACGGTAGTCGCGGCTGCCAAAGCCACCTGAGGCATACCGGGAGCTGCGAAAAAGACAAAAGCACAAAAAGTGAAGCTCCCTGATGACCATTTCTTCGAACAAGACTACAATGAATACCGTATTTACTCGCATGATCCTCGCACTTTTTTTTGGCGGAATACCGATGCAAAGTTGGGGGGTGCGAAAATTGCGCGGGGAAAACTTTCCACGAAAACGCACAGAACGAAAAAAAAAAAAAAAGAAAGTGGCTGCAAACCGGGATTCTCACACCAACAACTAACAGCAAGATTTGAGAAGTATTAACTAAAACTTACCTCAACAATAAAAGCACAGGTTCTACACAAGGCAAGATTTATTTGAGACATAAAAAGTGCAAGCAAATAGTCGAGAATTAGAATACCATATGCAATACCTGCAGCTGTCCAATAAACTATTGATGAAAAATAAACATTATTATTAATATTATTAGTAAAGCTTGTGGGCATTGCAGACGTGGCAGTAGCGTTCGTTGCTCAACAGGAGCCCTCAAAAGGTAAGCGTAGGACGTCAGTATTGGGCTGACAACTTTTAACAGAATCATCCACAGTTTCCTTCTCAAGAAATAAAGTTTACCATCAATCCCAGTTTTAGGTACACGGCAGGCCCAACGCGTCTTGGTGGCTTTCAGCTGCCGTCACCAGTAGCGAACACAAAGCTCGTATGCTCCGAAAGGCCTACCGACGGCCCTTTTGCCGTTGCTTTAAGTGGAGACAGGGGTATGGGAGGCCGAAAATTTTCCGAAAAACCGATTTTTTGTAGTATCTTTTTCATAATCATTAAGGTCTAAGGAAGCTGTTCCTAAAATATTATAGCCCTGTAATGCGCATTTGTCGAGTTATTGGGTCGCAAAGTCAGTTTGATAACCATTTTCGCTTTCCGAAACCCCCCCAAAAACGATCGTATTCAACGCCGCAGCGCGCGAGAACCGCACCAAGTAGCGCGGCCATTTTGGTCTCATTTTACGCATTTTTTCTATTATCTGTTCTTAGCAGAAGAACGTTTTTCACCTAGCAACAACTGCAGCTATCGCGCATAAAAAAACTGAATACTCGCACATCATTGGTGCGTTTTTGTCACGTGGGGCAGTTCCCGGTTTCCTAGAAGAGCAGGCTGTGCCAGCGCTATCACCGCCGCGGCACCCGCGATCGCGGACGCGATAGCCGCATCCCAAGATCACACGAGAGCTGTGCGCGTCGACACTCCCCTGGTTTCCGACACTGAAAAAGTGGCCATCGAGTGATGTGCGAGCGATGTTCTGCAAGATCTTTCATCGAAGTCTGCCACAAAACCCAAGCGGTCTTTTTTTCGAGACTTGGATAGAGCCGCAACGCCTGGTACGCCGTTCACCGTCGTTAGCTTAGAGTTGGTCAACGAACTTCTTCAGTGTAAGAAGAGCGGTGTGTGTGGCGGGCCTGGCAGAATCTCTAAGGAAGACCGCGAATATGGTATAGCCGCGAAACTCGTTCTCACATGTGACGAGTGCGGTAAACTGAGGACCGTATGGAGCTCGCCGACAGCAGGGGAGACGCAGCGCACGGCCCCTTCGAAATTAACGTGCTCGCGGTTCGCGCGGCAATGAGCACAGGAAACGGGCAAACTGTGCTGAACGATATTTTTTCCGCCCTAAATATTTCACGGAAAGGCCTGCACACCAAGACATACCAGGATCATGTGAAATTGAAAATGAACCCTGCCGCACGCGTTATTTACGACTGCGCGAGCACCGTGAAAACGGTGTATTCCGAACTCAACTTTGGAAATCCTGGAAATATTGCCGTTTCCTTTGATGGGACTTGGCTGACCAGGGGCCACTCATCCCATATTTGTGTAGGGACCGTGATTGAACTATTCACGGGTTATGTGCTCGACTTCGTCGTCCTATCGAACTTTTGTTTGGGCTGCCAGCTAGGGCTGAAGGAGGACAACCCAAGGTATGCCGAGTGGCTAGCTGGTCACACTTGCCAAAAGAATACCTCCAGTAAGCCAGGACAAATGGAGGTGGAAGCAGCACAAATTTTATTTGGCCGCTCATTGGAGAGACATGGGCTCCGCTACACAACCATGCTGTGCGATGGAGACAGCCGGGCCTTCAACAGTCTGCAGGAGGCACAGGTATATGGCTTCGTGCCAATAAAAAAAGAGGACTGTGCAACCATGTGCATAAGCGCATGGGCACAGCACTTCGAAACCTCCTGCAAAAACAAAGAGCCGAAGGAAAGCCAAAGGAAAGCCAAGCCGTGGCGGCAAGGGCAAACTGACATGCGAGCTGGCCACAAAGCTCATGTCATATTGTGGATGGGCTTAATAAAGCAACCAAGAAAGCATTGAGGCCATGAATAATACTGTCTGGGCAACCTTTTATCACGTAGCATCTACTGATGCAAGCCCTCATCACTCTCACTGCCCAACTGGTGAAGAGTCATGGTGCAAGTACAACAAGGCTGTTGCCAAGCAGGAGACTCCTCTGAATCATCGCTACAACCTGCCGGAGTATATTGTTGATGCCTTGCGGCCTATTCACACGCGCCTCTCTGACAAGAAATTACTGGAGTGTTGTCAGCGAGGCAAAACACAGAACCCAAACGAGAGTGTGCATTCCGTCATCTGGTCGCTCGTGCCCAAAAACAAACACGCGCCGCTTTTCACCGTTGAAGCTGCTGTGGCCGAAGCTGTCGCAAGGTTCAACGCTGGCAAAGGGAGAGCAGATGCCGCCATATTGAAGGAGCTGCACCCGCAGCAGAGTGTTGTGGCCGCTGAAAGATGCTCAGAAAAGGACAGTCACCCACTAGTGGCATCGGAGAAGAAGCATGAGCATGCTGAAAACTTCAAGCATGCCATGAAAAGAAAGCGCACCAAGGAGAATGATGATGACTACATTCCTGGTGGCTTCTAACATGGTTAATACACAGATTTACACCTTTTCTTGTTAAATATAAGTGCTCAGCATGTTCCTAAACTTCTTTTCTCGTCTCAAAACAACATTTTTCATCACACCCTAAGCCATTGCCCACAGTATCTTTTGATGTAGCAGTCGGATTTTGATAATTCTTGCAGCATTTGAAAGCTTATACATTGATTAGTGCAAGAAAACAAGAAAAAATGTAATATTTTTATTTACAATAGTGATTTAATTAGCAACAAAATTAAGCAACAGTTTCAGATTTCTATTGAGTATACTTGTTAAGGCCATAACTCTGGTACCAATAAAGCTAAAAATAAAATTATGGTTTTGTCGGACTCCCTGGCCTTCATGGAATGCTGTCATATCAAAATTGTAGCAATATTTTATGAGGAAGATGTCAAAGGGCTGGGCAGAATGCAAGTTTATGTAACAGTCAATATTTAAAATCTAAAAGTGATAGCAAAAAACTAATTGCATATTTGTTTTCAGCTGTGAAAAATACATATTGCATTGAAATTTCAGCTGGAAATACTGAAAATTAAAAAAAAAATTTTCAGACCAGTGTCTCCCCTTAATCATGATCTATCACTTTCAACTTGAAAGCAGCCGTGTAGCTTCAGTATTGCCCTATACCGTCACAAGATTACCGATACAACATAAAAACACGTCGCAATGCACACTTGCCACTTTGGCTTGGCTTAGATTGGATTGAATCTTCATGCAATAATAGTGCGCTTGATGCTTAAGAGATGGCACCACATGGTGCGTGCTATTATCATCAGTGGCTGAAACGAGCAGACGACATTATTGCGGCAGTTTTTGGGAGTGCGATAATTACTCGACGAAAAAAAAAAATGTATTTTTGTTTGGTGATGTGGGGGGTGCGAGAATTATGTGAGTGTAAGGATTACGCGAGTAAATACGGTAGAATACCAAACGAAAAGCTTGAGGCCGTAGCGGTAGCCGAGAATCAGAATACTTTACGCAAAGCATGTGGGCGTAGTGGTAGCGTTTGTCACTCAACAGGAGCCCTCAAAAGATAAGAGTAGCATGTTAGTATTGGGCTGATGGCTATTTAACAAAATTGTCCGCAGTATCCTTCTGAAGCATAAAGTTTGCCATCAATACCAGTCTTATGCACATGGCATTGCCAACGCGTCTTGGTGGCTTTCAGCTACCGTCACCAGTAGCGAACACAAAACTCGCCGACTCAAAAGGGCCTACCGGCAGCCCTGCTACCGTTGTTTAGTACATGATCAATCACTTTCAACTTGAAAGCAGCCGTGTAGCTTCAGTATCGCCCCATAACGTGACAAGATTACAAACACAACATACAAAACATGCTGCAACACGCACTTGTCGCTTTGGCTTGGATTGGATTGGATTAAATCTCCGTGCAATATTAGTATGCTTGACGCTCATGAGATGGCACCAGATGGCGTACGCTATCATCAACGGCTGGAACGAGCAGACAACATTATTGCGGCAATTTTCAGGGGTGCGATGATTACTTGAGGAAAAAAAAATTGCATTTTTGTTGGGCGATGTTGGGGGTGCGAGAATTATGCCAGTGCGAGGATTACGCGAGTAAATACGGTATGTGCGACTAGGCTTCGTACCTGCGTCCCCCAGAGCCAAAGCGGCGCTGGTTGGAAGCACGCTGCTCTGCTTGCACTTCCTTGGCCAGGGAGGCTAGCCAGTCCGGCAGTTCCTGCTTGGTTTCCGTTATCAGCTCCACAAGGTCCAGGGCCATGTTGCGATTTTTCTCATTGAAGAAAGACGTTGCCAAACCTGCACCAAACAGAACCTTTAATGGCACAGTGTACAACTACGATCGTGCAAATGAGGAGAGAATGCAGATAGAGAAGAACCCTGCTGACACAATTCTTATAGGACATTTGAACCAGCACAAAAGCTGTGGAAAATGAGAAATAGAGCAGTGGTATGGTAAACAAGTGCCTAGACTTGAACAAGTCATGCGCTGTTGCCTGCTGCCCTTTCAGATACCCCAGTGGGACAAATGTTATGGACGCCTGCACTGCTAAGTGGCTTTCCCTACCCTAACTGTAGCAAACACTGGTAAATAAGGCTGTAGGCTATGGCCACCACAGGTAGTATTATCGTAAAGTGATCATTCCCATCAATAATGTTCCTGGCCTGCTGTCATAGCGCAGTTGGCACAATGCGAGATCACTGTAGCCAACATGATGGCTGAACACAACGTTGCATTAGGGGGGGCATTTGAAAACCGAAAAATTGTGAAAAAGTCGTTTTTTAAAAACCACATATTCGAGTAGTATGTCTTATAAATTATCTGTTCTGTGATTATCAATGTTTAATACATTGATTGATTGATTTGTGGGGTTTAACGTCCCAAAACCACCATTTGATTACGAGAGACGCCGTAGTGGAGGGCTCCGGAAATTTCGACCACCTGGGGTTCTTAATGTTTAATACATTGCAGAAGTACGTCAAATAAACTGTATAACATGCCGTGGCCGCTGACGAGTGGCCAGTGAGCGCTGAAAGTACCCCACCTTCACGCGTTTGCAATTTTCCAACCACGCGCCACGCGGCCCAGCGCCGCCATCCTGGTCTTGTTTTGCTCGAGAATTCTTCCTCTTCTTTTTTCCCCCACCACTGCGGCATGACCAAGGCGGGAATCAATCGCTCATGATTGGGGGCTCTCAAAGTTTTGAAGTCTCCTGCGGCTCGGATGTGAAGCCGCGAATAGAGGAAGCGCGCGCCTGTCGAGGGAGTGGCCGATCAAGCAGCTCCTATTGGCTGCTGCGTGCAATGATGCATCTGTTCCCCCGGCTCGCCATCGCCGGTGTTCTTGGCGTGTGTTCTTTTCCCCTTTGCCATCATTACGCTCTGTTCTCTTCAATCTTTCACAGTCTTTACGAGACAATCCTTCGTCGTGTTCATGAGGTGCTGATTGCTGTTCTGTCACTAACGATGGGCAGAGCAAAGTTTGGGAATCGGGACGCGTTCTGTTCAAGAAAGCGTCTGATGGAGCTCGTATGCATGACGAGGCTCGTTCACGTGCCAACGCGTGGGCGACAGTCGCATCGATGTTGAGTAGGTTATCCTTTGCCTTTTCAGACGACTGCATTGATACTTATCGCGACATCGAGAATCGGCGCAACGCTCCGTCTCACAAGTGAGGTTGGTATTTCGTGCTCAAGTGCACCTGGTGCACTGCGCTTGCTAACTGCAGTGATTACTACCCCGAACAGTGCGACCGCGACGTCGCCTGTGCATTTATCTATAGACGTGCGAGGAATAGCCGCGGAGGATAGTACACGTGTTGCTGTGCAACCAAAGCTTGGCACTATGTCGGCAACCAACGGGCAGCGCAGAAAGACCCTTTCCATGTGAAAAAGGCTCAAGAACAGCTGCAACACAAGCAGAAAAAGAAAAAAGTCCTAAAGAACATTGCTAGCTACTTTGCAGGGTCATTTTAGACCAAAATATGTATTCGAAATTTTCAAAGTCCGTTTTCTTAGAATGACTTTTTTGGCCAGTGAGGCTGTTTAGTCTGGTGATATCTCTGCAACCGCTCATATGATTTCTATTACATTTGTTTAATTAAGTACCATACTAAATAGCCTACAGGCTAGAGCCATTTTTAAAATTATTGCGTCTAATTTGTGATAACTAAAATGTCATTGATAAATGCTCAATGGCAAACACCAAATTCAGTGCCCTGCTAAAAATTTTCAGCAAAGAAATAAAAAAAGGGGGGGCTCTGTCTTAGTGTAAAGCACCTATCCAGGAATCATCACAGTGAATTTCACGGTGCTAGCACATTTATTAAATCCACCAGAGCCCGACTAAGAAACCTGTGTGGACTATCCCGATAAATGGCTCCAACTTTAGAAACAATAAACCTAAATGCAAGAAATTTCGTGGTTATTCAAATGGCTTTATTGTTAGCCAACCCTAAAAATTTCATTAGAATACCTCAACAAACAAAAAAAGTTGCCCTTTCACGGTAGTCTCCCCCCTTAAGGGGGCGCACGAGTCTTAGAAGGCCGAAAATCGCGAAAAAATCGACTTTTTAAAGCTGACATTTTCTGAATGTGTACCTATTTATGCACTTATCTAAGAAGCTTCTAGCTTCTCGCGTCATTTATGGTGCAAAATCAATTTACAACTCTCCTGTGAGATGAATGTGAGCGCAAATAGATGCTTAAATCGTGTTTTTTTTTCTTCACACCGAACTGTTGCCGGCACACACGAGCTATGGTGGTGATCTTGATTTCGTTTGGAAGGGTCATTTTCATCTTCAAGTTCCCGCCACCGCTGGTTCGCTTTGCTTGTTGCTTTTTCAGCAAAAACTCGTTGAGAAGCATCAGCGTGCGACTATATTGGCTGCTTTGGGCATGTGACAAAACCTACATATCCCATTGGCCAAGTGGCGTTCCCGGCGTCTGCTTCACCATCATGACGTGCATGGACATGCGCCATTTTGTCATGGTGTTGTCGACTGCATGCTGCAGTAAGAAGTTTCGTGCCACACCAATTCATGAAGTGGGTGTGGCGATCATTCTCTCTCCGTCACCTTCAGAAAAAGCCCCGCAATGGCTCAGGACGAAGATAAACTTGCGGCGGTCAACAGTGGTCACCGAGCCACCGGTGTAGGCCTAGCTCACGTACCAGCCCGTCAGTTGCCAACGTCACAGAAAGGGGCTGCGTTTTGCAGCCTCATCAGTTAAAGGACAGCAAGTAAAAAGTAGAAGTGAAGCTAGGAGAGATATCAATCTTTGCAGCGACAGAACGGAAGCGCAGTCTTACAGCTGGACGCGTAGATGCCGTGGTCTCCCGCGCCTGATGAAACATCGCTTGTGCATGAACTGCGTGACGAGTCATCAGAGTGGAGTATACCGCGCGTCGACGAACAACAGAAAAATAATCTGTTCGCGGTGAACATCCTCGCCAGCCCAATGAAGGCTATTGGCAACAGGTAGACTGCTTTTTAACGACATGTTCGCAACGATGTCATGGTCTCCACTAAAAAATGTGACAGTCTCACGTGAAAAAACTAACATGATCAGCACTAATATAGCCTCGAAATTGTGAGCTCATTGCAAACAATCAGTCTGATCACATGCCCGGTGTATATTACTTCACTAAAAGTATGTGTGTCAAAATTTTTTTCACCCGCAACAGCGAAATAAATTTTAACAGTATTTTCTTCTCGAAACACAGATTTTGACCACTTTCCTTGTTGGCTTGTTCTGAAAAGTGGACTCGGGACAGCTAGAGCTGTAATTATTTTTGCACGACGTAGCTAAGTGTGCACAAAAAACAACCTTGGCAGCCCATTTTTGATGTGTGGCTCCAATTTTTATTTCAATATAAAATTTTACTTCTTGGTTACATGCAATGAAATTTATTGTGCTGTAATTCAAGAAGTACTTGTTCAATTTTCAATCAGCTTGCAGCATTGCACTCCATAGGCTTTCTAGTATCCATGTATATGTTAATGACTATGCAAGTCTAAGTACATACAATTTTACAGTTAAAAATGTTAGAATTCTGTTTTCATGATTTTCTCACAATGGCAATTTTGTACATGCTGCACGAGAATTGCTGCAATATATCGTAAACTATTACAGATGGCAGAATAATTCTTTTTGAAGCATGAAGCTATATGTTTGGAGCACACAACATAAGCAGATTTCAATTTCTCGTGATCTCAGTTTTTAACATTACTCTTTAGTGTGAACAAACCATGGCTACATTCCGAGCTATGAAGTTTAGTGTACTGTTATATAAGAAATTACTACCCAATCAAAAAAGTGTTTCCTACGTTGCGTGTCTTACGCTTTCTACTGTTAAGAAAGGACGTGGCAATGGAAATTGTAAATTTGGTCAAAATGTTTCCTTTTTCGATTATTTTTTTTTTTTGTAACCCTAAGACCATGTTTTACAACAAAGTGCGATTTTAGATCAAAATAAGTAGTAGAAGATCAGAAACAAGCATTTTACTGGTGGGCTGTCGTCAAAAGCGATGTGAAAATAGGGCATAGCAAAATGCAAATTTGCAGCTTTCCCTTTGCAAAGTGCCACCATATTTTCATCATCATTAAGAGGACAGATTGGAGCTCAAGATAGCCACAAAGATGCATTTCTCCATGTCACAAATGACTGCACTTTTTCTCTTGCCCGCACGTCCCATTGTACAAGGAAGGGCGCTTTTGTGTTGGGAAGACGACATCCGGCGACTAACGACCCAGCGATGGCGCCGCCGCAACTTTTTTACACTTGTACCGAAAGGGGTACACATGTGTTCTAGAAAAAGGAAATCACCTACGGATGTGATGGGAGCACGCGTACGTCGCGAGAGGGTTTGGAGTGCATCTGAATCGGCAGTTAACGTGCAACGAGTAGGAGTGACCCGGGCAACGTATTGAGACGACTGCAATTCAGGACACCCTCGTTGTCTACTAAGCCGGCGAGATCTTCAGCGGAACCCATCAAAAGCTGTACCGTACCAAGAGCTGGCCTGGTCGCAATAGAAATTTGTTTTTTTCAACTGTTATTTTATCATAACCAGCTTTTCAATAATTGTAGTTGTATGCGCTGTGTGACAACTAGAAATTCGGAAGCGTGCGCATAATCTTTTTCTCGTAAATGTTCTTTATCTATCCTGTAGTTTCATTATGTTATTTTATTAATATTACGCAGATTTGTCTTTTATCTGTACCTCTTGGAGTGTTCCTTTGGAGAATAGTTTTTCAGCTGTTCTTTTCCATCGCGCGAACTTTTGCCGTTTCCTCAGGGGGCAGGCAGACTGCTCTTTGCGACCAAAAAGTGACACAAAATCATTTTTTAAAATTGACATATTTGGTATCTGCAAGTATTTTGCTATCTCTCTGCAAATATTCACACACCAGGAAGTGATAATTTTTTGTAATGTCATTCTAACTGTCCAGATTCTTGGTGCTGTTAACATGCATAATCTTCAAAAAAAAAAAAAAAAAGGGGGGGAACCAACTTCAAGGCCTTTTTATAATTTGTTGGCACCTGTGTTATGAAGCTCTGCTACAAATTTATGAGCACTTTTATGAGGATTGCAACACATGCACACCATGATTGTTGCTTTTTGAAGAAGCTGTGTGTTTTCCGTTTTTTTTCCATTTTTCTCAAAAAAGTAAATTTACAACTGTTCAATTTTGAGGCCTCAATATCTCTGCAGCTAGGACAGGTACAACAATACTTCTTTTTGCAATGAAAACATGTATGTGTGTAGGGTGCAAGTATGGTAGCAGAATTTAGAGAACAAGCCTTTTTAATTACTTATCAAAACATTAACACAATTCCAAATGCTTTTGAAAATGGATAGTTCATTTTGCTGTAAAATAATTTAAGAAAGGCTTGAAAACTAAAAAACTCTTGCATTATTTTAATCTATAGTCATTATTCTATGTTGGGATATTTTATATATCACTTTTATTGAAGCACTTTTTTTGTATGACGGCCTTAAACAATAGGGAATGAACTTAAGTTGTCTCAGGAATAAGATGAGTTACAAGAAAACTAATTAAACATTCAAAATTAGCACAAAAAACTGCACAATTCTGTGCAGTTTGATCAAGATCACTGAAGAAATAAACAAAAAATGTCTAAGAGCAGTCTTCCCCCGTAAGTTAACTTTTGTAATCTTCTGTCTATTGCCTTTTTTTAAAATTAAATGCTTGTTTGTGTGTAATCAAATCTCTGTGTCTGCTTTACGAGTGTGTCGGTCAGGCTCATAAATCACTACCTATGCAACCCAGCATGGGTGAACCGACCTGCAAAAAGATTTAAAATGTCGCAGGCTGAAGCGTAAAGTGGAAGCCTGCGAGTCTGCCGCACGTTGATGTTGGATCGGCGGGGCCTCACCTGAAGTGTGTGACACTCCAATGAAAAATAAAGCCAGCTTCATTCTGAGTTGCGTTTTATCAGCTTCTACCTCCGATTTCTTTGAGCTCCATTTTCTCAGTTTCATTTTTTTTGAGCAGTTGCTGTCAGTCATCCCTATGCCATTCGGTTTCCTGCACTTCTGAGACATTGGTGAGTGCCGTAAAGCTGTTCATATTTGTGCGCATGTCATACAGGCTTTTGTAAAAGTTGCTGGTAAGACAATATGTCTAGAATATTTGATATACAGCCTTTTGTAAAAGTTGTTGGTAAGACGATATGTTTAGGATTTTTAGAAAAAAAATTTGTGTGCTTACTTTATTATTAAAGATAAACTAATAGCATTACAGCACAAAATGGACCCTTGTAAATATCCTTATGCAAAAATTCTGATGAAACTGTGTCTATTAGCTAATAATTTTGGGGTGACAGTGAGAGTCTATCAAGTGTTGCAACTCAAAAGTAGATAGCTCAAAACTGCTTTCAGTTATGATAGCACAAAAAATGACATCTGCATGCCAAATTCCATTTGTTTAGCTTTATAAATAACAAAGATAATTTCCATTGCCACGTCCCCCCTTAATCCTTATGTCAAGGGTAAACTTTATACTGGTGGGAATTTTTCTATTGTGGTAATAACAATATAGATTATCATTTTGATTAACTAATGAACAAATTAGACTACAGAAAAAGTAAGTAAGCATGCCAACTCTCATCATATTCCGTAAAAAAATATACGAGATATCCCATGGACCCATGTACCCACTTAAAATCTTTCTCTGGAAGCGTTATAATTCGCACATACAGCTCCTGCGCTACCACACATCCTTCCACAAACCTAGCGTGGAGCCCAACACCAGTGTTCACCATTCCTCCTAGAAAGTGCTAAGTTAGAGTTGCCCGTAGTTGCGGGCCCCTGCTTCTGCTTTCAAGAGACTGCAGACTCACCCAGGTTGCCCACACGACCAGTACGGCCAATTCGGTGGACATATTCCTCTATGTCACTGGGCAAGTCGAAGTTGATTACATGCTTCACATTCGGAATATCCAAACCTCTTGCAGCAACCTGCAACAGAGAATGTACTAAGAATGTATGCTGAATAAACTACTAGTCTCACAAACCAGCAGTTACGAATGCACAAGAAACAAGAACACAGAAAAGTTTGTTGCAAAGCAATAACATACAAAGCCAGCCTGCCTTTTTGCTGGCCCCATTTTACAGGTTTGAAGCTAATGTACAGTGTTCGTGGAAAAAAAAAGTATAATGAGAACACTGGGGACTGCAGATTTGGAGCAATTTTCGGAGCAGTCAAGTTTTAGTTTTGGAGAACTTTGGAGGAGTAATAGTTCAGTTCTGGAGCATCTTGTAGCAGGTAATCTTGCAATGGGGAGCCCCTGGAAGCACTACAATTTTAGTTTTGGATCATTTCGGAACAGGTTATCTTGCTGTTAGAAGCATTTTACAGCAGCAAAATTTTAGTTTTAGAGCAGGTGATCTTAGTTTGGAGCAGGTTTTAGGAGCACTTTGGCATAGGTATATATTCATAATGGAGCACTTCGGAGAAGAAAGTACCTCGAACACTTTAATATAAGACGCTGGCCTAGAACAAAGGATCTTTTTAGATTGAAAAAGGCTTTGAGAACTTTCACGTCACTCTTTTTACCATCTCAGGTTTATTAATTGGGGAGAAAATATTGGTAATACATTTATAAATTACACATTTCGGAATTTCGCGCCGAAATCCCTGCACGTGATAACACGAATTTCATGTGTATTTTTTTTTCAATTCGAACTTTCGCTCAATTCGAACTTTCAGTTCATTAGAACTGACGCTCTGGTCCCGTCAAAGCTATGTGTATTCCAATGGGCAAAAACGCCCTGTAAATCGAATCCACAAGCACTTGCGACGGTCAATTCGAACATACCGCGCTCCGAAAATGCTCTCGGCATTACGCCCAATCCCACGGCGGCACCTCCGACACCTCAACGCTGCGGGCAAAGAAGGAAAAGAAGAAAAGGAAAGGCTGGGGCGGAATGATTTCTCTCTCGAATGCATACCTGCCAACCTGGCAACAGAAAAATTCGTAAAATCACTTAGTGGGGAGGGCGCGGGCGGCAGTTACCAACTTTTTCCAAAAGTTTGGAGCTGTGATAAATTTGCCTTTAGCGACAAGCATAACAACTTTTTGCCGCCATAAGTCAAATCGGCGCGCTGAATTACTTCCCCCCATTTTTGGCAACAAAAGAAGAAAAAAAAGCACAGCGAAAAACAATGGGGGGTGGGGTGTGTGTGTCTCAAATGCAAGCGCAAACATCGGCGCTGCGGTCTCATAATGGCTTGGAGTGGCCGAACAAACGAGAGTAGGGTTTTCTACTAAGGTGAGAGTCAATAAGGGGGAGCGCAAATGCTACCGGCTGAAATTTCGCGTCATTAAAACAACTAGCAAAATATATTTCCGTCGAAACAACTCGCGTACGTCTTCCTGGGACACACGTCAATGAACAGCACGGTGCAGCTGGCTGCCGCGAAAGTGAGGGTCAAAGCTTTGGCCTTGCTCGCTACTAGATTCTTTGGACAGGAACGGCAAAACGATTCTAGCCTTTTTTACATCTTTGCCACCTTTCATCCTGCCACTGCGTCAGTCATGTGTCCTCAGAGCTCGTAGATAGCCATCACATCGCCGCGACCGCAGTTTTGTGCGTGGCAGTCTGCGGCAAATGATAGTTTTATTTTCAATTCACGTGCCTTTAAAACTAAGTCGTTTTAGGCTATCTACTGTTGCAACTGCCGCGCTTTTTTCCAAAGAGTTTGCGAAAAGCAGCGTTGCTATGACTGGTCGAACGTTGGCCGTGCAAACACTTTAGGAGTTCTGTCAGTAACGTCGTCGCCATACATGATGACGTCCGACCGCGGTTTCGCTCAAAGCGGTAGTGGCAACAACCTCACGCACTGTAGAAAACAGTGCGTAGTTATATCTTAAGTGATTATCAAGCCGTGAACACGTCACGAAGCGGCGATTATCGAGAGCCATGTCCTCGCGACGCACAAGCAGCAGACGACGATCTCCCGGAGCGAGCATCGGGCCAATGGCGAGGCGAGTTGAGGCAACATGGCGGCCACGGCCAATCAAGGGCCTCAAAACGACCTTCAAACATTTGCTTTTTGCTCCCTTGTTGTTAAAGGGAGGAGCCAGCTGAGGCGGGAAAGTTAAACACGGAGAAATGCTCTTTCCGATGAGCCCAAGAAGCCGGCTCCTGGCCCAAGCATAGCGAAGCTATTCTTTTTTGAAAATCGCCGTTTTCTCGCCATTTCCAAAAAAATTTTTGCTACCTAGGTGGGTGAAACGAATTTTCCGAAGCACTTCTGCGCGGTTTTCAGTGTAGATATTTTGGAACCAGATAGAAAAAGGGTTCCAGAAACTGAAAACTTGAGTTTCGAAAAATCGATTTTTTTGCCATTTTTCGCGATCCCAAAGCCGCGTCCCCCCTTAAACAATAGGGGATGAACTTAAATTATCTCAGGAATAAGATGAGTTACAAGAAAACTAATTAAACATTCAAAATTAGCAGAAAAAACTGCATAATGCTGTGCAGTTTGATCAAGATCACTGAAGAAATAAACAAAAAATGTCTAAGAGCAGTCTTCCCCCGTAAGTTAACTTTTGTAATCTTCTGTCTATTGCTTTTTTTTAAAATTAAATGCTTTTTTGTGTGTAATCAAATCTCTGTGTCTGCTTTACGAGTGCGTCGGTCAGGCTCATAAATCACTACCTATGCAACCCAGCACGGGTGAACCGACCTGCTAAAAGATTGAAAATGTCGCAGGCTGAAGCGTAAAGTGGAAGCCTGCGAGTCTGCCGCACGTTGATGTTGGATCGGCGGGGCCTCACCTGAAGTGTGTGACACTCCAATGAAAAATAAAGCCAGATTCATTCTGAGTTGCATTTTATCAGCTTCTACCTCCAATTTCTTTGAGCTCCATTTTCTCAGGTTTCATTTTTTTTGAGCAGTTGCTGTCAGTCATCCCTATGCCGTTCGGTTTCCTGCACTTCTGAGACATTGGTAAGTGCCGTAAAGCTGTTCATATTTGTCCGCATGTCATACAGACTTTTGTAAATGTTGCTGGTAAGACAATATGTCTAGAATATTTGATATACAGCCTTTTGTAAAAGTTGTTGGTAAGACGATATGTCTAGGATTTTTAGAAAAAAAATTTGTGTGCTTACTTTATTATTAAAAATAAACTAATAGCATTACAGCACAAAATGGACCCTTGTAAATATCCTTATGCAAAAATTTTGATGAAACTGTGTCTAATTAGCTAATAATTTTGGGGTGACAGTGAGAGTCTATCAAGTGTTGCAACTCAAAAGTAGATAGCTCAAAACTGCTTTCAGTTATGATAGCACAAAAAATGACATCTGCATGCCAAATTCCATCTGTTTAGCTTTAAAAATAACAAAGATAATTTCCATTGCCACGTCCCCCCTTAATCCTTATGTCAAGGGTAAACTTTATACTGGTGGGAATTTTTCTATTGTGGTAAGAACAATATAGATTATCATCTTGATTAATTAATGAACTAATTAGACCACAGAAAAAGTAAGTAAGCATGCCAACTCTCATCATATTCCGTTAAAAAATATACGAGATATCCCATGGACCCATGTACGCACTTAAAATCTTCCTCTGGAAGCGTTATAATTCGCACATACAGCTCCTGCACTACCACACATCCTTCCACAAACCTAGCGTGGAGCCCAACACCAGTGTTCACCATTCGTCCTAGAAAGTGCCAAGTTAGAGTTGCCCGTAGTTGCGGGCCCCTGCTTCTGCTTTCAAGAGACTGCAGACTCACCTAGGTTGCCCACACGACCAGTACGGCCAATTCGGTGGACATATTCCTCTATGTCACTGGGCAAGTCGAAGTTGATTACATGCTTCACATTCGGAATATCCAAACCTCTTGCAGCAACCTGCAACAGAGAATGTACTAAGAATGTGTGCTGAATAAACTACTAGTCTCACAAACCAGCAGTTACGAATGCACAAGAAACAAGAACACAGAAAAGTTTGTTGCAAAGCAATAACATACAAAGCCAGCCTGCCTTTTTGCTGGCCCCATTTTACAGGTTTGAAGCTAATGTACAGTGTTCGTGGAAAAAAAAAAAAGTATAATGAGAACACTGGGGACTGCAGATTTGGAGCAATTTTCGGAGCAGTCAAGTTTTAGTTTTGGAGAAATTTGGAGAAGTAATATTTTAGTTCTGGAGCATCTTGTAGCAGGTAATCTTGCAATGGGGAGCCCCTGGGAGCACTACAATTTTAGTTTTGGATCATTTCGGAACAGGTTATCTTGCTGTTAGAAGCATTTTACAGCAGCAAAATTTTAGTTTTGGAGCAGGTGATCTTAGTTTTGAGCAGGTTTTAGGAGCACTTTGGCATAGGTATATATTCATAATGGAGCACTTCGGAGAAGAAAGTACCTCGAACACTTTAATATAAGACGCTGGCCTAGAACAAAGGATCTTTTTAGATTGAAAAAGGCTTTGAGAACTTTCACGTCACTCTTTTTACCATCTCAGGTTTATTAATTGGGGAGAAAATATCGGTAATACATTTATAAATTACACATTTCGGAATTTCGCGCTGAAATCCCTGCACGTGATACCACGAATTTCATGTGTATTTTTTTTCAATTCGAACTTTCGGTTCATTAGAACTGACGCTGTGGTCCCGTCAAAGCTATGTGTATTCCAATGGGCAAAAACGCCCTGTAAATCGAATCTACAAGCACTTGCGACGGTCAATTCGAACATACCGCGCTCCGAAAATGCTCTCAGCATTACGCCCAATCCCACGGCGGCACCTCCGACACCTCAACGCTGCGGGCAAAGAAGGAAAAGAAGAAAAGGAAAGGCTGGGGCGGAATGATTGCTCTCTCTCGAATGCATACCTGCCAACCTGGCAACAGAAAAATTCGTAAAATCACTTAGTGGGGAGGGCGCGGGCGGCAGTTACCAACTTTTTCCAAAAATTTGGAGCTGTGATAAATTTGCCTTTAGCGACAAGCATAACAACTTTTTGCCGCCATAAGTCAAATCGGCGCGCTGAATTACTTCCCCCCAGTTTTGGCAACAAAAGAAGAAAAAAAGCACCGCGAAAAACAATGGGGGGTGGGGGGTGTGTGTCTCAAATGCAAGCGCAAACATAGGCGCTGCGGTCTCATAATGGCTTGGAGTGGCCGAACAAACGAGAGTAGGGTTTTCTACTAAGGTGAGAGTCAATAAGGGGGAGCGCAAATGCTCCCGGCTGAAATTTCGCGTCATTAAAACAACTAGCAAAATATATTTCCGTCGAAACAACTCGCGTACGTCTTCCTGGGACACACGTCAATGAACAGCACGGTGCAGCTGGCTGCCGCGAAAGTGTGGGTCAAAGCTTTGGCCTTGCTCGCTACTAGATTCTTTGGACAGGAACGGCAAAACGATTCTAGCCTTTTTTACATCTTTGCCACCTCTCATCTTGCCACTGCGTCAGTCACGTGTCCTCAGAGCTCGTAGATAGCCATCACATCGCCGCGACCGCGGTTTTGTGCGTGGCAGTCTGCGGCAAATGATAGTTTCGTTTTCAATTCACGTGCCTTTAAAACTAAGTCGTTTTAGGCTATCTACCGTCGCAACTGCCGCACTTTTTTCCAAAGAGTTTGCGAAAAGCAGCGTTGCTATGACTGGTCGAATGTTGGCCGTGCAAACACTTTAGGAGTTCTGTCAGTAACGTCGTCGCCATACATGATCATGTCCGACCGCGGTTTCGCTCAAAGCGGTAGTGGCAACAACCTCAAGCACTGTAGAAAACAGTGCATGTACTAGTCTACGCATACTTCCGAAACTTCAAGCATGCTGCTCGCGATCGAGCTTCGTTCGACGGTTGCGGTAGTTAAGTTCATATCACAAACCGCAGTGAGAAAAAGTGTTCGGAACATCCGAATTTTGGCCAAATGGACACATTAATTGGGGAATTTCACAAATTTGTATCTGTTGCAGTTTCACATTACTGAGACTCTACTGTAAGTTTACATGAGTGCCTCTCAAATTCGTTTATAATGCAGTGGGCTTGCAAAAAGCCTGGAATGGACTGACCAGCATTTTTGTCAATGCGGCGAGATCTCGCACACGCATTGCGATTTTCGGGAGAATTTCATGGCAATCCTACACACAAAAGAAGCGGTCGCAATCCGGGAGTCTCCCGGACTATGGCGAAACTTCGCAAGTATGTGATGATGATAACACCAATACATATAGTTCTCTCCTAATGGCAGAATGTAGCCCAACGCCGTTTTTGTGGCCTCCGCGACCAGCTACGGCAATGTGCCATAGCCAGTCGCGGAGGCCATGACATTTGACTAATTTTTTTTTTATCGGAAATGAAATATTTTTTGTAGATTTCAGGCAAGATTCATAAAATCGTATGCACGATCAAAATTTGTATATTTTACGGGAAAATCGCAAGAGTTGGCAGGTATGCAAATGCCGATCTGGGACGCACCTGTGCCATGGTTCTTTTTCAGTGCCTTTCAATGCAGTGCACAAGTCAATGAGTTTTATCTCTCTTTCCTCTCTATCTTTCATCTCTCCATCCCCCCACCCCCATGCACAGGGTAGAAAACCGGCTGCCTATAGACTGGCTAACCTCCCTGCCGTTCTTTTCCTCTCATTTTTCCTTCCTTCAACACAGCACACGGAGAGAAAGAGAGCTGTCGCGAAGTAGTGTTGGTAATGGTTTGAAGAAGAAAGAAGAAAGAGGAAGAAAGGCGCCCAATTTCCGCAGCCTGGTAAGGAGCAGGGCGCAGCCCCTCCACGAGTGTTGGCTCTCTCTAAAATGCCGATCTGCGACGGGCCGGTGCCATGCCTCCCCATTCCCCGTCCCTGACACGTAGAGGCCCTTTTCCTTTCAACGCTGCGCGTGTAGAAAGAGAGAGAGAAAAAAGTGTGGGAATTGAGGCTAGTCCACTGCCGTTGCGCGAGCTTTGCGGCCTTTTCTGCCGTTCACACGTCCCGACATGACTCCCCTCCTCCGCTGTCTGCCGCGCTGGGAGAGCGAGGAATGATGTTTTACCCCTCTCACCCGGTAGCGGATGTCGACTGTGGCCCTGCGCGCTGAATCTCCGGAGAGGTATTGCGCGCGAGCCGTGAGCTGGTCAGCTGACAGTGAGCCACGCAATCTTTTCCGTCCGTTAACTCCCATCGCTCGGAGCTCGTCCGACTTTGCTGACGGCGCGTCGCTCTGGAGGCCAACGCTCACCTTTTGTTGCCCTTAAGGGGAGACGCGGGTCGAAAAGTCGCGTTTTTTTCCAAATTTCACCTTTTCTGTTTTTTGTTGCTTTATCATCTTTATACATTATATTTTGACATCTGAAAATATCACAGCGAAATAAGCATCAGAAGTCAGTGAAAAACGCGTCTGAGTGAGCGGCAGTGACGCGCGGCATCACGAAATTTACACAAAACGGGCTGCTGTTCGCGTGCTCGCGGGGCCGCGAAGAGAGCTGTCCGCCATATTGCGGCCGCTGGCTCGTGTAGAGTTGTCCTTACTCTCCACGATCCCGGTTCTTGAAGTCTCGTACGTTCACGAAAAATCTAAAAAAAAAGCAACAAAAACAGTCTTTTCCCGCCGTTTCAAACCGCGCGCCACTAACGCAGGGCCGCCATTGGCTGACAGCACCCGTGTTTTCTTGCCGTAGTTCGCTTCACTGTTTTCCGGAGTTATTTTTCGCTGTTTTCGTGCGATGGCAAGCCCGAAAAAGGCCGTTGCCGACCATCGGAAATACAGAAGTAAGAACAAGTTCAGAGGGAAGCGGCGGAGGACGTACAAGAAAGCCACCGCCAACGAAAATGTCCGCGACGGGCCAGTGGCCGGTAGGCCTAACATCGACCACGGCAACGTCGACCATGGCAACTGCGACGACGAGATCAACGCTGCAGTGAATTTTGTGAGTGCATCGCAGAAAAAGATCGCGTTATTCGAAAACGACGTCAGGCCGAATGCCGATCGTGCCGAAAGCGTAGTGCTGTGCGAGTTGGGTGCATTGACGGCCGTCGTCGCAGGCGCGGCATGCCCCGTTTGTCACGAGAGTAAACTCGCAGTTCGGGCACCGAATAAAAAGCGGAAAGGCCTTTCGGCGTTTCTGGAGCTACACTGCGAGAATGCGGAGTGCTCGGAGAGCATCCTTTCGTCCGCGTACTCGTCGAAGCGGGTCGCGTCAGATGGCGGCCGCGGTGCAAGCAGAAGCTACGACAGCGGGAGTTCGCGTGACGCCTTTGCCGTGAACCTGAAAGTGGTGCTTGCAGCGCGTGCCGTCGGTATCGGGCATGAGCAACTTTCACGATTTTGTGCAGTAGTTGGATTGCCAAACCCTATGCACCATAAGACCTTCCATGCTATCGGCAAAAAGATTCACAGTGCGGCAGTGAAGGCTGTCTGTGAAAACATGCAAAGGGCACGCAGCGTCACCAAAGAGGTGGCTGGTAACAGTGACGTGCCAGTCATGTTTGACGGCACATGGCAAAAAAGAGGCCACAAAAGCCACAATGGTGTGGGAACTGTAGTGTCCTTGGACACTGGTTTGTGCCTGGACTATGAAGTGCTTTCCAACTTCTGCCTGGCGTGCAGTTTGCATAACGACATGGGAGGCGATGAAGAAACATGGCAGGCGTTTCATCATCCCGTTTGTGAGAAGAATTGCGACTGTTCTTCGCATGCCATGGAGGCCGAAGCTGCAGTGCGCATTTGGCAGAGGACTGTGGACTATGAGACACCCCTGCGGTTCACCATCTTCCTAAGCGATGGAGACAGCAAGGCCTACAACGGGGTCTGTGATGCCAACGTGTACCCTGACACTCCAATTGAAAAAGAGGAGTGCACCAACCACGTGGCGAAACGTCTGGGCACCGGCCTGCGGAAGCTGCCAACGCCACTTCCACGAGGGGAGAAGCTGAAGGAGACCACCATCCAGAAGCTTCAAACTTACTTTCAGGTGGCCATTGTGAACAATCGGGGAAATGTCCACAAGATGTACACTGCCATATGGGCCTCATGTTTGCACTCGTGCTCAACAGACGGGGCTGGAAGTCACAAGTTCTGTCCTGCAGGCCCAGACTCGTGGTGCAAGCACCGACGTGCTGAGGCGCAGGGCCAGCCTGCACCGTGCCACACCCCCCTCCTGACCAAGGCCCAGGGTTTGGCAGTCCTCCCAATCTACAAGCGTCTCACAGATGCGAAGCTGCTTGCCCGGTGCCTCCACGGCAAGACACAGAACGCGGCCGAGTCCCTGAACAGCAAAATATGGCTGCTGTGTCCAAAGACCCGGTTTGCTTCCCGGACTGCTGTGGAAACAGCCACAGCCATTGCAGTCCTGTGGTTCAACCGGGGCCACGCGAGCTTTGAAAAGGTGCTGGAAGAGCTTGGGGTGCTTCCTTCGGAGGCCCTGGTTACCCTCAGCGACCGCCGAGACAGCATGCGCATGCACAAGATGAATGTGCGTCAGACCGCTGAGGCGAGGGCACACCGTCGCAGTGCAGCCAAGAGGGCCCGGGTGGAAGAGTCCTGCCGCACCAGCCGGGAAGGGAAAACCTACGGTGCTGGAGAGTTTTAGACAACTGATATTCCCTCTGGACATGTGTGTATGTGTTCAGCACAAGTTTCGTGCTACTGCGTTTTTCATTTTTGTAAATACAGACTTTCAAACTTTTCAAACGCGTTTTTCTCATTTCGCAATTTTGGCCAATTTGCATTTTTGCGGGAAGTGTTTCGGGCACTTAGAATGGTCATACGACGACGAAATTTGGCACACACATTGAGGAGAGTGCGTAGGGTGCCGATATCTACTTGAATCAGCACAACCTATCAGCTGTAAATATCTATTAATAAATTTAATGGTGGTCGAGTGGAAAAAAAAGGGTAGTTTGCTACACAGATGTTTTTTTCATAGTTTCAAAGTTGGAGCACAATTTCTAGCTAGATATCGGCACTCTATGGCTAATAGGGAGCAAAAGGAGCCATTGAACAACTCTCTGCATGAACATTTAGTATGCGCGAAAGTTCCCGGAAAACTTATCAAGTTTCACCATTACTTGAAACACAACTCCCAAACTATTGCACTTATGTAAAAACTGATTACAGATTTGGAATCAGGAGGAAAAACTGCATCAGTGGTCCAATTTCTGAAGCTCTAAGTTGAATAACGGCGCGTCGCTCTGGAGGCGAACGCTCACCTTCTGTTGCCCCTAAGTGCGTGGCCAAGCTACGCCGACCCGCCTCTCTTCGAAGCCAACGAGAGCACCTTTGACCTCGCTCGAGCAACCGGCCTTGGTCCCGGTGTTTGTGAATAACGTCTCCTGGCACCCTGTGTAGTACTTTTACGCCAGTGGCATGGATAAGCTCATTTGCTTTTTTACCGCGCCTTTTCAACGGGGCTGCACTGCATTTGGTGTTGCCACAGACAAGGTGTTGTGACCCTGAGCAGTATCGTGTTCTCGCCACGGCAACGGTTAGCGCGTGCCCTGCGGCTTCGCCAAGACCGGACCCACGCTAGTGGCCGTACTCCTTTGGGATACGTGTACACTACAAAAGCTGCCGTGGAGTGTTGGCTATCTCTCCAACGCCGATCAGCATCTCTCTGCATGGAAACGCTCCTTCTTTCTCGGCACGTGCTGGCCACGCTGCGGCTGCGGCGCAGAGGGTACCAGTGAAGAAGCAGTTGTTGTCGCCTTAACACCTAGTAGATAGGTGTTATAGGCCTATTCACAGGAAGGTAAAGAATTCTCTCATTAGACTTGACTGCAGTTTCCAATTAATAAAACATTATTAATAGTTGTTTAAATACTGCCACAATTACAGTGTCTAGTGCTTTTATGATTTCCGACGCCGTGTCGTGAGCCGCATAAAACTGCCCAGTGGCCCGCAGGCCACAGGTTGCGGACCCCCGAGATGGACAGTTTGGCGCAGTTTACGTCGATTTTATTAGGCTGGGGCAGTTAATCTCGCTTGGCACACTTTGGCGAAGAAGTGGGATCTCTATGAGAACGAAGCATAACATGACATGGCAATTGCTCGAGACCACCTCTTTCGTTACGAACCTAATCAATGAATGTGACACTGGCTTTTTTTGTAAAACTACGAGGCCAGATAACAGTCGCCGACGAATTTTTCGGACTCCAAAACTTCAGACTTTTTGGGTATATTGTGCTTCACAAATGCACAGATTTTTCGGACAAATTTATGTGCCAATGTTCAAAATCCCGGACTAGATTATCTGTTTTGAGCTATGCCACTTGATTTCGACATGTTGCCTTGGTCCAGTTTGGCTTGCAGTGGCTAGTTGTGTGGCCTCCAAGAATGGAAGCGCGCAATATTTCCAGTTTCAAAGGCCACGTTTGATCTTTTTTGGCTGGCAAAATGGCAAGAAAGTAAGCCTTATCACATGCTCGTTGCTGTTCGCAGTTTCTCAGTAGCACTCCATGGTCACAGTGCTCGGCTACTAGCATGAAACACGCTGGTTCGATCACAGCCGCAGTGGTAGTGTTTTGATAGTGACGGAATGCTAGAGGCTCATATTGAGTGTGATGTGTTGGCGCAAGTGAAAGAAGCCCAGACCGCGTTTTTAAATCCCACGAAATAGGCGAGAAGTTACATGCATCTTTTTGCGACCGGCATCAAGTTTTATTTACTAGGTTCCATGGAGCCACCAACATTGCCGCCAGCAATGGTTCGTGAAAGCAATCGCCCAGGGTCGGCAGCAGCGATTGCAGATGCACTTGTCAGTGATGTTACCATACCCAAAATACTCAAACCTCGTTATAAAAAAATTGAAGGGGGGCTACGATTATTTCGTTCTATTGATTATAATAATTTGTTGCAATATATGCTCAGATGGGCGCACACCTATAAACACGCGCAGAAGGAAACCGCCTTGCGGCCCGTTGTACTGCTACGCAACCACGCGTGCGACATAAAATAAACCCAGTCGAACCTCATCAATTCGGGCACGCTTAATTCGAATTCATGCTGAGGTCCCGTAAAGCTATGTGTATTACAATCGGTGAAAATGCGCAAGCACTTGCAACAGTTAATTTGAACAAACCGCGCTCCGAAAATGCTCTCAGCACCATGCCCAATCCCGTGGCAGCACCTCTCAACACTGCGCGCGAAGGAAAAGAAGAAAAAGAAAATACTGTGGCGGATTGTTTGCTCCCGCTGAAATGCCGATCAGCGACGCGCCTGTGCCATGCTTCTCCCTTTACCGACTCTGCACGTAGGGACCCTTCTTTCAAGGCCGCACATAGAGAGACAGAGAGAAAAAAAAAGCTGTCGCGGAGAGTCATCCTTTCTCGGTGCAGAAGGTAGCAGCGGAGACGCAGTTGTTGCCGTCTTGAGAGGGAAATCGCTTTGCACCACAGCGCCGCTTCTCTGTCATGTGACCCGCTGAGCGCTTCCTCAATCCTCTCCGCTGGCTGTGTGAGGAGGACGGCTCTCTCGGCCGCGCGTGGCAGTAAGGTCGGCGCGCTAGTTTTGAAAGAGCCGCGCCGAACGAGCATCAAATCAAAGTCTGCAGAAAACGATATAGTACTTAACACACTAAAGTCGTTTTTTTAATAGACTATTAGACTAATTTAGTTCGTTATATCTATTCACCGGTCAAATTTACTCGATTGATTTGTGGGGTTGATGATGATGATGTTTTACGGCGCAAGGGCCATTTCACGGCCAAAGAGCGCCAGTTCATCTTACTAAAAACATGGACAATGATTGTGATAAGCGGCTGTATAAGGGCCATAAAATTCCTCGCGGTAAGGCGGGTAAAAACATACAAGTAATAAAATCATGACCATGTCGTGAAAGGTGTGTGTGGTGTGAATAGATGACAAAAGTTGGTGATAATAAAAGACGATGGTGGATATGTATGGCATTAGCACAAGTGCCTCACTCGTTCATACCCTTGCGTCCAAGGGCCGTGAGGGAAGTGCTTTCTTGTGTAACCACCGCAGCAAAAACCTCTCTGGGGAGGTCATGCTACGGGATGCCCGGGTATATGATATGAAAACTATGAATTTAAAAAAAAAAACGCTAACAATGATTTGTGACTACAAAGCGGTTCCCTACCGACGAACATTGCAGGGTGTAAAGGTATATGTTGTCGGTAGGGTAATGGAAAGTGTTGTTTTCTTACAGTGTCCAATTGTTTGCACTCAATTAAAATGTGAAGGACTGTCACTACTTCACCACATCTGTCACACAATGGTGGATCGCCACCGGACAAAAGGTGTGTGTGTCGTGTATGTGTGTCCTATCCTGAGTCTCGTTAGTATTACCTCTGTATGACGCGATTTCGATACGGGCAGCCAATGACCAAGGTGTGGCTTAATAATGTGTAGTTTGTTTTGTGTGTGTGTATCCCACTTGCTCTGCCAGTATACTCTGAGGTTTCGTTTGAGAGACGGCTTAAGATCAAGGGCCGGGATTGATATGGGTGTAGGGGCAGTGCTTTTGTGGACGGATGCAGCGAGCTGATCCGCCCTCACGTTGCCTTGAATCTCACGGTTCCCTGGCACCCAGCACACTACAACATGTTGTTTGAGTGTGTAGAGTGTGCATAAAATGGAGTAAAGTGAGACAAGGACTGGGTTTTTGTGTTTTTTAAGAGTGTGTAAAGCCGTTACTACACTGAGGGAGTCTGTATAAATTACTGCTTTTTGTATTTGTAATTGCTTGATGTGTTTAGCCGCCACAAGTATCGCATAGGCTTCCGCTGTGAAGATACTTGTGCCTGGATGTAGAGGGCCAGCATCCGAAAAGGATGGGCCGACAGCAGCGTAGGACACAGAGGAGTTAGACTTGGAGGCATCTGTAAAGAACTCAGGACGTGTGTATTTGTGTTGAAGTTCCAGGAAGTATGTTCGGATATGGGCAATAGGCGCATGTTTTAAAACTTCTAGAAAAGACACATCGCAGTCTATAGTCTGCCATTGCCACGGTGGCGGGTATGCTACAGGAGCCATTAAACTGTGTTCTAGTGAGACTCCAGTTTCCTCAGCTAGACTCTTCAGGCGAATTGAGAAGGGCTGCCTCATCGAAGGCCTGTTTTGAAACAAAATTGAGCTCGACAAATCATTAATAGTAGAGTATGAGGGGTGCTTCTTGTCTGCTTTCACCTTAAGGAAATAAACAAAGGACATGTAAGTTCTTTGCAGATGAAGCGACCACTCATTTGACTCAACATAAAGGCTTTCTACGGGGCTGGTGCGAAAAGCACCCGTAGAAAGGCGGATGCCCAAATGGTGCACGGGGTCCAGCATCTTCAAAGCACTTTGAGTCGCAGACTGATAAGCAACGGCCCCATAATCTAAGCGGGTGCGAATGAGACTTCTATATAGGTTCATGAGACATTGCCTGTCACTACCCCACCTAGTACGTGACAACACTTTTAAAATATTCATGGCTTTTAAACATTTTGTTTTTAGATACTTGATGTGCGGTACGAAGGTCAACTTGTTGTCCAAGATTAATCCTAAGAATTTATGCTCCGTGTTAACAGACAGACGTTGACCGTTCAGACGAATGTCAGGTTCCGCGTGCATGCCTCTCTTTCGAGAGAACAAGACACACGTGCTTTTTTGTGGGTTCAGTCGGAATCCGTTTTCCTCTGCCCATTTGGAGAGCTTGTTTAAACCTAACTGAACCTGCCGCTCACACACTGCCAGATTGCAAGACCTAAAGCCAAGCTGGACGTCATCGACATATGTACAATAAAACATATTGCGAGGGATGGTCAAACGCAAGGAATTCATCTTTATGAGAAAAAGTGTGCAGCTAAGTACACCACCTTGTGGCACGCCTGTTTCCTGGACAAATGTTTGGGAAAGAACCGTGCCAACTCGGACACGGAATGTCCGGTTTGACAGGTAACTTTTGATTATGTGAAACATTCTTCGCGCACGCCAAGGTGGGATAGGTCTCTTAGAATTCCAAAACGCCATGTTGTATCATAAGCCTTTTCGATATCGAGGAACACAGAGAGAAAATATTGTTTATGGGCGAAGGCGTCTCTGATCTGTGCCTCGATACGAACAAGATGGTCTGTCGTGGATCTACTCTCTCGAAAGTCGCACTGAAATGGGTCGAGCAAATTGTTTGTTTCAAGAAAGTGTACAAGTCGGCAGTTTACCATTTTTTCGAAGACTTTGCACAAGCAGCTTGTAAGTGCAATAGGCCTGTAACTCGAAGCTAAAGAAGGGTCCTTGCCCTCTTTCAAAATGGGAATAGCAATAGCCTCTTTCCAGGAGGTAGGAATAGTGCCAGAAGACCAAATAGCATTGTACAAACAAAGTAAGGTTTTTCGGGTTTCGTTTGGTAGGTTTTTCAACATTTCATACATCACACGGTCAGAACCCAGGGCAGAAGTACTGCAGGAGTTTAGAGATGTTTGGAGCTCAGCTAGACTGAAAGCTTGGTTATATGCCTCGTATCTAGTGGATTTGTGTTCGAGTTTTTGCTTTTCTATTCTTGTTCTGTATTTTTGGAAAGTGTCAGTAAAGTGGCACAAGCTCGATACCTGTTCGAAGTGTGCACCGAGGAAGTTTGCCTGATCTTCCAAGGTATCACCCTGAGTATTTACGAGGGGAAGTGTGTGTACTTGTTTTCCTGCTATCCTACCGACCATGTTCAAGACTTTAGCCTCCTGTGTGTATGAATTAACCCCTGATAAAAACTTCTGCCAGCTTTCTCTTCTGGCCTGCCGACGCGTTCTCCTGCCTTGAGACTTTATTTTCTTGAAGGTTTCAAGATTTTCGGCTGTCGGTGAGTTCCGAAGCAGCCTCCAAGCTCTGTTTTGCTGTTTGCGCGCGTTTCGGCATTCAGAGTTCCACCATGGCACACGTCGTTTTCCAGGGTGTCCATTTGTTTGTGGGGTGCATTTTGTTGCAGCATCAATCAAAAACACTGTGAAGTAGTTCACAGCAACATCAATGTTCAAAGTACAGATGTCATTCCAACCTAGACGAGCGATAGTATAAAACTGTTCCCAGTCGGCTCTGTTTATTAGCCACTTGGGAACACGTGGTGGGCACTCGGTTACTGTAGTTGTGCTCAAAACTACAGGGAAGTGGTCACTTCCGTACAGATGACCGACGACATTCCACTGGAGTAGAGCCACAAGAGATGGAGATGCTATGCTTAGGTCTATGGAGGAGTAAGTGTTATTAGCGAGATTATAATAGGTTGGTTCTTTTCGATTCAGGAGACACGCGCTCGACGAGAGAAGGAACTGTTCGATCAGTCGACCTCGCGCGTCATACCGAGAATCACCCCATAGCCTGCTATGCGCATTAAAGTCTCCAAGGAGAACATAAGGCTCCGGAAGTTCATCAATTAGAGAGTGTAAATCACGTTTTTGTAGCTGATAGCTAGGAGGAATGTAAATAGTGCAGATTGTGATCAGTTTATCAAAAAGAACTGCTCGAACAGCCACTGCCTCAAAGGATGTTTGGAGTTGTATGTGTGTGCATGCAATTCCTTGATTCACTATGATGGCAACACCTCCGGATGATGTCATGGCATCAACACGGTCCTTTCGGAAAATAACGTACTTACGAAGAAAATTTGTGTGTTTTGAATTAAGGTGTGTATCTTGTACACACAGCACTTTTGGTGAGTGTTCGTGTAAGAGTTCTTGGATGTCGTCAAGGTTTCTGAGAAGGCCCCTGACGTTCCATTGTATAATTTGAGTGTTCATGGTGAATGTAAAATAATGCTGTGTGTACAAAAAGCGAGTGGCTGTTTAGACAGGGAGTTTGAGTTCACTTAACAGGGCCGTCAGCAGGCCCTGTTATTTGCTTTTTTGTTTTCTTGGCGCGCTCCAAGGAGCCACGCCGCTCTTTCGGCACCGAGGGTGCTGACGTATCCATTGCCTCCTCGGAGGCACTGGATGCCCGCACGTGCGGGCTGTTAGTTCGGATTTTGGGCCTCTGCTGGTGAGGGGAGGCCTTGAGGCCCCAAGACTCGTGAGTCTCCAGTCTCTGTTCGGGAGTAGGCGCTGTAGCCTGGGCTACAGCCGCCTTGGGGGAGGGTGCCACAGCTGACGGCTCGCTCTGCGCGGGCCGAAGGGGTGGCGAGGGCTGGTGCGGCGGTGCCCCCTGACGCGCCGCATCAGCGTATGTAGGTCCATAGAATGGAGCGACTCTTCGCCGTGCTTCCTTAAACGTAATGTTCTCCTTCACCTTCAATGTAATTATTTCTTTTTCTTTTTTCCAGTATGTGCAGGAGCGTGAATATGCGGCATGGTTTCCTTCGCAGTTTACACAGTGTGGCGGTTGTTTGCAGTTCTCAGACACGTGGCCTAGGACTCCACATTGTGCACAAGTCTGGCGACCACGACAGGTTTTAGAGCCATGGACATACTTCTGGCATTGAAAGCAACGACGAGGGTTTGGTATATACGGCCTGATAGATGTCTTTGTGTACCCTGTTTGAATGGAATCTGGTAGTTTACTGGATGCAAACGTGAGTATCAAGTGTTTCGTTGGTATTTCCTTATTATCTCTTCTGATGATAATTCTCTGTACATTATTGACATTTTGGCTCTTCCACCCTTCCAAAAGTTCAGTCTCGGTGAGCTCAAGTAAGTCTGCATCAGATACCACTCCGCGAGTGACGTTCATGGATCGGTGTGGTGTTACGGTGATCGGTACGTCACCAAACGTTGAGAGGCTGTTTAGCTTTACAAATTGTGCTTTGTCCCGAATTTCTAGAAGAAGGTCTCCGCTCGCCATTTTGGTTACATTGTATCCAGCCCCGAGAGTTTCCGTAAGACACCTGGCAACTACGAATGGTGATACGGTCCTGGCTTGCTTTCCGGTTTTTTCGCAGTGAATGACGTGGAAGTGGGGAAAAGTTTCTATTGGCTGGTTGAAGAGATTTATGTCGTCGGTGCGTACCCGCTTTAGGCTGGTACGATCAGGTAGTAGAGGGAATGCGCCATGCATGCCGGTCTTATGTTTGTTCAGCAGCGTTGGCGGCCACCCACCACGGAGCCCAACAAGGGGACGCTGCAAGTTTACAGGTGCTGAAAGCTTGCAGACGTCAGCCGTACAACACTGCCATAACCCAATGCGCCTAGACCAAGGTAGGCTATTTGCACAGGGTTAACCCTTGCCGCCAGGAAAATTGGAAGTAAACAGAAGAGAGTAGAGGACAGGACAGATAGTGAGAGATAAAGACGAAGATATAGGCAGAGAGAGATAGGAAAAGGCGACTGCCGATTTATAGATAGGAAAAGGCGACTGCCGATTTCCCCTGGGTGGGTCAGCCCAGGGGTGCCGTCTACGTGAAGCCGGGGCCAAAGAGGTGTGTTGCCTCTGCCAGGGGGCCTTAAAGGTCCGATCACCCAGCGTCAGCTCAACCCCCAGGATCCCCTTTTCCCCGGACACGGCAAAGCCACGCACGGCTAGGCGTGAGAGGGAGTCAAAACTCCCCCGTTAGCTCGGGTCCGTGGTGTCGCTACACACCAAACGCCTACTTGCTGATTTGTGGGGTTTAACGTCCCAAAACCACCATATGATTATGAGAGGCGCCGTAGTGGTGGGCTCCGGAAATTTCCACCACCTGGGGTTCTTTAACGTGCACCCAAATCCGAGTACAGTGCAGTCCACTTATAACGATACCACATATAACGATATATCGGTTATAACGATTGGTCGACTTAACAGTCTCATTTTATGCATTGGGGCTATGGGGAAAAAAACCATATATAACGATATGTTATCCACCGCATATCGGATACAACGATGAAAAGTTTGCCGTGGACGGCATGTTTCATTCAGAATAATCGTAACATTTAGATTGATAAGTTCCTCTGAAACGAACTATGCCGAGACAAGACGAAAAGTTAGCGTAGGCGAGTACGTATCTGCCGCCACTGCAGCACAGCGCCGGCAGCGCGTCCCGGCCGTTCAAAAAGCCGAGGAGAGCATCGCGAGTTGGCGCGACGAGCTACAGATGGCGCCAGCTGTGTCACGTTTTGCGCCTCGCCGCGCGTCGACCGCGGAGAGGCTGAGAGAATTTAAAAAGAAAATGCGAAAAGCAAAGTGCCGCGCTCCGCGGCTCCCCGCCTTCTACAACGGCAAGCTACTCGTAGATTGCCGAACGAAAGCGGGAAAGAGAGAGAAAATAAAAAAAAAGCGAAAAGCAAAGCGGCGCGGCGGCATCGGGGCGGGGCCTCGTTGGCATTCCGGCTGTGTACCTCTGGCTGTGCTTTCTTCCTCCCACCCCGCCGTCGGTCAGTCTCTCTTCCTCAGTGAACCCGTGATGCGTTCTTCGGAGTAAGAAATAAAGTCTTGTTTTTGACATCCTACTATCTACAATATTTATTAATTGGTGAAAATAGCGAAATGAAGCCTGGAGCTACAAAAGGTACGTCCGGCGACGATTTTTTGGCGGCAGTCCAGATATAACGATCACCGGTTATAACGATCATATTTTTAGGTTTTCTCGATATCGTTATAAGTGGACTGCACTGTACACGGGCCTACAACATTTCCGCCTCCATCGGAAATGCAGCCACCACAGCCGGGATTTGATCCCATGACCTGCGGGTCAATTTCACTTCGTGACGAGGTTTAAAATGCATGGTTCTCAATGGAGCTTTCAAGGGAAATTTCATTTACTTCGTTATATCCATTACTTCATTACATACAGTTACGTTATAACGAGGTTTGAGTGTAGAACCAAATTTACCAAGTTCCCAAAAACAGCATGAAGCATAGCATTATTGTGGAATTTTTTAGGCTTTTATAATCCAAATAAGCTTCATCTTCACGGCTTGACCATTTTTTCGGACTGTTATTAAATTTTTCAGACTATTTTGCGGTCCCTGCCAGGTCCGGAATATCAGCCTGCAACTGTATGCTGATGTAACACAGACTTGCCATATTTATTTGAATCTAGACAGATAGTCTTTTCCAGGTTTCTTTGTATCAAACTCTAGGGTCGGCTTAGATCTGAGGATTTAGAAAAACACGCCCTTGCACAGCCACCTAGACGGTGTGGTAGCGATTAGTAGCCGAGCCAACACCTGGCTTAAGTACGCATGTGAGGCCGCCATCTTAATCTTTGTGGCAAGTGTTGAAGCAGGTGGTTTGGCAATTCGAGTTGCACTTCGAGTGGTCTGTGTGTGACGTAGCTCAATGGTGCCTAACCGGCGGTGCCATTATAGTGCTGCTTATAAAGAAAAAGTTGCCCTAGCTGCGAAGTCATCGTTCAGCGTTCAAGTCGGGCGGGACTGGGAGTGAACGAAATCCCAGGAACTTTGACTGTGTGCTTTTTTAAGGGGGGACACGGGTCTTTGGACGCAAAAAATCGTCAAAAAAGCGGCTTTTGAAATGTGGCATTTTTGAAATCTACATCTATTATTCTCCTTATCTGCCAAGTTTCCCATTTTGAAAGGCCATATTTCAGCCGTAATATCAATTTAAAACATGCCCGGCAACCAGTTTTTCATCTGTGCCGACGCTAAAATGACTAATATTCAACTGCACCGCGCTCGCGTTGAACAGCCTCGAAAGCGGCCATCTTGGTCGCGTTGGAAAGAGCAACTTTTCGGCTTCAAATATTGCGCACTTTCCGCTCCGGTAGGCCTATTGGTTGAATACAAAAAGATCACGAAAAATGCGAGAAGCGCATATTCTCATTCGCTGTAGCAAGCACGTGACAAAATAGCGCCATGTGATTGGCTGTCCTCATCCTCAGCTGTCTGCTAAACGCTCTAGAGGCGCCATTTTGGATCCGGCTCTTGGGTGGCAACGCGTGACTATGGGCCCTCCGCTCCATAAGTTTGCATCCAAGCACAAGTATGGAAAGAAGAGGAAGAAGTCCATTCTCGCTAACCTTCACAAACGCGCCGTTGCTTCGCAAGCTGTGGAGAATGGCCCGCCGACGGCGCCAAGAGATGGCACCGATGCAGCGGACGACGAGGAGCGAGGGTTAGGCCTAGACGGAGAGCAGTCGAGTGCGTGCGTGCAACCAAACCGCCAGCCGCATCTGTCGCGATCCAGTTATACGGATGCCTTCAGATCTGCAGCTGATAAAGAAGAGAGTCGACGAGCAACTGCAAGAGCTCGAGTCAACCGCGGCAGTAACCCATAAGTCGAACATTCTGTCTGCTAGCGATGTCGCAACTGACTCGGTCGATGATACTGTTTTCGCTGTGTTGTGTTTGGATTAGGTGAACGCGCTTCTTCTGGAGTACATGAAGTGCAAGACTTGCGGTGGCAGCGCAAAAATAAGCCGGAAGAAGCGAGAGTACGGCTTTGCAGTCAGTCTGGTGCTCAGATGCTCGAATTGCGGCGACAAAGGGTCTGCATGGAGCTCGTAGCGAGTAAGTGGGACTCCGAAGCTAAATCCGTTCGCTATAAATATTCTGGCTTCGCGAGCAATGCAGAGCACTGGCAATCAGTAAACGGCGTTTAATGATATTTTTGCAGCCATGAATATCTCGCATCGCGCGCTGCACACAAAAACGTGGCAGAAGTACCTAAAAACAAAGTTGATACCTGTCGCAACTCGAGCAGCCGAGACGCTTACTACTGAGTGCGCGAATTCGGTCCAGCAGCTGTACAGCACATTGAATTTCAGCTATCCAGGAAACATCGCCACTTCCTACGACGGGTCTTGGATGATTCGTGGGCACAGTTCCCACATTGGTGTCGGCACCGTAATTTACGTTGTGCTTTGCAACTTTTGTGCCGGATGCGAGCGCGGACCAAAAGTGGATGATGCAGCATAGGAGGAGTAAAACACCAACCACGTTTGTCAAAAAAAATACTGATAAGAAGGCAGGAGAAATGGAGGTGGAGGCAGGCATCATTTTATTCAAAAGGTCTCTTGAAAAGCACAGCTCCAGGTACACCACAGTGCTGTCCGACGGCGATAGTCGTACATTCCTGGCCTTGAAGGCTGCCCAAGTGTACGGGTTTATTGAGGTGCAGAAAGGAGACTGCATAAACCACATGCACAAACGAATGGGAGCAGCACTTCGTAATGCGCAGTCAAAGCATAAAGGGCCTGGCTTGGAGCTTTTTGGTGGACGAGGGAGGCTGACAGGAGACTTGGTTACAGAACTCGGCTCTTACTATGGCTGGGCTTTGAAATCGCACGTTGGTGACATAGACGCGATGGAGAAGGCTGTGATGGCAAGTTACTATCACATAACATCAAATGATGAAGCTAGTAATCACATTCTATGCCCAGAAGGACCAGATTCTTGGTGCCGGCAAAACGCCGCAAAGGCCAAGGGCCATCCTGTCCCAAAGCACCACTACAATTTGCCTCTTCATGTGAGCAAGGCATTGCTGCCATTTTACCAGCGGGCTCTCTGACAGGCAGCTGCTTGAACGGTGCCAACGAGGCAAAACCCACAGCAACGAGAGCTTGCACACTCTGATATGGGCTCTCGCGCCAAAGGAGCGACACGCATCCCTTTTTAGTGTCGAGTCAGCTGTCGCAGAAGCTGTGATGAAGTTCAATGCTGGCTGTTAGAGGACCTCAGCAAGCATCATGCAGGAGCTCTGCATGAATCCTGGACAAAAGTGCATGCAGCGGATGGAGGAAAAAGATCGCCGCCGTTCAGCTGCATCTGAATGCAAACGTGCCTCGGCACAAAATGTGCAGTGCGTGCTCAAAAAGCGCCACAAAAGTGCCGATTCCCGAACTGACTATGTTCAAGGGCCTGCTAATGTTTTATAACTGTTTCTGTGCAATATTTGTGATTCTGTGCAATAAAATATGACAATTTTTTTGTTTTCTTGATTTTCTCTAAATGGCAATTTTCTATACCTGGCACGACTATTATTGCTGTATATCAAAAACTATTTCAGATAGCTCAATAGTTCTTTTTTGCACAATGAAGCTATATGCTTGGTGCACACAGCAAAATTAGTCATTTGTGTGACCACTCCATGGCCACATTCAGAGCCATGAATTTTAGTGTACTGTAATATAAGAAATAATGACCCAATCAAAAAAGTGCTTCCTATGTTGTATGTCTTTTGCTTTCTATTGTGAATCTCTGTGTTATATATAAATTTTTGACTGGTGGTTATTTTTCTATTGTGGTAAGAAAAATAGAAATTGTTATGTTGTTTATTTATTTAAAATGAAGCTACAGAAAAAATAGCTACATTTTTAGAAACAGGAGAGCAAACTAAGTAAGCATGCCAACTCTTATCATATTTGATTCAAAAATAGAGAGAGCCCTAAGACCCTGCCCCCTTAAGGGGGGACGTGGCAAGTAAAACTAATTTTTTTATTAATGTACTGTTTGTGATGAAATTTGGTGTGTGTATGTGGATGATTGTGAGGATTCCAAATATGAAAACCGTTTTCAAATACCTCTTGTACTTTTTGAGTTACAAGCATAATTATACTAATTAATGCTCTTCACACTTAAAGAGATAATTATTGCTAAATGAAATTATTTTTTCATATTATTATGTTCCCAAAGCATCAACTTGTGCAAAGAAGCTATTAGTTGATTTTTCTAGTTCTTGTAACCATAAATAAAATTTCCAAAACATGGATGTTGTTTTGCGCACACATCGCAGTAATTATAAAATGTGTTCTAAAAATTTTAAATGATGAGTAAGAAGAGAGATAAAGCTTTATTGCACTGCTAAAGGCCTCCTGAGCCTAGTGCAAAAAACGGAACGACTCTATCAGTCTTTGTTAGAAAATGACAGATGTTCTAGCGTAGGCACATAGGCGAAAATCAAGAGTTGAGAAAACTGACTTTGAAAGTTCACTCTTGTTTGGAAGTTCACAACATGCCTAAAACACTCAGAATCCTCCTGGGCAGTAATCCTGAGATGCTGTGGCCTTGGCCTCTGTAGAGCGCAACCCAGTTTTGCGCTTCTTTGTCGTGGAACAATGCGCCTTTTGAGCCCTCTTTACCCTTTTGGCATCCTTTTCGGCTGCTCGCCGCAAAGAGCAGTCTCCTGGATTGAAGCCCAGTTGAGCAGTGATCTCTTGCAGCGCACTCTTGCAGCCACCATTGAAACGGCAGACTGCATCTGCAACTGCACTTTCCACACTTCGAAGGGAGGCGAACTGGCTCTTGGACTGGAGTGACCAAATGAGGCTGTTCATACTCTCCACAGCGTTCTGGGTTTTTCCCTGCGCACACCTTTCAAGGAGCTCTTTGTTCGAGAGGCGCTTGTAGATTGGCAGCAGTGCCACTCGCACGTGAGGGGGCAGTTTATGTTTGTGAGGCGGCAGCGGCTCTCCCTTGGCCAATGCCTGATTGTGCGGGCACCAGGAGTCAGGCCCACTTGGGCACAGGTCGTGGTGTGGATCCTGGTCTGTGGATATTACATGGTAATAAGTGGCCATGATGGCCCTCTCCATGCCAGGAACATCGTTGGGGTGGCTCTTAATGGCCCAGCCATAATAATTCGTCAACTTCTTTATAAGGCCCTGCGTCAGCCGGCCTTTGCCACCCATGCTCAGTCCTCGGCCTTTGGATTTGTGCTCATCAAGAAGGTTGCGCAAGGAAGTGCCTTCTTTTTTTCACATGGTTCACACACTCCTGTTTCTTAATCAACATGTAGCCATACACCTTGTCTTGCGTGAGGGCAAGGTACGTACGGCTGTCACCGTCGCAGAGCACATTGATATATCGAAGCTTGTACTTGGTAAACGATCTTTCAAACATGATCCTCGCTGCTTCTACTTCCATTTGGCCTGCATTAGCATCGGTGTTCTTTTGGCACTGTGGCTTGTGTTTCTCAAGCCACTCCTCATAGTTGTCGTCACCAGGCTTGGGGCCAACAGCACAGCCTTGGCAGTAGTTGGACAGGACACAGTGGTCCAAGACCAAGCCTGTGTACAGCTCGATTACACAGCCCACGCCAATATGACTTCTGTGCCCCCTCGTCATCCACGTGCCGTCGTAAATGACGTCAATGTTGCCTGGCACTCCTCCTAGGTCCTTGTAAATGTCATGCACCTTCTGTGCACTTTCTGCTTCAATGCGGGTGGCAGCTGATGTGGTGGCAGGGTGGCTGTACTTCCTTTGCAGTCTCTGGTAGGACTTGTGGTGCAGTGCTCGATGCGAAATGTCCATCGCAGAAAAAATGTCATTTATGGCAGATTGTTTTCTGCCAACTGACTGCACAGCCCTCAAAGCACGCACGTTTACCTCAAAGGGGTTCGTTTTTTGTTGCCCGGAGCACCTCGGGGACGACCACGCACTGTTCACTATGCCACAATTGTCACAAAAAAGTTCCATCCTCGCCGCGAGTCCAAGGCAGTGCGTAGTCTCGAGGCGTATCGACCCTTCGTCGCACTTGTTGCACTTTACTGACGAAAGCAGACCGTTCAGCATCATCTTATTTACAATGAAGAATGTGGAGTCCTTACCGCCGTCATTTTCGTCACAGCCTTCGTTCAGAAGCTCGAGCTTCCGCTTTGAAGCGGACTTCGATGCTACGGCATCCAAAACATCCCGCCTTGTCTGCGCCCGCTGCGCGATTTCTTCACTGCTCGGAATCTGGGCCGAAACTCGCGATAGAATGTTCGACGCGCGCACGCCCGGAGTTGCAACGGCTGCCGACGCGGTGCCACCGCAATCGGGTTCGCGAGAGCGTCCATCACGGTCGACGGCATCCGGCGGTCTGACATACGACGATGTGGCACCTTCCACACTCTCGGCCTCACAACAATCAGCGAAGGGTCTGAGTAAAGGCTCCGTGACGCTTGAAGAGCATGCTCCGTCCGGAACTGCGACTGGGACGGCAGCCGCAGTCGTCTGCCCTTTGTTCCAAGCTTTCCGACGCTTGCCGTACTTGTGGACGCTCCGGAACTTTTTTTGCGACAACATAGCACCGCAGTATGAGCAAGCACTCAGAAGAGACCACCGATGTAAACAAAGCTTGGTAAAAAAAGCACGCGAACTATCACAAAAACAGCAAACTGGCAAAAAACGAAGCGCACGCCGGATGATTCTCGACACGGCGGCCGCAGATGCGCTCGCGCTTCCAAGGTTGCCAAGGTGCGCGGCGCAGCTTTGACCAGTAAGAGGTCGCGCCTGCTACCACGTGACCCGCGCAGCCAATTGCCGTTCTTCGTTTTTGTTTTTTTACTTGCTCCTCGTGCTTTTATTTTCACTCGGCGAAATACGAGACCGCGACCATCGGGAAGCCGGCTTTCTCCTCTTTCCAAAGCTACCAAAATGGCGGCCCACGGTCAACAACTTGGCGCGTTTGTGCGGCGTAAACAACACCGTTTCAGGGGCTTTTTTTTCGCACTTTTCGGCGACTAGCCTCGGCAAAAACACTATTTGCGGGATTTGTAGCGCACGTTTCGCTGTAATATTTTAGAACAAGGAAGTTGAAGGTCTGAAGATTACGAAAAAAAATAAATCAGAAAATCGCATATTTTGACCAAAATCGGCACTTTACTTGCCGCGCCCCCCCTTAAGGGGGGATGCTACACCTTCCAAAAACTCTTATTTTTGCGAGTACCTCAGTCAAATTTGGAGAGCCTATGTAGATTTTACTGCTGATTTCAAAAATCTAATTTTTTTTTGCTGTGACAATTAGTTTTAAAGATATAATGAACTGCGACTTTTTCAATTAAGGCCTAATTAGCTAATTAACTGTAACTTGGATATTGATGTGCAACCTATAGAACCAATTCGGTATGTTCACAGTGTGCAATAAAGTATAAATCATTGTTCTGGGCTATTTCGAAGCAAAGTTGTGGGATGTTGAATATAACATGAAAAATTTCCCCATCTACACTTGAAACAAAAGATCCATTTAGAGAATTTTCTCCAAAAATTATTACAATAAAACTTACTTTACGACACATCCCCTGCATTTATCTTCGAAACAAAAAAGAAATCGTAATGATAACCCAGATAGAACAAGAGATATTGCTCCGGCATAATGGGAAGCACATGAAAATTGTCGTTTTGAGAAATCAAGAAAAAACGTGGGCACACATTTTTATTGCAGAAGATGCAACAAGACAACCTCAAAACGCACCAGAAGCATAGTCTGAATGCATTCTGTGCTCATGCCTCCTCTTCACTAGCTTCCGGAGTTCCAATGAGGCTGTTCTTTTCTTGTTGGAGACAATGCTGCGACGGTGGTCTTTTTCTCTCGCTCTCCTGGCACCAGTACTTGTCGCATTCATGTCCATTTCACCTAAGATTGCCGTTGCAGAATTCAAATTGCCCGTGTTGAAGCGCAGCACTGCTTCTGCAACAGCTGCTTCAACAGCGAACAGGGACACATGGTGCTTCTTGGGGGCCAAACTCCAGATTACCGAATGTAGGCTCTCGTTGGAGTTCTGCGTTTTGCCGCGTTCGCACCTCTGAAGCAGGGCTCTTTCCGAAAGCCGGGTATAAACCGGTTGTAATGCTTCTGCCACGTCTTTCGGTAGATTGTAGGCATGCCTGGGGTCGGGCTCACCCTTTGCTTTTGCGGCATTGTGCCGACACCATGAAGTTTCACCAGCTGGGCACAGACTGTGGTCCGAGCATTCATCAGCGGAGGTGACGTGGCGGTATGTGGCCATCACAGCCTTTTGCATCTCGCCCACGTCACCTTCATGCGATTTCAGAGCCCGGCCATAATATGTGCTCAGCTTGGTGATCAGCTGACCTGTGAGCCTGCCTTTCCCACCAAGGCCTCTTTTCCCATCGCACTTTTGTTTCTGCACCAGGTTTCTCAATGAGGTGCCCATCCGTTTCTGTACATGATTAATACAGTCTTCCTTCTGCACGTCAATGTAACCATACACCTTGGCGTCTTGTATGGCGCAAAATGTCCTAGAGTCTCCATCAGACAGCATAGTTGTGTAGCGCAGGCCATGGCGTTCAAGCGACCTCTGAAATAGAATTAGAGCCGCCTCCACTTCCATTTGCCCCGCTTTGCTGTTCGTATTTTTTTGGCATTTGTGGTTAGCCTTCCATTCTTGATAGCCCTCACTACTAGGCTTTGGGCCCACCTCGCAGCCTAGGCAAAAGTTGGAAATAACGACGTAGTCCAACACGTAGCCACTAAATAATTCGATAACTGTGCCCACGCCGATGTGGGAAGAATGGCCTCGCGTCTTCCACGTGCCGTCGTAGCTAACGGCAATATTGCCCCGGTGGCCGAAGCACAAGTCATCATAAATTGTTCTAACCTTTTCCGCACATTCGCTCATAGCGGACTCAGCCGCTCGCGTTGCAGCGGGTGCCAGCGTGTTCTTCAAATGCCGCTGAAACGTCTTGTGGTGCATCCCGTGGTGTGAGATGCCCATTGTTGCGAAAATATCGTTCATTTTCGTTTGGCCGTTGCCGGTAGCCACCATCGCCCTCGAAGCGAGAAGATTTACTTCAAGCGGATTGCACGTTTTCGTGCCGTTCGCGCGGGACGAAGTCCATTCATTCGCGATCTCGCCGCACCTTTCACACTGCACTAGCGCTTTCATGGCAAGTCCGTAGTCCCGATCCCCTCTGACGATCGTAGCCGGTCCGTGGCAGGCTTTGCAACACAAGGCACCCATTATCGCGTTTAGGATATCTAGATGCATAAGCAGATAAGGAGCAGCGTGGTCCGAGTCCTGTGCGGTTGCCTCGCTACAACTCGCGGTGAAAAAGTCAATTTTCCGTGCAGTTGCTGGCGCCGATGAAAGCCGGTCGAGCGTCGCTTTCTCCCGGGCATGATTTTCTTCAACTTCGGCGTTTGTCACCACCTTGGCGTCGATTCGTAGTCGTCCGGAGTTCGCTTCACCGTCATCGTCGTCGGAGGCAACGCGCTCGGTCGCACCATCGCTGAACGGCCGCGGAGCGTCGTCACATCGTTCGTCGGAGTCAACCAAGGGCTCTGATGACTTCGTAGACTTTCTCCCACGACCTTTGCGTTTCCTGCGACCAAATGCGTGCACGGTCCGATACTTTTTTGCGTTTCCAGGTATGGCGATACGATCAGAAGCTTCAGAGTGCTCTGCCGATTTCGAGGCGTCACAGCGGTAACCCTTTCAAAATGGCGTCGGGTCGCGTATGCAGGCGCAAGCCGCGAGCTTCCAGCCAACCGGAAAGCACCATTTCAGTCACGTGCGCCGTTTAGCCAATGGCAGTGAGCGCGGCTCTTCGTCTTTGAGGCCCCGTTTTTCGAGCCGGGGAAATGCTCAATGTTGCTTACTGAATAAAAATACAGCTGAAAACACGTTCTTTCAAACAAGACCAAAATGGCGCCAATCGAGCGCGTAGTGCCCGCGTATCGTAGAGCCGAAACCTGCGCTATTCGCCCTCAATTTAAAGGGCAGGACGCCCGTTTTCGGTTTTTTAAAGTTGAATAACGATAAAAGTTGATGGTATTCGGCTATGAAATTTTGTAAATAGGTGCGCAATGATGTCGGGAACGCGAAAAGAAGGTCCGCGAAAACTCGATTTTTTGGCTGATTTTCGGTCCCGAAGTGCCGCGTCCCCCCTTAAGGAAAGACACTGTACTTGAGACAAAATGCCAGACATTTTCATGTGTTTATAAAGAAAATTCACAGTGTGATTGAGTTTTTGATGCTGATTTCAAAAATGTAATAACTGTTTCTCTAAACCAATTAGCTTTTGAGATATCCTGAAATTAATTACCTATTGTTTGCCGGTATAATTGCACACGAAATTTGTATTGCAGCGCTACAACTGGCACATGCATGTGTACTAATGAACATAAGCTACACAACGGTAGGTTTTTATTTGATAATTTTAGCAAGGTTTGTCGCACCTTGCATGCCGACTAGGCCGCTTATCAGTTCGGTGGCTGCTATGTGCGGCGAATGTGTGCACGTAATCCGCGATCCGTCGTACAATAAAGCGGTTTTCCGGTTTGTCCAGACTGAGTTGTTGATGTCGCAGACCGAACTCGTGCACTCTCCAAGAGCAGCGAAGTGTTAGTTTCCTTTTCACTTAAGATTGCCACATGTTCGAGTGGAGGCCGCGGCGCAATATGTTCATCGTTGCGAACGCGTCGTTACAAGCACTCAACCTATTGCCAGTAGCCTTCATTGTGCTGGCGGCGAGCACGTTCACCGTAAATAAATTGATTTCTGTTTGCCGACGCGCAGCGAACTCCACTTTTACGGCCGACCCGTCACGCAGTTCACGTCAGGAGGGGGGAGGGGGGACCTGAGGCATGGGCACGCTTAGTGATAAGACTGTGCTTTTGTTCCATCCCATCGTTGCAAAGATTGCTATCTCTCGTAGGTTCACTTCTGCTTTTTTACTTGCCATCTTGTAACTGTTGAAGCTCCAAAACACTGCGGCCACAGCCACAGCGACGTTGACGACAACCGACGGGCTTGTACGTGAGTTAGGCCTACAACGGTGACTCGGCGACCGCCGTTAACGCCGTGAGTTTGCTATCCTCCCTATCCTGAGTGATAGCGGGGCTCTTTCTGAAGTTCAAAGCGAACAAACGATCACCACACCCGCTTCACAAATTAGTACGGTGAGGAACCTCTTTACTGCTGCAGGCAGTCGACATTCCGCTACAAAAGAGCGACAGTGCACAAGACTCACAGCTGTGGCCACTAGGATTGGGGTGCGTCCTGTACGGAAGGACCACAGGGCCTCTTCGCGCTCTCGCTGGGTCCGGTCCCCGTGGATGCTGGTCACTGGATAGCCCTCCTTGAGCAGGAAATGCTCCAGTGCATCTGCACCTTTCTTTGTCTCCACAAAGCTTAGGGTCAGGGAGTCCGATGCCGCCGCATCTAAAATTTAAGCACAGTGTTAGACATGTGTTTTAGATGCAAAACTGCTTTGAACATTTGCTCTGTCATCACACCTGCACAACCAGTGCTTCACATGATTGCCACACCTGTGCAACACTGAAATGACTACAAGTGCCATGCCAGGCGATTCACATTGAAACTACCACCAAGAGCTACCATTGTGCGTGAATTTAAATTTTGAAGACCAAATTTAGCAGTGCTGGAAGCCAATCAAATTCTTTTTGAATACAAAGTAACATTCCTTACAAATATGAAGTAGTGCTGTAAATAGTATTCAAAATTATCACGCTGAAATACAGATAGAGCTCTGGAAACTAACAAGCAGATCTTGCACGCTATCAACTCTCATGCTTGAAGCTTTAGCATATCAGTTTAACCTGGATATAACGAAATTGATAAATTGCCAGAAAAATTCGTTATAAAGAGGTCTTTGTTATATGCAGGTTTGGTACGAAAATTCGAAAAATAAACGTGCAAATTAAACAAAAGGGGGATTGAAGGCAGAGCTAACCCTAAACACCCATTTTACACTAAGAAACTGCATTATTATTGCGAGAGCAATTACATAGACACTTTCAGCGGGTTCTTGCTGTGGCCGCCATGTTCCGCAACAAGTCCAAATTGACAACCTTCCCCCACACATTGTAACTTTCACAAGCGGGTAAAAGGGCACGAGCGCTGCTGAAGCAGAGATCAAATGAGTCGGCCCATCCCTATCACCTGGAAAGTGCATAACATCTCCCACGTGTTAGAACTGTAATTGAATGCTGAAACAGAAAGTAAACCACCCGTCTTAAAACAAGCATGACACAACGTGGGGAGGGGGGAGAATCGCACGAGTAGTAATAACGAACTTGTACTTTAAGGTCCGGTTTCAACACAATGGGGCTGCTGAAAAGAGCAAACGCAATCGTTCCGGTCGAAGTCGAAGGCACACGATTCTCCCCAAGGAAGGATAAGCGCGCGCACACAAGCATCTAAGCCCCTCCTCTCCCCCTCCACATTCGCGGGGCAAAGTACGCGTCGCGTGGGAGATAAGCGCCCGTCCGCGCATCCTGACAGGCTGAGCGACGAGCATGGGCGACTTTTTATTTTTTTAATTTATATATATATATATATATATATATATATATATATATATATATATATAGGCACGTATACGTATACTATACATATTTGGGTGAATGAAGACGGTGGTGGCAAAAACCGAGCCGAAACTACCCATATACGTAATTGCTATCGCGAAAAAAAAAAAAAAAAAAAAAAAAACTAAGCTGGACTTCGTCGGGGGACACACCATGCTCGCGCAGTGAAACTATGCACGCGCGCATGGCGTCAAAAACGAGGAGCGATGGCACGGGCATTCGCACATGTGACCGTGGCGGCGAGAAAGGGGGCAACGCCGGCTCGTAAGGTGCAGGCCAGCCTGCCCGCCTCATGGAGATGCGGCCGCAGTGCTTGCCGCCACCGCTACGCGCTTCGGCGGCAGTGGCGGAAGATGCATGCTCATACGAAAATACCGAAATGCGGAGCGAAATTCCAAGATTGTCCGTGGAGAAAATTCGTTATACAGTCGAGCCCACATGTAACGACCCCATTTAAAACAAACTTTCGCTTAAAACGAACATCCGCGTGACCGTGAAAATATACATTGGTTCAATGCCACAAAATCACACAACGAACGGCACCGAGCGCCACCAATCGGTTACAGCGAACGGGGTCAGCGCTCAGCAGACTTCCCGGGAGACCACTTTCGACCACCGATCAGAGGTGCCCATAATTCTAATCGTTAAACGCCGACGCTGCCTCCGCGCCCCTCTAATTGCCGCTTTCCCCGACCGCTTTTTGTTACGCACCCCCTCTGTGTTTTGTCGTCCCGCTACTCTGAGCACCCCGCATTGCCAGACGAGGCCCGTGTTTTCACACTGCTACTGATCTTTCAGAGACCGGTCGGCCATATACCCTGTTTTTGATCGCTGGTACTGTCGCTGGCGTCGCCGGCCTGGAGTGACCAGATCATTTGCCAGCATCGTCTGCCACCGACTGTATCCAATCGTCTGCGTCTATTGCACACTCGTACGCTAACCCAACGACCCTGATAATTCGCGATTCGTGTTGTGGTTAGGGCCTGTTCTCCCTCACTTCACACTCTGCTCAGCATGCCCTCCGCAAGTGTGCGGAAGCCTGAAAACAGCTGTTAATTTGCGTGGAATGAATCGCCAAATATCGAAGTCGATGAAGCTACGCAAACCCACCGCGGTGATCCAGGAGTGCTATGACTTCAGCGCGCGGAGGCACTCTTTCAAGTTTTTTTCTATGCACGAGTTGCGCATTTCACGGACCTTTCAAGCAAGCTACCCGACCTACCTCTTTCCCGTGTGTTTTGGTTTTCAAGGTCCCCCTCCCGCCATGTTTTCCCCTCTCTTCACTCTATCGCAACTCCTTGCCCTTCTGTCGCAAATCTGCTTTCCTCTCTTGATCACGACCCTTCCGCCCATCTCCACCGCTACGCAACGCCAGCCACGCTTGCTCCAGTTAGTTTCGTTTTCCGACTAGAAATGTACCCAAGGCCGTTCCACGCGTCCTGGTGCCCAGGGCCGTTACACGCGTCTTGGCCTGTTTGTCGCGCGTGCACGTCTTGCTCGCTCTTCATGTGCGTGATCAGGATGGCAGACGGGAGGACTTGCAAGCTTTTTCCTGCTACAACAAAACGTCGAATGTGTGACCGCTTGGCTTGAGCATACCCGCGCGTTGTGGAGCGCTTGCTCATAGCTGTTGACCACCTGGCAGCCAACTTGCTGCTTCAGGCGTCCAGGTATTCGGTTGTGGACATGGTGAATATTTTGTGGGCGGCTGTGATGGCTACATGTGCGCGAAACTGTTTTTGCGAGGGCTACTTCGTCGACGTCGGGCCTCGATGCCGAACCTGAAGCTTCCGAAGAGGATCACTTCTGCAGCGATTTGTGGCAGCGCGCCATCGACTCAGACATGGGAGAGCGGGTGAAACATCTGTTGCGATAGTTTCATTACGGGCGATGATGATGCCGACACCGCGGAACCGTGCACGGATCAGAGCATTGTGAATGAAGTACGCAGCAAGAGCGATTTGGAGAAATCGAATTGCAAGAACGACAAAACTTTGGAGCCAGTCCCTCATGCAGCTTATGCCACGGGCCTCGACGAACAAGCACGCTGTAGTTTGAAATAAACTAGAGACCAGCCTTATCGATTCTGCTCTTCGAAACACGTGCATCACGGGCTTTTTTGAGTAAAAAAAGAAGTTTGCGCTTTCGCTCGACATTTTTTTAAACGCTGTGTTTCATTTACTACCAACTTCGGTATACAGCGAACGGATGCCGCGTCAGGCTCAGGTTCGTTACAAGCAGACTCGTTTGTATCAAGGTTGTGTCCCGCAGTTTGTTACATAGAGGTCGCAAATATATGTGCTTCTATGGAGCGACGGCAGAGAATAGAAAAACTTCGTCATATCCAGGAATTCATTATAAAGGTTCGTTATAAACAGGTTTGACTGTATACAGTCTACACATATATACAGCCTACAAACCCGCATACAACAAACTTTTGAAGTTCGGTCTGTGTAATTAAATTATTAGAGAAAAGTTTGCTTTCAACAAGACCGTGCTAAAATAGACTATGGGCCACAGCAAACAAAATGGCCAGCATTTTTTTTCCCCTTAAATTGGGCACGTATAGCCTACTTTTGCCTTGTTGACACGAGATGAGAACAGATGAGCACATTGCTGTCTGCGCACCGAGGCTATGACAATTTTACGCTGCAGCTAACAGCCAATCTAATCTGAGAGCCTGCTGCTCACACTAATGATTGTGGTGCAGATGACAATGTGGCCCTATGTGATCGCATTATTAAAAGCGCTCACCAATCTCTTATGACTAATTTATTTTCAAACTAAATGAAAATAAGAAGTTTTTGCTTGTGCTTTGCACGAAACATTCATCACTTCGCTGTAAGGCATCATGACTAAAGCTTTGAAAGTAAGACATTCTGGTGCTCTCAGCAGGTGACTTACACCATAAAATTAGAATAGTAATGCAGGAGTTGAGGCTGCGTGGGAATAGCACCTTCTTGCAATCAATAGGAAACCTCACAAGCAGATATATCTTCCAGTCTGCACAAATAAAGCTGTGGGAATAGCAAAATATTGGGTGTATGGCGAATTCGAACATTGAATTTCAAGCGGCAGCATCGTGGTGGCTGGGCGAGCTGTGGTGAAGCATCTCAATGGCGATCAACTTAGCGAGGTGTGAGCGTGGTGGCAGGAAGCGTGTCTCCGATGAACACACTGGTATTGCGATTCGGCCATGCTTTCTAGATGTGACAAGCCATCAAGAAATGGCGGAGTTGGCAGCGGAATTTCGCAGCAATCCTATGCAAGCTCCTTGTTCTTATCGGGTAGTACTCATGAAAACTTCGTAAGAGCAAAAATATCTAGGAAAAGTGTTTGTCGTCACAAGACATTTTTCCCATTGTTTTTTATGGGCGACAGACGGGGAATCGAAAATTATTCGTTGAAGCAAAATTTCGTTGTAGTAGACTTCTTTAGAGCGGGATTTGACTGTACATTAAAAAAAGGCTTTTTATTCAAAGACCGAGGTGGGGGGAGGGTCTAATATGCGAGTAAATATGGTATGTACACGGTTTGGAGCAACCAATGAGTTATCACTTTACATGTGAAAGGCAAAGATGCTATTTCCACAGTCCCCAACCCCTACCCCAAATAATAATAAAAAAAAACATTTAACTAGTGTCATATATGTGGGGCCATGCTGCATATGGGGGCGCTTTACCGAATAGTTTTCCGAGGCATTCGTGTCTGTGTCCATGTCGTTTGCTCTTTGTTTTCAACGTCATGCGCACGTGCATAGTTTCACTGCGCGTGCATGGTGTGGCACACACAGTAAAATTATATATATATATATATATATGATAGCTAAAGAAAGAAAAAGCCACTTGCACTCAACGCGCACTTATCTCCCATGCGTACTTTGCCCTGTAAATAGGGGGGGGGGGGAGGAGGTAGATGCATTTGCCTGCACGATTATCCTTTGGTGGGGTTGAATCGTGCGCCTTTGACTTAGACACAATTGCGTTTAGTCGCCGGGCCTACAAAGGTCACTTCACTCACTGAACAGGCACCGTTCGCAAAAAGAGTGCGCTTTTCAAACAACGCGAAGTAACAACTGGGGCACTTGTTAGTTCGCACTCATTACGCTTCGTGCCCCGTTTTATTGCGATAGCAATTATATGGACACTCTCGGCTAGTTTTTGCTGCTGGCGTCGGCGCCGATGTCATGCACCGTATATGTACGCGCAAGAAAAAAATCCAGAAAGAGTATCTCGGGGAGGGGGCGAATTGTGTTTTCAGCATTACCAGCAAGATGCGCACCCGCAGCAATGCCTGCTTTAATCTCCTACGGGTACTTTGCTCTGCTCGGCGAGATAAGTCAGGCGCTCTTATCTCGCGGCAGCTAGGAGGGGAAGGTCCTACGCCTTGGCTGGCCTCGGGCTTTACCTGGAACGATTCTGCTTTAGTTACCTGGTGCACAAAGGTCACTGCAATCATTGCAGTCTCCGTTTGCGAAAAGCAAAGTACAGTGAAACCTCGTTAAACCGTAGTTGGTCGGAGCTCGGAAAAAGTAGGTAGTAAGTAAACGGTAGTACTCCTTAACTGAAATAGCGTCAGGTCGCTCACTTTCATGTCAGAAGAAGAAACCTTCAGGGAGCACAAAAAACGTGCAGTAATTTATTAACTTCGCGTGACAAAGTCTGCAATCTTCATTTGACGACGCGGCGGCCTAGCAGCAATGACAGCGGCCTCAAACTCACTTATGCGGTGAGCCAGCTTTTCCGCCAGCCACCTCTTCTTGGCAAATACCCGCATGACGCTGATGCAATGCGCAGCTTCGGCCAGTGTCGGACCTGGATCACCTGTGTTGTCGTTTTCCATGTCATCCTTATCACTATTTGGCGACACTTCGACAACCAAGGCAACAATGGCTTCGTCGGACTTGTCCGGAGATGTTTGCACATCGCTGTCTGCATCTGAGAAGACGGGGAAGAAAATGCCTTCCGTAACGCCCTGCCCCTTCAGCACTTCAGCTAGCAGAGTTTTGCAAGCTTCGTCTACGATGTCCGAAGTCTGGTTGATGGTGTCACTGGCGTCATCTGCGTCGCCCGCACACACACTGAAGCCAGCACGCTTGAAGCAATTTTGCACTGTCGTTGCTTCAACCTGCCACCACGAGTATTCGAGCAGGTGAATCACGCCAATCAGGTCGATGGAGAATAATTTGCCACACTCAATGGCGAGAAGAAATCTGCGCAGCAGATTCTTTTTGTAGAGCTGTTTTACAGCTCGAATGATGCCTTGGTCCAAAGGCTGGGCAATCGCTGTTGTGTTTAGTGGCAGAAACGCCAACTTCACAGCTGTCAGGTTGTCGAAGGCGACGTGCGCCGAAGCGTTGTCTAAAATAATAACTCTTCTGTTCTTAGCCGCAAAACGACGATCGATGAGGCGCACATACTCCTCAAAGAGTTTTGCCGTCATCCATGCTTTGCTGCGATAGATAACCCCTGATGGCAACCAGGCCCCTTTGAAACATTTAGGCTTCGCCGACTTTCCAATCACGAGGAGCAGAGTTTTGTCGGTTCCAGTCATGTTTGCACAAAAAGCCACCGATATTCTGTCTTTTGCATGCTTACCGCCGGTGCATGTCTCGCCTTTGAACGCGAGCATTTTGTCTGGTAGCAGCTTAAAGATTAGTGTTGATTCATCCATATTAAAGATGTCATCAGGTGCGTAGTCTTTCAAGATGTTCTTCAGCTGACCATTTTGCCACTGCTCCGCACCATCCACGTCAGCAGCAGCACCTTCTCCCGAAACAGTCCTCGTGGTAATGCCGTGCCTTGCCTTAAGGGGAGACACGGGTCTTTTAGAGCAAAAAATTGCCAAAAAATCAATTTTTCAAAATATTTTTTTTTTTGAAATCTCGACGTCCGAAAAAATCTATTGCCGGAATATTAACGCGTTCCGATTAGTATTTATTTTGTTATTGCGTTCTAAGGAGACTTTCATGATCACTCTCGCTCGAAAACGCGCCCCCAAAACGGGCAATTTCAATGCCGTCTGCGAAAACCGTTAGCCGCAGCACGGCCATTTTGGAATCATTTGAAAGATAAATTCTTCAGCAATCCGGTTTTAGCAAGAAAACAACTCTAAGTCTGGCGACTATGGAGCTACACGCCACCAAAAAGGAGGGAATACTCGCACGGCATTGGCGCGTTTATACCACGTGGGGCAAATCCTGCTCTACGATTGGACGACCGAAAATTTCGTCTGCCCGACTGTGTGCAACAATGCGCGACTCCTTGTCACAAATTGTTCGGACGCGACGATGGCTGGCGGGCGATGCAAATTCGCGACAGCTCATGCCTACGGCAAAAAACGCAAGAGTCGGTCTCGGATACCTGAAGCAGCGTCGGGTGAATCGACGGCGACTAGCTCCGCGACATGCGCCAGCGAGTGTACGATATCTACCGAAGCTGCAGCCGCGCAAGCGATGCCTGTGGCCGATGACACGAGGACAACGCGTGTGGATACGCATTTTGTGACAGAAGCGGAAAAAGTGGCAATTGAGCATCGCGCGGAAGAGCAACGACAGAAGCTGTCTTCGTTATCAGCTACCCGCCGAAAGCGGTCGCTTATCGGAGATTCCCCGGAAGCGGGGGGGTCCGGCACCGAGTTTACGCTGCTAAGCCTACCGCTGCTGAACCAACTGCTTCGGTGCGCGAAATGCGAATTCTGCTCTGGCCCATTGAACGTTTCACGGGGCGACCGTGAGTACGAATTGGCAGTTAGAATAGCGGTGAACTGTGCCGTCTGCGGAGATGTCAGCGCCGGATGGAGCTCGCCGAGAGCAGGGGGGAATGCGACCTGCAACCCTTTCGAAGTGAATGTGCTTGCGGCTCGTGCAGTTATGAGCACGGGCAATGGGCAGACCGTGCTAAACGACATTTTTTCGGCCCTGAATGTGTCTCGCCGTGGAATGCACAACAAAACGTACCAAGACTACGTCAAAACCAAGATGAACCCTGCCGCGATGAACGCATCCGCGGTTATTATGAGCGAGTGCGCAACAGCTGTGAAGGCCATCTATTCTGAACTGAATTTCGGGAACCCCGGCAATATCGCAGTTTCCTATGACGAGACTTGGCTCACTCGTGGCCACTTGTCACACATTTGTGTGGGAACTGTAACAGAACTGTTTTCGGGCTATGTGTTGGACTTTAAAGTTCTCTCGAACTTCTGTTTGGGTTGCGAGATTGGCCCCAAGGACGACGACCCTCGATGCAGTGAGTGGCGAGCTCGGCACAAGTGCCAAAAAAACTCTTCGAGCAAGCCTGGCCAGATGGAGGTGGAGGCTGCCAAAATTCTGTTTCGCCGGTCCCTCGAAAAGCATGGATTCCGCTACACAACGATGTTGTGCGATGGCGATAGCCGCGCTTTCAACAGCCTTCAGGAGGAGCAAGTTTATGGCTTCGTGGCTATCGAAAAGGAGGATTGCGTAAATCATATGCATAAAAGGATGGGTGCTGCACTGAGACACCTCCTGCAGAAGAGCAAGGGGGAAGGTCGGCCAAGCCTAAGTGGCAAAGGAAAGCTCACTGCTGAGCTTGTAACGAAGCTTACAAATTATTATGGTTGGGCACTCAAGGCACACCAGGGAAACATCGATGAGATGGAGAATGCTGTCCTTGCCACTTACTATCATGTGACTTCTACTGCTGCAAAGCCACAACATTCACGGTGCCCAAAGGGAGAAGACTCATGGTGTGCCCACAACAAGGCAGTGGCAAGGCAGCAGGCTCCTCCTAAGCATCGGTACAACCTCCCGGAATATGTTGCAGAAGCGCTCCTTCCAGTGTACACTCGCCTCTCAGACCGAAAGCTGTTGGAGCGCTGCCAAAGAGGCAAAACTCAAAACTCGAATGAGAGCCTCCATTCAGTGATCTGGTCGCTTGTACCGAAAATCAAGCACGCCTCGCTCTTCACAGTCGAAACTGCTGTTGCGGAAGCGGTTGCTCGGTTCAATGCTGGAAAGAAACGTGCTTCTGAGGCCATTTTGAAGGAGCTGCATTTGAACCAAGGCAACACAGATGTTGAAAGATGTCTGGAAAAGGACCAGCAGCGGCTAGCGGCATGTGACAAAAAGCATACCAGAGCGAATGCCATGAAGAAGAGGTGTGTGAAAGAGAGTGATGGTGATTATGAGCCTGGTGGCTTCTAGAGCAAAAAGGGCTCCCATCTGTTGGTTTTTTGGCAAGAATTAAACCTATATATAGTCTTCAAACTTCTTTTTGTGTTTTCTCAAAATCAGTTTTTTGCCTATGTGCTATACTGTTGCCCACAGTATCTTTTGATCTAGTGATCAGATTTCAACGATTCTTGTTGCAATTGACAGCTTACGAGTTCCTATACACAATAAGACTACTAAAATTTATATTTAGTCAAGAGAAAACTTTTTATGCGCTGATAAATCTCATGAAAATTCCCATGTTCCCAACCATTATATTACATATGGCAATAACTTTTATAAAAATAGAGCTAAAATTACAGTGATAGTATAGTTGTGATACTTGATTATTCTAGACTATGTCCATATAAAGTGTTCAAGGATATTTAATGATTAAATTGCAGAATAATTGGGCAATCCAACTATTCATTATTTATTCAATATCTCTAAAACTACTTGAGATAAAAGAAAACGGATTGCATATATCTTCACAGCAGGTTAAAAGATACGTTGCCTGAAAATTTCATTTGAATACGATAATAAACAGAAAATTTTTTTAGAACACCAGGGTCTCCCCTTAAATCTGGCTAGCCAGCCATCGCTGCACACAAAGTTGTCATGGTTGAGCTGCGAGGCAAAAACCAGGGCCTTCTCCACGAGCAGGAGTCCGCTGATAGGCAGATTTTTTGACCGTGCAGCTTTTAGCGACTTCACCAGCGCCTCCTCTACATCCGAAAACGCCGAACCGCGTAGCCGGTACCTTTTCGCAGTTGCAGCGGCACTGCAGAGCAACTTCTCTCTGGAATTCCAAATTCCACACGCTGTGGTTAACGGCAGGTCTTTTTCGCGTCGCAGATTTTTCGTGCCACTTTCAATAACACGAATTCAAATTATGTCCAATTTCTCCTCTATTTTCAGCACTCGATGCTTTTGTCCCAGCTTCGGCATGACGCAAGTACGAAGCAGCACAAGCACACATAAACACGTGAAAAACGATGCGAGAGCTGTACGACACGGATCAACCAGAGAACGCCTAAGCACGGCGCCAAAGGAACAAAAAAAGCAAAGCAAGCGCACACCATGTTTCCGTGTTGGTGCAAAGCGCCATCGCGTGGACAACACCAGAAGCCTAGCTTTTTTGTTGCAGAAAAATTCAAGAGATGGCGCTCACCAATACAGCCGCCATCATCATCAACACAAACAAGCGAGGCGTGTTTCGATCTCTGGGGCTTGCTGTTCTGTCGGGACGCCCAGTGTCGTGAACGACATGCCGCGGCGAGTGCACAACAAAAATTGGAAAAACTACTTATTAACCGATACATACGCGATAAGCTGGTACGGCTTATGCGGATACAAACTGCATTATGTTCAATGGCCGCCGAGCCGAGAATTTCACTTCACTACTTTCAAAACTAAACTACTGTTTACGCAGGTACGGTTTAACGTGATTTCACTGTAACAAATGAGACGCTTATTCACATGCATCCGTACCTGTGAATACGTTTTGTGCATCATTTGTGTGTCAGGAACGCGGGGCATGTTTTGATCTGCTTTTAATTCTGCGCGTGACCTTTCAATTCGTTGCTATCGCATTCATTGCTTGGCCTTTCCGGCAAAGCTGTGACTTTTTTTTGTTTAAACAGCGCATTAATTGTCGAGGGGTAAACATTGTTCGTTTGTTCTCGTCCTGTGTATATTGTTTTCGTGCGACATTTGTGCCACGTTTCGTTCTGCTTTCCGTTCTAAGCATTACATTTCAAGTTGTTATCACATTCATTGCTTCGCCTTTGCGGGGAAACTGACTTAATTTCAGACAACCGTGTTCTCATCACCGAGGAGATGTCAGATTAGGCGGTGATGAAAACTCTCCGAGACCTCGGTGACGAAACATTTTCAAAGATCGACTCATCACATGCTTTCATCTTGTGCCCCACCGCGAGTTCGCAGGCTGGTAGCTTTTGCGATTAACCGATTAGTTCTGGCAAGACGGCGGCACGCTCCATGTATTGCAATGATGCAAATAAGGCTGGGAGCCAACTCTTTTAAATCCATTATCGCGGAAATCCTATTTAAAAAAAACAATGCTGGTGTGAGCAAATACGGCCGCTCCAGGAAGAAGTGCTCTTTTCACACAATCTCTTCACGTTGAACCACACCAATACTCGCCGAGATAGCAAGTGCGTCAGCCGTCGCGACCGCCCTTAAAATCCAAGTTCATTATTGCAACTCGAGTGGTCTACTTTCGGTTTGAGCATTCGACGGCAGGTATAACAACACGCAGGAGATGATATGCACTGCTCAGGCGATAGGAATGGGCCGACTCATTTGATCTCTACTTCAGCAGCACTTGTGCACTTTCACCCGCTAGTGAAAGTTACGATGCGCGGGTGCATATGTATTATCAATTTGGACTTGTTACGGAACATGGCGGTGAAGGCAAAAACCCGCCAAGAGTGTCCATATAATTTGTATCGTAATATTAACGCAGTTTTTCTACTATAAAATAAGTGTTTTGGGTTAGCTTAGCCTTCAGTACACCTTTTGTTTAATTTGTGCACTTATTTACCAAATTTTCGTACCAAACCTGCATATAGCGAAATCCTCATTATAACAAATTGTTACGAGGATTTATCAATTTTGTTATATCCAGGTTTAACATCTGAGATTCAGGAAGCTGAAAATTTCTGGTGTCTGACTTTTCTAACATCCTGCCCAAATTTCAGCTTCAAAATAGTGTTATTTGAGCCCCCACCTACGCCACACATATGATCTCCATGTTGGAACAAGCGTGTTTTTAATCTACCGTATATACTCGTGTAAGGGCCGCACTTTTTTTTCGAAAATTTTGCTAGGTGCGGCCCTTACACGAATCAGGCCGATTTAGTACAGGCAGTACAGGCCAAAGGTCTGTACTGTTTATGCAACAGTAGCAGAGTGCAAGAGTCACAAATGACATGCCAGAAATGTTTTTATTCGGATTCCATTTCGCTGTCCTCGTTCTCGGAGGAGCTCGCCTCGGCGTCCGCGTCTTCCCAGAGACGGTCATCTTCGGTGCCGTTCATGGAGTTCGAAATTCCCGTTACCTTGAAGCTTTTAGCAACTACTTCTACTGACATGGCACGCCACGCATTCAAAATCCATTCACACACCTGTTGGAGCGACGCCCGCTTCAGCCGTCCTGTAGGGGTCTTCTCGTGGACGCCTCCAGCCATCCATTCAGAGTAACATCGGCGAAATTCCACTTTGAATGGTCTGTTGACGCATACGTCGAGCGGCTGCAGCACACTCGTCAGGCCACCGGGAATGACGGCCAAGTCCGTACGAGTTGCGGCAACTCGGTTCTTGACGCGGTCGGTCAAGTGGCCCCTAAAGCTGTCCAAAACAAGGAGGGCTTTCCGTTGTAACAGCCCTCCAGGTCTGTTTGCCCAGACGGTCTTAATCCAGTCAACGACCAGTTCCTCGGACATCCAGCCCTTCTCTTGCGCACGTACGACGATTCCCTGAGGGAACTTCTCTTTTGGGAGAGTCTTCCTTTTAAATACGACGTACGGCGGAAGCCTCCTGCCGTCTGCCGTGATGCACAACATCACAGTGCACCTTTGGCGTTCTGCACCAGTCGTGCGCACAGACACACTTTTCGCACCTTTTAAATCCACTGTGGTGCTTTCCGGTGCATCGAACCACACAGGTGTCTGGTCCGCATTCCCAATTTGGGACAGGTCGTATTCATGCTCCCTCCTGAGAGCATTCACGAAGCGATGAAACTTAATGACGTGGTCTTCGTACTCGCGCGGCAGTTTTTGGCAAATCGTCGTTCGGCGCCGAATAGAAAGCTGGTTACGGTTCATAAACCGCGTAGCCCAGCCCCGACTTGCCTTGAATTGTGCCGGGGGTATTTCCATGTGGCGAGCGATGCTGAGGGCTTTGACGCGTATCATGTCAGTCGATACGGCGTAGCCGTCCCTTCGTGTGTCGACGACGTAGTTGACGAGCTCGCTTTCGAGTTGCGGGTACTTGCACTTTTTCCCGCGAAACGCCTTTCGGCTCCTGTTAGTAGCGGCGAGGGCATCTTTCTGATTCATCCAGTAACGCACGCGCTTCTCATCGACGTCGTACTTTCGTCCAGCTTCCCGCTTCCCGTGCTCCTCGGCATAGTCAATCACTTGCAGCTTAAATGCTGCAGTGAATGATCTCAGATGCCGGCCCATCGTCCGTCACGTGCGCTGGCTTCTGCAGGGTTCACTACAACCAACAAAGTGACACCGACGACACCGATCTGAAGTCGCGCTGCCAACGTATCGACACGATGCTAGGAACGATGCCAACAAAGAGGCCGCACAAGGCAAATATGGCGGCGCGCTGTCAACAGCGTGGTCGGCGCGTCGGCGGAAGTAGAATAAAAGCGGAAAAGCGTGCAGCGCCATCTGGCTGTAAATGAACTAACTACACTTTTCTGGCGGGACATTTTGAACTTTTGTTTTTTTTTTTTCGAAATATCCGCTTTCAAAGTTGGGGTGCGGCCCTTACACGAGGGCGGCCCTTACACGAGTATATACGGTATACATTTTGACAGTAGCGAAACCTGAAAGGCTGCTTTCCAGCAAAATGTGATGGGGTGATGAAAATTAAAAATTTTAAGGGGCTACTAACTGCTAATCCAATGTTAGCTGTATGCATCATATGGAAGCCTGAATTTGTAGTAATATTCCAGTGCAAATCAAATCAAATACACAACACAACTACAGAAATTCTAATATTCACACACCCCTAACAAACTGCTGTTGAAATGAAGCATGCTAGGATCGCTTCATTATCAGGCTAAGCTTGGCTGCTTGCAGGGGCCACATAGCGTACCTGCCCCTTCTGCAACAGGACTCACTCATTAGAACTTGCACTTCATTAATAATCACTGAAGTCTTTTGTCACAATGCTGTCGAATACACTTAGCATGTGTCAGCAGAACTAGCCTGCCCCATGCTGCTGAGCAAGATGGAGAGATCTTCACACGGCAACGCACCCCCCACCCCATTATTATGGTGCATTGTAAGAAGTAGATTTTACTGCGCATGTGCAAATAAAATTTATTGTACACTTGTGTTTACTGCAGAACTGCTGACATTTTTAATTGCTCATCAAATAAACATTTATAATAGACAAACAAATCAATTTAGATAGTTGATTCTATACTTAAAATTGATTCTATATTCAAAATTCAAATATGCGTACGCCCAATACTACCACAGACATATTAGAATTGGGCGCACAAGGAATGAACTTTAGATACCGTATTTATTCACGTAATGAACCCACCCCCACCTTGATCCTTGAAAAAGGGAAAAAAATTTTTTTTAAATGCATCTGTTCACTTTATTTCCGTATGATAGCCAGTGCCATTAATGATTGAAACGTTAAATCAAGCCATTATATGACAAAATAACAACACAATGAAAGCAAAAGATAGTTATGCAATCATGCTAAACAGACGTGAGCAGCACGAGCGCAGACGACGTCAATTAAAATTTGAAAGTCGCGCCTTGTACGGCAAAGCGCCATCTGTCCAATGCAGGAGAAACCTTTTTGCTATAGCGCCATGCAAACACAGCGGCGAAAAACTGCGTGGCATCTAAAATGGCGCTCGGGCTGCGTCATGGAACACGCCGCACGCTCGCCATCTTGAACCTATGCAAAGTGTAACCGCACCCACCGCGCTGACAGCGTGTTGTGCACCCGCAACGTCTAATACAAAGTTTGTTCACCACCATTCGTCGCTGCATTTTCGTTGTTGAGTTTGTCCTAAACTTAGTTGGGGACACCTGCTGTGCAGGCCGCGTTCGGCCGGTACGCTAGCTAGATGGCTGGTTACTAACAGCATGCGCTGGAGCATTGAGACCGAGCGGCCGAATGACACTTTGGCGTCGATCCATGCACTTTCGTTACTGAACTAAACAAAAAGAGCTTCGAAATACAAAAAAAATTTGTCGCGCTTTTCACGGGTGAAAATAAGCAAACTCGTCGCCCGAAATTTTCGCTGTTATAACTCCCGTGCTATCTTTCTCCTGCGTAATGAACCCACGCCCTAAATTGGCATCAACATTTCTGGGAAAAAAAAAAAAAAAAAGAAGATGGGTTCATTACACGAGTAAATATGGCAATAAATATTGTGAGAAAATGCGCAGGCTGCTAGCACACAGAGCCCACACAGTGACAACACGATCAAATGCAACCAATTTTCGTTTATTCTTTAAAATATTATGGTTGCTTGAGACTTGTGAATTGTTCCTTACTTTGCACGAAAAAACACTTTCAGGCTAAATGGCGAAGTGACGAAAGGCACCACTCACGACCTCCATTCCTGAGGCCCGCTGCATTGAGCAGGTCGAGCAGGAAGGACCTCTTGTCGTGCTCCTCGACCCACACCACCTTCTGGGTGATGTTCTCGGACGTACTGCCCACACGTCCCACGGCCAGGAAGATGTAGTTGTCCAAAAACTTACGTGCCAGTTCCTGCAGGAATACGCACATTCCGTTACGAGTGCACGTCGCAGTTCAATTCAAAGCCACCTTTGCATGAGAGTTTCGCATTAGCTATCGTACAAGGCAAACTCTCACAAACCTGCACTTTCTTGGGGAAGGTGGCAGAAAACATGAGTGTCTGCCGCTGGCCAACGGGGGGCATGTTGTCCTCGAGCACAATGCGCCGGATCTGGGGCTCAAAACCCATGTCCAGCATACGATCGGCTTCATCCAGAACCAGGTACCGCACAAGCTCCAGGCTCACCTACAACGACCACAGTTGTGCATTTGTAGCTGCCTTCCTGAAAATACTCTTTCTATACAATCCAGTAGAACATGGTACACCACAGCAAAACACACACACACACACACAAAGACATATATAGTACGATATTTACTCGCATAACTTGTGCACTTTTTTCCACGATTTTGGACCTCAAAGAAAAACGTGTGCAAAAAACGCGGGGATTCTGCGAGCGCATACGAAATAATGTGCAACCGTTTTAACGCATGCAGTAGAACTTCCGATTATACGTCCCCTGATTTCCTGACGACCCGCAGTTTACGATGAATCAGCTAGGTCTCTGCGAAATTCCTATAAAAATAATGTATTAAAACCATGGTTATACAACGCAGTTTTATGCGGAACCTGCATCTTAGGACGACATTCAGATTTCGTACAAAAGAAAAAGAACGCCTTTACTCGAATCAACCGTGGACCAAATACTCACGAGTGCAAAACAAACTTGCGTTTCCGTAAGTTGATGATTAGAAAAATAGAGAGAGAGACAGATGTTTTCTTAAAATGGAAAATTTATTCTCGTGGAAGTTCATGCGCTTTTACATACGCCGCAATCGCGTGTGCACTTATTTGTGGTCATTACCTAGCCAAGCGCTATCCACACAATCTAGCTCCAGTCGGCCGAAAAGCTGATATTTCCATGTTTTCAGTCCATGGAAACAATTTATGGTCAACATAAAGCTGATATCCTGCCTTTGTCGCACTCGCAGTCACAGGCTTGCGGATGCATAAGGGCGCGAAGCAGCTGTTTTCCCTGTGAAAGATTGCTTTCACTTGACGTCGACGTTCATACTAACAGCAGGGCATCACTAGTTGCACTTCACAAGACTACAATTTACAATGCGCATAGCTCAGTCGCACACGAAGGCATTCTACGCACACTAGTGATGGGTTGCCATTATGTGACAGTGATGACACTGTGTTCAACGCTTCTGACGGGATGTTATTGGCAATACGGTTTCGGTTTCGTTTTCATGTGCAGACAATTTTCGGACTATTTATCAGCAGAAAGATGCGCATTGAATTCAATTCTATTTAACTCTTTCCTTACTGTCCCATAGAGCATCGATCACTATGAATTGATGGTTTTACAAGCCCCGCCAAAAATAGAAATGCGCGCTCGCGGGCACTTAACGCCATCTGGCCGGAAATATAAGAACTACTCTACACTTCTTTTTTGTTTCGCTCTATCGGCGGGAGCTCCCCCGCAAAAAAAAAGAAAGAAATAAGAAAAAAAGAAAACAGACAACGGAGGAGGTAGTGTCGCGCTTCGCAACATGGCTCTGAAAGCGAATCGCCCGTCGCCAAAGAAAAAACTTGGGAAACGTGATTACGCTGCCTCTACTGCTCATGTTCTTGATTTGAGCTTTAGTGAGGACTCTATAGAACAAGTTGGATCATCAGATTTCGACTCGAACAGCAATGATTCATCTTCACAGCGCGGACCTTCATCCCGTGAGTCAAATTAAGTGTAGGTTCGGATGTTGATGTTTTTGTACCATGAGGGTGTTTTGTAAGTGACGACACTTGTTTACGTTTTCTTACTAGGGTGTCAACTACCTGTGGAGGCGATATTTTGCCGAATGCACCAAGTAGAGTCAAGTTCTTACCTAAACGGACACCTGGGGTACATCTGGATGTGACGTGCCAAAGGGAAACGCGAAGCTTTATCCGTGCAGTGGACATGTTTATGATGTTTTTCACTGCTGAATTGGTCTCAACTGTCTGTCAATACACCAACAAGTACGCTTGGATGAAAATTTTCGAAAAACCCAGCTACGCAGAAGCAGACGGCTTTTGGCTTGAGGTCACGCCACCGTAGATGTTGCGGTTCTATGCACTCCTTCTTTACATGGGTATCGTGCAAGTGCCACGCCTTCATATGTACTGGAACACTGGGTCAATATACGGTGGTCTCTTTCCAGTGCAGATCATGAGTCGAAAATGTTTCTTTTCTCTCTTCGCTTTCTTGCACGTCTCTGATCCGGAGCATCAGAGTACTGCATCAGCCGGAAAACTGCGGAAGGTGTGGCCACAGCTTCAACATATCAATTGTTCAACGGGAAGCCATTGCAGTAGATGAAAGGATGGTGAAAACGAAAGCAAGATCGGAAATTAGGCAATATATTCGTGATAAGGTGACGAAGTGGGGTTAAAAATTGTGGGTTTTAGCTGAATCTGAAACAGGGTACCACATGGATACCACATGAAACAAGGTACTACACGACGCGCGAAACTGCTAGCCGCTGTTCCGAGCAATCCTTGGCAGTGAAGTGGGGAGGGGTGTGTGACGAGCTTGACTGTGTGGTCCAATGCCAATGCGTAAAATGCCCGTACGTGGTTCACGAGTGATGTGCTTCATTGCTTGCGAAGAAGCACGTTGCCAAGAGTGCGCTAGCGCGTCGTTCCTGCCCGCAGTCTCGCTGTCAGCAGAGTTAGGGCTAAAGACGACTCCGATGATGCACTCACTCGTAGTAAACTGATCGTGCCGCCGCTTACAGCTTCACTGCTCGCGAAGAAGCACGTCGCCACGAGTGCGCTAGCGCATCGCTCCTGCCCTCCGTCGGCAGAGTTAGGGCTAAAGACGACTCCGATGATGCGTTGCGCTCGTAGTAATCTGATCGTGCATACGGTGCGGCCGCTCGTGGTAAAGTGATCGTGCCGCCGCTTACAGCTTTGTTGCTTGCGAAGAAGCATGTCACCACGACTGCGCTAGCGCGTCATGCCTGCCCGCCGTCTCACTGTCGGCGGAGTTGGGGCTAAAGACGACTCCGATGACGGGCCGCACTTGTAGACCATGCGCCCGCTCTTAGTAATCTGATCGCGCATCCGCTTACGGCTCCTAACTAATGCGTAATCACATCCTAAGTGATCATCGAGCCGTGAAAACGTAACGAAGTAGCGATTTTCAAGAGCGATGTCCTTGCGACGCACAAGCAGCAGACGACGATCTCCAGAGCGAGCATCGGGCCATTGGCGAGGCGAGCTGAGGCAACATGGCGGCCACAGCCAATCAAGGGCCTCGAAACGACCTTCAAACATTTGCTTTTTGTGCGCTTGTTTTTAAAGGGAGGGGCCAGCTGAGGCAAGCAAGTTACACAGAGAAATGCTCTTTCTGATGAGCCCAAGAAGCTGGCTCCCGGCCCCGCCATTGCAAAGCCATAATTTTTCGAAAAAAGCTGTTTTCTCGCGATTTACAAAAAAAGTTTCGCTACCTAGGTGGGTGAAACAAATCTTCCAAAGCACTCCCGAGTGGTTCTCAGTGTAGATATTTTGGAATCAGATAGAAAAAGGGTTCCAGAAACCCAAAACTTGATTTTAAAAAAAATAGATTTTTTTTGCCAATTTTCTTGTTGAACTTTCTTGTTTCTGGTTAGATCTTGATGAAAATTGGCACAGAGACTAAGAATGACCTCATAATGGTTCCATAAAAATTTCAAGATGATATCATGAAAACTTTCTGAGAAACAAATAATTTCATTACTGGACCTCGTGGAGCGGCTGGAGAGTTTAAAAAATGACATAGAAAGTTGGTAAACACTGTGTGCAGAGGTGAATGTATGCTGTAGGGAGCTGCGTTTTAAAAATAATTTTTTTGCAACACTAAAATTTGTAGTTTATGTTTTCTCCACTGATACTTCAATGAGCACATTTGCACTACAAACAAGAAACCCTACCAAAAATGTTTAAAAGACTAAATTTTTAAAATAAGAACGCAGCTCCCTGAAGCAAGGAGCATTACAAAAAAAAAAAAAAAACAGAATCAAAATCTGTCAAGTAGTTGCGAAGATATCTGCTCCACGAGCTGAGCAACATGCCAAAAAAACAGTATTGAGAAAACGAGGTTCAAAGTCTTGAGTCACGGTTTACATGCCTAATAGGCTGCAGGGTTGTAGTTCTTAGTGTCCTTTGCAGTGCGGTGTCGCTTGGCCATCTGACCTTTAGCCTGATGATGAGCTTTCGCAGCCTTTTTTTTCCGCATGGCATCTTTTTCGGCTGCTCTACGAAGTGCATGGCGTCCAGGTTGGAGACCAAGTGATGTGCAAAGTTGGGTGTAGGCATGGAGGTTCCCAGCATTATACCTACAGATTGCTTCACTGACAGCAGTTTCTGCGGCTATCAATGAAGCATGCTCTTCTTTAGGCAGAATTTGAATCATGAGAAATCATGCAAAAATACAAGTCCATTATGGTCAGGCAGTTACATAGAACAGCTGTTTGTTTACAATGATTTGCAAATTCAGCTTTCTCAGTAGGCACCAGGCATGTAGTCCTTCTGTCTTGCGTCACCTAAATGGCATTTTTTCAATGCCCGCTGCACGTTTTCCGCAAGCTGATGCGGTCGCCGTGTGCTCGTCTGCCGACTAGGCCGCTTATCAGTTCGGTGACGCCTATGTGCGGCAAATGTGCGCGCGCAATCCGCGATTCGTCGTATAATAAAGCGGTTTTCTGGCTTGTCCAGATTGAGTTGTTGATGTCGCAGACCGAACTCGTGCACTCGCTTATCAATTTCAAGGCTCCAAATGCAGCGAGGTGTTAGTTTCCTTTTCACGCAAGATTGCCACTTTTTCGAGTGGAGGCCGCAGTGCAATAAGTTCATAGTTGCGGACGCGAAGTTACAAGCCCTCTACCTGTTGCCAGTAGCCTTCATTGCGGGGGTGGCGAGCAAGTTTACCATAAACCGATTGATTTTTTTGTTGTTTGCCGACGCGCGGCTAACTCCACTCTGACGACTCGTCACGCAGTTCACGTGAGACGGGGGATACCCGCGGCATCGGGGCGTTTACGCTAAGACTACGCTTCCGTTCCATCGATGCAAAGATTGCTATGTCTCGTAGCTTCACTTCTGCTTCTTTACTTGCCGTCCTGTAACTGTTGAAGCTCCAAAACACTTACGCTTTCAGCGACGTCAACAACCGACGGGCTCGTACGCGAGTTAGGCTTACACCGGTGACTTGGCGACTGCCGCGAGTTTGCTATCCTCCCTGTCCCGAGTGAAAGCGGGGCTCTTTCTGAAGTTCACAGCGAACGAACGATCACCACACCCACTGCACAAATTAGTGCGGCGAGGAACTCCTTTACTGCGGCAGGAAGTCAACAGCACCATGACAAAATGGCACATGTCTGTGCGCGTCGCAATTAAAAAGGAGACGCCGGAAACGCAACTTGGCCAATGGGGAGTCGAGGTTGTGACACGTGCTCCAAGCAGCCAATAGAATCGCGCAGTGGTGCTTCTCGATGATGCGTGGTTGCTGAAAAACCAATGAGCAAGGCGAGCCACTGGTGGCTGGAAATTCAAGATGATGAGCCACCCTTCCAAACGAGACCAAGATGACCACGATATCTGATGTGTAACAACAGTTCAGCGTGGAAAAAGCGCGACTAGTGTCTATTTGAGCACAGATTCATCTCACAGGGGTGTTATAAATTGATCTTGTGGCAGAAATAATGGTGCGGAAAGCTTGAAACTTCTCAAATAGGTGTGAAAACAGTTTTCGATTCCGAAAATGTCAACTTCAAAAAGTCTTTTTTTTTTTTACGATTTTCGGCCTTTGAGACCCGTGTCCGCCCTTAAGGGGGCAGACTGGTCTTAGACATTTTTTTGTTTATTTCTTCAGTGATCTCGATCAAGCTGTACAGGATTATGCAGTTTTCCTGCAGATTTCAAATATTTAATTAGTTTTTCTGGTAACTCATCTTGTTCCTGAGATAACTCAAGTTCACCCCCTATTTTTAAGGCCACCACAGAAAAAAGTGCTTAATTAAAAGTGATATTTAAAATATCCCAACATAGACTAAGGACTATAGATTGAAATAATGCAAGTGTTTTTGTTTTCTTTAGGCCTTTCCTGGTTAATTTACAGCAAAATCGGTTTTCAAAAGCAGTTGAAATTGTGTTACAATGTTGATGAGTAATTAATTAAAAAGGCTTGTTCTCTAAATTCTGCTTCCATACTTGCACTCTACACACATACAGGTTTCCATTGCAAAAAGAATTATTGTGGTACCTGCCCTAGCTGCAGAGATATTGAGGCCTGAAAATTGAACAGTCATAAATTTACTTTTTTTAAGAAAAATGGAAAAAAAAAAAAACTGAAAACAGCCAGCTTCTTCAAAAAGCAACAATCATGATGCGCATGTTTTGCAATCGTGATAAAGGTGCTCATAAATTTATAGCAGAGCTTCTAACACAGGTCCCAGTAAATTATAAAGAGGCCTCGAAGTTGGTTCCCCATTTTTTTTTTTGCAGGTTCTGCACGTTAATAGCACCAATAATCTGGACAGTTACAAAAAAATCGCCACTTCCTGGAGTGTGAAAATTTGCAGAGACCAAATATGTCCATTTTAAAAAACGATTTCTTTTTGTCGCTTTTTGGTCTCAAAGACCAGTCTGCTCTCTTAAGGTGGTAGGCCACCTTCAAAAGTCTTTTTTTCGCGAAATAAATTTCTAGGGTTTCGTTCTTTTTTACACGCCAAAACATTCACATATATGTTGCAACCAAAATTATCCTCCTAGCGTCATTAGTTTGCGAGTTAGAGCAAGTTTTCTATACCCTATGCTCCTATAGCAAAACCGAAACTACATTTCCAACTGTGGTTTCGGTTTCGAAAAATCGCTTTCAAAAGCAAGTGTTGTTTCGTCTATATTAATGCTATTCAAAATACTTTATGCACTTTATTGTGACTGTTATATAAGATGATATCATTAAATACAACTTTGTGCTTAAACATCTTCGTTAATCTCTAACAACAGCAACAAGGGAGATGCACGATGCTCGTCGGACTTTTTGTTGTTTGCCTTGGTCAGGCTATGTCAGGCTTCGCTCTGGATTTGTTCCACGTGTCAACGCTACTAAGGCTGTATCTTTAGGCCACCTGGACCATATTACGACCAGCATGGGGAAGTGCAGAACACAGAAGACGAGGAAGCGCAAGTTTGCTGGAAATCGCTACATGACGACGAGGCTGCCTACTGACACAGACGCCGGTATTTCGGCGACCGCGAAGAAGCTTGGGGACATAAACAAGGCGTACCAGGCTCCACTAGAGAAATCTGCGCTCTAAGGGAACAGGATAATGGACATTGGTATGCTTTCTTCAGTGTTTTCACCGCTGGCATGTTCCAAATGCATGAACACAACGCTGAAGCTCAAGGAACGCTCTCACTAAGGGATATGCTCGGCTTGCGGTCGTGTGTACGGACTGTGGGTTCAAGCCCCCATTTCATACGTCGAGAAAGGTGGGTCGTGCCAATGAGAACAATTTACGTCTGGTTTACGCGATGTGCCAGTTAGGAAAAGGGCACGCTGGTGTGAAAACTTTTTCCAAAGTGATGAACAAGCCTGCCCCTCCATGTCACTCCGTCTACGACAAATTGTCACCTCGGCTTTCTGCAGCGGCAGAAGTAGTGGCGTCGAAGTCAATGACTGATGCTGCTGTGGAAGTTCGTCGTGTTGTGGGGAGTGCCAAGTGTGGTGTGAAAGGTGACGGCACGTGGCAGAAGCGTGGCCATTCATATTTGAACGGTTGTGTGTCAGTGATTTCTCTTGACACGGGAAAGGTTATTGATGTTGAGGCCCTTTCTAGTTCGTGTAAGTCTTGTAAAACCAAAAGCAAGTTGAGGCAAAATAGTGCTTCGTACCAGGAATGGAAGGCAAACCACACTTCCTGTCAAGCAAACCATGAAGGAAGTGCTGGCAGTATGGAGACGGTTGGTCTGTACCGAATATTTGAAAGGTCGAAAGGCAAAAGAGATTTGAAGTACCTGCAGTACTACGGCGGTGGTGATTCGAAGAGCTATGCCGCTGTCAAAGACGTATGGAATGGAAAGTGTGCAGAAACTGGAATGTATTGGGCATGTCCAGAAGCGTGTTGGCTGCTGCCTCAGAAAACTGAAGAAGACAGTACGTGGACACGGTGGCAAGGAAAAGCTCATTGATGCCCTCATTGACCGCCTGCAAAACTACTACGGGATCGCCATAAGGGCTAATGTGGGGAACCATTCTGCAATGAAAAAGGCTACCCTTGCCAGTCTTTTTCATTGCAGCTCTACCAACAAGCAGCCGAGACATGGCCTGTGTTCACTTGGACCAAAAAGCTGGTGCGGATAACAAAGAGTCGAAGCACTCGGCACAAAGGAGGACTTCCAAATGATGTGCTCAACAAAGTGAAAACTGCCTACAGTGATCTGTGCTCTGATGAACTTCTAATGAAGTGCCTTCATGGAAAGACTCAAAATGCTAATGAGTGTTTCAAAGGTCTAATATGGCAGCAGGCACCCAAAGAGGTCTACGTAAGCTTGCTTACAGTAATGTTTGCCTTGCATGATGCTGTGGCACACTTTAATGATGGCAGTGTAAGCACCCTAGATATCCTGAGGCAAGCTGGCATAGAACCAGGGTACAACACCATGAAAGCTTGCATCGCCAGGGATCCCCTGCGCATACAGAATGCTTGCTAACACAAGTCAGAGGATGGGACAAAATAGGCCGGGAAGAAAAGACGAGCACCCACCCGAACACAAGGAGACAATAATGCTTTCGCCGAAGGGCCCAGCTATGAATCTGGTGCATTTTAGGCCTGCATGCGAAGGTTGTGACCCTTTTTACAAGCTTGGAAATCTTTGTTTACGTTTTTCGGAAAATAACAATTTGCTCCAAATGCTTCGACGCAAACTTTCATAACGTATTTCTCAGTGTATACTTTGAACTGAATTTTTTCACAATGATTTAAAACATATATGTGCAGTGAACTAGAATAAAAGAAATCCATCGAATATTTTTCAGTTCACAGCTGAATTCTCCAACAGGTTCAGTCTAAATTGGCTCTTTTTCCCAGTTTTTTTTTTTTTTAGCATTACTTCCTTGATATTCACTGCAAATTATTTATTCTAGATTCTAGTTCACTGCATAGATCCAGCCATTAGTTACACAAATGTCAAACCTTTACTGAATAAAGCCACCCATTCGTCACTTATCACAGCTGGCGTGGCTAGCACTTTTAATGCAATTTTTGACAAAGATTACCTCCCTATAAATAAATATGCAATATTTTGCTCAGTAAATAGCTGGGTAAATTAAATAAGACATGCTGGTTTTGAGGAAAAAGTTATTTCAACGCTGCCTGCCCTTGAAAAAATTTGTTTTTGAGTGGCCTACCACTTTAATTAAGTGTTTGTGTACGGTATTTTAAGGTTCCTAAATTGGGGGAAGCTCTTGGAAGAAGAAATTTTGCACGCACAGCCCGTTCGACTTGCTAGCCTGATCGCCGGTGCGCGCACCCGATGCACCCGTGCTAAGAATCCAATGATCTGAAGTCTCTTTGAGCGCACGCTGGCTTGAGGAGCACGAAATATGCATTTTTTCCCGTAAAGCTGGCCAAATAGTGTGCGCAAAATTGTGCAAGTCAATACGGTGTTCACCACTGTGAGGATTGAGAGAAATGGGCAAAATAAGAAATAAGAAAGTGCGAATGGAATTTCATCTTAGAGTAGAACCCAGCCAGGGGAAACCCACCTTGCCGCGCTCCATCATGTCTACCAGACGCCCTGGCGTGGCCACCAGTAAGTGGCAGCCTCGGTCCAGATCCTTCATCTGCTGCACGGGATCGGCACCACCATACACCACACAAGGCCGCACACGCGAGCGGTACGCAAACTTGCAAGCCTCCTCGTAGATCTGGCAGGCCAGCTCACGCGTCGGGCTCAGGATCAGCGCCAGCGGGTACTGCTTGGGCCGACTCGAGTACCGGTGGGGCTGCACGGCACCATACAGGAAGGGTTTAAAATGACTCGTTCACTTCTCAATTAAGCTGAGACAGAGAACAACAAGTTACAAACTCGGGCTTTCCAGAAATGTCAACAAGACGGTTGAAAAAATATAGCGATGCAAACAATGTGCCTCCTAGCTAGGCATTCACCACCTTGGGAGAGTCATATACATCTCAAGGGGAAACGCGGGTCTTGAAACTGCGAAAAATTGCAAGAAAGATTTCTGAAATGTGCAGTATTGCGAAGTTCAAACATTTAATAATCTCCCGGCAAATCAGAGAGCTTAATTCTATCGAGAAATATTTTTCAACATCAACTCATAGATTTCGATTCTACAGAAAAACTGTATATGGGTGTCAAGACAACTAATGAATTAAACTTCACGACCCAGGACCCAATAGTGAAATATATTAGTATTAGGCCCCGAGACTCGATTTTTTCAAGGAATATTCAGCATTGTACACTGATTAAAATTATCTAATTAGATTTTCTTTACATCAATCCAAAAAACAGTTACAACTATTCTTATTTTACATATTTATTATGTGACTTGCATAAAAAGTAATGCATTAAGAGAGCTAAAATTCAACCTGTATGTTGCTGATTATTTAAATAGTGCAAATATGCAATTTAGTGCTGGTATGTCAACTTTATCCAAAGTGTTTATGTCGCAGTCTCTAAGTTCTTAAGTTTCACTGGTGATTTCTGACAAAATAAAGAAATCGCATCAGTATTAGCGACACAGTGCTCATCTCAAGATTCATAACATGCAAAAATCTGTATTCACAAAAAAATGCAAAAACAAAAAAGTTGTGAAAATGAAAATTTAATGCATGAAAGCCACAGCACTTGTATTTATAATCACTCAGAAAGCCCCTGCAGAGTAGTCTGAAGCAGGCTTTTGCTTGTGCTTCTTTTTTGCGGCTGCCTGGAATGCAGCTGAAGACGCACGTTTCCTCGTCGAGCTGACGGCTCGGCGATAGTCTTTCAATTGCTTGCTGGTTACCTGTGCATGCTTGATCTCCTTGCAGTTCACACAAAATAAGCGAACTAGATACCTTGTTCCTTAAGTTGAAACTCATTAACAGCATCTGCCACGGCAGTCTCAACGGCAAACAATGACGCATTCTTTCTTGTCCTTCTGTGAGAGGCTCCAAATGACCGAATGCAAGGCCTCATTCGCATTCTGCGTCTTTCTTTGGTGCATCTCTGCAGGAGCTTCTTGTCGGACAAGCGTTCATAAACAGGATGCAGTGCATTGCTCACAGCCTCTGGAGAGTTGTACTTGCTTTTTGGGATTGACTCATTCCTTGCCATACTTGCACCATGCTTGCACCAATACTAGGGACCGTGTGGACAGAAGCTGTGGTCAGATTTCTCGTCTGTGGATGTCACATGGTAATACGTAGCCCACACAGCCTTGTGCATATCATCCACATTCCCAGAAAGGGATTTCAAAGCCCAGCCGCAATAACTCGTCAATTTTGCGATGAGGTCACCTGTGAGGCGGCCCTTGCCACTGATGCGCTCACTGCTGTCTTCTTTGTGCTTCTGAACGAGGTTCCGAAGTGCAGTCCCCATGCGCTTGTACACATGGTTTGAGCAGTCTTCTTTTTCAACATTTATGATGCCGTACAACTTAGCTTCTTTGACAGCCCTGTATGACCGGCTGTCACCATTACAAAGCATGGTGGTGTACCTAAGACCATGAAGCGAAAGGGAGCGGGGAAAGAAAATCATCGTTGCCTCTACTCCATCTGGCCAGCTTTGAACGAGGTATTTTTCTAGCATGAATGTTTGGCTTTCGATTGGGAATATTTTGGGCTATCGGGTGTCGGACCACATTCACAGCTAAGAGAAAAATTAGAAAGCATTACATAGTCTAGAACATAACCAGAAAAAACTTTTACCACAGAGGCTGCTACAATGGGAGAGGTGTGTCCTCTTGTGTGCCAGCTTCCATGAAAAGAGATGGCAATATTTCCGGGGTTGCCGAAATTGAGGTCCTTGTAGAGGCTCTTTACCGCTGTGGCACACTTAGTCAAATGTTTGGCACAACCTCTCGCTACTGCTGGCTGAAGCTTCATTTTCAAGTACTCTTGGTACGTTTTCATATGAAGGCCTCGATGTGAAACACCGATAGTGGCAAAGATGTTTAGTGCTGTCTGACCATCCCCAGTGCTCTGAACCACACGTGCCGTGCGAACGTTGATTTTGAACCGGTTGCAGTTACAGTAAAAGCTCGTTAATTCGACACCAATTAATTCGGAAATTCAGATAATTGGACGGCTCTATTGGTCCCGGCCAAAGTGCATGTTAATCTATGGGACCAAACCGTTATTTCGTCGGAATTCGGCTCCGCACCGCTTAATTCAGACAAGTGCTGACAGCTGCTGCTACACAGAAGTGTGATAAAGCAGCGCTGGCACCACTGGAGTGAAACCGAAACCTGAGTGGCATCGCCATCATCATCAATTAGTGGGGGCGATCGCAGCGTCACCGAACGTCGGCGTCTTCTTTCTTCTCCACTAGGGTGGCTTATTCTCCACTCGGCGCCTCCGACGCCATTTTCCCTTGTGTTGTCATGTCGGAACCATCTCTTCTTGCGGAGTTATCTTTTTCTTCCATTGTGACCGTGTTTGCATGCCACCACCATCGTGCGCTAGAGTGATGGCAACGCCGAAAAAGCAGCAGAGTCCACCGACCGAGTCCACCGACGATGACTGCCCGACTTTCGATGCTGTCCTTCCCACAGATGTGACCTTTCAGGACTACATTGCGATTGATCATGGTGTCGCCACGAGTGGTCTCCTGACCGATCAACAGATTATTAATAATGTCACGGGCGCACATGAAGACCACGATTCAGACGAAGAATCATGCGAGGAGATACAGCCGCGACCTCATCGCACCTCACAGGAGGTCTCGGAGGCGCTTTTAATATTAGAGGACGCTTGCCTCAACACTCCAGACAGCTTGCGTGCTGCTGGCCATTTGGAATTAAGAAAAATTGTGATTTCAGCCGGAATCTGCGCGAAAACGCAGACAACAATTACAAAATACTTCAACAACTAAAGGTATGCTTCTGCAGCTTGATTTTAAATGTTTTCCCGGCTCATTCGTTCATTTGGCATTCGGTTAATTCGGACAGTTTTTCCGGTCCCGTGAAATCCGAATTAACGAGCTTTTACTGTATTGCCACCAACCCGTCGCGAGCTCCATTTCGAACCAGCTTCTCCGCAGCTTCAGAAATTACTGTAGCACGGAACTTCTTTACTGCCGCAGGCAGTTGACAGCGCCATGACAAATGACAAAATGGCGCATGTCCGTGCACGTCACGATGAAAAAGCAGACACCGGAAACGCCACTTGGCCAATCGGATGCCTAGGTTTTGTCACATGCCCCAAGCAGCCAATAGAATCGCGCGCTAGTGCTTCTCGACGCGTTTTTGCTGAAAAACCAATGAGCAAGGCGAGCCAGCGGTGGCGAGAAATTGAAGATGAAAGGCCCTTCCAAACGAGACTAAGATGAACACGATAGCTTGTGTGTAACCGCAACAGTTTGCCACGGAAAAAGCGCGATTTTAGCGTCAATTTGCACTCACATTCATCTCACAGGGATGTTATAAATTGATTTTGCGCCAGAAATAATGACGCAAGAAGCTAGAAACTTCTCAGATAGGTGCAAAACTAGGCAGATTCCGAAATTGTCAGCTTTAAAAAGTCGAATCTTTTTTTGCGATTTTTGGCCTTCTAAGACACATTTCCCCCCTTGAACAACCAAAATGAAAGGCAGTGCATCGCTACATGTCATCAGCAACAGGCAACCTATGGATTCGCCTTTCCTTATTTTTTTGAGTGTCGAACACGCTTGCGTGATGGTTGAGTTGGATTGCTCACATCTCTAGTGTGCTTTCAATTATTTATCTGAACGTGATCAGTGCCATCTGCAGTCTTACTGTTTGCTGTTTTTTGAAAAAATTGCCGGTTTTTATTTCGATTTTATCACCCTGCACGCACGCGTGACCACCGCAGAGACGGCTTCCCCCCTGTTTCCTGCGGCTCCAACCGCCCGAACTCTTGCAGCGAAGAGCGCGAAGTACGGAGCAAAGGATTTGGCTGCGAAGGTGAAAATATTGAAGGTGTTGCAAACGGGAGCATCTCAAAAAGAAGTGATGAAAAGTTCAAAGTGAAGAAAACCAGGCTGAGCACTTACGTGAAGAACGAAAAGCAGATTATGCAAGCATATGACGAGGACATATTTAGCGACCAAAGAGGCTTCGAACGGCAGCGCATCCCAAGCTAGAAGCGCTGTTGCACTGGATTGCCGTTTCGCATGATGCACAGTTGCCCTTGAGCGGCCCCCTTATCTGCGCACAAGCAGAGAAGTTCGCGGTGACCATGAACATTGACTCTTTCAATGCGCGGAAGGCTGGTTCAACTGCTTCAAGAAGCGACACGAGCTGGCGTTCCGCAATGTGCGTGGTCAAAGAGGTGCGGTTGCAGAAGTGTTGTGCAGGACTGGCTGTCTGGACTATCCGCGCCCCTTTTTACGTACGAGCCGCGCAACATTTTCAATGCTAATGAGACAGCACTGTTCTACAAGGCTCTGCCTGACAAGACAATCACGTTTAAGGGGGACCAGTGCATTGGTGGAAAACGAAGTAAAGAACGCCTGACACTTCTGGCTGCTAACATGACCGGCACAGAGCAGCTGCTGCTGATCGGCAAGGCTGCGAAGCCAAGATGTTCTAAGAATATTAAGCAGCTGCCTGTCAACTACCGGTTTAACAGAAAGGCTTGGATGACTGCCGAACTCTTTCAAGCCTGGCTGCTTCAGCTCGACCGCAGCTTTGCGGCCAAAGCTCGGAAGATGTTGTTTGTGCTAGACAACTGTGGTGTGGACACGAAGGTGTCCACACCACAGTAGAGAACATTAGAACATTAAACAGCTATTCCTGCCTCCGAACACAACGGCTTCCCTGCAACCGATGGACAAGGGAATCATACAGTTCGTGAAAAGCCGCTATCGACGGCAGGTACTCGAGCGGATGTTGCTCTGCATGGAGTCAGGCAAGCAGTACGAAGTAAGCCTGCTAAGCGCAATCCACATGCTGACATGCGTAGAAACACACTGCCTGCAGTAGTCGCAAACTGCTTTAGTCACTGATCCAGGGGTACTGGCCGATGAGGAAACCGGCAAGAGCGAGACGGTCACTATGCGAGCATCATGCCAGCTGATGTGCACCTGGGCGATTACTTTGCGACTGACAGTGATGTTGCCATGGCCGGCACAGTGGCCGACAGCGATATTGTCGCCAGTCTTGGACGGTGAAGGGGAATCTGCAGACGAGGATGTAATTGATGCTGACGAGCGTCCATGCCACGCTATGATGGAGGCTGTGCATGCGTTGGCCGTTTTGGAGGAAGTATGCATGCTTTCCTTGGACAGTGTGCGGGGACTAAGCCACCTGCAGAAACTTCGCAAAATTGTGAATTCGTTGCACATTGCATCTGTGAAGCAAACCACGATCACAGACTTTTTTAAGGAATAAAAGTCTGATGATGTAGGAGACATTTTTCAAGTGTTTTGTTCGAAGTCCGAATTAACGGGGTTTTACTGTGCTTCACACAACGGTCGTTGTTTTTAAGAGAGACTATTTGATAGACTAATTTAGTTTGTTATATCCATTTACCAGTCAATTTTACTTCGTTACAACAAGGTTTGAAATGCATGGTTCTCAATGAAAGCTTTCAAGGGGAATTTCATTAATCTCGTTATATCTATTAGTTCATTATATCCCGCTATACCGATGTTTGAGTGTATCTGTGTCAACCATTCGAAGAGCATTAACGCAGGAATGCGAGTCACTCACCGCAGGCACATTTTTGGGAGGGCCTTCCTCAAACACCTGGTTCAAAATGGGCACCAGGAAAGCCGCTGTTTTTCCAGACCCTGCAAATCAAATGATAACAGCAGTCACGAACCCAGTTCGGCGCAAAAAAAAATCGCGACTTTAGCATCAATTTGCGCTCACATTCATGTCACAGGGATGTTATAAATTGATTTTGCACCAGAAATAATGACGCGATATGCTAGAAACTTCTCGAATAGGTGCAAAAGAAGGTACAGATTCCGAAAATGTCAGCTTCAAACAGTCGATTTTTCAGCGATTTTTGGCCTTCTAAGACCCATGTCCCCCTTTAAGGGGGGGGATGCTACACCTTCCAAAAACTCTTATTTCTGCGAGTACCTCAGTCAAATTTAGAGAGCCTATGTAGATTTTACTGCTGATTTCAAAAATCTAATTCTTTTTTTGCTGTGACAATTAGTTTTAAAGATATAATGAACTGCAACTTTTTCAATTAAGGCCTAATTAGCTAATTAACTGTAACTTGGATATTGATGTGCAACCTATAGAACCAATTCGGTATGTTCACAGTGTGCAATAAAGTATGAATCATTGTTCTGGGCTATTTCGAAGCAAAGTTGTGGGATGTTGAATATGACATGAAAAATTTCCCCACCTACACTTGAAACAAAAGATCCATTTAGAGAATTTTCTCCAAAAATTATTACAATAAAACTTACTTTACGACACATCCCCTGCATTTATCTTCGAAACAAAAAAGAAATCGTAATGATAACCCAGATAGAACAAGAGATAATGCTCCGGCATAATGGGAAGCACATGAAAATTGTCGTTTTGAGAAATCGAGAAAAAACGTGGGCACACATTTTTATTGCAGAAGATGCAACAAGACAACCTCAAAACGCACCAGAAGCATAGTCTGAATGCATTCTGTGCTCATGCCTCCTCTTCACTAGCTTCCGGAGTTCCAATGAGGCTGTTCTTTTCTTGTTGGAGACAATGCTGCGACGGTGGTCTTTTTCTCTCGCTCTCCTGGCACCATTACTTGTCGCATTCATGTCCATTTCACCTAAAATTGCCGTTGCAGAATTCAAATTGCCCGTGTTGAAGCGCAGCACTGCTTCTGCAACAGCTGCTTCAACAGCGAACAGGGACGCATGGTGCTCCTTGGGGGCCAAACTCCAGATTACCGAATGTAGGCTCTCGTTGGAGTTCTGCGTTTTGCCGCGTTCACACCTCTGAAGCAGGGCTCTTTCCGAAAGCCGGGTATAAACCGGTAGTAATGCCTCTGCCACGTTTTTCGGTAGATTGTAGGCATGCCTGGGGTCGGGCTCACCCTTTGCTTTTGCGGCATTGTGCCGACACCATGAAGTTTCACCAGCTGGGCACAGACTGTGGTCCGAGCATTCATCAGTGGAGGTGACGTGGCGGTATGTGGCCATCACAGCCTTTTGCATCTCGCCCACGTCACCTTCATGCGATTTCAGAGTCCGGCCATAATATGTGCTCAGCCTGGTGATCAGCTCACCTGTGAGCCTGCCTTTCCCACCAAGGCCTCTTTTCCAATCGCACTTTTGTTTCTGCACCAGGTTTCTCAATGCGGTGCCCATCCGTTTCTGTACATGATTAATACAGTCTTCCTTCTGCACGTCAATGTAACCATACACCTTGGCGTCTTGTATGGCGCAAAATGTCCTAGAGTCTCCATCAGACAGCATAGTTGTGTAGCGCAGGCCATGGCGTTCAAGCGACCTCTGAAATAGAATTAGAGCCGCCTCCACTTCCATTTGCCCCGCTTTGCTGTTCGTATTTTTTTGGCATTTGTGGTTAGCCTTCCATTCTTGATAGCCCTCACTACTAGGCTTTGGGCCCACCTCGCAGCCTAGGCAAAAGTTGGAAAGAACGACGTAGTCCAACACGTAGCCACTAAATAATTCGATAACTGTGCCCACGCCGATGTGGGAAGAATGGCCTCGCGTCTTCCACGTGCCGTCGTAGCTAACGGCAATATTGCCCCGGTGGCCGAAGCACAAGTCATAAATTGTTCTAACCTTTTCCGCACATTCGCTCATAGCGGACTCAGCCGCTCGCGTTGCAGCGGGTGCCAGCGTGTTCTTCAAATGCCGCTGAAACGTCTTGTGGTGCATACCGCGGTGTGAGATGCCCATTGTTGCGAAAATATTGTTCATTTTCGTTTGGCCGTTGCCGGTAGCCACCATCGCCCTCGAAGCGAGAAGATTTACTTCAAACGGATTGCACGTTTTCGTGCCGTTCGCGCGGGGCGAAGTCCATTCATTCGCGATCTCGCCGCACCTTTCACACTGCACTAGCACTTTCACGGCAAGTCCGTAGTCCCGATCCCCTCTGACGATCGTAGCCGGTCCGTGGCAGGCTTTGCAACACAAGGCACCCATTATCGCGTTTACGATATCTAGATGCATAAGCAGATAAGGAGCAGCGTGGTCCGAGTCCTGTGCGGTTGCCTCGCTACAACTCGCGGTGAAAAAGTCAATTTTCCGTGCAGTTGCTGGCGCCGATGAAAGCCGATCGAGCGTCGCTTTCTCCCGGACATGATTTTCTTCAACTTCGGCGTTTGTCACCACCTTGGCGTCGATTCGTAGTCGTCCGGAGTTCGCTTCATCGTCATCGTCGTCGGAGGCAACGCGCTCGGTCGCACCATCGCTGAACGGCCGCGGAGCGTCGACACATCGTTCGTCGGAGTCAACCAAGGGCTCTGATGACTTCGTAGACTTTCTCCCACGACCTTTGCGTTTCCTGCGACCTAATGCGTGCACGGTCCGATACTTTTTTGCGTTTCCAGGCATGGCGATACGATCAGAAGCTTCAGAGTGCTCTGCCGATTTCGAGGCGTCACAGCGGTAACCCTTTCAAAATGGCGTCGGGTCGCGTATGCAGGCGCAAGCCGCGAGCTTCCAGCCAACCGGAAAGCGCCATTTCAGTCACGTGCGTCGTTTAGCCAATGGCAGTGAGCGCGGCTCTTCGTCTTTGAGGCCCCGTTTTTCGAGCCGGGGAAACGCTCAATGTTGCTTACTGAATAAAAAAAAACCGCTGAAAACGCGTTCTTTCAAACAAGACCAAAATGGCGCCGATCGAGCGCGTAGTTCCCGCGTATCGTAGAGCCGAAACCTGCGCTATTCGCCTTCAATTTAAAGGGCAGGACGCCCGTTTTCGGTTTTTTAAAGTTGAATAACGATAAAAGTTGATGGTATTTGGCTATGAAATTTTGTAAATAGGTGCGCAATGATGTCGGGAACGCGAAAAGAAGGTCCGCGAAAACTCGATTTTTTGGCTGATTTTCGGTCCCGAAGTGCCGCGTCCCCCCATTAAGAGAGTCCAATGTGCTTGACTGCAGCATTGTATTGTGTTGTGTGGTTCGTTTTGCTGTTGTGAATCATTGTGGGGTGGTTTGGGAGTTGGTTGCAAGTTCGCAGTTGAAGGCTACAAGCCAGGCCATCGTCCTCGTCACCAGCCATTGTCTATGTGCCCAGCAGTTCGGAGCACTGGCCAGCCGAGATTTTCCGGGTGACGAAGGAGCTGTTACGTTTGGCCCGGCAATTCGTCTGGGCAGGCGCCATTGTGCGTAAGCGAGTCTACTAGGGAGGCTTTCAACCCCATCGGCGCTCAGTCTGCAAGACGCTGTCCTGTAGAGGTTCAAGGAAGCAGTGTGGTCTCAACGAAGGCTTCGCGAAACAAGCCTTTTGTTGAACGGGCTCGAACAGCGGGAGAACGGCGCCATTTTGGCAGGTCTCATTAAGTAAACCTCTTGACTTGCCTTTTGTCATCTACGCGAAGCCATCTCAACGCACCGACAGCCCGGAAGCGTGGGAACGCGTCGAAGAAGCCATTCACCGGGATCGTGCGTTTGGACTGCCTGAAGCTGAAAACAGCATGGACCGCTGCTGACGTTAGTGTTAGCGGCCATCTCCCTGGAGAAGCTCAACACTCACTCTCCGGACTCTACCTTCTCGCCCTGCGGTGCCTTCAAGGCGTGGGCTGGGTGCGTCTTTGTGTGGTGCGTTCCCGTTACCTTTGGACCGTTTAGCCCAGCCGAGTGGTGCAATATCTGCCCCCTTTCTGGTGGGTGGACCACAAAGACTTCGTCCCCTGCTTTGTGGCAAGAGTGATCACTAGCTCCTTCGGACGGCGGGCTATAAAAGCTGAAGCATTTCTTTGTAAATAGTGCTGAATTTTGAGTAGAATCTTGAGCTGAATCTTGTACGAAATCATGAGCTGAACCTTTGTTGTACATAATGCAGGATCTTCTCGATCCCTGTACAGTTCCTATCTTTCTTCAATAATGTAAATAAACCTTCGTTCAGTCTCTTTTAAGGGGGGACATGGGTCTTTAAAATTTTTTTTCTGTTTTTGGCTCAATGTTGACCAAACCTCACCATCTTGGAGAGTTTTTCATGCTGATTTCAAATATGTAATTGTTTCTGAAATAGCTTCAGTGGATAAAAAGATATTAACATCTGTAATTTAATCAACTATGCACTTCATTGGGGGCTTTTTGGCAACTTACCGTATTTACTCGATTCTACCGCGCCCTCGATTGCAACGCGCACCCGATTTCCACCGCGGAAAAAAAAAAAAAACGTAAGACATCGATTGCAACGCGCACCCATTTTTTCTCGCTGGCCCGCATGATCACACCACTCGAAAAACGACTCCTTTCGGGAGCGTCTTCCATTTAAATATGAGGTACGGGCGAAGCTTGTGCCCATCTGACGTGTAACAGAGCATTGCCGTCACTGTAGTTTTACCGTGGACCGATGTCAGCACGCGAACTTGCTTCGCCCCCTTCTTCTCGACGGTTGTGGTGCCAGGCATGTCGAAGTAAAGAGGCGTCTGATCGGCATTCCCGATTTGCCCAAGCAGGTAGTCGTCGTTGCACCGCAAGTTTAGGACGAACCTCTGAAAACTGTGAAGCTTTTCATCGTACACCTCCGCAAAACTTTTCGCATATGCATGTTCCCCTTCGGAGGGAAAAGCCTTTCCTCTTCATAAAGTTAGTTAGCCAGCACCTGCTCGCTTTAAACTGGCTCCGCATTAGACCTTTTTCTAAGACTAATTGCATAGCCCGCACTTGGAGCAGTTCTGCCGTCACGGGCCGCTGTGCTGCTCGCTGCTAAAGCACATACTCGCCGAGCAGCTCTTTAATTTGCGGAAACCGACCCTGCTGTGGTCCAGTAAAGCCTTTGCGTAAAGCTTTGCTGTCGAAAATCTTCTGCTTTTGTTTCTGCCAGTCCCGCACGCACATTTCGGGAACTCCGAACGACCGCGATGCGGCCCGATTTCCGTCCGTTTCTGCACACGCGATGACTTTTCTTTTAAAAGCGGCATCGTGGTGCACTCGAGTTTTTGGAGTCGGCCATTCCACGCCGTCGATGCTAATGCACTACTAGATGACGAACTCCTCAGCACACGTACGAAGTGCCGCACATGAGAAACACATAGGCAGAAATGGACGACGCGCCATGCCGACGCACGTAGGGGGCGGCCATTTTAGATTTGCCGATGGCAATAGATTGACCGCAATTTTTTTGTTCGTACTCGATTCTAACGCGCATGCGATTTATGAACTCGCTTAACCGGAAAAAAGGTGCGCGTTAGATTCGAGTAATTACGGTAATCAAGCCAGATCCAAAAAATAAATGCATAGCTCCAATGCTGAGGGCTTTCTGTATGGGGTGATGCTATTTTTATTAATTTTTAGGCATTATATAGATAAGAAAACAGACCAGCACTTACAATGGATATTCTGTTCAATTTTCGCTCATTACTATCCATAATTGTAATTAACAGTATGCTTCTAGAGTAATCAAAATAGCATCACCCCATAGGTAATGTTATTACAAATAAAATGATACCAAGTTTGTCATTCTCAATCAACAGTAACATATAAGAAAAACCCCTAAGGTTTAGTGTGGTGCACAAAAACATCGAACTGAGAAAAACACATTTAAAGTTTCTAATAACTGTAACTTTTGCTTAAGTGAAGCTAGAGCAATAAAAATGGCACCGTTGTATAGCTATACATTATGTGAGTATGGCTGTACCAAATGTGTCAATGCACCTTCCCAAAATATTTGCCACAGCTCATTTAAAAACTGTGTACTGGCCGTTGAATCAGTATAAGGAACCCAGTCTACAACTTTGTGGCTGTTCTAGTGCACTGAAAACCAAAGGAAGACACATGTTATATATAAAAACATCGCCCTTTTATACATAAAACACTATTTCAAGTAAAACACACATTTTTGTCCCAGACATCCTTACAATTCTACAGCATGCCAGGGCTGTATGCAGTGTCTCTTGCAGGCTTATGTCGCTTTGCAAGTGTTGCCTTTGTTGAACTGCTCTGCAGGTGCTCCCTCCGCGATTTGTGAAGCCGAGTAAAGTGAAGATTTGTGAAGCAGAGTAAAACGTCGTGTCGACACGACCTTGAATGGTTCCAGTAGTGCCGGATGACGATCCGCTGACGTGATGATCCGACGAAGTGCTGCAGCTGGGCCGAATAGAGTGCTCCGCCTCGGCAGGCATTCGCGCCAGCGAATCGTCGTCTGAATGTGCTGCCTCGGCAATAACAGGCACTTGCGCCAGCGAGTCGTCGTCTGAATGTGCTGCCTCCGCAATAACAGGCATTTTCGACAGCCCGTTGTCGTCAGAATGCGCTGCCTCGGCCATCTCCGGCGTTCTCGGCGGCGCGCAGGCCGCTCCCTTCTGCCGCGCATTCCACGCTCGCTTTCGTTTCCTGCCGAAAGCTTGACGAGTGTTCTTCAGGCGAGTTTCCCAAGCCATGCCGGCGAAATGCAGAAAGACGTATACGTCGGCGACGTCGGTACACGAGCGGGTAGCAGACGAGATAACACGCACGAGAGCAGGCGCCGACGGAGCAAAACCAAACAACAACAAAAAAAAGAGCGAGCAACCGTGGCCGCGCCGCCAATGGTAAGCGCGAGACGAGGGGCTCGCCGGCACGCGCGCGCTCTAGCCAATTAGCGGTCCGGCAAACGGCTTCGCAAAACGGGGGAGGGCAGTCGTTGTGTTGGAGCTACGCCATTTTGAGAGCCCGCAAAACGCGCACAAAGGAACCGGCTTCAAAATAAGCCCAAGATGGCGCCGATCCGCCGGCTGCTTTGCTGGCGGCGTGCGCGGGAAGTTCGAACAAATTTTCTGTTTTGCAGGTTGTTTTGCGACTCCCGTGATGGTTTGAAAATAGATTTTAACCTATTTTTTTATCGAATTTAGCGTTAATAATTTGAGGAGAGGTGCTTATAGATTCAAAGATTCGAAAAATGCGTTTTTCTCAAAATCGATTTTTTTCGCAGTTGAAGGCTACAAGCCAGGCCATCGTCCTCGTCACCAGCCATTCTCTATGTGCCCAGCGGTTCGGAGCGCTGGCCAGCCGAGATTTTCCGGGTGACGAAGGAGCTGTTACGTTTGGCCCGGCAATTCGTCTGGGCAGGCGCCATTGTGCATAAGCGAGTCTACTAGGGAGGCTTTCAACCCCATCGGCGCCCAGTCTGCAAGACGCTGTCCTGTAGAGGTTCAAGGAAGCAGTGTGGTCTCAACGAAGGCTTCGCGAAACAAGCCTTTTGTTGAACGGGTTCGAACAGCGGGGGAACGGCGCCATTTTGGCAGGTCTCATTAAGTCAACCTCTTGACTTGCCTTTTGTCATCTACGCGAGGCCATCTCAACGCACCGACAGCCCAGAAGCGTGGGAACGCGTCGAAGAAGCCGTTCACCGGGATCGAGCGTTTGGACGGCCTGAAGCTGAAAACAGCATGGACCGCTGCTGACGTTAGTGTTAGCGGCCATCTCCCTGGAGAAGCTCAACATTCACTCTCCGGACTCTACCTCCTCGCCCTGCGGTGCCTTGAAGGCGTGGACCGGGTGCGTCTTTGTGTGGTGCATTCCTGTTACCTTTGGACCATTTTGCTCGGCCGAGTGGTGCAATATCTGCCCCCTTTCTGGTGGGTGGACCACAAAGACTTCGTCCCCTGCTTTGTGGCAAGAGTGATCACTAGCTCCTTCGGACGGCGGGCTATAAAAGCCGAAGCATTTCTTTGTAAATAGTGCTGAATTTTGAGTAGAATCTTGAGCTGAATCTTGTACGAAATGATGAGCTGAACCTCTGTTGTACATAATGCGGGATCTTCTCGATCCCTGTACAGTTCCTATCTTTCTTCAATAATGTAAATAAACCTTCGTTCAGTCTCTTTTAACGCATCTCCTCACTGGCGAAAATCAGCTATGCGGACGACGGCGGGAAGCCAGCTACCTTAAAAAGAGAGCCCGCCGTTCCTGCCATCAACTTCCTACCTTTGACAATGCCGTATAAAGACACAAAAATGGTAACAGGCTGAAAGATAAAAACAAGACTGGTTCATGTATAATGGTCCAACTTGTTTATCACGTGCAATAAAGGTTTAAAACCAATAAGGAAAACTTGGGGAAACTATGAGGTTGGTTTGTGAATAAGACCTTAATGGTATATGGTGTTTCAGAATGTGAGGGCCAGTTATGGCCAAAACTGGAAAGCTTTATCTAGCGATACTTACCCACACAAAGGCATCAACACAGTGCATTATCAGCATGTATACCATTTAATTTACCTGGAAGCACCCATGCCAGTAAAACAAATTATTCTCCAAATGCACATTTCTTTGATTGCAGCTGGTTTGTTCTGGTACTCTTGGCCGTGACAGGTCCTTATGAGCCCAAGCACCAGATAAGAGGCGTCCTATCACTCAAGATACGAAAGAGTGGGTGTGTAACGGTACGTACCTGTCTGGGCGCAGGCCATCAAGTCGCGCTTGGAGAGAATGATGGGAATGGCATGCTTCTGCACGGGCGTGGGCGAGGTGTAGTGTGCCAACTCAATGTTCATGCGAATGATCTCCGTCAGGGAGCAGTCGTCGAACGAGTTGATGTGCTTTGGTGCATCATCACCGGTGGCCTCCACAGGAATGTCCTCATACTTCTCAAAGTTTATGCCTGTGTGTCCTTGAGAGAACAGCTCTCTGCACAACAGCGTGAGGGCAGAATAGGTTGACAACGGCACACACATACACACAAGCTGTGACTAAACCACACAATAAGCCAAGGACCACAACTGACGCACCTTGGCAAATAAGGTCAAGTTAGAACACATACAGTAATGTGCCGTTAAAGGGGCCCTGAAACACTTTCTTGAGTAACCATGGAATTAATTTGCTGGAAAAGTGTATTACCTCACAAATCGAATGCCTCAAAAATTTTAAGAATCTGTTTAGTACGAACAGTTACAGAGATTTGTCACACGCTGCAATCACGCTCTTTTTTTTCTCATCCTGACGAAAGCGCTGGAAGCTGAGCAGAAAGAAATGGGCGGGGCAAACAAAAACAATCCTCACGCCTCGTGATCTTGAGTATTTCATCTTTCTTTTTTCTTCGAATATGCAACTTCTTCAGTGGGATCGCGCGCCCACGCATGAACAAGTGACGGCTTCTTGCGGCGACCTCCGTGACAATTGAGCGCGCCATGTTCAAATCAGCCAATGGCTGATAAATAGGCCTACCGGGCTTAATTCCGTGATTTGTCGAGAGAAGAGAAAGGTATTTTTAGCTGACTACCGTATAATGCGGAATATAGGTCGAGGCGGAATATAGGTCGACCCCCTTACCTTGACCAGCAAAAAAAAAAAAGAAAAACGCGGAATCGTTCACTGCTTCACTTTAGTCAGTCCTCACAGTCCTCCGAGCTGTCGGAGCTCTCCGACGACGACGACTGCTTGTCACTAGCCGCCTCCCACAGCATGTCGTCCTCGGTGCCGTCGAGAGCGTTGCTGATGCAGCACTTCTTGAATGCGCGCACCACCATCTCTTCAGGCAGAGACCTCCATGCCTCGGAGACCCAACCACAAACTGTCGCGAGAGGTGGCCTGCGCAGCCGGCCTGTCGGGGTCCGCGGGTTGTCGCCAGCCATCCATTCGGTGTACAGCGCACGCACACGGTCTTTAAAAGGTTTATTGAGGACGACGTCCAACGGTTGAAGTGTTGATGTCATTCCTCCCGGAATGACGACAAGATCCGTCCTTCCGTCGCGAAGGCTCTCCTTCACCGATGCTGTCAAATGCCCGCGAAATGCATCCAACACGAGCATGTTCCGGCGCTGCAGGAGGGCTCCGGGCCGCCGGTTCCACACTGTGCGGATCCATTCGCGCATTAGGGCCTCGTCCATATACCCCTTCTCGTTGACGCGGACGACGACATCCCGCGGGAAGGCCTCCTTCGGCATCGTCTTCCGCTTGAAGATTATGAAGGGGGGCAACTTTCTGCCGTCGGCCGTGCAGCAAAGCATAACGGTGAAGCGCGAATGCTCGCTACCGGTCGACAAAAGCCTCACCTCTTTTGCCCCGCGTTCACAAACAGTCGTGGACGACGGCATGTCAAACCACACCGGCGTTTCGTCGGCGTTGCCGATCTGGCCTAGCATGTAGCCATGCTGCCGCCGGAGGTTGTTCACATAGAGTTGAAACTCTATCAATTTGTCCTCGTACATCTCCGGCAGCTTCTGGCATATCGACGTGCGCCGTCGAAGCGCAAATCCTTTGCGTCGCATAAAGCGACGGACCCAATAAATGGATCCCTTGAAGTCTTTCTTTGACAGGCCGGCTTCACGGGCGAGCTCGACGGCTTTTGAGCGAATGAGCTCCGCATTCACGGGAAGGGATTTGGCACGGTACTCGCGGACGAAATCCGCCACTTTGTCCTCGAGTTCCGGGTGCACAGCTCGGCGACCGCGAAACGACGTCTTCCTCGCGTTACACACTGACAGTTTGGATTTTTGGTTGCGCCAGTATCTGACGCTTTTCTCGGACACTCCAAACTGCCGCTGTGCCGCCATGTTGCCATTCACTTCCGCGAATTCTATAACTTTTCTTTTAAACGCGGCGGTGAACTGGCGCCGCGTCCCGGTATTCATAGCTGGTCGCAGAGTAAAAGTCGCCACTCTCTACGAACACGAAATGAACAAGAAAAGAAAAATGGCGTCGGCAGAGGCGTCGGCCCATGGAGGCGATGTCGATGCTGATGCCCAAAAAACATGCGACACTCCCTGTTGCCAGACGATCACTTTGTTTATGCCAAGGGCCGGTATATAGGTCGAGGGGTGACTTTTTAGCGAAATTTTTTGGAAAAAATCTCGACCTATATTCCGCACTATACGGTAATAATTTATTGTGGATTCCAGGCCACATGCGTTTTTTGAAACAAACCAGTATCTTCATTAAGGGAGAGGCTACACTTGACTTTTTTTAATTATGGATACAGCTGAATGAAACTTTCAGTTTGTGTATTTAAATGTGCAGATTCTAAAAAATGTAGTTACTTTTGTGATAGGTGAAGTTTTTTGCAACCACAATCAGTATAAACAGGGTCATTTGTTTGTAGCCTAATTAGCATCTTAGCAGGAAGCACCAAAACAGCGGCGACAGTGTACAAACAACGTAGGATGTTTGACGAGTGCAATATGCTATATATCGATTTGCTGGGCCCACTTCAACACAGAGAAATCAGTGTTCAAAATAAATATGTAAATAAAATAATGCTGCCTTCAGATGTGATACATGTGCCCCAATTAAAAACTTTTTGACGTATATATATATATATTGCCTTCAAAATAGGTATATTGCTTACTGAATGCATTTATATTTAAAAAAAAAAAATACTGCTGATAGCTCGAATAGAACAGAAGCTATGTTGCCTTCAAGCCCTCAGGAATGTGCTGCTAGATATGTTGATGTCAAGCTGCTTTAGAATTGCAGCATCCATGCCGCGCACGCACGAGGAATGGTCTTCGGTCACGACGTCATTATCCAACAACGTTGGTGCTTGCTCTTGCGGCACAGTGGCAGCACCATTGGGCTTTCTGCTTCTGCCTTTCTTCCGTGAATGACCAAAAAGACGCTGCGAACACAACTTTTTTGCACCGCCAGGCATAGCGAATTGCACAAGCACGTTATAGATGCGACACCTTCGCAAGGGCGATACCTTTTCAAAATGGCGGCAGACAATGACAGCAAAATTTCTCGACCAAGTGGGAAGCGCCATTTTGGCCATGTGCATCAAGCAACCAATGAAATCACGCGCTGCGCGTGACTTTGTCTTTGCTTTTTTGTTGAAGCGAAGGGCACATAGTTGTCTAATTGAAAAGAAAAAGAAACTGGAAATGCAACCTTTCAAACAAAACCGAAATGGGGCAGCTGATGTGCGTATAGTTCAGACAGTTTGAAGGCCGGCTTTTGCGTACCTGCTCTTTCTATCACTTACAACATGAGAAATATGTGAAATATCGAAGCCGAAATTTGTGATAGGTGCGGAAGGGCACCAGGAATGCAAAAATGAGAGAAAAAATGCAATTCTTCGACAGATTTTCGACTTGCAAGTGCCATACCCCCCCCCCGTATAGCCGCCATAAATCTGAAATTTTTGCACTTGTCCTTTGCGTAATTCATGCAATAAAGGGTTAATGATTCAAGGATGAAAGGGCAAAAAGGTCTTTATATGAGAAGCTATATAAGATGCAGCACTTTCAGATGCAGCATCTATTGCGTGAGGCTATCTATGTTCCCTTCTAGCCCCAAACCATTCATAGCATGAAAAGCCAAAACAACAATTGGCACTTTGCTACGGAAGCAAGCCTTGCATGATTCTCTGTTGCGCACACATTAAATCCCCTGTCCCACAATGAAACTGACATGCATAATTGCTGAAGGATAGTTCATGGTAAGCTCCTCCTCAAATGATGACAGCTAGTTTCGAACTTTTTCTTGAATAAAGTACCACTTCCTTATTTGTCTGCTTCTAATAAAATTATTTTGCGACAAAATATTCTTCCATTGTGTTACAAAAAAGTAAATACAGCTACGGGAGAGTGAAACTACGGCGCGCTGCAATATTATCATTATTACTGGGCTACAGATAATAACTTGCTGTTAGCAGTGGAAAAAAAAAAAAAGAAAAAAAAATCTTTGCAAGTAGCTACAACCTTTTGTATGCAACACGTACAAAAACCATGGAGGCAAAACCATACTTAAGCGTCAACACACGTACCGCTCTATCCGTTCGTCCCTAGGAAGCGGTCTGGTCCAGTCCTCGTCAGTGTCGAGGTTGCGCCGCCCCCCATTGCGGCGGTCCCAGTTGCCGCCACGGTCGTCCCGACCCCAGCCGCCACCATCACGGGAGCCCTCACGGGGCGCTTCGCGAGGCATCTCGTCCGGGCTGCGCCAGTTCGAGCCTCCACCCCTACAAACGAGTCATACATTTATTTAACAGCTATATTGTATTGCATAACATCCCTTCAAACAGAAAAGCACAGCTGAGATCTATACCCAATCTCTATACCATGACAACACATTAGTTACAACGCTGCGACAGCCAAATCCAGACCAACAGCAGCTGCTTCCTCAAGACAGTTGCTAGTTGAGACAATTGAACTCGTGCCACAGCTATAGTGGTTAACAAACATACAAAATCTAGTTATGACAAAATTGTACAAGTAGGAAAACGTGGCAAGAACATCTGCATTTTGTTCCAATCTCATAAGCCATTTACAGATATCACAGCTATCTGCGATGGGATTCAGATAGTCAGCAAACTGTTTGGGTGACAATGCAGGAGACTGAGTACTCACTGGCGCGGTGCGAAAGCATTGTTGCGCACGGGGCCATCATTTCTCTTGTTGCGGCCTCCAAAATTTGAAAAATCGGCACGGCCACCTCCACGGTCACCTGTGCATATAGCCAAAGACAACTATGCATGTTACCTTCCATGCCAGCAATGACTCTCATAGCAGCAAAATGACAGCATCAAACACAGCACGTGACAGCAGCAGTTAGTGGGATGTGAGTGCGAGTGGCACTGGCTAGTACTCTCAATGCGAATGTTGTACACATACAACGGATCATTATTTATTCGACTTTGGGGAGGGCCACACAAATCATTCAGATTACCTACAGAAGTACTACACTGGCTTTCAAAAACTGCAGCATGTCTAATGTGCTTCATGGTACATACCGTACGACAGTGATACATTTTTATTAACAAAGTAACAATAAGGCAAGCAGCAATAAAGATGTATGAGCTCAGCAAGTTCATATTCAATAAAGGCTGTTCGCGTTTTGTGAATGTCAGATTTATTTTTTGTTCAGCCTACATTTGAAGCGATTTATAAACTTCTCCGGCTTTGGACTTGAAGGGGTTGTCTCAAGATCAGAACCAGCCTAGATTCAAGTATATATTGCAATGCCCACTACGCCTTCCTTGGCATCATGACTCGCTGCTCTAACATGGTTGTTACTGAAAAAGCACCTACTCCTCAGTTCCCCATTCAAACTGAAAGTAGGGATGTGTGAACAGCAATACCATGGGTGTGAAATGAATTCGAATACTGTTAAAGCTGGATATAGCGAAACAAAAATTCTCTGGAAAATTCACTATAAATAGGATTTTGTTATATGCAGGTTCAGAATGGAAATTCAAAAAATAAACAGAAGGAGAACTGCAAACAGAGCCAATCCAAAACACACTCGACAGACTTTTTTTTCCCGTTGGCCACCATGCTCCATAGAGATGGGGAATAATGATTCTACCACGCGAGGTGCTGCCATTGGCCCATCTAGAGGTAATAGAGATGGTCCGATGACATCCCTCCATGCTATGATTGATTAATATGTGGGGTTTAACGTCCCAAAACCACCATATGATTACGAGAAACGCCGTAGCACAGGGCTCCGGAAATTTCAACCACCTAGGGTTCTTTAACGTGCACCCACATCTGAGCACACGGGCCTAAAACATTTCCGCCTCCATCAGAAATGCAGCCGCTGCAGCCGGGATTCGATCCCGCATCCTGCGGGTCAGCAGGTGAGTACCTTAGCCACTAGACCACCACGGCGGGGCCATCCGTCCATGCTAGAATAGATATGTCGACACACCCGTGAGTTATAGCTGCCGTCGAATGCTCAAACAGAAAGCAAAGAAAAACGCGAAAAGGGGAGGGTGGTCGCTCAAGTAGCAACGGTGAACTATAATTTTAAGGGTGCGGTCACGATCACTGGCGCACGTGTTAGCTCGGCAATCATCAGTGCACTTTCAATGCAAAGAGACTCAAAAGATCACTTCTTGAAATGGCCGTGTTTGCTAACACCAGTGTTTTGTAGGAGTTTCATTATATCGAATCCAAAAGAGTTGACTACCAGCTTACTTCATATAACATTACAATTTGTTGCTCTCTCATTGCATTGCATTCAACACGCCATCGTGTTGTTGCCAGAGCTGCGAAGGCTACGGTCCCTCAAACTCACGGCACCAACAGAAACGCACGATGAGTTGACCTCCAAATATCCACCGTCGTCACTGTGTTCTCGAAGGGTTTTTACCAGTGCCTAATCTGACGTCCCCTTGGTATAGTGACGACAGGGTCGTTCACATTGGTGGGGGGGAGTTGAACGTCGTTGGGGGCCGCATCATGCGCGGCCAATGAAACCACGCAAGTGCGCATGGCGTCGGAAACAAAGAGTAAACAATACGGATACCGCACAAAACTATTTCGTAAAGCGCCCTCCATATCCAGGGCGGCACTGCGACCGCAAAAGTTTCTTTTTCTCATTAAAAAGAGCACCAATAATGAGGGACAAGAAAGGAAGGAGACAGACAGCGGCACCGAGACAGACAGTGTCACTGTCAGTCCCCTTTTCTTGTCCCTCGTTGCCGCTGCGCATGTGCCCGCGGAAGCAACAGCAGCAAGACCGACTCGTGAGGCGCACCGCTTCGTGCACACCCGTGCACAATAACGACCGCTTGCTCGCGCCTCAGAGTCGCCAGAGTCACAAGCACACTGCCGCCGCCTCAGACTTCGGCGAGATAACCACAAAGGATGCATGCTCATGCCAAAATGACAAAATCCGGGGCAAAATCCCCAGTGTTTGTGACGAAAGTTCATTATACCTAGGTCGAGAGCAAATTGAATCAACCTTTTTTTTTATTACTTCGAAGTGAAATTCCAGAAAAAAGTCTCGGAGGATTCCAGAGCCTTTGAAACCTTTGAAACAGCAACATGAAAGTGTTTCTTTTGGCTAAGTTGAAGGGATAGAGGGGTAGTGTTTCATAGTTGCCTTACGAAGAATGAGGCAAACAGTGGTTTCGACATTTCACATGTGAAAAGCAAAGATGCTACTTCCTCTGCTTTTCATCCTGTTCGAACTTCTGTAGAATAACAGCGTGCACTGACATTGCGCAGTATGATGGTCTCTACCATTTCGCCTCCATTGAAATGCGACTGCCATGGCCGGGATCAAACCAGCGACCTTCTGGTAAAGCAGCTGAGTACCGTAACCTTTACACCACCATGGCGGACTTCTGTAGAAGCCCAACTGATGTGGCGGACAAATATATAGCAAAACGTTTATTTAAAAAAACTTAAAGGTACGGAGAGTGTGTGGGTGGGGTTGGTTCGTATTCCAGAGCCCCACTGGGTTTAGAGGCTTGTTGGCCCTGGTCGAGGAGCACCAGTTGCACCCCCCCCCCTCCTCGCTGGCAAGCAAAGTCTCCCAGTGCTCCTTTACAGAAATTTTGCCAGCTATTTGCCAAGAGTTAATTTAGGTTGCCTTCTTCTGACAATCCCCCGTTATGTGGGCAAGAGTGGGCCTGCCACAGCACTACGGACAACTATCGCTGTACATCGCAGGGTGAATGGCATGCTTTTGTTTGTTTGTTTACGGCACCAGTCATAAGAGTTCCGCCTTGTTAGAGCTGTGTGTGGTACAGTCGAAACCCGCGATAACGAAATCCCAAGGGAACAAAATATTTTCGGAGCACTGGCGAACGCCCATGGAGTCAATGCATTTCATAACTCGCGACTACAAAAAATATTCATACCGCAGTCCCTCATTAACGAAATTTTTGAAATGAGCGTGCAAATAGTCTACTCTCACATTTACATTCGAAAACTGCTGAAATGCATTTATGCTACACTTAAATTGTGCAAAACTATCGCTAAGCGCACTTGAGAAGCAGCTGCCATCAATGCTAAAAAAAAAAAACGTAACGCTAGCGACGATTATGATGGCTCGCCGAAACACCTGCTCGTTATCACGGACTATGTACATAGCCAAAGCCTCAATCCTCATGGAGTGTCGTTCACTGGCTTGGCTCTGTGCTTGGCTTTGCCGGCTTTGCGCACACATGGTCGCGTGTGTGGAGCCCATTTGTGGAGAGTTTGCGTGGTCTCTCATAATCATCGTCATTGTCACCCTATTTCATGGCCCCGCCGTGGTGGTCTAGTGGCTAAGGTACACTGCTGCTGACCCGCGGGTCGCGGGTTCGAATCCCGGCTGCATTTCCGATGGAGGCGGAAATGTAGGCCCGTGTGCTCAGATTTGCGTGCACGTTAAAGAACCCCAGGTGGTCGAAATTTCCGGAGCCCTCTACTACGGCGTCTCTCATAATCATATGGTGGTTTTGGGATGTTAAACCCCACATATCAATCATCATAAGGCTGCAATCATCAGCGAGGTAGGAAAAGGCCGGAAAAAAAAAAAAAAGAACATAGCCGAAAAATTCCGCGTTGCTTGCAGATCGTTGTTCATAATTCTCAAAAACAAGGCTTCCATTCTTGGTGCACTTGAAAGCGGCAGGAGTGCAAGAAACAAAACCGTGACGGCTGCCCCGTTCCCGGACGTGGACACGGCGGTGTTCGCGTGGTTTTGTGAACAACGTGCCAACAAAGTGCCTTTATCTGGCAGGATCCTGCAACAGAAGGCGCTGGACTTCGCTTGTATGCTCAGCCACGACAACTTTAAGGCAAGCCCAGGCTGGCTTAGCCATTTCAAAGCTCGCCCAAAGTCATCTCCAGAAAGGCAGCAGCAGTCGACTCGGTGACGTCGTCGTGGATGCTGAGCAATAAAGAACTGCTCGGCCAGTACAAGCTGTCGGACATATAATGCCGATGAAACGGCATTGTTTTATGAAATGCTGCCATCCAAGAACTTGGACATTAAAAGCCAGAAGTGCCACGGTGGCAAGCACAGCAAGTGGCGCGTGACGATTTTATTGTGCGCCAACATGAATGGCATAGATAAACGGCCACTACTCGTTATTGGCAGGAGCAAGAAGCCTCGCTGTTTTAAGGGGAATTTCAGGCTGCCATAAGCTACACCGCGAAAGTGAAGTCGGGGATGACGCGGGCCAGTTTTAGCAGGTGGCTCCAGTCCTTCGATGCCGATATGCGGAAGGCAAACAGGTCGGTCTGCCTTCTTCAAGACAACTGTAGCGCCCATCACGTCGACGTGCAGCTCGGAAACGTGCACCTGGTGTTTTTTCCACCAAACCACTTTGGTGCTGCAGCATCTCGATCCGGGAGTTATTCGCAGCGTGATGTGCGCTTACAGAAAGGGGTGATTCAGTGTTTGCTTCTGAATATACACATGAAGCACCCCGCTGACGTGGACTTGTTCATGGCGCTAGAGATGACCGCCGCCGCATGGATTGCGAGGAGTCCATGCCGCGACAATGAATTGCTTCACACACGCCGGCCTCGTCACTCCGCAGGCATCATGCACTGATCCAGCGGAGCCGAAAGAAGGTTGCCTGTAGGCGCACTTGATGGCAGTACTGGTAACAGCGCAGTATGTCCGTCACTGACCAGTGCATGGGGCGAACTTTGTTCCGTGGCAAACGTGATTCCCGATGGTATCAGCGTACATGAGTTCGTTTGCGCGGACGAAGAAATCGTCCTGCACGAGAAGCGACTGATGAAGCCATCGTCAGTAACGTGCGCGAGGCGGCCAATCCCAATGAGCAATGACCGGAGCAGCCAGAGAAAACAAGTCCGCAGGACATGCTGGATGCCTTTGACACAACTGGCACCTTTTTCGGCGAGCACGACGACGTGGTGATGGATTACTTCTTACAGTGTGAGTCGAGAGGAATGGAATTGCTGCATAGTAAGGCCGGCCAAAATAAACTCACCGACTTTTGTAAATAAATTTTTTTTTTGCAAATTCCATGTCTTTTCTGCCGCATTCTCGCGCCAACGAAATTTCCACAAAAGCGAAATTTTGTGCTTTCGCCGCCAATTTCGTTATTGCGGGTTTCAACTGTACACTGTACTTTCATCAAGCCGTTGGTTCTCAAGGATATTTCGCGGTAAGAAAGGGGTGTCGTCAAAGTGGTCAGCCGCTCGGTTGGTAAAAGCACGATCTCAGTCGTCCGCTCTCTCATTGCCATGGAGTCCTGTGTGAGCCGGGCACCAGATGATAGCATGGTCTTGTGTTACGTCCGGTCCTAATAGGCGAATGGTGTTGTGTGGTAGTTTTCCCGTGAAAAACACGATCGTCCCAGAATATCTTTAGGTTTAATGGTAAGCGCGATGGCTAAAGCCTCAGCGTTATTCGCGGACGCGGCTTGAGCCGTGGCGCAAGTCGGGAGGCCTTGACCCGGGGCCACTCCTACAACTGCGAGCGCGTACTTGTTCGTGCCGGATCGGGCGACATCTGTGTACACTGTGTCCGGATTGTTTCCGAATTGCCGTTCTAACTTGCGAGCTCATGCACTCCTACGACCTTTGTGATATTGTGGGCTCATGTTTTTTGGGATAGGAAATACTAGAATCGTTTCACGTAGCTGTATTGCCATAGACTCCAGTTCCTCTCCCGCATACTGAGGATGAGCTGGGTAACCTATACGGCATAGCAATTTTCTCCCAGGAGTGGTTAAGGAGGTAAGCCTTTCCTGTTGAGAAATGAGCACCGCTGCGCGTAACTGCTCATAATGATTGTGTATATCGAAGGCTTCGAGACATTCTGTGGACGTTCCAAGTGTTAGGCCTAGAGCCGCCTTGTCTGATGTTCGGATCAACACATCTAGGGCCTTTAGATCGGTTTTATTCATAACCTGGAAAAAAAGACTATATGTTAGCCGACTGAAGACAAAAGCCTGAACCAGCCGGAGCGTCTCTGCTTCCTTGAAACCTTTTCGGTGATAGGTGACTCTATAAATCATACAGGAGATCTGCTTCACCGTTGTTCTGAGAGTTACGATTGTGTGGTCTACTCGCTTGTTGCTTTGTAGCCACAGTCCGAGGACTCGCATTTTCTGGACCCCACGGAGGACAAAGGCGTGCTCTCTTCAAGTCCGGTCTTCCTAATCTGCCTCATAGACATCACTACATAAGAACATCTGAAATTTTGGATGCTAAATATTTTCAGCGAACGATTATTCGGACTATCTGCCCGAATTTCAGGCCTGCAACGTCATTTTGAGCCCTTACATTTGAAAGAATGCTTTGCTACAAGAAATGCAGCAAAGCATATTAAAAATTTGAAGGGGCTACGGCCAATGAAACATTGACTGTATTTGTTTTTGGGAAGTTCGAATACTTAGAATAATATTCTAGTGCGAGTGGAATAGCAAACACTACCAAAAATTATCCGAAAGTTCAAATATTTTCATACGATTAATTGAAAGAAATAAAAATGCAGCTGATAAATCATCATACTCATTATACAAAGCAATTGTGTACAAACCATACCTTCACAAACGATTGTTTTTACAACAATGAAATATTGCACAATCTTCCTTCTATAAGATCAAATTTTATATCACTTATAGAGCTAAAAAAAATTAAGTTTGACACAAAGAGTCGTAACAGATGCGTGGGAAGAAAAACCGAGGTCAAAGACGATTTCACAAAACAATTGTAGATTCCTAAATGGAACTAAGCAAAGCCTGCCTGCACTGATTATGCATTACACCGTCACCTCTTCTCATGCTTTCATATTTACAGTGCGAGACGACACTACGGGGAAGGCGCACGAGACAGACTGAGCGTTCATTTCATGGTGTCACCTATGATCCAGTTCACAGATAAATGCAAGCAAACAACGGCTAGCCTGAACTGGATGTTAGGAACATGACATTGGCATGACAGAGCTTGTGAGTCGCATTCACTTCTGAGCTGTGTGCACCTAATGAAGTTCAGTGCATACCGCAGAAGCCGACCAGGAATAAAGAGGAAACGCACCCCTGAAGCCGTCCCTTGCTCCCCAGTCGTCGCCTCCCTGTGGCTCAGGGAAAGATTTCTGGCCGTAACCCTGGGCGTTCCCCTGAGGAGGTCCAGGCAACACAGACCGATTGTTGCGCAGGTGCGGGGGCACGTAGCGACTCGGACCTGCGAGAGAATCGAGCACACTCATCAAGCTGTTTAAATGTGCCCAGAACTCGGCACATTTAAATGTGCAAGATTGCCGACATGTGGCGACTTCAGGTTAACATCATTTATCAAGAACCAAAACTTGAAGGTGGGCCCGCAGCCACGGTCTGTCGCAGATTTATTTTATGCAAAAACTTACTTTTTTAAATTTAGACACCAAACATAAGGTCCTTTGCTTACAAATACATGTAACCCAACTGTAATCAGTTTCCAAAAGCTGCGCAACAGAGGTGTTAGAACTGGCTGTGTGACAAGTTTGTTGTGCGTAGTCCATATTCACCCCTCAATATCTATTGAATACGAGTCAAGTTAATTGATAGATGTCTTAGCTTAATAAAACCCTTTTGCAACTAGTCTTATTCATGGAAAAGCTCATCTGAGCAGCCGTGTGCGAATTTCATCCCAGCTTTCTCTACACCAATCTACACAAGCCTCAAAGATTAAAGTACTATCAATTCCATGACAGTAATGATCATTAGGAAACTCAGATTAGGTCACGAGGCTTCTTTTTACCTTATTCCGTAATATAGCAAGAAATTTCATGGCCTCAACTACGCGCTCAAGAGCAGCCAGTGTTAACATTGATGTGTACTGCACTTTAATAGAAAACAATATGAATGTCTACTTGCAGTGGTGTATTTGTCCATGCTCTTTCCCTACTTACTGCCAGAGTTTGCAACGAGTCGAGGCAAACCTTGCACAACAACAAGCAGTTGTATGTAAAGGCTGCACATCTTGGCTTTTTCACACCTGAAGGAGCCTGTCAGGCTTTGAAGACAAATTTTGGTTGGAGCTTTCTCCAGTTTTCTATCCCAACCAGGGAGGCTTCTGCCGAATGTTCTCCTATGACCCTTTTACAATGTCACCCTAGGGTATATATGGTATACTGAAATGTGTTTCTGCCTATGACCTCTTACAATGAAATGTTAAGTGGGCTTGTCGTGCTGGGTCAATACACAGGAGGAGTTTGCATGCACACGATTTCCTCCATCCACGGCTTCTGGAATAACATTTGGACCTTGCGAATGCTACCCTCAAGCAAGAGAACAGAAAAATTGGCTCACCGGTCTTGTTTCCTTGAGCACCGGAGTTCAAGTCTAGACCAGCAAACTATTGGAAGAAAGAAAAAAAAAAAACGCCAGAATGCCACAACTTCCTGCATGCAAAACAGAAATGAAAAACCACCATACTTTTTTTTTCTAGCTTTAACATTACCGCACCTTGAAACGCACCAAATTATTAAAAACGGTACATGAAAACGTAAGCGCTTTCGGAGACAGGAATTCCAAACGCTTATATGGGAAATCACGAGACAGCACTTCTCGCGTCAGATACTGTTGCTCTCCGAAACAACATTGAACTTCGTGTCCCTCAATAACGCTGAAAATATGTCAGGTGCACTACAACACACACACACAAAATAATGGCAATAAAACACAAAAACAAAAACTAAAGCGAAACCAAATAAAATGTCCATGCAAATTTTACAAGCAGCTTAATGGCAAGTGTTTAAAACCACCTGCCATCGCTGCCGCCTCAGCCAATAGTTGAACAAGTTTGTTTTTTTCTTTGTGAAGAGAGGAACCAAGAGCAAACTAATCAAAGACATCGGTAGCAACGGCTCGGGCAGAAAGCGCCTCGCGAGCTGCCACGGCGATGCAGTCGCTACACGCTAGCCAAAACTACGCGAAAACTTAGGTAATACAAATAAGAGGCAAGCAAACTGCAGGTATTCGGCGGCGTGGCAACTAGTACTGAGCTGAAGCGAGTTTAATTAAAACTCAAGCCTGCTTAAACTCGCCTCCCAATTCACAGGGTTACGCCAAGCTTGAACCTAACAGTAGTTGAGGGACCGCAAGCCCATGGTGCGACATACGGGGACCTCGAATGCTGCGCAAAAATCTGGCGACACGATTAATCGAACGCGGCCCAACGCACTCCCGACTAAGTTGATCGGGCGAATAAGCAGGGGTTAGCAGTGACAGACCACTAGCGAGTTAACAAGGCATTGAATGAAAAGCGGAGCTCGCTAAGCCTGAAACCGGCAAGGTGCCGGTGCTGGACGAACGAATGAGTCACGAAGGGACCCTCCCGGAAGAGGTGCACTTGCCGTGTCAGCGTTACCGATCGCAGGGCAGCCACAGGAGAGGTTTCGGACCACCAGTCGAGCGAGGCGGGCTCACCGTCCCGTCAATCGGCGAATTTTTTTTTTCTTCCCCCTCTTGGGCGAAGCGAGCGAACAAAGGTGAATCGAGGGCACGGGTTCGCGTCGGGCTTGTCGCTAAGACTAGTTTGCTGTCGTCCTCACAAAAGAGCTTACGCTCTGATCACACACAGTGGGTGTCACTCGTGAAAGAGAAAGGTTATTACATTGTTGCAGAGGACCCAACACGATGCAAAATCCAGAGGCACGGAAGGATTCCACAACGGTAAACTTTTATCCCAATGCGCCATCTTCTTGACAGACACACGGTGTTAACGAGAAGCTAGCCCTAACTTGGGAATCCTGCAGTTTGTTTTATGCCGAAATAATAAAAAAAAACTGCTCGGTACAAAAGGCCAAATTGGCTGAAATTTACCTGCTGCTCTAGACCCTTCCCATTTTGGTTGGATTCATTAATCATATTACACAAAACAAATGGATAGTTCACGAATAATACGTGCGACTCAACCACAGGAATAATCAGTTCCTCTTGCAACAAAGCAGAGGCCGCAGTGACGTCATGTCCTTCTCTCGCAGTTGTCTTGGCCATATCATAGCCTCCTCTATATAGGAGGCTATGATATATATAGGAGGCTATGGCCATATCCGTCTTGGAAAAGTACCGGACAAGTGTGGCGCTAGTTACCGAAAAATTAAAGGTTTAAAGTGTTCATTATACTATAATAACCAAAACTTCAAGTTTTATAAAAAAAGACTAACATAATGTGACGTCATATACTTAGAAATTTGGCGCAACCTCGACTCACGCAAACACTCACACAAGCACACACACTTACACCAGAGCAACACACACGACACGCAGCGCTCAAATTTCTAAGTATATGATGTATAACCAACTAGCCCAACAACAAGTTTTATTAAGCTATAATGTGACGTGCTCCTTATAAACATAGTGCAAAGCACACATGCACTCAATTATTATGACATTGTAGCGAAATTTTTTTTGTCGCTACCGTTGTTACAGAAGCTGATAGTGCGCGGGAAAATTTGATTTTTAGAGTTCGCTAGACAGTACAGAAAAAGTTCGTTAAATCGAACTCGAAGGAGTCTAAAGAATTGCTCAAACTAGGCGGAGTTTTAATTGGCCGGCGGGTGCTAGAATGAAGCGACATCGTGCCCAAAGTAGCCACCTCTGGACTCGTTATCGCGACTTAGGCGCCTCTTCGTTTGTGGCAGGTTATTTCGTGAATTACGTTCAGGAAGCTCTCAAAGCGAAAAAAAAAAAAAAAAATTGATCAGTCAGTGATACGTGAAGAAGCACCGACATGAACTCGTGTGAACAGTAAGCCGTTAATGTCTAAATATATGACGAGAAACGTGCATGACACCCTTTATGCTCCAAAACCCGTTAATTTACATATGAAGGTCAATACAATCCAAGTTAAATGAGTAAAATTAGTATTTTTTCGCGATTATGTCACGACCCCATAAGCACCGTTTGCAGCTTGCCCAAGAGCTTCAGCACAGCGTCCGAATAAGGCTCATTCATGCGCTGAGAAAAGCAGGCGCTTTCAGATGTGGATACCAACGCATTTCAATATATATATATATATATATATATATATATATATATATATATATATATATATATATATATATATATATATATATATATATATATATATATATATATATATATATATATATATATATATATATATATATATATATATATATATATATATATATATATATATATATATATATATATATATATATATATATATATATAAACTTCGAGAATAGTGCAGTATAGGAAACAAAACAATAAAATATTTATTTAATCCTAACAGTTTCGGCTGGTGGACCAGCCTTCTTCGGAGGATGTAAGTGAAATGATACAAGTTCCCGTAGCAGAGGGTCACCCTCACAGTTTAAAGACCCTCCAAAAAAAGAGAGAGAGAAAAAGACAAGCGGGCGAACGAGGTAGCAACAGACAACAAGAAGCAGAAGAAAGAGAGGAACTAGAAAGGAGCGACGGAGAGCCGCCGGAAACGAGCGGGTAATTCTGGCATTGTTGCTGCGTATAGGTAAGACGCGCCGCCAGCGGAGGCGACCAAGAAAAACGGAAAAATGTGGAACATGTTGCCGCTTACTCGCATCCCACACATGGATCGAGTTTAAGTTCACGTGGTTCGGCGGCTGGCCCGTGGCATCGGGCCACACACACACACACACAAGAAGCATACGACCCGCTCCAGCTTTCGGAATATAATGGCCACGTTGGAAAGCTAATGTGCCCTCTCCCCCTCCCTCCACCTGCCCTCTCTTGCAGAAAAATGTACAACCAGTCATACTAAAAATAAATAAATGGGTATTCTTGTAAAGGATGAAAATATATAAAAATAAATAATACTAAAAAGTACTCAGAAATGAAAATAAAGTTTAATAATACTAACACAATCCGTTCGGTTTACGTAGCATCGAATTCGTTTAGTTTCGCTATATTGACTAACTTGCGTGTGCGACTTCACGTATGTATAAATAAATTAATTGAGTAATTCAATTTCTGTGTTTCACGAAACGTCGCGGAGACACGTCAGTCGCCCAGGGCTCTCGTTGATTCCGTGGGTAAGTGATCTGAATTTCTTTATAAAGTATGACTCCCGCTGTTCGCGCTCCCGTGTGTTCTGGAAGCCGGATTGTAGGAGTATGACACTTACGCGTTCGAAAGAGTGACCAGGAAGATTGATATGTTTGGAGAACGGCAAATTGGGGAGGCCCTTTACGTGTGCCCTGTGGTTGTTGAAACGCAAACGGAACGCGGTTTCCGTGTGTCCAATATATTCCTGTTTGCACACCTCGCAGCGAATTTTGTATACCACATTGGCTGAGTCACAGTTAAGGTCGTCTTTAATTTTGTACACATAGTCTGAACAGGAGGCTTCGGCCGTATCTGTGGTCACCATGTGTGTGCACACCCTGCAGCGAGGTTTCCCGCACGGTCTACAGCCCTGATGGTGGTCGGATTTGTGTGTTTTCGCCCTGACCAGTAAGTCTCTCAGGTTTTTATTTCTTCGGTAAACCACCTTGGGCGGAGTCTGAAAAATGGCAGAGAGGCGACTACTCTGTTTAAGTATGTTGAAGTGGCGGTTTAGTATAGAATTCACCCGAGGGGCGGCGGCGCAGTATGTGAGGATTAAATTTGCCCCTGAAGTTATATCATCCTTATTCCCACCTTTTTCTCCCATTGTTGATTCTCGGTCCAAAGAGCGAGCGCGCTGAATTGCATTGTCAATTATTTTTTCGGGGTACTTTTGACGCAAGAAGGCTGTTCTCAATTCCTGTGCGTGGGTGTCAAATTGCGTGATTTCAGAGCAAATTCTTCTGTATCTGTGGGCTTGAGAGTAAGGAACACCTGTTTTGCAGTGATGGGGGTGACTGCTATGGAAATGCAGATACTGTTGGCGGTCTGTTGGTTTTTTATACAGGGAAGTAGATATGGTGGTGCCACTGAGTGATACAGTGACATCCAGAAAGTGAACACTCTTCTGCGAATACGTGTGCGTGAATGTTATCGAAGGATGCACGGAGTTGAAACCGGAAATGAATTTGGAAAGATTATGTTCACTATCGGCCCACACGAAGAATATATCATCGAGGAAGCGTCGGTAAAATATAGGTTTGAATGGAGAATTTTCGAGGAAAGGAATCTCTAAAGAGGCCATGAAAATATTTGCGTAATTTGGGGCCATCTTGGTTCCCATGGCAGTTCCGTTTACTTGCAGATAATGATTTTGGTCGAATTCAAAGTTATTATGTTTAAGTACCAGATTTAGGAGCACCTCTAAAGCGCTTTCGTCGAATTCACTCGTCGATTTACTTTTTCCATAGGCGGCGACTGTGGCGGCGATTCCTTCGGTGTGGGGAATGTTTGTGTACAGTGATGAGACATCCATGGTGACCAAATAGCAATCTAGAGGTACCACAAGTTTTGAGACTTCTCGAAGGAAGTGGCTGGTATCTTTGATGTATGATGGGAATGATTGTGGGATGTGCCTAATCAGAGAGTCAATGAAACTAGAAATTTTTTCAGTAGCAGTACCGTTGCTGGAAACTATGGGTCGGCCGGGATTGTTAGTCTTGTGAATTTTGGGTAGTAAATAGAAACGCCCGGGAGACGATTTGCCAGGTGACATCATTTTAAGCATAGGGTAGGTTATCTTCCCACTTTTACGTAATGATATTAGTGAGGCCTTAATAGTACTTTCATACTCCTCTGTCGGATCACAAGGGAGTTGTTTATAGAAATTTTCATCTGCCAGTTGGCGAAGCCCTTCTTTGATGTAGTCAGTCCTGTCGAGTACAACCACAGCACCACCCTTATCAGCTGGTTTAATAACGATGCTCTGGCTGTCACTTAAACTGCGCAAAGCCTCCCGCTCCTCTTTGGACATATTGTTGCGAATGGGTCGGCGCTTTTCATATTCCCTGATTATATCACCCTGGACGGCTGAAATGTACATGTCTAGATATTTGTCTCGTTGTTCACCTGGAGTCCAAGATTTATCTGAAAATTGATTTTGTTGCGTGCTGCTTCGATCATGAAAATATTCTTTTAGACGCATGGTTCTGGCAAAGTTGTCCAAATCTTGGTAAAGTTTAAACTCATCAATTTTGCCAGAGGCGGGGCAGAAGGTTAGACCTTTTGATAGCAGCTTTGTTTGCGCAGGTGTCAATGATTTGCCGGAAAGGTTAACCACATTGGTGACATCGGTGCTCTTTTGTGGAGATTGATGAGAGGTAACAGGTTGATCTGTATACGTTGTGGGAGGATTGCTGGCGGAGTATTTTAAAGTCGGCCACGCACCGTCTCGCCTCAATTTCTTGTTTTTCTTGCCCTGAATGGTCAATCTCTTTTTTCCTTCGTATTTGGCCAGCTCTTCTGTTTCTGACTGCGTTAAACTTGACTGTTTTAGGCGCGCCTTTTGTTCTTCTTTAAGTTCCGCGGCCTTACGTGTACTGTGTTGTATTACGACCTGTGTAAGCCTAATAGATGCATCTTTTAAGATATTGCTCCATTGCCGCTGCTCATTTTTGTTGAAGTTATTCATTGCGGGTTGCAGTTGAACAGTGAGACCCTTTGGTGCGAATCCCGATGAAATATATGTTTTAAGGTTTGAAGCATGCATTTCAAACCTCACGCGCTTATCAACATTCTTTCTTAAGGCCATGAAATCACGAGACCAATATGTGCTGGAGCGGGCCGTACCTGACGGGTTGTTGAGTCAGTCCCTGCGTGGGGGAGAAGCACTGTCACCGGAAGCCTCTGGGTGGCCCCGAGTCGTGTTGTAGGGGCTCTTGCTTCTTGATCTATGAGGAGCACCCCTCGGCGCTCGTGGTGATGATCGTCGGCATGGGATCTCGCTTGCTTCGCGGATGCTGGGGTTCTCACTCCGGGAATGACAATGTTCTCTCGGTGGGCCCGGCAGACCTAATGGTGCATGGTCAAGCCAGGTTGACGGCGACCTCACCATATTTCGCAGAAGCAGCGATCTCAGGTGGCTGGCGATGAGGGCAACACCCTCAAAACTTGGGTGTATACCATCGGCCGCCAGAACCCGGCCAGGCGGAAGCCATTCCAAGGCGTGATCGATGTAGAAGAGAGTCCCGCTTCGCCGACAGTGCAATGCCAGTGCAACGCCGACAGTGCTTCGATTGCACTGTCGGCGAAGCGGGACTCTCTTCTACATCGATCACGCCTTGGAATGGCTTCCGCCTGGCCGGGTTCTGGCGGCCGATGGTATACACCCAAGTTTTGAGGGTGTTGCCCTCATCGCCAGCCACCTGAGATCGCTGCTTCTGCGAAATATGGTGAGGTCGCCGTCAACCTGGCTTGACCATGCACCATTAGGTCTGCCGGGCCCACCGAGAGAACATTGTCATTCCCGGAGTGAGAACCCCAGCATCCGCGAAGCAAGCGAGATCCCATGCCGACGATCATCACCACGAGCGCCGAGGGGTGCTCCTCATAGATCAAGAAGCAAGAGCCCCTACAACACAACTCGGGGCCACCCAGAGGCTTCCGGTGACAGTGCTTCTCCCCCACGCAGGGACTGACTCAACAACCCGTCAGGTACGGCCCGCTCCAGCACATATTGGTCTCGTGATTTCATGGCCTTAAGAAAGAATGTTGATAAGCGCGTGAGGTTTGAAATGCATGCTTCAAACCTTAAAACATATATTTCATCGGGATTCGCACCAAAGGGTCTCACTGTTCAACTGCAACCCGCAATGAATAACTTCAACAAAAATGAGCAGCGGCAATGGAGCAATATCTTAAAAGATGCATCTATTAGGCTTACACAGGTCGTAATACAACACAGTACACGTAAGGCCGCGGAACTTAAAGAAGAACAAAAGGCGCGACTAAAACAGTCAAGTTTAACGCAGTCAGAAACAGAAGAGGTGGCCAAATACGAAGGAAAAAAGAGATTGACCATTCAGGGCAAGAAAAACAAGAAATTGAGGCGAGACGGTGCGTGGCCGACTTTAAAATACTCCGCCAGCAATCCTCCCACAACGTATACAGATCAACCTGTTACCTCTCATCAATCTCCACAAAAGAGCACCGATGTCACCAATGTGGTTAACCTTTCCGGCAAATCTTTGACACCTGCGCAAACAAAGCTGCTATCAAAAGGTCTAACCTTCTGCCCCGCCTCTGGCAAAATTGATGAGTTTAAACTTTACCAAGATTTGGACAACTTTGCCAGAACCATGCGTCTAAAAGAATATTTTCATGATCGAAGCAGCACGCAACAAAATCAATTTTCAGATAAATCTTGGACTCCAGGTGAACAACGAGACAAATATCTAGACATGTACATTTCAGCCGTCCAGGGTGATATAATCAGGGAATATGAAAAGCGCCGACCCATTCGCAACAATATGTCCAAAGAGGAGCGGGAGGCTTTGCGCAGTTTAAGTGACAGCCAGAGCATCGTTATTAAACCAGCTGATAAGGGTGGTGCTGTGGTTGTACTCGACAGGACTGACTACATCAAAGAAGGGCTTCGCCAACTGGCAGATGAAAATTTCTATAAACAACTCCCTTGTGATCCGACAGAGGAGTATGAAAGTACTATTAAGGCCTCACTAATATCATTACGTAAAAGTGGGAAGATAACCTACCCTATGCTTAAAATGATGTCACCTGGCAAATCGTCTCCCGGGCGTTTCTATTTACTACCCAAAATTCACAAGACTAACAATCCCGGCCGACCCATAGTTTCCAGCAACGGTACTGCTACTGAAAAAATTTCTAGTTTCATTGACTCTCTGATTAGGCACATCCCACAATCATTCCCATCATACATCAAAGATACCAGCCACTTCCTTCGAGAAGTCTCAAAACTTGTGGTACCTCTAGATTGCTATTTGGTCACCATGGATGTCTCATCACTGTACACAAACATTCCCCACACCGAAGGAATCGCCGCCACAGTCGCCGCCTATGGAAAAAGTAAATCGACGAGTGAATTCGACGAAAGCGCTTTAGAGGTGCTCCTAAATCTGGTACTTAAACATAATAACTTTGAATTCGACCAAAATCATTATCTGCAAGTAAACGGAACTGCCATGGGAACCAAAATGGCCCCAAATTACGCAAATATTTTCATGGCCTCTTTAGAGATTCCTTTCCTCGAAAATTCTCCATTCAAACCTATATTTTACCGACGCTTCCTCGATGATATATTCTTCGTGTGGGCCGATAGTGAACATAATCTTTCCAAATTCATTTCCGGTTTCAACTCCGTGCATCCTTCGATAACATTCACGCACACGTATTCGCAGAAGAGTGTTCACTTTCTGGATGTCACTGTATCACTCAGTGGCACCACCATATCTACTTCCCTGTATAAAAAACCAACAGACCGCCAACAGTATCTGCATTTCCATAGCAGTCACCTTGTTGTGAGTGAAGTGCGCGAGTCAAGTGACTTTCAAATTTGGCGCGTAAGATGAACTACTGACAATGTGTGCAAGATGGCGTATTGCGCCAGTGCGGCGAACACTGGCGATTGGAAAAAGAAGAAAATTCAAGGGAATGGGAGAAAAATCCAGAGCCAGGGCATCGAAGAACGAGGAAGAGGAGATTCGGGCTCGTGCTTGGAAGAAGAAGGCTAGGGTGCGGCGTGCGACCTCGTCGGGTGCGAGTACCTCCTGGGCGTCAGGGCATCCACCTAGCTGGCGACTGTTTCCACGGGGTCCTGGTGACCATTCAACCGCAGCGGCTATTGGCGAATCCTTGGCAAGACCTTGGTCTGATGTTCGAGCGGAAGACAGCGCAGCAGATGACGTCTACCGGGAGCGGGAGCAAGCCGTCGGGCTACGGGCCCGAGCTTATGCACTCTCACCACGGCAGCTTCCCCAATGGACTATTGAAGGGCGTGAACCGCTGGTGAGCCGTATCCGTCTTCTCTCGCGTCCGGACTCAAACACGAGGACTTTAACGAAAAGGACTGTTTAGACTCTTAGAGGTTTCCGCTCGCTAACGAAACTGACAGTGCTAATTAGTTAACATTTTTCTGATCTTAGTATTTTCCTTTTTGTGGTTTTTTTTGTGTGTTTGTGAAAGTATAATTTTTTTTGCAAATCAAACGCTCACTTCCTTTTCTCGTGAGAGATTAACGTTTCACAGCTAGCTCGACTGGCTTTATTTACTGAACCTGTCACAAATTGGCGTCCGCTACGACAGGACGTGAGTGTTTGCCACTAAAAAGTAGATTTGAGTAAGGCTAACTAAAAAAGTAAAATGGGCTCGCGAGAGTTGATGGCGCTGGCAGAACGCATGGGGTTGGAGGGAGCAGAATTGCAGGCTTGGTTTGACGCACGAGAAGCGCGTGAGCGCGATGAACGAGCCGCGGAGAGAGACGCGAAGAAAGAACAGTTGGAGCTGGAAGGCCGCAATTTACAGCTACGTCTTGAAGTAGCAAAAACGGAGAACCAAACCCGAGAAGCAAGCCAGCGACACTTGGAAGTAGAAGAGAGGACGCTGCAACTGCGCCTGAGAGTAGCTGAGGCCGGTGTCGGTCAGCCTACGGTGGCTGACACGGGCAACCAAAGGAACGCGCCTATGGTAGTGAACCCGCATAACTTTATACCCGTTTTCAACGAGGACAGAGACGACCTTGACGCCTACCTGAAAAGGTTTGAGAGAGTGGCGACAGGTCAAGATTGGCCACGGGAAAAGTGGGCCACGGCTCTTAGTTTGTGCCTTGGCGGAGAGGCTCTGAAGGTATTTGGACGGTTGTCACCGAACGATTCCCTGTCATACGACGAAGTCAAATTGGCACTGCTCCAGCGTTTTCGCTTCACGGCTGATGGCTACCGTGAGAAATTCCGGAAAAGCAAGCCTGAAGACGGCGAAACTGGAAAACAGTATGCCACGAGACTCCAAAGTTTCTTTGACAGGTGGATAGAAATGTCTCAGACAGAGAGGAATTTCGATTCAGTCCGTGACTTGATTGTAGCCGAACAATTCATGGCGAACTGCAGTAGTCAGCTGGCGCTCTTCTTACGGGAGAAGAACTGCAAGACTCTGGAAGCCATGGCAGAGGCAGCTGATATATACATAGAGGCAAAGAGATTGAAGAACTTATTAATAGTTCAGAATAAGAGTGAGGACACAACTGGGAAGGCTAAATTGATTTCAAGCCCAAGAGCAGAGATGCAATGTTTTGTTTGTGGCCGTAAGGGGCACAAGGCTTCTGACTGTCGAAGTAAACCTAAACAAGTATTTTGTACAAACTGCCGTAAGTGGGGGCATGATGTGAAGGGCTGTCAGAAAATGACTGGCACTTCGAAATCAACTACATCTTGTTTAATGCTACCCAAAGAAGAGACCGGTCCACAACAATCCATGATTGATGGCGACGACTCGGACCGAGACGACAATGTTATGGGCACGGTGAAGACGCAAGCGCAATGTAGGAAACGTCCCATGCCAGTGTTACCAGGGGAAGTGAATGGACAAATTGTTCGAGTCCTAAGGGACACCGGAAGCAACACGTTGGTAGTACGCCGGTCATTAGTACCTGATGAAGCGCTAACTGGCACTACCGCGACGTTGTGGTTGGCTGATGGCAGCACCATCGTAACCCCTGAGGCGGAGATACGTATCAGATCTCCATACTTTTCCGGCATGGCCATCGTCAAGTGTATGCCGTCGCCACTGTATGACGTCATAGTTGGGAACGTACCGGGGGCCCGTGACGCCAATGACCCCGACGTTTCGCGGAAACTTTCTCAAGATCAATTCATTAAGAAAAAAGTTCATTCTGCGGACGAAGGTAACCACCCAAATTCTCAACTGGTTGGTGCCGCACGTCTCAATAGTTCGCGAAGGGCCATCTCTGTTTGGCTCCCTGGCCAGATGTCTCGCAAAATGTTTCGCGAAGAACAAGAAAAAGACCAGACGCTTGACATCTGCAGAGCCAGAGTGGGTAAGAAGTTTGTTAGAAAGGGCTCGACATCTTTTTCTTTCGTAGCCAAGAATGGTATTCTTTACCGACAATACTTCCTGTCCCCTGGTAAGATCATTGAACAAGCCATAGTCCCGAAGTCCCTGAGAGGCCAAGTGTTACGTTTGGCTCATGAAAATGTCATGTCAGGTCATCAGGGTGTAAAAAAAACAATAGATCGAGTTCTGGACGCCTTCTACTGGCCCGGGGTACAAGAAGATATCCGCAGATATGTCCGATCATGTGACGCCTGTCAAAGGACTTTACCGAAAGGCAAGGTGGGCAAGGTGCCTCTAGGGCGTATGCCGTTGATCGACACCCCTTTTGAACGTGTGGCGGTCGACATCATTGGACCGATAACTCCAGCCTCGGCAAAAGGCCATCGGTATATTTTGACTCTTGTGGATTTCGCCACTCGCTACCCTGATGCAGTGCCTTTGACAGCAATTGACTCAGCTACAGTGGCCGAGGGACTTGTCGAGATGTTTTCTCGCATTGGTTTTCCACGAGAAGTCTTGGCTGATCAGGCATCGTGCTTTACCTCAGATCTAATGAAGGAGGTGAATGAACTACTGGCAGTCAAGCATCTTAGCTGCACTCCATACCATCCTATGTGCAACGGGATGGTAGAGAGGTTTAATGGAACACTCAAGCAAATGCTCCGCAAAATGGTTCAAGAACAGCCTAAATGTTGGGATCGCTTGCTAGCACCTCTTTTGTTTGCTTATCGTGAAGCCCCACAAGCAAGCTCCGGGTTCTCACCATTTGAACTTATTTATGGCCGACATATTCGAGGACCTCTGAGCATCCTGAAAGAGCTATGGACTCATGATCAGGAGAACGAAGAACTTAAGACGACGTACGGATATGTCCTGGATTTAAGAGAGCGAATTGAGAAGACACTAGAGCTGGTACGACAAAACCTGAGCCGAGCACAGGTGTCGCAGAAAAGGTATTACGACCGCCACAGCAAGCAACGGGACCTGAAAGCTGGTGACCGTGCATTGATCTTGCTTCCCACAAGCAACAACAAGTTATTGATGCATTGGAAAGGGCCGTTTCCAGTCATAGAAAAGAAAAACGACTATGACTACTGGCTGGACCTTGGACACAGCAAAAAACTTTTCCACATAAACATGCTGAAAAAGTATGAAGAACGCCGTGAAGAACAGCTTCCTCAGACATCATCTTTTGTCGTTCTGGAGGAAGAGGAGTCGGAGAAACCACTACCAACTTTCAAAGTACAGGGTAGCTGCGGTATTGACTCCATAAAGCTTGGAGATGAAATCGGGGAGCGACAGCGGGTGGAGATACGGGCCATCTTAAGTACCTACGAAGACGTATTCTCGGAGATCCCAGGTAAAACAAACCTTGTGGAGTGTCGGTTACAAACGACCAGTTCAGAACCAGTTAACACCCCACAATACCCATTGCCATTCTCTATGAAGGAAGTCGTTGAAAAGGAAGTGCAAGACATGTTGCAACTTGGCATTATAGAACCCTCAGAGTCACCATATAATTCTCCTTTGGTACTAGTCAAAAAGCCAGACAATGGCTACAGGGCCTGTATAGACTTTCGCCGTATAAACAATGTTCTGGTATCTGATGCAGAACCTATACCCAGAACTGATCACTTGTTTGCCGAAGTGGGAACAAAGAAATGGTTCTCGAAGTTTGATTTAACTAAAGGATATTGGCAGGTTCCTCTCGCAAAAGACTCGCAGCAAAAGACCGCCTTTTCAAGCCAATCAGGGCATTATCATTTCCTGTATATGCCTTTTGGCATCAAGACCGCATCCGCGGTCTTCACTCGTCTGATGAGAAAGTTATTGCTTGGAATACCCAACGTCGTTCATTACATAGACGACGTACTGGTGGCTACCACTACGTGGGAAGAACATCTAACAACTTTGAAGCAATTTTTTGCCAGGATACGACAAGCCGGACTAAGGATCAAGCCACAGAAATGTGAAGTGGCTATGAGCACAGTCACCTTTTTGGGACATCGATTGGGAGACGGCAACATACGGCCAGTCGAAAGCACGATACAGAAGATCACCTGTGCTTCTAAGCCTGAAACAAAGAAGCAACTCCGGTCATTCCTTGGACTGGCTGGCTATTACCGTGACCTGATACCTCGGTACGCCGAGAAAGCACAGCCGCTCACTGAGATGACGAGGAAGATGGAGAAAAACAAGACTACGTGGACCACGGATAGAGAAGAAGCGTTTGAATCACTCAAAAAGGCTTTGTCTTCTGGGCCAATCGTCAAAGCACCCGATCTGAAAAGAGAATTCGTGCTTCGGTCTGACGCCTCTGATTCTTGTATAGGCGCTATCCTTATGCAAGAGCATGATGGCATCCTCCACCCTGTGTCATATGCCAGTCGTCAACTTCAGCCTCGCGAAAAGAGATACTCAGCAATCGAGAGGGAATGCTTAGCGTTGGTCTGGGCGATAGAAAAGTATCATGTTTTTCTGTACGGAACGTCATTTGTCGTACAGACCGATCACCAACCACTGCAGTATCTCTTAAGGGCAAAACACCTGAACAGTAGGGTATTACGGTGGAGCCTCGCGTTACAAGAATATTCATTCCGAGTCGAGCACATTAGAGGCTCTGAAAATGTCGGCGCAGATTATATGAGCCGGTTGTGAATTTTTACGTTTTCTCGAGACAAGCGACTACTTCAAGTTGTTTGTTTGTTAAGGACATCTTGTGAATGGACGACGCGTGGTGACTTCTCGCGCACTGAACTGCAGTTTATTTTTCTTCGCAAAAGAAACTTTTCAAAGGGGGGACTCTTGTTGTGAGTGAAGTGCGCGAGTCAAGTGACTTTCAAATTTGGCGCGTAAGATGAACTACTGACAATGTGTGCAAGATGGCGTATTGCGCCAGTGCGGCGAACACTGGCGATTGGAAAAAGAAGAAAATTCAAGGGAATGGGAGAAAAATCCAGAGCCAGGGCATCGAAGAACGAGGAAGAGGAGATTCGGGCTCGTGCTTGGAAGAAGAAGGCTAGGGTGCGGCGTGCGACCTCGTCGGGTGCGAGTACCTCCTGGGCGTCAGGGCATCCACCTAGCTGGCGACTGTTTCCACGGGGTCCTGGTGACCATTCAACCGCAGCGGCTATTGGCGAATCCTTGGCAAGACCTTGGTCTGATGTTCGAGCGGAAGACAGCGCAGCAGATGACGTCTACCGGGAGCGGGAGCAAGCCGTCGGGCTACGGGCCCGAGCTTATGCACTCTCACCACGGCAGCTTCCCCAATGGACTATTGAAGGGCGTGAACCGCTGGTGAGCCGTATCCGTCTTCTCTCGCGTCCGGACTCAAACACGAGGACTTTAACGAAAAGGACTGTTTAGACTCTTAGAGGTTTCCGCTCGCTAACGAAACTGACAGTGCTAATTAGTTAACATTTTTCTGATCTTAGTATTTTCCTTTTTGTGGTTTTTTTTGTGTGTTTGTGAAAGTATAATTTTTTTTGCAAATCAAACGCTCACTTCCTTTTCTCGTGAGAGATTAACGTTTCACAGCTAGCTCGACTGGCTTTATTTACTGAACCTGTCACACACCCCCATCACTGCAAAACAGGTGTTCCTTACTCTCAAGCCCACAGATACAGAAGAATTTGCTCTGAAATCACGCAATTTGACACCCACGCACAGGAATTGAGAACAGCCTTCTTGCGTCAAAAGTACCCCGAAAAAATAATTGACAATGCAATTCAGCGCGCTCGCTCTTTGGACCGAGAATCAACAATGGGAGAAAAAGGTGGGAATAAGGATGATATAACTTCAGGGGCAAATTTAATCCTCACATACTGCGCCGCCGCCCCTCGGGTGAATTCTATACTAAACCGCCACTTCAACATACTTAAACAGAGTAGTCGCCTCTCTGCCATTTTTCAGACTCCGCCCAAGGTGGTTTACCGAAGAAATAAAAACCTGAGAGACTTACTGGTCAGGGCGAAAACACACAAATCCGACCACCATCAGGGCTGTAGACCGTGCGGGAAACCTCGCTGCAGGGTGTGCACACACATGGTGACCACAGATACGGCCGAAGCCTCCTGTTCAGACTATGTGTACAAAATTAAAGACGACCTTAACTGTGACTCAGCCAATGTGGTATACAAAATTCGCTGCGAGGTGTGCAAACAGGAATATATTGGACACACGGAAACCGCGTTCCGTTTGCGTTTCAACAACCACAGGGCACACGTAAAGGGCCTCCCCAATTTGCCGTTCTCCAAACATATCAATCTTCCTGGTCACTCTTTCGAACGCGTAAGTGTCATACTCCTACAATCCGGCTTCCAGAACACACGGGAGCGCGAACAGCGGGAGTCATACTTTATAAAGAAATTCAGATCACTTACCCACGGAATCAACGAGAGCCCTGGGCGACTGACGTGTCTCCGCGACGTTTCGTGAAACACAGAAATTGAATTACTCAATTAATTTATTTATACATACGTGAAGTCGCACACGCAAGTTAGTCAATATAGCGAAACTAAACGAATTCGATGCTACGTAAACCGAACGGATTGTGTTAGTATTATTAAACTTTATTTTCATTTCTGAGTACTTTTTAGTATTATTTATTTTTATATATTTTCATCCTTTACAAGAATACCCATTTATTTATTTTTAGTATGACTGGTTGTACATTTTTCTGCAAGAGAGGGCAGGTGGAGGGAGGGGGAGAGGGCACATTAGCTTTCCAACGTGGCCATTATATTCCGAAAGCTGGAGCGGGTCGTATGCTTCTTGTGTGTGTGTGTGTGTGGCCCGATGCCACGGGCCAGCCGCCGAACCACGTGAACTTAAACTCGATCCATGTGTGGGATGCGAGTAAGCGGCAACATGTTCCACATTTTTCCGTTTTTCTTGGTCGCCTCCGCTGGCGGCGCGTCTTACCTATACGCAGCAACAATGCCAGAATTACCCGCTCGTTTCCGGCGGCTCTCCGTCGCTCCTTTCTAGTTCCTCTCTTTCTTCTGCTTCTTGTTGTCTGTTGCTACCTCGTTCGCCCGCTTGTCTTTTTCTCTCTCTCTTTTTTTGGAGGGTCTTTAAACTGTGAGGGTGACCCTCTGCTACGGGAACTTGTATCATTTCACTTACATCCTCCGAAGAAGGCTGGTCCACCAGCCGAAACTGTTAGGATTAAATAAATATTTTATTGTTTTGTTTCCTATATTGCACTATTCTCGAAGTTTATAACTTTTATTACGGTAGCCGGAAGAAACTCTGATCATCTATTTCATCTATATATATATATATATATATATATATATATATATATATATATATATATATATATATATATATATATATATATATATATATATATATATATATATATATATATATAAGGGAAATAAGTGTATACTTAAGGGCTCGTTGTTTTTTCGTGTTTGACAAAATATTGATGAGATCTAACAGAAAATAATGCCAAGGAAAGTATAGGGGAAGTTATTAGACCGAATTGTAATGTAAATGTGAAGAAAGAAAAGTGGATGAAAAGATAGCCTGCCGTGGGCAGGAACCGAACCTGCGACTTTCAAATAACGGGTTCGATGCTCTACCACTGAGCTACCACGGCGGCTATTCTCCAAGCCACTTTATTGGGTATATATGTGAATTTACGTGGGAGTGTCAGTCAGCGCCCTCAGTATAGCCATTGCGGTGAGACTGTGGCACACTCTTTATGAGCCTGTGTGGCGTCACGTAGCACGGGAACTTATTACGAGCTGGCAGCTGAGCAATAGTCCCTCGTCTAGGGCACCAAGTCTGCCAGAACAAAGATCTCATACTGGCAACCCCCCCCCCCCCCCCGGCTGATACGCCTATGGTTTTTCACCACAGATATACAACGGGCTGTGCCGGGACCAGGGCCTCAGTTCGAATCAGAGTCAATTCAATAAATCGATGAGTTGAATTACCCGAGTTTACATTAATTTGCATTTACTGTATATAATAAGGCGACAGAAAACTCTGCAATTTCGGTCTTTCTTTCTTGCTTACTAAAATTTCGAAGCAGAGTGGGATAATATTTTTAGGCCATCGCACAGTATATATTCTCAAACAACATTAAAAAAAAAAGGTAACCTCGGCTCAGCCAGATAGATGCTCGATGCGGCAGGCCTCCGTCCTATCTTCAATCAGGGAGAAACTACGCAGCTTGATTATCAAACAAGGAATTCCTTTATTGTTGACCCTCTTCCACGAAACATCTATCCCCAACACAATAAAGGTCGTAGGTTGGCGAGGGCTAGGGCTTTCATAAAGAACCTCTCCGGAACAGAGACATTTGTGGACGCGGCGCGCCACGCCGGCGGCAGCGGGTTTTCCGTGGCAGTAGTCAATGACAGGGGAGAACTTGTCTCGGCAGCTTCAGTGAAGACCTCCTTGGTCGATGTAGCAGAACAGGCTGCTGTAGCGCTGGCATTACTGGACACGAAACGCACCACGGTGTACACCGATTCCCGAGCGGCCGTTAGGGCGTTCGCATCGGGATTGATAGCCACAGAGGCAGCCAGAATCCTCCACAGCAAACCCCCCTCAGACGTTATTCATCACATAGTCTGGTTTCCCGCTCACATGGGACCAGACGTACTGCCGGGTCACCTGAACCCAAACGAGATAGCCCACGACTGTGCGCGAGGTTTCACAAGCCGCGACGGGGTGGTCTCTCGGGTGAGTTCGGGAGAGCTCGTCCACAGTGATCCTCTCGTTACTTTTCACGAGATAACATCTCATTACAGAGGAGAGCGACAGACTTTTCCCTTTCCCCATCATAAGCTCCACAGATCACAAGCAAGCACGCTCCGCATGCTCCAGACGGGGTCTTACCCCTCTAGGGGCTTTCTGAGCATGCTTCATCCGGATATTGATCCACTTTGCCCAGATTGTGGTGAATTTTGCTCTTTGAGTCACATGCTCTGGCAGTGCCCTGCGTTACAGGATTTTAAAACAGAAGAAGACTGGACGATGGCAATCACAGACCCCAGACAAGACGTCCAGCTTAAGGCTGTCCAGAGGGCCCGTGAACGAGCGGAGAGGCATGGCCTCTCTGTTCCGACATGGGACTAGCCAACGACTGGGTGGGGACCTACATAGTTGGCCCGCTGCCTTGCCTCTCAGGACCAAATAAAGTTGTTTGTCCTGTCCTGTCCTGTCGGCTCAGCCTGCAGTGATGTTGCTGGGAAAATTCCCCTAAAGTAATGTTCGGCGTAAGCGGTAGCGACGTTAAAAATGATTACGCACAAGTGCGAGTCATGCCAGTGTAGGGCACATCTAGATCACCAACCCATTAAAAGAAAATATGTTAAAGGGCCCCTGACACCACATTTGGAAACTCGAGGTGCTTGTGTTGCTTGATAGCCTTGCATGCGGGGCCAGTTTTGACCGATTATTTGGAACGAGTGTTGCTTATACTATATTTTAATTTGGTTTTAAATTAGAGTGCGTCTTCATGCGAGTGTGCAGGCCCAATCGGCATTTTCTGTGGTTTGACGTAGACAGTGACCCTCGTGACGTTGCAAAGGTCAAGAAGGCATTGTCGTGGTCAGACTGGCACCCGGCAAGGCCCCTCTTGCACGACTGTTAGGTACTGTTCTGGTAGTATTGGCTGCTTACGCCAGTAATGCCCTTCTTTCTTTCTTTTTAGGGGCGAAGCTCCTTATGGCGTGGCTTGTGCGCCCTCATAGTACGTAACCACCAGTGGCACATACCCGAAATAGCGGTCCTTACGATTTTGACCTCCAGGGTGGTTCCGGTGAGAGATTTCTTCTGTGCGTTGTTGAACAATAAAAGATAGGGCTCAATGTACATGCCAATGGCTGCTAAGGGGGAATGAGAGACAGGAGAATTCGGCCTTTAGGTAACGCGCACGCTGCGATTCCCATTAGCAGCTATTGGCATGTACATTGAGCACGATCTGACAAGAAAGGGTTGCTACGTTATACTCGCTGGGTGTAACCTCCTTGGTTTTAGAAAGGTTTAGCGAGCGTTGGGCCACATAGCCATGAATACAGTGAACTAGTATATACCATGAACTCGAGGTGGTTAAAGGTGGGAAGTAAACCCGAAGCGCAAGCCGTAAGAAAGTGTGCATGTGCCACCTCCCGTTTAGTTCTTTAAATGTCCGCTGGATGGCGGTGCTTCTATATGGAGAATATATTATGAAAAGATGCGGGATGGTGGTACTTGGAGTGCTGAATAGATATGGACGAACGGACACATAGACAGATGCATGGATGGATGCATGAACGGACGCAGGTGCGGATGCATGGACGAACGCAGGGATGGACGCACGAACAGACGCACGCACGGACAGGTGGATGGACGCATGGACGGTTACAAAGACGTACGCAGGAACGGACGGAGCAAGAACGAATAGACGGACGAATGCTTCGCCCCACTTCCCATCATTCACTCCGTGGATATGCTGCCATTTTTTTCGTAAGAGCTACCTAAACTTCATCTTTTTCTTCTGAGGGGGAAACGTTCAAAGCACCAATTTTGCTTCATTATTCACCACCCGCAGATCCCCCTTATTTGCAAACGGTGCGTTCACTGTCGCCGAAGCCCGCACATTGACTCAGGCGTTGCTACGCTGTAGGGCGCTATAGTCTGTAATGGTGTTTAGGCGAGCGTTTTGAACTGACGCAAAATCGTTATGAGTTTATTATACGATGATGTAGACCATTTACGATTAAATTTCGACATTGCCAGACGCAAAGCTGCAAACTACTGTAAAAAAATTGGAAGCAGAACTTTCGTTGTCAATCTTCCTTTAAACATATTCCCACTGCTTGATTTGAACTCGGCTACAACGAGAGCCCATTGCGCAAATTCCTACGTCCTGTATATATGTCCTATCGGACCAAATACGCTCAGTTTCCCGCGGACGAACGAGCGCGTCGAGAAGCTTCGAGCGTTTTTCACGCCGCTTGTGGTTCTGTAGAATCTCTTTTGTGCAAGCCAGCACTTTGAGATGCCTGGTACCTTTCCCCAACATCGAAGGAGTGTCGTGGGGACGCCCTTCAATTGAATGTAAGCGCAGACACGCACATTGAAAACATTTGATACACGGCTTGTTTAGTGTGCCGTTTGCATATCAATGTATGTTACAAAGCTGCTTTACATGTTGGCGCAAAGTAAGTCAATCTGTGATGAACAGTTCTTTTTCTGGACTCTAAAAGATCATGCATTGTGCGTATACAATAGCTGACAGAAATAACGCGAAAAATGTTTATTGCCTTGTTAACAATACATAGAACTATCACCTGCACGTGCTAAATTTATTTGCAGACAAGGTCAGCTTTGTCAGGCTTCACAGTAAGCAAGCACGCTTGTGAATATCTGTTTGAGAAGAACAATGAAAATGGCATGTTAGTCGATTTCTCTCTAAAGGCAAGCAGTTGTTTAATAACAGTTACAAACGTAGATCCTCAGTCGCTTCACCTTGTCAAATGTCTCACGTTCAAGTAGGAGCATCAGTTACTATACGCGGTAAATCGATAACTCAACAGAATCTAAATTATAGCCCCTTGATTACATCTGGTTCGGCACACCGACGTGCCGAATAGTATCGATGAGCAAGAAGAGTTTTAGAAAATAGCCCACAGATTTTCTACGCTTTCTTTCCCTTATTTGACAAAATATATTCAAAGAAATCTTCTTTTGAGCTACATGAAATTGCAAAGAGATTTTCTTGAACTTTGTGCACGTTCTTTTTATGTGAAAAACTAAAGAGGGGCATTTCTTACCTTTAAATGGAACTTGAGAACGTGCTTTCAGTTTCAACGTTAGGAGCTGGCAAATGTAGAGCCCCTATACTTTTGGAAAAGTAAAGCGTTCTGTTCATTTGCGACGCTTCCTCCTTTCACCGGCTCGAAAGCAAACTGCAAGCTCGTGGCCCGTTACAGGAGGCGCCACTGTCGCAAGTGAAAAAAAAAAAAAACACGTTGGAGAGGAGGTGGCGAGGGGGAGCAGATGGCGGTACTTTTACCAAGTATAGACCTCTACCGAGGTACGTCACATCGTGACGTCACCGGTACACATGCAAGGCGGTGGTTGGCAAAACACTCCCGCCGGTGGCTGAGTGGGGTGCAGGCGCTGGGTGCTTGGGGCAAGCTTTTTTTTTCTATTTGAAAGCTTAATCTTGATCTCACAGTGACAACATTAGCTGTGGTATGTGTCAGAGAACATCTAGGTGTGTGGTAAGGTGCGTGATGGAGTATTTGCCACGCTGGCTGGCTGTTTATCTCGGAGAAGTGAACACACGTGGCAGCCTGTGCGAGCAACAGCGGCATCGTCTTCGAAAATGTGCAGTGTTGATTGTGGCGTGTAGTGTGCGTTGACAGGCACACCTTTACAGAGGGTGAAACTGGGCATATTGTGCGTGGTGTGTGCAGTGTGAATAATGTGATGCGTCCTGTTTGCGAAAACACTGGTATTCATTGTGAGCCGGTTGCAGTAATCGCTTGTCGATGGAACTTCACGATTTGATATTTTAGACAAGGTAAGAATGCATTTGACGCGATCATCTACGAAGTGGCGAAGTGTGGATTGCTCCGTGCGTCGTCTGCTAGCTGCGTTGTGTTTCTATGTGTGTGTACGTCATGCATGTTCTCAAAGTGTGGTGTGCCCGGTTATGTGAGCGCGAGTGTAACTGTTTCTACGTATGCCTGAAACGACGCACGAAAGCATTTGGTCTTGCTCAGCTGCTAATGCACATCGCAAATTGCTTTTGGCATCCTCCCAGGCATGAGGACTAATAAATGGTGCGTGAATGTAGTGTTTCATAACGGCTTGGTTTTAAAAAAATGAAAAAAAAAACGCTCTAGGTCAAGCACTTGCGCGCTACGGTACTGTAGTTTATCGATCATGCGATAAGCCTTAGTTGTGTTATCTGGCCTACCACTACATATCAATATCACATAAACTGTGACATATCGGTACTTACCCCCGTATTCACAAACGCTCCTCGACTCGACTTTCACCCTTCACTCGACAGAATTGAGCACTGCGCCACTGCTCGGCTGAAAATGACGCTGCGCTACTCAAGATTAGCAGCGAATTACCGCTGATATGCAGTGACTTTCCCAGCCTGAAAATGGCGCTCCCATCGGCTTTCTCAAGTGAAGGTGCAGCGTTGAGTGAAGGAGCGTTCTAGAATAAGGGGGTTAAACTGTGCCTGAAACAGAGTTACCATGCGCAACCGTGTGCTTAGATTAAGAACGTTTTGAAGAGCACCAGAAGTTGAAAATTAACTCAGATAGCATGCATTATATTGTCACGTTTGAAAGAGACTGGTAGACGTTGAAAGGGGCTGTTTATTAGGTCGTGAGGGGCAGTTCAGAAGCGGCCGACTGGTTAAAGATCCTCCTGATCCTCTTCTTCTCTCGCTCTGCGCCACCAGTGCGTTCACCGTATACGCTTCTTTTTCTTCGTGCATGTACGCAACATTCCTCTCCGCGCAGACGAAGGCCGCCGGACGAGTCAGTCAAGTTGTCGTGGCGTGTACAGTTTCAGGCGCGCAACATGAACCACTTCAGTTTTGGCAGCTCGTCGACCACTCGCCGTGAGACGAGCTATTACATAGTTGACCTCTGTAAGTCTGTCGACGATGACAAAAGGTCCATCGTAAGTGGCCAAAAACTTTTGGCATAACCCGCGCTTGCGCATCGGAGTCCACAACCACACCAGATCACCACGGCGATAAATCACTGGTCGATGGTGAATGTCATATCGTGCCTTCGCTTTGTCTTGCGATACCAATGTGCGTAGTCGAGCTATGCGACGCGCCTCTTCGGCGAGGCAGAGAGTCTCGGCGACAGTGACGTTGTCGTGGTCACAGAAAGGCAATATTGTGTCGATTGGGTGCCGGGGCGAACGTGCATAAAGCAAAAAGAAAGGGCTATAGCCTGTAATCTCATGCTTCGCGGTGTTGAACGCGTAAGTAATGAACGGGAGTACGTCATCCCAGTTCTTGTGGTCGCATGAGACATACATAGACAACATGTTGATAATGGTGCGGTTGGTACGCTCCGTCAGCCCATTAGTTTGGGGGTGGTATGGTGTCGAGTGACGCAGGCGGGATTCACATAAGCGGAGTAGCTCCTCCACGACATCCGCTGTGAATTGTCGTCCACGATCACTGATAATCAGGCGAGGTGGGCCATGTCGGAGGATGACGTACTGTAACAAAAACGACGAGACTTCACTGGCAGTTGCGGAGGGGACGGCTGCCGTCTCGCAGTAGCGTGTGTGGTAGTCGACGCAAACAATTATCCACCGGTTACCCTTAGCCGATTTTGGGAAGGGGCCCAGAAAGTCAATGCCCACTTGTTCGAAAGGTGCGCTTGGAGTAGGAATCGGCTGTAGAAGACCAGCTGGACCAGTTGATGGACGTTTGTGACGCTGACATTGCATGCAGCTTGCCACATAACTCTCAACAGACTTCTGCATATTAGGCCAATAAAAGCGCTCTTTGTGCGGTGAAGCGTCCGCGCCAAACCTAAATGTCCAGATGTAGGGTCGTCGTGCATGACACTCATAATAACTGTTCGCAGGCTCTCCGGGACCACTAGAAGGAAACGCGCGCCACTGCTGGAGAGGTTCCTTTTGAACAACAGTCCATCACGCATACAGAAACGGCGTGCACTAGTGGAAGCGGATGCAGCGGTGAATAGTGGTGCTAGTTTAGCATCTTTCTGCTGTTCTGCTCTGAAAGTGGGATAGTCCGGGAACGTAGGCGACACAGATGCTACAAGCTGGTCAAGGTCATCGGATTCACAATCTGTTGTGCTAAGTGGCATACGTGAAAGACAGTCCGCGTCAGCATGTCGACGACCACTCTTGTAAGCGACGGTAAAACTGTATTCTTGTAGCCGGAGTGCCCAGCGCGCAAGGCGGCCACAAGGGTCACGAAGGTTGACAAGCCAACACAATGAGTGGTGGTCGGTTACGACTGTGAATGGGCGTTCGTAAAGGTAAGACCTAAACCGCTGAATTGCAAATAATACCGCCAGGCATTCTTGTTCGGTAACAGTGTAGTTTTGTTCCGGCCTGCTTAGGGAGCGACTTGCGTATGCGATGACGTGTTCGCGGTCGCCGTAACGTTGTACTAGGACGGCTCCAATACCTATGCCGCTAGCATCCGTATGAAGCTCTATCGGAGCAGAAGGACTGAAGTGCTGAAGGACGGGTCGTGACGTCAACAAAAACTTCAAATGGCGGAAGGAAGAATCGCACTCCGGAGTCCACTCAAAAGAATTGTCCTTTCGTAAGAGGCATGTGAGAGAGTACGCAATGTCGGCAAACTTCGGAATAAAGCGGCGGAAGTATGAACAAAGCCCCAGGAAACTACGAAGCTCCTTGACGGAACGCGGCGCATTGAACGCCTCAACTGCTGCTGTCTTCTGGGGGTCAGGGCGGATGCCATCCTTGTCAACGAGACGCCCAAGCATAAGCGTCTGGCGGTCTCCGAAGTGGCATTTCTTCGAGTTTAAAATTAGGCCAGCGTTTCGGATGCAGTTCAAAACAGTATCCAGACGAGAGTTGTGTTCACTGAACGTGCGGCCAAAGATGACGACATCGTCGAGGTAGCACATGCAGATGTTCCACTTCAAGCCACGCAGGATGGTGTCCATAAATCTCTCGAACGTGGCCGGTGCATTGCACAGTCCAAATGGCATCACGTTGAATTCAAAGAGCCCATCAGGGGTTACAAAGGCAGTCTTTTCCTTGTCCTCTGGGTGCATCGGAATTTGCCAATAGCCGGATCGTAAGTCTACGGAGGAAAAATAAGAGGCCGAATGTAAGCAGTCTATTGCGTCCTCTATACGTAGCAGCGGGTATACGTCCTTTTTTGTCACGGCATTCAGTCGGCGATAGTCGACGCAAAATCTCCAAGATCCATCTTTCTTCTTAACGAGGATTACCGGTGCTGCCCACGGACTGGCTGACTCTTGTACCACTCCCTTTTGCATCATTTCCTGCACTTGGTCGTTGATAATTTGTCTTTCTGACGAGGAAACACGATATGGTTTTTGGCGAATCGGACTTGCCGTGCCAGTGTTGATGGTATGACGCGTTCGAGACAGGGGGATAGGGGTTACTTTGCCCTTCTGCGCAAAGTCAAATACCGAAGCGTGCTTCAACAGCACATTCAATAAAGTTCGGCGCTCGCTTGAGCTAAGCGACTTATTTGTCGTTGCCATAAGCGCCCCGTACAAATTGTGACAACCAGTTCCGTCACGTTCTTGCGGCACGTCTGTGAGCTCGACCACTGATAAGGTCACGTGTTCTTTGCTGACCGAAGCTAATTTCAAACTATTGGGTAATGTCACGGGCTCAGAGGAACAGTTTACAGTCCATAGGCCAGTTCGTCCACCATCAATCGACACCACACAATGGGGAACCAACACATTCTTCTTCACGCAGTTTATGTGCATTGGTTCTACGCTCGCATCGAAGCTGTCAGAATCCGCGCCGCGACAAACAACAGGAACACGTACGGTAGACAACGCAGGTATGACCGTATCGCCACAGACACACAGCGTAGTTTGGTCATTTGCCGGAGTGTCCAGAAGTTCTGAAGGCATCTGGCCACTCACAAAGACTTTCCCCGTGCGACAGTCTACAGTGGCACCACAATCTCGCAAGAAGTCCATGCCGAGGATGACATCATGTGTCGACCGAGGAATAATCGCAAACTCTGCCGTTATCATAAGGCCTCCCAAAAATACCTCAGCACTACACACACCAATAGCGCGCAATGGCTCTCCACTCACTCCACAAAACGTCGAAGTTTCATCCCAGGTAAAAACAGCTTTCCGCCCTAACACATCTTTAAAAGAAGCACTCATCACGGAAATCGTTGCACCTGTGTCCACCAAGGCCATCACAGGCACATGATCCACCAAAACACGCACTTTGTTTTTAAACATACACACAGGAGGTATTTCTCTCAGTAGCACGTTTCCAGCGACCTCACCCCCATTGGCCGCGCTGGCTAGTTTTCCGGTGGCGAAGAGGGCGCTTTGCGACGCAGCGGTGAAGGAGAACGATGAGCACGAGGTCGCGGTGGGGGCGTTAAACTCCTGTCAGATGCCGGGGAGTGGTTGCGGAAGCTGCTGAGCCAATAGTTGTCATCAGGTGGTATGTGGGCCGGCCGCCGGACACCATGAGGCTGTTCGAAGGGTCGTGAAAAGTCAGATGGTTGGTGATACCGAGGAGTCACCCAACGGTTGCAAAATCGCGATATGTGGCCTTGCACACCGCAGGAATAGCACACCGGCCGAGGTCGAAACGTCGATGAATAGAGCATCATCATTTGCTCTTGTGCGACGAATGTACTGGTTGGGTGAGTCGTACCGACACGTCGGGTGTCGAGGAGGCATGCACTGAGAGCGTCGGTCATACCGTGACGCGGGAAGTCTGGTCGTCATCCTTGACTGTGGTGCTGGGCTGTACTCCACAGTTGCCGCGCTCATCGTCGGTTGCCATGGGGTCAAAGGAGGCACATCCATAGCCTCACGTGGCAGACACAACTCGCGATGGTCAGCTGTCGAACACGACATTTCTCGGTGGGACAGTTCCTCATGAACAATCTGTCGAATTGTAGAAAAAAGGTCGAGGCCAGGATTCGTGTCCACACTGGCAACAGTTGTAACGTTAGCCAGCCGACCAAACTTGGGCGCAATTCGACGCATCTTGAGCGTTTCAAACGTTCGGCAATGCTGAATGACGTCGGACACAGAACTGAGGCTTTCTTTTCCAATTAGAAAATTATACACGTCCTCAGCTATCCCTTTGAGCAGATGCCCTACTTTGTCCTCTTCCGACATGGTAGCACAGACCACCTTGCACAGCCTTAACACTTCTTCTATGTAAGTGGTGCATGTCTCACCTGGTAGCTGTGCCCGTTGCGACAGTGTTTGCTCAGCCCGCTTCTTTCTAGCAACCGAGTCGCCGAAACACGCCCTGAGCTCTTCAACAAAAAGATCCCACGTCGTGAGTGCGTCCTCGTGGTTCTCGTACCATACCAGTGCGGTGTCGGTAAGGGAGAACACTACGTTGGCTAGCATAGTGGCTGCATCCCAACCGTTGGACTTGCCCACACGTTTGTACTTGGTGAGCCAGGCGTCGACATCTTCTTCGGCTTTTCCTCCAAAGGGCGGTGGAACTCGGTAGTACGGAAGCGGGCCAGATGGTGCCGTCCTGGAAACGCCTGCTTCTTCGGGCATGTCGAAGTCACTCACGGCAGATGGTGGGAGACCGGCAAGTCGACGGCTTCGTCGAAGCTGTGGCAGCGATCGTTCCGTAGTTGAAGCGCTTACCCAGCACCTCCACCACTCTGTTACGTTTGAAAGAGTCTGGTAGACGTTGAAAGGGGCCGTTTATTAGGTCGTGAGGGGCAGCTCAGAAGCGGCCGACTGGTTAAAGATCCTCCTGATCCTCTTCTTCTCTCGCTCTGCGCCACCAGTGCGTTCACCGTATACGCTTCTTTTTCTTCGTGCATGTACGCAACAATATGTAATTTCGTATAATTTTACTGAAAATTTCTTCTTTTTACGTTACCTCCAGTGTTTGTGTGGCATTGTTAGTGACTGACGGAAGGCAGTCGTTATTTTATGCATGAAAAAAAAACCTGCTTGTACCATTAACCAGGCCTTTGTTGTTGCACTCTCATGCACATAATCCATCAATGAAAGCGTTATACTGAACTCTTATAAAAAAGTTTTTAATATCTTTACTGGTGCAGAACATGTGCGTACACGTGGTAAACGCAGTGTAGCGCAAAGCACTTTCAGCCACAAAGCTTTCCAGACAAGACTTATCGACTGTCTTATCATTTCTTGGTGAATAGAAGAAGAGAAAAAAAAAATGATATGTGCACTAAGTATGAACGCTGGTACTGAACTAATCGAACAGATATGCGGGCTTTCTACGCTCTTTCTTTCTCTATTTTTTTTTGTAGTGTGCAGATGACAAAGATGTAAATAAGTCGTTCAGTCACGCTACAGTGTGTAGCAAGCGGAACCCAAACTAACCACGTACAAACAAGGCCGCAAAGGCGATTTAGTGTGAAAGCGTGCAAGAGCCACCTATAAGGCGAGCCTCCTTATGAAAGGCAGAATGCGCTTTAATCGCGGGAAATGTTAACATTGCATCGGCGTCGCGCACCGACTCAGCGTAGGTGCTAACAGTAAACTGTAGTCAACGCATTTTATCCGCCAACCAACTCAGACCGCGCGCAACGAAGCACCACTGTGTGTATTTGTAAACGCGCTGCCGACACTTGAACGGGGACGGGGCTGCCATCTAAAGCCCGATTTCGCCGCGAATAGGGGCTTTAGGTAAATGAGGTGACTGGAAGTTTTCTGGGGTACCAAAAAATAAATGCAGCACTACTTTCGGTTTCAAGGAACATGCACGCTCGTAGCGGTTGCAGGGTGTCCCAAGATCCGGTTGAACGGAATGAGGTGGATGTGAATGTTCACATTTATTGGCTTTCACAAGTTTCTACAAATAGGACGAATTTGATACTATGGTGAAGAACTTGTCTTGTCGCCTAAAAGATCTTGGCTCATACCCACAACGGGGATGGGCCACACTGTACCTTATAATAGATATTTTTTGTACAACGCTTGCTAAAAAAGAGAGAAATTAGATAACAACAATAATAATGTATCTTTGAAAAAACGTGAAAAAGGGCAAAATAATTTGATAAACCAGAATATATAAAATAAATTAACAAGAATGAGGAAGGGGGACGAAGAATTGGATATATCTGGCAGTACCACTAGCAGCGTATCCTTCCGGTTGCCTGAATGAATTCATGTAGCGCTGGCAGAATAGCACTGCAGCCCACACCCAACTGACTGGCTCCAAACAATAATAGGGTGGATGTATTGACTGGCAATCCGAGCATACCAATCGGTCTTTCAAGAATTATTCGGTGCAGTGAGGTGAAGTGGCGGCATTTGAGAAGAAAGTGATCTATTGTTTCCGGTTCATTGCAAACTGCACAATAGTTAGTTATTGAAAATCCTGATTTGTGGAGATAAAAATTTAACCGAGGAACTCTACAGCGAAAGCTTGTGAGGGTCACCTCACATTGACGGGAAAGGCATTTTGCGGTGTTCCATGTGAATTGCAAGTGCCGAAATTCTTCAGATCGTAGGAATGATGTTTTGTTTATTTTCAAGATTAACAGGCGTTTGAATAGTTCGGCAGTAATAAAAGGAAACTGTGGAGCTACTAGCACCACCGGGAAATTTAAAGGTGCTGAAGCGACCGAGTCAGAAATTTCATTTAGTACAATTCCAGCATACCCGGGGACCCAAATAAACCGAACTTCTGATAGGCTATGCGGTACGAGAGACCGAAATATCCTGAGAAGAGGAGACTGCTTTGCGGACGTTAGATGTGTACATACAGACAAAGCATCCGAAATAATAATAGTTTTTGATTGGTGATAATTTAGTTTTCGAAGAGCCAATGTAGTAGCCAGGAATTCTGCGAGATAAATTGGTGTGAAGTCAGGCAATCAAAGCGCGAAACAGCAATTAAGCTGATGAGAAAAAATGCCTACTCCAGCCTTCTGAAGATGTTGCGTTGCATCCGTCGAAATTACTACGTAATTGGGAAAAAGAACTTCTCTCTTGTTTATATTCGTTTTCTTTTTCTGACCTTTCGTTTTCGTGACCTTTAAATCAGGCGAAGCGCGGGAGGTTTGCGTTCGTAGCGCTGGCCTCCGCTTCTCGCCCCTCGCTCAGCGATATTGGAAGTTGGATCGCGCTCCTTCCCCCCTCCCCTATAAGGCACTGCGCCGTGTCGCCTGAAGGCAGACAGAAATTAGGTGCCTTTTTCCTCTTCATTCTAATCACTACCACCACCGCTCAGTTATCTTGCTCGGTTGACGTGTCACCTACGGGACAGCAACTTGTGGCGGGTATAGTACGAAAGCCACAGTGAGCTACGGCGGACAAGTGAACCACACATGTTTTGCGCGGCTCTGCGCTGTGCTCAGCCGGATATTTCTAGTTCTGCGAAGGTTCTTCAGCGTTTCCGAAAGGCGATGGGTGAGCACAAGCGTGCACGTGGACCCATTATTTGTGGAGGTATCAATTTTCGCAGTAGTACACATGATTGAACCCAGTTCTCTGCAAGCCTGACTGGACTGATAGAAGTGCAGTGTCACATTGATCAAGACTGCAGCGAAGCTTTTGTCGGGAAAATGCGTTTATTGAAATGCTAGAGTTCGAGCTGGCTCGGCTACTTAGTTTTAGTTTTTTTTTTACTTTCGGCATGTAGTTCAAACGATGTCAAGTAATTATAGCTTGCTTCCTGATCATGAAATTCTTGTAGCAGTGGTTTGAAAATTTGTGAGTCTTTACTTCTAATAGAGTCACTCAAGTACACGGGATGAACTAAATGCTTCTAAAAATTATTACAGAAAATGTCGTGGAGCCAACGTTTTGACAAGTGAACTATGATGATTGATTTGTGGGGTTTAACGTCCCAAAACAACGATATGATTAAGACGCCGTAGTGGAGGGCTCCGGAAATTTCGACCACCTGCGATTCTTTAACGTGCACCCAAATCTGAGAATATGGGCCTACAACATTTCCGCCTTCATCGGAAATGCAGCCACCGCAGCCGGGATTCGATCCCATGACCTGCGGGTCAGCATACCTTAGCCAATAGACCACCGCGGCCGGGTGGCAAGTGAACTTTTCTTCGTCAAGGCGATGTTGTTGCCCTGACGAAGACGAGTCATCTTGCCGAAAAACTGTTTCCAGCGATGTTCTTTCTCGAAAAACTTCTGATTACTTCAAGCCTCTCCGTGCCTCTGAACGTCAGTATCGTTTGGTACTCCATTTCTGTGCCCGTTGTCATAACAAACGTGGTCGAGTCAAAGACAATGTGTCCTAATCACCATTGATGATTTTCACATTGAATCATATATTCTAGGTTCAACGTTTGCTCATTATGCTTGTATATTGGTTAAAATGTAAAGCTGCTTTTATAGATTGACACTTTCACACTGCGCGTGTGCCTATTGTTTACACAAAACGTGCAATAAAAAAGTTCATTTTCTTTGTGCCGATCGAGTTTCGGCTTACTGAAAAATAACCTTTACTTTTGCTTTTTCAGCCCCTTCTGACATCATGCTGTGTTTTGGACGTTTGCTGAGACGTAGACGCGTTGAAGCCAGATACAAGAGAGACGCGACTTCACTCGTGAGTGTCACGATGCTTTATTTGGGCACACCAATCCGAGTCCCCAAAACGGGGGGGGGGGGGCCACTAAATAGCTCACTTAACACAGGTGATATTTACGCTGCTAGAAGAACGACAATAAAAAGAAGCCACCTTTCGCGGGTTTACTCCTCCGCTCGGTCGTCGTCTCTGTCCTCAAGCTCCTCATCCTTCAGTGTAATTATTGCGGTGGTTTCCTCGGTATCCCGCCCGTCGTAACTAGTGACATTACTCGAGCGCATCTTCGTATCCGAAGAGTTGTCGTATCGGAACACGTTCACCCTCGCAGAAGGCGTCCGCGTCGTAGTCTGTACCTTGGCCTGCTGCAGCCGCAGATGCTCTTGCTGCCGCATTGTGGTGAATACGAAAGTGGCCAGCACCAGAGTGAAGATGAACGCGGCGATGAGCAGCGCGACCACGGGAAGGTAGCTCGGACAAGTAGGATTCAAATCGGTCGCCGTCATTAGGGAAGGTGGAGCCGGGGAGCTGCTCGCCGTGCGGGGCCGTGCTTCTCGCCTCCTCTCGTCCAGGACGTCCCAGGGCTCCGCTCCTCGCGGGTACGTAGGCTCCGATTGCTTGCGCACGGGAGGTAGTGCTCGCACCACGTTTGCCGAATTATTGCTGCGACGGTATCTCCTGGTTTGTCGACTAAACGGTCTTTGGGGTGGAGTGAAATCCAAGGCCGTGTAGTACTGGCTGTCTGCAGACCATCTCCGAGCGTCGTTCGCAGCGGTGGAATTATCCGTGGGACGTCCGACTTTAGCTGTTTCTCCGTGCTCATGGGATCGTGTTGGCATTGATTGGGATGGATCTGTCCACATTAAGCGATACAAAACGGTCGAAGCAGAGCCCAGTAGACGTTGTCGAAAAGTGGAAAAAAAAATTCCGGCGGCCAGCCTTCTCGGTTTCTTCTTTCTCGCTCTTTCAGGTGTCCGTGCTCACGCTCACATTTTTTTCATTAAGGATAGGTACTTGTTATTTGATTGGTTTATTCGGCAGCTTTCTTGTAACAATAATAATGTTGCTTTAGTCGCTTTTCAATGCAGCGACGTATAAGTGAAATACGGAAGTACATATAAGCTGGTATCAATTGTGCGCATGCAATGTTGGTCGGTTGGTTGTTCCTCGATAACCTGCAGGGCGCCACCCACTAGGTCTTTTTGCCATGAAAAGAGGGGTACCTGATTTTAGAATATGAATCGCTTTTTTATTATAAGCTGTTTTAGAAAATAAATGGTTCAGAGTATATATCGCTAGTGATATAAACTTGGAAAACAAAACCTATATGAATAAGATATAATAGACAACCATGTCAAGAAAAGTATGGAGGGTGGATGTGTCAAGAGGTAATTTCCCTATTGGAAAAAAAAAACGAATGGTGGGCATGGTGTAAACCATCACCCACCATTATAGTGGATTAATGTAGTGGGTGAATGGTGGGAAACGCCCACCATGGCGCATGGTGGGTATGGTGGGTGCTGCAGTGCCGGCAACGCTTGAGCGCGAAATGGCGTCAGAATCGCCGTGACGAGCTGCCACAAAAAATAAAAAAGAATTCTATAAAAACGGTATAAAAACGCCCGTCCCGTAAAAAAAAAAAACAAGGTGCCATGGAGAATCGAACGTGCAACCTGCGGATGCCCACTCGAAGACACTAACCACTGCGCCATACCATTTTTTGTCTTTATTTAGCCACTGCGCCATACCAACATGACGTTAGTTGTGCGTTAAATAGTTAGTTGGAATACAAACTTACGGTTCAACTTCAGTTATGTTTGTCGTGTACACGACATAGACAAGATCTGCACCTGCTACTAAAAATTGCACATTTAATAAACACAAGCAACTGCTGCCTGTAACGATTGCCACAGTGTTAATGCACCAGTGCTTTTTTTATAATTTACAACTGCAAGAGAAAAAAAAAAACCAAGTGGACTGAGGAGCAGTAACAGTTTACCGGCGGGGTCTGCCAAGTTTAATATCCGTTTCGCGCTCGTTCTAAAGGGTGACATCTGCTCACGCTTTATGACGCTTCTAGGCTCATTCCATATATACGCCCACCTAATTTATTTGATGGAGTATTGGGATGCTTTTCGCGCAATGTAGAGGGCGGTCGGGCCAGCGCAATGTTGTAGCTCTTTCGCTAAAGCAACAACTACATAACGGCTTGGCCAAAACGAATGCAGTGTGCCGGAAACATTACGCTATCATATTGGTTCCCCACGCATACGAATTGCCACGTCTGAGTTCTCGCACAAAAGCTAGAGAAGCGCTGGCGAGTGCGACCGGCGGCTGTCGGTGAGAAGAGACGTACGTTCTCTGGGAGTGCTTGAATCGCGTCGCATTGATGTTTGTTGCTTCTTGAGCGGACGTCATACACAATGAAAAATGCTTCATTTAGGTTAATTGATGCCATGGCTGCGCTGTATTGTCATTCGTAATCGCCGAAATCGTGTATTCTGAAACCCGGAAGCACGGATAACACAATGGTACGGGCTCGGTCGGTAGGCCTAAAGTTTGGTGGAAATCATGGTGGTAGAACGTGTAGTGTACAGATCCCAGCTTGGTACACTATATAAATTGCCCGCCATTATAAGCCCATTCATCATCTGCTTACTGCTTCCCAGCTTTATCGCAATGGTGGGCAGAGCTTCTAAGCTTGGTACAACATGTGGCCCACCATAACAAGCAGCACCCATCATCTGCTTAGTGCTTCCCAGTATTATCGCAATGGTGGGAAGAGTTTCTCAGCTTGGTACACCATGTGGCCCACCATAATAAGCACCACCCACTATATGCTTAGGGCTTCCCAGCATTATCGCAATGGTGGGCAGAGTCTCCCATTATTGCCCACTATCTAGCCTCTGCTTTCCATTATCATTTCCACTTTAACCATCATCTGTACACCATACCACCCAGTACGTCCCGGCATATCCACCATATTTTCCACTACGTCCCACCATATCCATCATAATTTCCACCATGCCCACTATTATTTGCACTACACCCACCATGTTTTCCAGTATCCACCATGGTAATTTTTCCGATAGGGTTTAATGTAAATTTGAAGAGAATTGGATGAAAAGATAAACTGCCTTGGGTAGAGATCGAACCTGCGACCTTCGAATAACGCGTCCGATTCTCTACCAACTGAGCTACCACGGCGGATTAACTTTATTAAACACAACTTCATTAACCCATTACTCATAATTAAGCATCAGTAATCATCATTAACTCATCATTAACCCATTAACTAATCATAATCATGTTTAACCCTTCAACCCCATCAACTTTATTTAGACACAAATCTAACAGAGAGAAACGAATAAGAGTACACTTCTTTTCTTTCATTCGTAGCGAGGGTCTTGTTCTAGCAGACTTCGTACCTTCAGGTAGTATACGATGGATTATTATTCAGCTGCCAGCTAGTAATGAGATCACTTGCTATGTGATGCCAAAAAGACAGAAAAACAGTGTTCTACACTCGCCGACACGGCTACAGGTGGTGCTGACTAACACTCTCACGTTCAATTCACATTTAAACCCAATGCAGCTAATTGGGGAATAGCCGCCGTGGTAGCTCTGTTGGTAGAGAATTGGACGCATCATTCGAAGGTCGTAGGTTTGGTCTCCGCCCACGGCAATCGATCTTTTCGCCGACTTCTCTTCCTTCACATTTGCATTATAATTACCTCATAAAACATCCATTCCCTAAACTTTCCTTGCCATGCTTGCCTCTTATATCTCACTGATGTTGTGTCTAACAAAGTAAAACGAGCCCTTAAGTGTACCGCAGCCGGAAAAGGTCAGTTTCGCCGCAAAGGGCGAAGCAATCAATGCGATAGCAGTAACATTAAATATAAAGCTGAGAATAAATAGCAGATCGAAACGCGCAGCGTGCTGCTCACGCACAAATGACGCACAAAAACGACGTACACTGCACAAGAGATAACAAACAACGTTTAAAACTCGACGCTTAACACACTTTTTAAAATGACACGTAATCCCAGGTACAGATATGAGCGCGAAATAACGAATGTCCCAGTTGTTACTTCACTGTGTTTGAAAAGCGCGTTCCTTTCGCACACGGGGCCTGCCCAGCGAGCGAAGGTGAGCTTTGTGGCCCAGGAAGCTAACGCAATCATTCCGGTGAAATGCCAAGGCACACGATTCTCCCCACAGAAGGATAAACGTGAGCGCACAAGCACCTAACCCCCGTCCCCATGCGTGGGGCAAAGTACGCGTGGGAGATAAGTGCGCGTTGACACATTGTGAAGAGCTGGGTGCCGAGCGCAGGCGGCTTTTTAAAGACGATAGTCATTCTTGGGACCTTCGACGCAAAAATTTCGATCTGTCTGTATGTCTGTACATTTGTCTGTTTGTGCACTCTTAACAGCACCAGGTACTTGAAATGGCCGACCCCATCCGCAGCGTCCACCAATGTTGCTCAATGTATAGTGTTCATACTTGTGCAATTGTCAATCAAAAAGCAATTATTGCGCATGTCTGGGGCACCATAAGAACACGTATATATTCTGCGTGTGCGTCTTTTACAAGAAAAGGCATACATAGGTAAGTTTAAGGACCGTAGCGCTTATCACGCTGCGCTGACCATGCAACATTTGCACAAAAACGTGAGTGTTTCCAACGCTTTGCTAAGACGAGACAGTGGTGGCACCTACCCATTGCCTTGCGTTCTACACCTTATCACCTCTGAGACGGGCGCGTAAACCTGTCTCAGGGCCACGCACTTCGTTTTCTAAGAAAACTACCAGATGGCGCTCATGTCTGACGTGTGACGTCACTTCATGAGCTCGTTCGCCTCCGGTGCACGCTCGAGGCACTCTGATGCCACGCCTTCAGAATACCATTCACCGATTTTCTCACGCAGAACATCCAATAAATGTTTTGTTCACTCTCTCCCCACGCAAGACTTCGACGACGTTTGCAGATGAACTTTCACATACGGGGCCACTTTTCTTTTCTTTTTTGAACTTTCCTATCTATAGATACCGATACATATACGGTGCATGACGGTAGCTTTGGAAACGGTAAAAACCAGCCGAGCTTGTTCATATAATTGCTATCTCAATAAAAAAAACGAAATGAGATAACCGCTACATTAATTAACTTTTTCTGTCATGTAGGATTCATATGTGGCAATACTAATGGTGAGAAAAGTATGCACAACTGTCGTTAAGCAAGGTAACACAAAGCCGCGGCATTTGTTTTGGGTAAACGAAAAGTATTAATGCACGTTTAGAGTAAAAAGCTTCCACCTACAGTCGAGAAAAGTGAAGTTGCGTTTGTGGCTAGTTATTACGTATCAGCGATTCTCTGAAGCAATCTTCTTTAGGGGCGAAGCTCCTTAGGGTGCGGGTGGGTCGTTCCCTCGTAGTAGTACTATGTTGTAGTAGTAGCCACTTTCAGTTAGTTTTAAAGAATTCATTATTAGAGGGTGTTGTGTGTATATGTCCTAGGAAAGTTTATCACTAGATGGCGTTAGCAGTTCTCGTGTTAAAAAGTCTTAGCATATCCACGGAGTGATGTTGAGTGCGACGAAGCGTCCGTCCGTCACAGGAAGAGGGACGGACGGAAATACGGACGGATGCTTCGCCCCTCTCATCGTCATTCATTTCACGGATATTCCGTGAAATCTTTTGTTTTTTCAATCTACATTATAACGTACTATTGCATTATATTTGCCCATGTGTGAAAGAGCTGATGCTTTAGGTTGACCTAATCAGCGCCACTGGCCATGACGCTGATTATGATTCTTCTCTTATGGGTCGTGCCCACGACGAGGGATTGGCGAAGAATCGTCTTCGAGGAGGAAGACGAAAATCTAGAAGATGGCGCTGACCCAACAGATGCATCAGCAATTGTTCGTGGTTCCGGTCAGTGCGCTGCATCCGGCATCACAAGAGAAACACGTGCGCAGCCAGCCCACATCGCACCATACTTCAGTCAAACAGAAGACGGTGTCGAAATTGCGGCGTCCAACGGTGGCTCTGACCGAACCGGACGCGGGGCCTACCTCGGTGACACCTTTCGTCTTCGTCTACGTGGTCATACTGCTCTTCACTACTTTCCTGCTCTTGTTCCTGCTGACCATTGTGAACTCGAAAACGCTGTCCAACGAGTCCAGCGACGCTGCCGTCGTAGAGTGGACCCACGGTACCAGCGCCGCTCCCGAAGACACCTCGACGACCACGTCAAGCTCGCGTACGTTCAGTGTCCAGCGCAAGGAAGCCCCATACCCGCACTTAAGGACGACTGGCGAAGAGTACCTCGAGGACGTGGACACTGAAGACTACTCCGTCGATCTTAACACTGAGACCACGGAGTGACGTTGCATAAAGTGGACACTCAAGTTATGACCTGGTGTGTTTGTAGAGCCCTGTCGCATATACTTTCTCATTGGAATAAACAAAACGTTCGCCAGGTACCACGTACCACAGTAATCAACGTGTAACATGCGCAAAGAAGGAGATTGTGTTGTAATTTTTTCATTGTCAATTGTCATTTTTTCATTTTCATTTAAAGTGTCATCACAAAGTGGCGTTTAAGATATGCACAAGTTCAGGCACATACATGCGTTAAACAGCCGCATATGTTTCCTATATTCAGCGGTTTACAGTTACATAACGATGCCAACAGGAATGGTAGCCCTGGACAATGTTACATAAATCAACTTCAGAGGATGGCACCTAACTACACTTGACTTAAACCGACGTGACGGCTGTATAATATGTATGTTTTGTTCATAAAATTGAACAGCCAGCAGTACAACCATAACTGATGTTTGACAAACATTAGGGTCTATTTGAAAAGTAGTTTGTAAATCTGGCGCACTGATCGGCTGTGTTCGAAAATGCTCTCTGCTGGAAGCATATCGGCCAATGGCCGAGGATCATCAACTCCGTTTCATGATGAACACTCAAGCTATAAAGTCGTGCTGCCACGTCTTCCAACGGGTAACGACGTTTTGAATTCCGTTTTCCTTCATGCCGAATGAAGTGGTAGGCCGTACCATGCCCCAGACTTCCGTGACGCGCTCCTTAAAGTGGTGAGCACAGCAGACATCATAGGAGTTGGCCAGTATCAAATGAGCCATGTATGAATGGCTACGTGTGCAAGTAGCATGGCGAAACAGAAACTCGTCACTTGTGGTGAGCTCCGTGTAAAAGGGCTGAAGTGCATGGTGCTAGATCCCGAGACCAAGAATATTAGGCTGAAACTTGTTTGGCTTCCACCTCATCTTGAATCGCGACGTGTTGACGAGGCGTTCCAAGCTTACGGTGTTGTGAATTCCGTTGAGAAAGAGGCATGGAGATGTGCAGGAACGGAACAATGGATGACAACAAATAGGGATGTTGCCTTGGAGCTCAAGGACACTATCACTGTGAGCTCCATACCACACCTTATGTCAATCTATGGTCACCAATGCCTCGTACTTATTCTTGGTAACCCTCCACTGTGTTTTCGGTGCAAGCGAGTGGGGCATGTACGTCGACAGTGCAAAACACCGAGGTGCTTTCAGTGCCCACGACTTGGTCACCCGTCGGATGCCTGCGTGTCGACTTAGGCCAACAAACTCCGTTCTGGCCCAGGCACAAAAGAGCAACATCTGGATAATCTTATGGATGCCACTGAGGTAGTTGATGCGACAGGAGAAGCAGCGGTAGGAGCAGAAGATGCCTTAAAGGAAGCTGAACACTTGTCCATGGATACTCTCGGCACGCAAAATAACATCGCTAACGGCGCCAGTGAAAGAAAATAAATGAATGCAATGCTGTAGAAGAACACGACTTGGAAGACCTTAAAAACAAGCCTCCTGACAATGAGGAACAAGAAGCAATGAATAGTGGTCAGACAAGGACGCGTCAGGCACCGGTCACCGATGAAGCAACAACGAGTGCGCCAGACACGACAGAGCAAGTGTCTTCATGTGGTCCTCGTGTCACCTTCTTTGGGGACCGAGGGACGCGCCGCCAATGCCAGCGTTTCCAGGAAAGTGCTCCTAAAGAGTGCAAAGGAGGTAAAGCCACAGGTTGCCCTGTGGCTAAAGGTGACCTACAAGAGTTTTAAGATAGCAAAATGGCTACCATGCTAACGTTTTCCTTGTGTGTATATAGCGACACTCAACGTACGTGGCTTGAGGAATGTAAGGCGTCAGTGGCAGTTGCACCACGTGCTTGAGCAGTACAACATTGATGTACTTGCAGTGCGAGAGACTAAGATTTCGGGTGCTCGTGGCACCAATCTTGCACTGGAAGTTTTCCGAGATTACAATGTATACATAAGCCCAGCACGTGGTGCATCCGCTGGTTGCTTTTTATTAGTTAGAAAGCACTTGAATCATAATTTGACGTCACTACATGCTGAGGGGAAAGAACGCCTCATTTGTTGCAACTTACCTTTTAATTCCCATAACTGGAGGTTTATCTGCGTCTATGCTCGCTCAAAAGTGAATGAAAGGAATGCTTTTTTCCTCTCTTTAACTTCGCTGCTAAACATTGGCAGAACTTTGATAGTTTTTGGAAACTTTAATGTGTTTGTGACGCTGGAGATCATTCACATAAAACAAATCGTTATGATGCAAGTGCAACTTTACTGCATAAATTATTGAATGACCACATTTTAAAAGAATTGTGAGTGCATGCGCCTTCCTCGGTGAGGTTCACGCACTTTCAAGGCATCTCTCATTCTCGGCTTGGCCATGCATATGTATCTCTAAGCCTATGGTCTCACATTCATAATTTTGCTGTAAAGCCCATTTTTTTTACAGACCATTGCTTGCTCACTGTTTCTAGGGGTCCTGAAAAGTTTCGTAAAACCCCTCTAAACTGGGACCTATGAAAGCTTAACGTACAGTTGTTGCGAGAAGATTGTTTTGTTAAAATAGTAAAAGAATCGGTACAAAAAGTAACACAGTGTCGACAGCTGCCAATTTTCGCTGAGTGAGAAAGGTTCAAAGAAAATTAGTATTTCATTCAATTAGTATTTCATGTGAATTAACAATTAGTATTCATGGGCAATTAGTATTTCATGTGAAATAACACAATGAAAAAACGCTGAAAAACGCTATCTTTATGATTTACTTCATAAGTTCCATAATTTTGAAAGTCAACAGCTGGTATTGTACGTGGACGGATAAATGTGATTCGAGCACAGATACAGAGAGAAAAGTGGTTATGAGAGGGAAAAGAAGAGAAAAGTGAGCCCCGTAACTGTCAACATCAGGGTGCGACACCTCAACAGTAGCTCACAGGGGATGGAGTGAGGAGAGATTAAAAGGATATTATTAAAGGTATATAGTGATAGATCGATGCGCTGGCACAGCCAGCGAGGACATGTGAGGGGATAGCAGAGATAGAAAGATGTTAACACGGTAACAGGAGTCCGAGGACGGGGCACCACTTGCGAGAGCTCTTGTCGGCGTCAGCAGATGGCGTAGGGCAAGTCCAGTAGGTCAGAGCTACGCTGTCGTCGGAGATTGGCGTCAGGAGATGACGTCAGCTTAGCTCTGGCCCAGCCAGCCAGAGCTACGCTCTGGCCGGCTGGGCCAGAGCGTAGTACTGGAAAGATACCTGTATTCACTATTCGACAGACTGACAGGTATCTTTTTAGTTAAGATGTCATTTTAGGATTCGAATAAGGTGGTCTGGCGCATGCGCCATCATTTGTCCTTTCTTCTGTGTGTGATCTCCTCGCCCTGTTGACCGTATATATATTCCCGCCATCTGTGCAATAAAATTGGCTGAAAATGTGCGCTCTGTCCTATCTCTCTGCTATATCTTCCCTCTGAAACATTCTCTTCGCACCAATGAAGTATATTTCTCTACAAAAATGCAATACCAACCAGCCCAGGCAGCCAAGCCTTTGGTTTTGTTGCGGCGATGCGCGCACGCACCATCTCTGCCAGCCGCCACTCTCCTCTGCGGGAACAGCTGAGAAGTGCGCGCTCTCACTGCCAGTGTGGCCGTGGAAACTCCAGCGCTGGTTCACTATACTAGCAACGTTTAGGATTCGATGGGGCGGGTTTCGGAGAAAAAACCTCCGAGAAGGATAACTTCGACATAGCAAACTTTTAACGACCCCTTTACCTGGGATGAGCGACAAAAGTCAAACCTGAAAGGCACATCACCAGCACTATGGGAAGGACCCTAAAGAACTGGAAACAACCGGAATGTGAAGACGCAATTTTGTACTCAATTGAATCCACTAGGAAAACAAGGTATCTTTGAGGTAAAACATCTTGATTGAGGAGGTATATGTATGAATAAATTTTCATACAACTGTCAGGTTGCTAGAACAGAAACCAGTTGTAGATAACTAAAATAAACTTTCCATTGTGTAACTTAGTGCTAGCCTTTTTTTTCTCAATCATATTCAGCAAAAAACAACATTGTCACAAAGCTGCCTACACGATGTAGAGTCATTTGCCCCACCACACCTCCCCACCTCAATAGAGCCATTGGTATTGAAAATTGGGATCAGTAGAACACTCCGTAGTGCGAGGGAATGTTTTATAAACGTTCTGCCATTCTTCATTTGCCTTCATAATGACGATTCTCCAGCAAGGAAAAAAAAACTTAAAAATCTGTCACAAAGTAACCCGATTTCATGGTAGTACAGGTATTTGACATCTAAGCTAAATTCACTGCATGTCTTCGGATCATTTTGCCGCAGAAATATCACGATAGCCCCTGAATTGGGAACAAGAAAGGGATAATAATAATGATATGCCATGCCCCAAAAAGAACTCATGACTGCTGTTAAGTCGCTGGAACACGAGGTCAACGACAAGTTCAATGAAGTGATAGGACTAAAATGTCAGTGAACCTCTGATGTTTTACTTGAATGAAATCAAATATTGCTTCAAAGCAGTGTTTGCAGTGACTCGTGTTGCACCAGCAGTTGGCAATATTTTTTTTAAAGGTACACTAAAGAGAACCAATGAGAACCAAGAGAACCAGTGTGTAAGAGACAACCAAGGTACACTAAAGAGACCTTACATATATATATATGTAAGGTCTAAATTTAGCGATTGGCCAAACGACGGCTAGACATTTTCTCCGTGACCGAATAATTTTCTTCAGCTCTGGTCAGAGTGCGACTCGCGTAAGAAACGACGTACTCATCGAAGCCAGACTTTCGCTGCGCAAGGATAGCCCCAAGGCCGACTCCACTAGCGTACGTGTGGATTTCGGTAGGGGCGTCTGGGTTGAAGTGACGGAGAATCGGCGGTGATGTCAAAAGACGACGTAATTTCGCAAACGCGTCGTCACAGGTGGACGACCATGCCGAGATACCTTAGCTGTCAGCAAGTAGACGTGTTAATGGGATCATTATAGATGCGAAATTACGAATAAATCGTCGAAAATACGAGCATAGCTCTATAGAGCTCCGGAGTTCTTTGAGTGTCGACGACTTAGGAAACTCGGTGACGGCACGGAGCTTGTCTGGGTCTGGTAGAACGCCGTCCTTGCTGACAACGTGCCCTAAGATTGCGAGCTTCCGTGCGGCGAAGTGACATTTTTCAAATTTAGCTGTAGCCCAGCATGTGTGAGGCATTCCAGGACACTTGCGAGGCGCTCGAGATGGGTATCGAAGTCTTTTGAAAAAACAACGACGTCGTCCAGATAGCAAAGGCACGTATGCCACTTGAGGCCTCGAAGTATGTTGTCCATAAGACGCTCGAATGTGGCCGGGGCATTGCAAAGGCCGAACGGCATCATGTTGAACTCGTACAAGCCGTCACGAGTTACGAACGAAGTTTTGGGGCGGTCGGCTTCATCCATAGGTACCTGCCAGTACCCCTACCGAAGATTCAGCAAAGAGAACTCTGCTCCTTGCAAACAGTCGAGCGCGTCATCAATTCTTGGGAGCGGATAGACATCTTTGCACGTGATCTTGTTAAGGCGCTTATAATCAACACAGAAGCGGATGCTACCGTCCTTCTTTTTCACGAGCACCACCGGGGATGCCCAGGGTCTGTGGGATGGCTATATGACTCCCCGACTAAGCATGTCAGTCACCTGGTCTTCAATAACCCGACGTTCTGCTTGAGAGACGCGGTATGGGCGCTGGCGAGGGGTGCATGGCTGCCGGTGTCTATACGATGAGCGATCGAAGTTGTTCTGTCCAAACTGGGTTGCTTGTAATCGAAAGACATCCGAAAGCGGCCGAGAAGCTTCAAGAGCTGCAGTCCGCTGAACGCTGGGAAGGTCCGAAGCAATTGATGGAAGGAAGGCATCTGGGGTAGATGTGTTGGCAGTGGTATCGAGAATAACGCTCGCGACATGGAGGCTTGCTGTGCGACCAGGTAGTGAGTCAAGGCCGACTGAATCAATGTCCTCAAGTTGCCCTATACATTCTCCGCGGAACATAGTGGTTGGGACCGAAAGCACGTTCATGACATAAACGGTTGCGGATGAGTTTTCGATCGTGATAAGAGCAAATCAGAGAAGAAAGTGCTTACGGGAAGTGAATTTCGCTGACGGCGTAAACAAGGCGGTAGAAAAAGCTTAGTCGCAGGAAAGTGGCACAATAGCAGACGACATAGGTGGGATGTCCGTGTCCTCGGCGATGACACGAGAAAAATATGACTTGGCAGGAGCGATATCCGAGATTGCTGATAATTCAAGCTCGGCACGGGCACAATCGACAACGGCATGATGCATGGAAAGAATGTCCCAGCCCAATATAACGTCATGCGAGCAGTGCGGAAAGACGACGAATTTAACCACATACAAAACGTCCTGAATGAGTAGACGAGCTCTGCACGTGACGGAAGGTTGTATGTGATGTGCGGTCGCCGTATGGAGAGAAACACCAGAAAGCGGAGTCGTAATCTTTTTCAATTTGCGGCACATTGCTTCGCTCAACACGGACACAGCAGCTCCAGTATCGACTAAGGCGGACACGGCAACACTTTCAATGAAGATTGGGATTTCGTTTGCAGGTCGGGAACGAGGACTTGTAGATTTCGACTCTGGCACAGTTCTTGCCTCAGGAACTACGGTGGTCAGTTTTCCGTGTGGACGGGCGTGGTGCGTCGAAGCATTGGCGATAGCGAGCGCCGGCGCGGGGAGGGGGATCGAGACGAGTGGGAGGTGCGGTGGTTCGACGATGAGGTGTTTGAAGGAGGGTGGGAGGGCATTGGCTGTTGCGGCTCTGTATGGTCGTAGTTGTAATTGGCTTCAACGGCAGTTGGACGAGGAACATGGCGGTGGCATAAACGCTCAACATGCCCGGGTAGACCACAGCAATAGCATATTGGTCGGTTGTTCATTGTGCGCCAAGGATCAATGGGAAGGGTGGTAGGACGTCGACAAAGCGAAACTTGCGGGCTTGGCGGTGTCTGCGGTGCGTAGAAGACATGAGGGCGTTGTGGAGGGCCTGTGCTGTATGGCACTGCATGTGAAGGCCTTCTCGCGACGTCGGCATAGGTCAACGGCGCTGATACAGGCGGTGGCTGATGCGTATAGGCGGAAGAGCTTCGGATACTTGCTCCTCAATGGTTTGGCACAGTGACGAGGGGAGTCCATGACTATTACTAGGGAGAAAGGGAGCAACAGACAATTGGCGGGCAACCTCCTCGTGGATGAACTGTTGTATTTGGTGCGTCAATACTACCGGATCTGGAGAGATCGCGCCAACGGTCAGTGCTGACGCGCTGGTCGTGTCGAATCTGTGACGTTGCGTGGAAATGCGCTGCTTTCACAACTCGTCGTAGCTCTGGCAGTGCTGAATGATGTCTGTGACGGTTCGAGGACTTTTCGCCACAAGCATGTGGAACGCATCGTCCTCGATGCCCTTCATGATATGCTTGACTTGGTCGGCTTCGGACATGGTCGGATTGAAGCGCCGGCAGAGGCCTACGACATCCTCAACGTAGGACGTGAAACTTTCTCCTGCCAACTGGGCACGATCACGCAAACGCTGCTCCGCGCGGAGCTTGCGCACTGCCAGTCGGCCGAATACGTCTGCGAAGGTCGTTTTGAAGAGGCCCAGGTGGTAATCTCAGCCTCATGGTTGTTCAGCCAAAGCTCCTCGACACCCCTCTGGTAGAAGTGGACGCGACCAAGTTTGTCGTTATCGTCTCAGCGGTTGTTGACACTCACTTTTTCAAACGAAGCGAGCCAGTCCACGACGTCCTGTTCACCAGTGCCGTTGAATAGGACTGGGTCGCGCTCCCTCGGAATACCGGGGCAACGGAGAGCGGGGTGTGTGGCAGCATTCGGCTGTGCTGCAACGTCGTCAGGCATGATGGACAGCGGAGGTAGAGTCCGGCTATGGAGTTCCAGGGTGAAAAAGAGAACCAGCACTCTCCACCACTTGGTAGTACGCGTGAAGCGTTGAGTCCGCGACGCGTTTATTAAAAAACGAACACAGGCCAAGCACTCAGCGATCCGAATCGGAGCTATCACGAGCACGAACCACGGTTCTCTTCCTCGTCTTTTGCAGGCACTGCTTATTGCACCCTATCCATTCTACAATATAAAATATTTGCTAAATTGATGGCAAATTAGCTACAGACAGTGATTACTAAATGTGTAGGTGACCACCAAACATGGGGAATTCGCAGTCGCTCTATACAGACAAGCATTCATATTGCACGTTCAGTTCTTGAGTGTATTGATGGTAGCATGGACCAAGCAGCCCTCCTTGAAATAGACCTTGCAAAAGCATTTTATAAGGTACAGCATGCTATTTTGTTCCGGCTTCTAAGACACCTGCAGTTGGGTGATGTACTGTACAATGGTATTTCACTCTGTTATAAGAAGTGCACAACTAGGCAAATTGTAAATCGCACACTTTTCAATATAGTAGAGTTAAATTCGTCTGTACGACAGGGATGTCTGCTCTCGCCTTTGCTTTTTGCACTTAATCTGGAATCATTATATTTTAGTGTGCTTCTAAAGTCTAGCATAAGAGGCTACCGATGTGATTCTGGGGAAGTTAAAGTTCTAGCTTATGCAGATGACATTGCCTTCTTTTGCTCGGATAAACCCAGCCTTCAAGAAGCAGTCAACACTACTTTACGTTTCTGTGAAGTCGCTGGTGCAAGCATAAATTTTGATAAAACTGGTGGATTCTGGCTGGGAATGTGGACCCAAACTCCTTCGGTCTTCGAAAATGTTCATTAGGAATGCGACTTCTATGAAGTACCTTGGTGTGCCTCTTGATAACTAGCGTAACAGCGGCCCACACTGGAGCGCTGCGATAACTACGATCCGCCGAGAGGTGGCAACATGGCACGGACGAGAGCTTTCCATTTTTGCCAGAATGAAAGCGTGCAATGTATTCCTTGCATCAAATCTTATTTATATTCTGTAGGTGTTGCACTGCTCTCATGTACACATTCAAGCCTTTCATAGGACATTTGCCTGCTTTATTTAGAGCTCTTCCTGGGAACCCATGAGAAGAGAATCTTTTTCTTCCGCAATTGAAAAGGGTGCCCTCGGCCTTGTGTTTTTGTTCATGCGTAGGTTGGTGTTGCGATTTTTTTACCTCAAGGATGTGTGCAACCCCTTTCTTTTAGTGGTTATTCATAGCCGTCTATGTTACCACATCCCTTTTATTCATGTCACAACAAGCGTTGCTAAAGAATCGCCGTTGCGGAGATTCCTAAAGGAAATTGTTGATACTGTTAATTTTTTGAAATCCAGGTTTACCTTAGAGTATTTGTATACTATTGACAGAGCAAATTTAACTGCTGCACTTGTGAATAACCTTTTCCCCGAACCTGTTTATCGAACCCCATATTCGTTTTTGCCTGGTCACGATGTATTATTTCATGTACCTAGAATGTGGATATCTCTTTCAGCAAAAACATTTTTCTTTAAACTGCACACTTCTATGCTGCCAATGGAAGCGTGGCTGAATTAAACATCAATATACGTACCCTAGACAGTGAATTGTAGACTCTGCAACCAACCTGAGACTATAGAGCATTGTTTATTTATTGTCGTGACGCTTTTTATTTTTGGAACATTCTAAAAAGAACATTAAGAAAAGAACTTTTAATCACAGCTCAAGGTATTAGGTTCCTCCCATTCAAAAAGAGTCAGACTAATACTCCTTATGACCTGTTTATGCTGTTGGGACTTTATTCATTATAGAAAAGTCGCATGATCGATAGACACGCCGAGCCACCACGGTCGACGAGATCTGTCTTCCGAGAAGCAGCTGCTCAAGTGCACAGTGTTGTTGAGACTTTTGACCCCGTTCCGGAGTGGCTTCCCGTTCTTGACGCTTGTGTGTGTTTGCCTAATTTCTGATGAAGTATGTTGTGTGTACTTTACTGGTGGTGATTTCATGCATTAAAGAGAAAAAAAAAATGTAATCTGGTGTGGCTCTGTGGTAAAATACTTGGTTGCCACACAGAGTGCTGAGGTTCGATGCCTGCTGGTACCCTGACATTTATTCTTTGCATTCATCGGGTCAACGCTGGTGATGTGAACTTTTTCTTAACGCTGAAGCGTTCAAATTGCCCATGTGTGTTCTCGCCATTCCTGGGCAGATATCAAGTGTCAATTATTAAGTGCCTGCGGGTATGTGCCACTGTCAGGCGAAAAGTGTTTGATGACCTAAGCGACGGGATGGTGACATTATTCATGTCATGACCAGCGCGTCGTATTTGTCAAACCATCTTACCCTCGCTTACTAATTTTGATGAATATATATGTGGGGTTTAACGTTTTGAAACCACCATATAATTATGAAAGTGGAGAGCTCCGGAAATTTTGACCACCTGGGGTTGTTTTATTTACGTGCACCCAAATCTGAGCACACGGGCCTCCAGCATATCCGCCTCCATCGAAAAAGCAGCCACTGCAGCCTGGATTTGATCCCGTGACCTGCGGGTCAGCAGCTGGGTACCTTAACTACTAGGTCATCGTGGAAAGGCTCCCATACTGATTTTGGTGTACCCCAGTTATGGGGTGATCCCGAGAGCACGCACACGTAGACAGCTAGATAGATAGAAAGATAGATAGATAAATAAATAAATAGATAGATAGAGATAGATAGATAGATAGATAGATAGATAGATAGATAGATAGATAGATAGATAGATAGATGCGAAAGTAGGTGCTCACAGTGCCTGCAGTATATTACGTAAAGAAATGCTTCGCATTTAAAACAAATGATGGGATGCAGCATTAATATTGCTTGTTACTTTCATTCAGGTTTTCAGTTGCCAAGCAGATTAACTGGGAATACCCGCAGGGGCATATAAATCTTCGCGCATGCAGGATTGTCCACAATCGATCAGAAAGAGCTGCTACCTCGGATTTAGGGGGCCTTGTTACTCGTTGCGCAGTGGTACGACTAGGCTAAGTTCCGTTGCGGCGTGGCCGGGTACTAGAATGGTGGCGCTCGGACAAATTATGTGACGAGCCTCATACAGCGGAGGGGAATGAGCGATTAAGCGCGTGTCAGTTGATGATAATGATGGTAATAATTTTTTGTCTGGGACGCATGGCAAACACCGACCTTAACAGCTTTGCCGTAAGAGCAAAAGGCGCTCAATCGGGTTCGAACGATGGAAGCGAAATAAAGTCAATAAGGGTGTCGATTTGGGCTTGTTGGTATGGTAGCATGATATTATATTGTAGCACCGACAAAGGACACGGACAAGAGAAGGCACATTCAAGACAACACAGTGCTGTGTTGTCTTGAATGTGCCTTCTCTTGTCCGTGTCCCTTGTCTGCGTCACCATATATTATGAAGCGAGGTATTTCCAGCTGATGAGACAAACTAGGGCAGGGGTCTCAAACACGTGGCCAGCGGGCCTCTCGCTTGCTGCATGCGGTCCACACACGGCTATGTTCGTCCTACGTCCGACGGATGGATGATATAAGAACTTTAATAATGTACAATATCTTTTGTTACAATAAGGACGTTAGGTAGCTATAGAGACATGACCGGTGTAAAAAAAACATTGGTTTTGTGAGGCACCTAATGTGGTCACCATGTTCTGAAGCACAGCCATGAAATAAAAGTATTTCAGAATTTGAGATTATGATTTTACTCATTTTAGTAGGGTATGGGCATTGAATTCAATTTCAATTTGTTTATTTCAGACGTATATACAAGAGAAATATGCCCACGTGGTCAGGCAAAAGGAGACTGATATGTTGGATAAAATTATGGCCCCGAATCTTGTTCAGAAATAACCAGTAAATGAAATATGGTATACGTTTTAATGTCATTAGTAACGTTTGCTTACAATGTGCAGGAACTAAGCCCCGCCCCTTGTGGGGCAAGATCTGCAACTGGGGCCCGCTGCCTGAGACGAGTTTGAGAGGATGATGATTCCTAGAAGAATGGCACCACCCACCACGAGTGATCGGCCACTAGGCGGCGGCAGTAAAATTTGGAAAGAAAATTAAAAAGAATTAAAAAAGAAAGACAGAAGAGAAAAAGATCCCTGCCCTAACAGAATGGACACAGTCTGAACTTCTTTTTCATTTATCGGGCATGTTTCAGTCCCTCGAGGAGAAGCAGTATGTGGCGTTTACAAGCTATAGGGTCTCTGGGCAGATAAAAATCGTTCAGCCTGGAACACAGAAATTTCGCCTAGTTGCAATCGCTGCATGTTTAAGAAGCGCGAGAGACGAAAACACGGGACAAAGCAAAAAATGAAAGCGCTCGTCTTGTGTGCATTCTCTGCTTCATATATAGTTAGTAACGTCACGGAGACAAGTCTCCTTGTTGCAACGTTAGTTCCCGCAACAGCCTCGGCTCAAGGATTCTTCAATATCTTTAAGCTTCCACACTGCCCTGTATTTATGCCTCGTTTGAATTAACTATGTCTATATTATGACGTAATGTCGACGCTAGTATATGAGTGTGCGGACGTCAGTTACGTCCGAAATGGATAAATACTTCGGCGCGCTAAAGAAGCCCGTCGTAAACAGTGTTTCTCGGCACGTTCTGGCAAGGGTAGATATCTAAATGAGCAGACCTATTCTCGAGCGGCAATCAGTGTTTTCAAAGCAGTCGTATATGCTATTGGCTGAGGCAGATGGGAAGGAAGGCAATTTCCGCTATCCATGTGGCGGCACGTCTCAGTACTTCTGGGGTTCTGTAGTGGAGGGCGTAAAATAGTTACAGAGGAGAGAGAGAAAGTATTGCACAATGCAAGATAGGTGACGTTATAGACGCTCATACGTGCGTGCGAGTCGTACCAGAGCAGGGGACATCTACGTAGCCTACATATTCAAAAAACAAAACAAACAGTTACACATATTTTTACAGCTTAATTTGTACTATAGGGAACAAGTATAGTGTCAAAGCCCATTGCACTAATTCCATAGTCACGGGTACATGCCTTGTCAGACTCAATGTTGGGCGGGCGAGCAAGCTCGTTAAGAAGGCTGACGTGTTTCTCGCAAAGATGGTGGTTGTGATAATCTATTTTGTGAAAGCAAGCCCTTTGAGACGTCTCGCGAATTTTCCCAACGCAGAAGGAGTGTCGTCAGGACGCCGTTTGTCTGGATGTAAGTGCAGACAGGTACGTCGAGAAACACTTATGCACGGCTTGTTCGGTAGGCCGTTTGCATACCGATGACACGACCGTGTAATACTTTGCATGCTGACGCAAACTAAGTCAGTCTATGATCAATTTTCTGTACTTCAAAACCCCATCGCGTGTGTAATGATGGGCAGAAATAATTTTAAAAAAGGTGAGTTCAGCCTATTAACAGTACCTATTTCTGACACCTGCACGTACACAATTTATTTACAAAAGTTAGCTTTATTAGACTTTGCAATAGAGAAAATATGCGCACAGGCGAAGACCGCTCTTGAAAAGAACAATAAAGAGTTGACGCTAAGTCATGACCGACATTTATTTGTCGCTTCCAGCAGAGTGGGTGAACAGAAGGCGGGCAGTTGCGTCTGCATGGGCGCTGCCATGTTGATTTGTCCCCCCAGTTAGCGTTGTTTACTGATACATATATATCCTAACACCGAAGCACCACAGTGTGGGTTTTGCGCCAACAAAACAGCCACCCTGTACCACACGGTAGCCTCACTGCGGTGGTTTAGTGACTAAGATACTCGGCTTCTGACCTGCAGGTCACGGAATCAAGTACCGGCTGCGGCGGCTGCATTTTCGATGAAGGCGAAAATGCTGTAGTCTCGTGTTCTCAGATTTGGGTGCACGTTGAAGAACGCCAGGTGGTCGAAATTTCCAGAGCCCTCCTCTACGGCACCTTCCATAATCATATGATGGTTTTAGAGCGTTAAACCCCACATATCAATCAATGTACCACATGGTATAAGAACCCAGGACACAACACAACTGAAGGTTGGGAGGCAGCTATGTCCAGCTTGGATACTAAGACCGAGGAGGCCCTCGAGAGTGAAAGGTGGGAGGACAGCCACCTGCGCCAATGGGATCCCGGACTAATGATTTCACTCGCAAATATTCTCTAATCAACGTTTTATTCTCAGATGCTAAATCTTTAGCGCACACACTGCAGGACACAGAGAAAAGAGACACAGGGACCAGCGCAGTCCTCGAGTCTCTTTCGTCTGTATCCTCGTGTGTGTGCGCTGAAGAATAAGTATGCAGCAAAACCAACTAGCCCGTCTTTTCCGTAATACTGCAGTATTATATTCTCTATTTCTCTAGACAGACTATTGTGTTTCGACACCCTTTGCCAGCTAAGCACGCAGATATGCGGCCGATTTTTCTGGCAATGCTTTCCTCAGTGAATTCACAGCAACGAGCCCCAGTTGAAACTCTCCTATATTATCCAGATTTAATTTTCAGGATCATCTGTCCTAACTTAATTTTACACTTCTCCACTTTTTCTACCAATTGGTATACAGGCAGCAGTAGCGCTGTTCCTGAGAGTAGCTTTTTATTTTGCTGCCCATGGTATAAAGTCATCAACATTGTTGGGAATTCGCACAAGCACACTCTAAGCCAAAAATGGCCAAAATGGGAGCAACGGCTGTTTTTACTCCTTCAGACCGACTATTACTCTCCGAAAAGACCAAGCGGAACAAGATGGCCGACTTGTTCGAGAATGGGGGAGCAACTGTATTCATCTTAAGTTTGTAAGGGAGCAACGGAAGGTGGAACCGCTGTAAATGCTCTCGTCACGCAACGGTTACTCCCCGGCAGGACACCGCACACAAATATGCATGCCGCCCACATTGATATTCATGGGCCAGATTATTATTTGTTCTGTGTGCCAAACTTCACCAAACCAAAACAGTGCTTTATTTTAGCATCCGTAGATAATAAGATAGCAGCGCTGGCTGAACACCGAAGGCCTGAGAATACAGTACGGCAAATACCTAACACACGCAGCAGCAGAATGGAGAGTTGGCACGTCAAAGCGGACCGAACGCCGAAACACGTGCAAAACAACGAAAAAAAAAAAAGCCTAGACACGCCGTTCGTCCGCGAAGTAAGGGCGTCAAAGTCGATCAAGCACCGAAACACGTGCATAAAGAGCCCCCCCCCCCCCCCCCCCCGCCCAGATATATCGGAGAAGAAAAAAAAAAAAAAGCGGACCCAGACGCGCTCCTCATCAGCCATACACTTAGTAGCACGCTTCACCGTGTAGTTTGAGGGCAGAATGACAAATCTGCGCCATCTGCGCCCGCACGACAAGTGTGGCGCTAGTGTAGCAAACGATGTAAGTTACAAAGTAATTTTTATTCAGTGTTTATGTTGACTAGCTCTAAATAAAAACTACACTCAACTTTTTATATTTATTTATGAGTTTTAGTGTACCTCAGTTTTTTTTTTATAATTGTATTAGGAGAACACACTGAAATTATTGCGCTGACGCCTGTGCTGCCACTGCTCGACGTTTTTTTTTTTTCCGGCGCAACTAGGTTCGCGTTCGCACTACTTACTCATTTTCATATGGTCTATGGTTGGCAAGCACATGGACGTGCGGGCTTGTGAGCTATGTTTTGATCGTGTGTGTGTGTCGCAGATTTGCGTTTCTACTTATTCGAGATGAAGGTTAGTGTATATTTATCTTTATGGAGTGCGAAGCAGTTGTGGATTTTGCTGCTGGGTGGAACAAACACATCGTAAACACGTCTTCAGCTATCTGCAAGCCTATTCGCTCGTCGGACAAAGGACTGTGCATACATCAGCGTGCAGGTGAGTGGCATTTCCAGCAACATTTAATGCTCTTACAATACATTGTTGAGTGGTTGCGCTATTGAAAGAGAAATGATTTGCTCTTATTCACCGTATCCATTGCTAGCCGTATCGGACTAAATTACCTCTATTACCGCCTGCATACCCTCTTGCTTCCCCTGTCACCACTGCAGTGCCAGTGTACTTTTGCAGTTAAAAGTTCATTTCCGCAACACTACCTCGCTTGAAAAAACATTGGGGTGGGGTTGTAGTTGCATTCATACTGGCACTTTTCTACCATTGGTTTATGTAATGTTAACGGCTGAGTGTTGGGGCCTTGGGCCGCATTTTTTAGAGATGTAAAGTGTATGTAAATCAGTAAGTGAACAAATCATTGTCGCATCACTTCACTGGCATAGCCAGGCGGTTGCGCACAGAATTTTTTTAGGCCGGGCATAGGGAGCCCAAATTGACGACCATATTCGCTTGCCCGGCCTATTCAGATAAGCGGACCCCCCCCCCCCCCCTCCCCGCACGCCTAAAAAAAAAAAAATCTGCCCACATCACTGCGTCACTTGCTTCACCTCTGCGCTGAACGTACTATTTTATAAGCGCACCATCAAGCGAGCAGTTTACATATTGACAGAACAATTGGAGGAGGAATGACCCAAATCTTTCAGATTTCTTTAGTGATGCAAAACCTTAGCAAAACTGAATATTGTAAAAGACAATCATAAATGCTGTATGTTCTCGTTAGCGCTGTCATTATTCTGCATCATGACATCTTTATGCGCTGTGAAAACTTGGCATGCCGTTGAAGTCACATATCGACGTTAATACCAATCGAAGAAAATTTCAACAACCTCAATAACGCCGTTTGGGATTTGCCGCACGCACATAATTAGGCTGATTCCCACTTGGCTGTTCTTAACCTGACTTCACTGCTACCAAATGAAACAATATTTGATGCATGTCTTTTACTTTTTTTTCAGGGATATGACACAAATTTGGTTATACTGCAGATAAAGATGCTCCCAACGATGCTAAAGTACAGAAAGCAAGTGAATTTTGGTAAGTGCAAACTTTTTGTACTACGTATATGAAAGCATCGCTTTTTAGGGGCAAACTGTGCATGTGTTGGCCAGAGAATAGTTCATTACGCCACATGGTTACACTGGCACTGACAATTCGACATGGCTCCGCTGGCCCGTGTGTGTGCTCACACTGTTACCGTTAAGATAAAATGTTTATGTTTTCATTGCAGGGATTGCTGTTTGTACTAAACAGCCAACTGCCAAGATTTCTTTACGCTGGTACTCCTAAAAGTATGCTTTCCCTATTTACATGGATTTTGGCTTGCACAAAGCATAACACTTGGGCCTAGATTCACAAAGCTGTCCATGCGCAGGCCTTCATAACAGTGTTTCTTGACTTGCCTTTACCCTGTTTTCTGCAGATGTTTCGTGGGTTTAAAAGTGCCACAGCATGTTGACCTCCCCCACTCTGAAATATTCGCGTTCAAAGTTCCGCAAGAGTGGGCTTAACTTTCTTGTGCACCTCTTTGCTAGTCCAAGATACTGAAGCTTTATGCTTTTACTAGAGGTGGCAGTGTTTCTAATGTTTGTATTTCCATCACATTGACCAAGTGTGCGATCTTGGCTAGACTGGTAGCACATCCTCAACAAATGTCTTTGTGGCACATGTAGAAGGCAGTACAAAATAAATAGGCAGACATTCACACCGGGAGCTAACTTCTAATAATGCTTTTTTTTTTTTTGGAAACCATGGTGTGCTTATTCCAATTTGTCTAACAAGCAGTAACCTGTTTGGCTGTGAACCAACAAGACGTTGAACTAATAAAAGCGTCACATCTTGTTGCTCTCAAATATATATGTATTGGCAAGCTATCTGTGACACTGTCAAACAAAGAATCAGAATATCTGTGCATGCCTTAAGATATATTGCTTCGTTTACATATCTCGTGTCTGTGACTCGTCAACCGAGTGAACAAATGCACCCTAGTTTTCTAAATTTAAAGCATTTTTTGAAGGTAGCACGGTCTACATTTATTTGTCTATAGTTTTGTCCAGCCGTTTGCGTCAGGTACAAAGAAATATACTGAAGATTATCATGTAGCCTCTGCAAATGGTTGCTTTCAAGCAGGCTTTGCATGCTTGGCTTGTGCCTACAGGTATTGCACAATTCAAGACGCAGCAGCGTATGATAGAACAGTAGAATCGAGAGCAACTATGTGCACGAGCTAAATAAGTATTTTAACATGAGCGGACAGTACGTGTTACTTGCCACACACATGACCTCATTTAGAATGCCCATTGGTGAATGGGCTCATAGAAATGTCACTCAGCTGTGTATAGGAAAGAAGTTAATTGAACCTAAGGGTATCTTTAGCTACTACAAATATGCCTTGTTGAGGTGCTGCACATTTTCTTCCAGAATATTGCTGTCTGAGACATCATGTGAAGAGCGTCTACCACATCAGCATTTATATGGCTTGCCAAGTAACGTTTGGCCGAACCTTCCTTTTTTTCACATTTCGTTTTGCAGTAGACATCCTAGAATGTAAGCGCTGCTGCAGTGTGTGTGACTCATTGTTATGAATTGATTCTGGCATGTTTAACCTCACACTTCTATTTTTTTTCTTGCAGCAATGAGATGCTTCACATATGCCTGCAGTGACGTTCTGCTGCGCTAGCCTGATGGAAACACCAGCTGCGAAACTTGAGTTCTTCAGAATTGGAGAAGTTGCCCTTCTCTCACCAATGATGACACAGACTGCCCTATGCTAGAAATTCACGATTGTTTTTCTACGGATGACACAGAAAACCTTTGATGTATTATGGTGTTTGTTTAGTGCTGGCTGTGGTGTGGCGAAGTCTACTTTTACGTGTGGTCAAACGTCGCCTCATAAAAAGAACAATAAAGCATTTATTTTCCTTTCAATATTGTCCACTTTTTGTGTTAGAAGCACCCAAGCAGTGCTCTTCCAAGGAGCTCTCGCCATGTGTTAAGCGTGTGACAAGCATACTCGAGATAAATACTCATTTCCCCAAAGAGTAACTGGAAGCATGTGCAGTTGGTTTTCAGAGAGTAACTGCGAACACGTGGGAGGAACGGTAAAGAGTAACTGTTGCTCTTAGAAGAGCAACTGGTGGGAGTAATGGTTGGTCGGCAGGGAGCAACTGGTGGAAGTAACTGTTGGTCTGCAGGGAGGAACTGGAGGGAGTAACTGTTCATCCCCCGAAGGAGGAACTGAAAGGAGAGCAACGGTTCCTCCCTCTGCAGTTACTCCTTTTAGGAGAGTAATGGGAGTGGCAATGCTGTTGCTCCCTAAAAGGAGCAACCCCTATACCCCTGTTGCTCCGTTTTGGCTTAGAGTGCAATTGTGGGATGGCATTTCCAGGTTTTTATACTATTCGCATAAAATTTCTCCTAGGTTGCCACCTGCAGCTCGATATGCGCCATCATCCTCATCATTATAACTTTCCGGTGGGCAGCACAGGTGCCAGTAGTGCGTGCTGCTCGTGTAAAAATTGTTCTATGGAAATCTTCGAACGTGCGTTCAACGTGTGTTCAGAGCCTGACCAGTAACTGCAAATGCGAATTGACGCAGCTCTCAAAAATGCCATAGCGGGCAAGTTCAAGGCCAATGTGAGGCGGTCTTTTGGTTCCACAAGCAGCGGACTAATAAGCCTACCATCTGGCTTGAAGGCGGACCTACCGGAGGTGTTCGGCCGTCTTGAAGTGCAGCAGGAATGTGAGGAAGGCGTTCCCGTTTGCGACGATTGCAAATACTGTACTAAAGGTGTAGCTTCCGATACCTGCTCCAATGACGAGATTATGCGAACCGCAGGGAAAGCGGCGAGTGAATTGCGCACAGCTGAATCGCCCCTTGACAGTACCAAGCTTATAGATGGGATTGAATGGGAAGACAGCCCAAAGAAATCTACCACAAACACAAGTTTTAACTTCCATGGTAATCTCATCACTAGTGAGGAAGCAGATATGAACACTTTCACCGACTTAGACGTGGCTGATATTGTGAGACTGCTGCGAAAAGCTCTAAAGGAGAATGGGTCATCTCTCGAAAAAGACCTGCTGAGGGCACTGAGCCCATCGCAGGATTAGTATGTTATCCATGCGTACGGAACCTTGGCTGCCTTCATGAACCTATCAAAGGGGTTCGAACTAGCCCAAGAAGGTTGCTACGCAATAGTGAATAACGAAGACCTAGACGCTGAAGAATGTGACAGCAGCGTGTCAGCACATACCAATGACGAGCATAACTCCGGACGCTATTCAAGTGGTTTGAGCGGTGGCGTCCAGCAGCACGCGGGTGATGGCGAACAAGATCATGGAATGAAGGGTGCCTCTTGTGAAGTACCACCATCTCCCGCTTGCTTCTGAATCGTACAAGCGGTGCAGAAAACATCTGTTAACGACGCACAGAAAAGAGTGTGGGGCACTTGTCAGTTCGTGGAGTTGCAATGGACACTGCAAAATCGAGACGCAGACGTCATGCAGATGAAATAGTGCCTTGCAAATCTCCGACAGAACCAGGTCGGTGATGTAAAGCTGCTTAAACCTACACAACTAAAAAATCTCCAGGCTTTTGAGTAGCATTATGTGGTCATGCTGAAGAACTGCACTACCACGAAAGAGCAGAAGCTGGTTAACATGAACCAGGCTGGCGACGAGGTCAGGTCGCCACAGCTACGACTTCAAAGCGTCAGGGCTACGTACCACCCCGTTCCACACCGGAAAGTGAGCTGGTGGTGCCTTCAGTTGAACCAAGGCCCCGGCCGCTGAAACAGGTTTAAAAACAACTCAATAGTGGCAAAGCCACCACCACACTTTCACTAAGTACCCGGCTGTAAAAACCTGTTAATTTATCCACAGACGTCGGATATCTGCGGTCGAGCAGCAATAAGCAGTACAATGAGATCAAGATAGTGCGTATTTGAACTAACATCACCGAAAATAAATAAATAAATAAATAAAGAGCGTGAAATCTGTGGCACACACCCACGCTGGAGTATTGGCCAAGAACCGGGTAGTTCTAACGAAACTGCGTCGAAGTGGAGCTTGTGATGATATAATGAAACCTGAAACATGGCTCATACCTAATCTGGGGAATCAGCCAAGAGTTGCTTATATAATTTATTGAGACTTTTTCAGTATTTATATGGTGCTTCTTCTTCCTTCTCTCATTGCCCATTAGCAGAAAGTGAATTTTGTCGTACGTTGTCTTCGTGTTGCACACCACAATATGCTGCGAAGTACGCTTTACAGGAGAAAACGTCGCAGTTTAAAACAATTTTGACACGAAAGTTAACAAACTTATGCTAAGAAAATAATATGCTGGCATGTTGTCGCCTATTTGTTGGGCCAACTGTTCATTTTTCCGGAACTGGAAACGAATAGTAAAATTTACCCAGTTTCGTGGCGAACAGCCGTTCATGATTCACCGGGGCAACGATATGACGCGCCGATAGACTGGAGCCCTTAGATGTTCCCCCCTTTATTTTATCTATTTCTTCACCCGTATCCACATATTTCTGTCTCTTTTGCTCCTTACTCAATTTTGCCCCCTTTTCTCTGTTTCAATTTGTCCTTTTTTTCTTTTATTTATGCGTGGTTTATGCGTGCGTCACGGAAAGTGACAGCGGCATACGACAGTCCGAGGCCCCAAAGTGCTCCATACCTAAAAAGAAAATTGTAACGCGCTGCTCAAACACGAAGTAACAACTAGGAGAGTTGTAAGTTCATGCTCATTCTGTGTTATCTGTGCCTAGCTGAGCGTTCTTTTCGAGTGTCGTTCCTTGTGGTTGAGCAGCGCGCTGCAAGTGTCGAGCTGGCTGCTGTTTTTCGTGAAACATCCTCATTTGTTGCTGTCGAGTTTCTCGCTTTGCCCTTGCGGTTGAACTGGATTTTTTTACAATCTTTAAAACTTGCAAATAGATACGTTTCTGTAAAACAAAAAAATTAATAACAAGTGAAGCTAGCACACAATCACGCGAGGCTGTGTCATAGCTCCCCTGATGGACTATAGATGCAGAGGAGGAAGAATAGGACGAGGATGAAAATAAAGAAGAATGCACGTGCACATCATAGAGATGGTTTCTGTACGCCACACAGTGGACTTGGTTTGCTGTTCTATACGTCGTTGTCATGTCACCTTTTGTTTCGTGTTATTTTGCTTTATATTTCTTTCTTTCTTAGTCTTTTCTAGCTCTTTCTTCATTTTCAAAATTTTTTTTTCAATCTTTTCACGTATATGTTTCTCTACCACTCTCTACGCTTAGGTGGTCTCTTGCGTTCTATATTTTGATCTGTTTTTAAGTGTGAATACACTTTATAAGCGACCCCAAACCATCCACCGCCGTCGGCGGCGTCCGCAGTCTTCTCTCTATCTTTAAAAGAAAGAGGACTTGGCGGGCCGCAGCGCGACGCTCTACCGAATAAGCCACGAACGCGACGCTGATATCGGTGTCAGTAACGCGCCTTATATCTTTAACGCCGCTGCGCGCGTCCCCCTCCCCCTTCGCTCGCTCGCGATAGCTGATGCTATGAGGGGGAGTAAAGTTAAAATCCGTTGGCATTCGCCAGTGAGTTAACGTAAACTCCCCCGTGTGATCAAATTGCGATTCCCAGGAACCATTACACCATAAAGGCACCATAGTGTGATTAATAAATATAATAGTGCGAATGAATAAATACCCTTCATAGCATCACCACTTAACCATGTTCGCATGCATTCGCACTTAACCATGTTCACCCTCGGAGAAATGCTTGGGAGTTTTTTTTTCCTTTCTCATTTCTCTCTCTTTCTGTTGTCAACTTTTCACCTTTCCTAGCGTGACGCGAGTGCTGGCTGTTGCTTCGTCTGTGGACTGGCAGCGCCTGGCTTGTTTCGCGCATATACACCCCCGGTCGATATGCATCCCCTGCGTGCCGCAGATGTGGTGCCGAAGAAACGCTTGGGCGCGTCGTTTGCTCCTGCCCCGATCTGGCCGGTGAACGATGCGAGATTGTGCGCCACTACCACCTTCTCGATCTCCCTGCGACAACTGCGGAAGATTTCCTTTTTCCAGCATGGTTCTGAATACCAGGCCTGCGAGTCTGTCTCGAGTTCGCGACTCCTGTGGGCCTAGATGCTCTATGGGCGAACGCTTTGGCCTTGTGCTCCCTGCCTGGACTGACAAGATATTCTCTTGTCCTCTAGTCACCATTTCCATATGTTTTCTCTCTTGCTTTCTATCAATTTCAGTTCCCGCATCCCCCTCGCTAAAGGCACTGGGTCGTGCTCCCACGATGGGAGGCTGGAAATAGTGGCCTATTATTTTCTTCTTTTTAATCTATCTATCTCTGTTTCTTCCCCACCTTTCTGTTTATTTCAATGGTTCTATTTGTTTTTCTCTTTCTCTCTGCCGGTCTTTCTGTACTCGTTTTTCCCTCTTTTTAACCCTCCCATCTCTCCGCCCTACTCTTCCGTCCATTTCCCTCCGCATATTGCTGCAGATAAAATCTACAGCTACGCTCTACTCCACAAGGTGACTCATTGGCCAAGTGATCGGGATGCTTGCATTCGGGCCGTGGGTAGGCGAGTTCGAACCTCGGATATGTAAAACAATAGAACGATTTTTGAAAAATTATCTTTTTTATATTTTTTACTCTCTCTTTCTCACTGTACGCGTTCTCTTGCTCACCAAGTTATTGAATAATTCACCGTTTTCTGGTAGCAAAGCAGGAGAAGAAGAAGAGATCTAAAACGAACGGCTAACCCCGACTTTGCTCTAAAATCTTTGCTGTAAAAAGCTATGGCAGCTCCGCACCGGTAGTGCCAAGCATGAAATAAGAGTGGAGCTGGGTGGCCTTTCTGTCGTAGTTGTCCTCCTTGCGTGGCACATACCCAATGCAAGGTTGGCAGATTGATGAGTGAGTTCTTCTAAATTTTGATTTGTTGTACATTTCCTAGGTGGGCCAGTTAAATAATCATTGCTTTGTTTTCTACCATGACTCCTTTTAGTCGAAAGGATTTACTCCTGGATCGTGAAGAAAAATTATATGTTGCTGCATGCCAGAGTAGTAGCCTCAAAAGAAAAGGTAGGCGTTTCATATCAATACCAAGCCCGGCTTTCGAAGAGGCTGTACTTGTATTCTTTTTCTCTATGTATTCAACCTGTGACAGGATATAGCGAAATGATGAATCGTTCGCCCCTGATTACAGAAAAGGCACCAAACTTGATCTGTAAAAGCAAGAATTGAGGAACGTTACGTGGCAAAATATTTTTTGTGGTGGCATCTTCTATTATCGAGGTAAAAGATGAATTGCTGCGCCATGGAAATAAAAGGTGGTTGTGCAGAGGAGAAGCAGTGGCTTTTCTTTTTTAGATTATTTTTTATTTATTTTTTCCTTTTCTCAGTTTCTTGTATTCATTTTTATATGTGTCTCTTTCAGTTTCTTTCTCCCTCTGTCTGCATTGCTTCAAGTTTTTCTTATATCTTTTTCATACCTGTTCCTTTTTTTCTCTATTTAAATCTTTTTATGCCTGTATTCCCTATAGTGTGCTCTATTCTGCTCTTCTTTCTTTTCATTGCTTTCATTCGCTTATGCTTTCTTTTCTTCTATCTACCACTCTGAACTCTTTCACGTTCTTCCTCCATTCCATCGAGCAGAGTTTTTGTAATCAAATGTGGAACTTCCGCAACTTCTTGGGCGCGTACCCACCTCAGGGACCTCTTCCCAACAGAGCACAAGCTACCGATAGCTTTAGCCCCTTCGTTGTTAAAAAGCCCCGCGGTGGTGCTGTAGTGATTAGGACACTAGACTGCAAACCCGAACGTCACGGGATCGAATTCCGGCTGCGGCGGCTGCATTGTCGATGGAGGCAAAAATGTTTGTGGCCCTTGTGCTGAGATTTAGGTTCACGTTAAAAAACACCAGGTGGTCGAAATTCCCGGAGAGAGAGATTGTGGTTATACGAGGGAAAAGAAGAGAAAAGTGAGCCCCGGAACTGTCTGCATCAGCACGCGACACCTCAGCAGTAGCTCACAAGGAATGGGGGGGAGGAGGGATTAAAAGGATATGATTAAAGGTATAGAGAAAGAAAGAGAGAGAGAGATGCGCTAGGACAGCGAGCTACGACATAAGAAAGATAGGAAAGATGGAAACACGATGACAGGAGTCCGAGGACGGGGCACCACTTGGAAGAGCTCTTGTCGGCGATAGGACATGACGTAGGGCTAATCCAGTCGGCCAGAGCTGCGCTGACGTCGTCGTAGGGGACCGTCGTCAAGAGGTGGCGTAGGACCAACCAAGTCGCCCAGAGCTGCGCTGTCGTCGGAGATCGTGAGGGAACAACCGGTATGCAAGGAATCTAGTGAACGAGTCCTTCCGGAGCCCTCCACTATTGCGTCTCTCATAATCATGTGGTGGTTTAGGGGCGTTAAACCGATTTGTGGGGTTTAACGTCCCAAAACCACCATATGATTATGAGAGACGCCATAGTGGAGGGCTCCGGAAATTTCGACCACCTGGGGTTCTTTAACGTGCAAGGGGGCGTTAAACCACAGATGTTATTATCTTGAACGCTGCATGCCTGCGCAACAGCCAACCTGGTTTCGCTTTTCAGTAGAAACCTCAACCGTGCAGTAAAAAAAAAAGAAACGGCTGGGCACGAAACAGGGGCCGTTTGAAAATAGGTTCCTTATGGTAAGAGCCAGTTTTAAGAAAGATATCAGCAAGCATACCAGATAACATTGTTTTTCATACCACTGCATTACTTTTATTGCTGAATGAACTAGAAATTCTCAATTTTTTGTTTATGCCCTAAGTGACTCATCCGTCTTCGTGTCAATATAAACTGTTTCTCTTGAATAAACCGCTGTTTTTAGGGACAATCCCCCGCAGTGGGTACGGTCCACGAATAAGGCACAAGCAAGGAAGCAAACAAGCGAACGAGCACACCATCGCAGTAATGTCAGCCCAGCGAGATGCTTCCTCTATTCCTCGCTACAGTCTGTCGGCGCCTTCTCTCGGCTCGTCGTCTCCAGTATCAACGACCAGGACGTGGTACAGCAACGTGCCTCTCGATTCGCTGGGCGTTCAGCGCTCAGAATCCTCCTCGCCCACGACCTCATTGCTTCTCCAAATGTGGGGCCACATTCCATCTAGTAGCGCCAGGCCAGTTGACTCCCATCTCGACCCTGTCGCCGACCAGGTCAGAACTCTTCGATGGCTCCGGGTCTTCACCGACCCGCAGTTCCTCCGAAGGACGACGGGGATCGTTTGCGGGCTGGCCGTTCTCACCTGCTTCGTCACCGTCCTTCTAGCTATGACAAATCACTTTCGAACGCACGAATGGGTCGAGGAACATCCGTCGTACAACTGGACGGAGCCTGTGCTCTCACTGGTAGAAGACCGTTGGTCGATGTCCAACCATAGGCCCATAAATGGTGGTAAAAACAAAGGTACCGGATTCTTGGTTACGACATCATCGCAAGGGGTCGTTGCATCGTTTTTGGGCACAAACGAAACACGGATGCGGATTCAAGACCAGAATCTTGGTGGATCTTCTGGCCGACTAGCGAAGCTGGCTCGTCGTCCCTCTAGAGAACGCCTTTACAGAGCCGAAGCACAACAGCCACTGGAGAGAAGACGTGTTCGCTACGATATTGGTGTGCCAGAAGAAACTAGAATATTTACAGCGCGGAGGCGACGGTGAAAATGGCACAGACCATGTAACCGATAAAATTTGTAGAATATGTTTAACGCATAGAATTGGGTTGCAATGAAGTGAATATAGTAAGAAATGTAATATTACTGTTTCGAATGGTTCTCAGAACTTGCTCTTTCTAAAAATTTTTGTAAGGTTTGTGATCTGACGAATTGCGACAAATCACCTATTTTTGCCGAGCATTCAAGTGACGAGAGATTAGAAAGCGACGTCCACATATAAAGCGCATACCCACACTAGTTGCCTATTTTTCCTAGAAGTCCTCTTAGGAGAATACAAGTTAAAGTGTTAGCTTTGGTTTTCATTTGTCTCGCGGTCAAGTGTCAATCAATACACAGGGGTGAGTCAGAAGCTGCCAAGACACTATCTCATGCATTTCTATGAAAGCGTGGTTAGGGAACCTCTCACCAGGGCTTTACATGTCACCAGCCAATAGTAAGCACCAATCCAGGTTAAGAAACAGCGTATGCACGTGGTTTTCTAGCCGCAGCGACGAGCGACAGAATTTGCTGTCGTGGAGGTCCATTCGTCTCTGCCGCTTATCGCGTCGCGTGCTTCTGGAAAACTATAGATCACTTGTCACTCGGAAGCCATCGTGGTGATTTCCGGTAACATGGCTGCGCCCCTGGTTCCACGGAGAAAGGAAGTTTTTCCTTCCTCCATGCCTGCTCCTTGCTTCGGTTGCAATTTGCTTTCGACGCTTGTTATACGCGCGTACTTCGAGGAATGCGAGGTATCGACGACCTTTCCTACATTCTCATCTCACGCGTAGAGCGAGAGAGTGGCCGAATTTTGTCGTAAATCTTAGTATCGAGGGTTGTTTTGATGTTTCGACGGTAGCTTGTGACAACTGTGTGTGATGACGTGCACCACATGCTGCCGCGCAGAGATCGCCGCGTGTATAACGTCACATCTGGCTATAAAATGTATGCACTCGAGAACAAAGTGATCATTGTTTTGCGGCCACGGGTTGTGACTATATTACTGGCGACGAGGGTTCGACCCCGAATCCCATAGGCAGGTGCGGCGAAGGAACTACATGGCAAAAAAGTAGGCGCATTTCGGCGACTGAAAAGGCCATCCGGTCATGTACAGTACCCACGGATTGTTGTTGTTCTTGTTGTTGTTGTTGCTCTCCTATTGTTAGTGGCGCATACCCACTGTGGGGGATCGGCCAAGGATCGAGGGGTTTCAAAATATACTGTTCAGATTTGGAATGATGGAGGTTTAACAGAAAGATTACCGATAGCCTAGGAAAGCATGGTGCTTAATGCAATGCATACAAATATTTACATAAACAAATTTATTCTTAGAATAAAGCAATAATCTGATTTTATACGTATATAATTATGTGGGCCCGTTTGGATAATGAAACTGGTTAATTAGTGCACCTATTAGTTTCATCAATATAGTCCCGGACGGCCGCGCATACTGTCGCATTAGAGAAACCAGAAATGGAAGCTCCAAAAGACAAAACGACAGGCAGAGATAAGTCCATACCAATACCACGCAAAGGTATTTCTAATAGAGTTTTTCGTAATGTGTTAAACCGCCTGCAGGTCAAAAAGAAATGGTATATTGTTTCCAGTTCATCACAGAATGCGCACAGTGGCGAAGGTGCCTGAGCAGACCTGTGTTTATAGAAATTTAGATTTGGTACCCGGCAACGCAGCCTTGTGATAGTTACTTCTTGTTTTCGATTGCGGCAAAAGTCTCTTCGCCAGGGATATAATAAATGGCGATATTCTGTAGAGTTTGTTAGTGCTGAACCTTTAAAGACTTGCATAAGCGTACGTCTGCGGAATCGAGCAGCACTCACATAAGCGGATGATGGACAGAGCGGTAGAATTGGTTGGCTGATTGACGACTTAGCTAAGGAATCGGCTATTTCATTTAAAAACAAACCTTTATGTCCAGGCACCCAAACTAATCGTACTTTTCTCAAATGCGCAGGTACTAGTGCACGGAACGCCTTTGTTACGTGATTATCAGCACCAACAGAATGTGCCGCACAGAGAGATAGGGAATCTCTTATTATGACAGCTGATGCAATTGCTGTATCTAACCTGCGTAAGGCGAGCACTACTGCCAGAAATTCAGCCACAAAAACGGGTATGAAATCGGCTAGTCGAAGGGAATAAATCCAATTTAAAATCGGGCTGAAAATACCAACCCCTGACTTTTCGTCGTATTGCGATGCGTCTGTAGGAATAATAACTTTCGTTGTAATACGGATTGAAACAGGACACTCGTAGCGCGTGATTGATTGATATGTGGGGTTTTAACGTCCCAAACCCACCATATGATTATGAGAGACGCCGTAGTGGAGGGTTCCGGAAATTTCGACCACCTGGGGTTCTTTAACGTGCACCCAAATCTGAGCACACGGGCCTACAACATTTCCGCCTCCATCGGAAATGCAGCCGCAGCAGCCGGGATTCGAACCCGCGACCTGCGGGTCAGCAGCTGAGTACCTTAGCCACTAGACCACCGCGGCGGGGCTCGTAGCGCGTGGCCGCCGGTGCATGTGCCGCCGCTTGTGGGGGCTCGCGGAACCAGGATGTTGCATTGTGGTATAGAGTGAGGGCGAGAACAGCTACGGAGCAGGCTTACTCCGTCCTGTCGCTGAAGAGTTGGCATTTAGTTCACAAAGTGCACACTGCCAGCGTGACGCTGCAAGGCTCGCGTGCTTTCGCATGCATGCAGCCCGAATTGAGTGGATGGTGCGAACCATTTATATTACGGCGCAAGCGGACGACGCTCTCGGTCGGCGCCCTTCGACGACGGGGCTCGTAGGCTTCGCAAGTAAGAAATTGGATACCGCTAAGATTTCGCGCCTGGCAGGTGCTCGTAGACATGATAAATAGCGGCACAAAAGCAGATAGTGTTTGTAAAGCTTTTTGTCACGACGAAAAAGAAAAGCAGCAACCACAGGCCTGTTTCCGTGCAACATCTACACAATGACTTAGTATTATGTTGTTTCGCCCTGAGCAGCGAATAGTGCAGCTATACTGCGTGGCAAGCATTTGTAGAGTTGTCGGTCATGGAAGAACGAGCGAGTTTCTTTTTATTCAACAATAGGCCACAGTTTGCCCTAATGACACTAACACACGATATTATTTCCATGTTGCATCAAGGCAAGCATGCCACTCACTTTCTTTCTTGTTGTGGCAGAAACCATGAAGCAAACTTTCCATCCTTTTGTGCACATGTTTACAATGTCGAAAAACACACGCAAGACGAAATATCCTAACTGAATCCTGTGTCTTACTTGCACAACATTGCCTAAGCACGCAGATTGAGAGGGTCGTCAGCTGGGGCGGCAATAAAAGTGTTGCGCAGCGGCGCGCCAGTTTACAAAAAAAAAAACAAAAACAAATGCCTTAGAATGTTCTGACGAGGACTCTGAGCACGAAGTATAACATTCCATAATTGTGACACGCTCTTCTTACGATGTCAACATTCAGGTCAAATACAAACCCCTGAACATGCGGATTGAAACAGAAGCGGCTGTTACTGTAGTGCCAGAGTATGTCTACGATTTAGATTTCGCTCGTCTTACATGTCAGCCCAGCAAAGTGACACTTCACACGTACATCGGCGAACAAATGACACTTAAGGGACAGGGTGAGGTTGCAGTTGTGTACAAAGGTCAGCATGATTCTTCCAGTAGTAGTAGTAGTAGTTATCCTTAAGGATAACGGAAGCAGACTGCCAGCATTGCTTGACCAGAATCGGCTTGAGCATCTCAAGCTTGACTGGAAGGCAATAGGTGAAGCAACCGCGAAGGGCAGAGCCATATTATTGAGGAACAAATACCCTGAAGTGTTTTCGCAGACAATGGGCACCGTAAAGAGCTTTGAAGCAGAAATATCAATAAATGCAGATGCTACGCCAGTATCCTGTCGAGCCAGGTCTGCTCCATTTGCACTTAAAAAAAGTTGGCCCGAATCTACATGTTACACTGTAAATGTCGCTGAAAGACGATAGTCTTGCATCTGGAGAGAGTGAACAATGCGTTTATTTGATGTTCTGCGCAAGAAAATTGGTGAATGGTATTCTGCAGGCGCTGCGTTAGAGTGCCTCGAGCGTGTGGCGGAGGTGAACGAGCGCATCTTGGCACGTTAGACACAAGTGCTACCTGGCGATTATCTTCAAAAACGAAGGCGTGCAGCTCGCGGAGAAAGATGCGCGCCAGTTTCGGAGGTGATAAGGTGTAGAACGCAAAGCGACGGGCAGGTGCCACCACCATGACGTCGTAGCAAAGCGTTGTAAACACCTTTTGGAGCATCCTGTTGCCCTGTCAGCGCAGCGCGAATAAACGCTACATTCCTTAGAGTTGTGTGCGCCTCTTCTAGTTTAAAGGTAGACTTTAAAAACATCGAAGCGTTGTTCTGGTGCCTCAGATATGCGCAATAATTGCTTTTTAATTGACAATTGCACAACTATGAACGCTAAACCTTGAGCGATATTTGTGGCACTGCGGATGGGGTTGGCCGTTTGGTGCCGTTTGAGGTATCGTTAGGGTGGACAAACAGACAAATGTTCAGACAGACATGTACACCAAACTTTTTCCGTCGAACGTCCCCAAGAAAAACTATCGTCTTTAAAAAAGTGGAAGAACAGCTCCGGGAGATAGTTAAAACTGGCATGCTACAGCGGGTATCGCATAGCAACTGGGCGACAGCACTTGTAGTCCAGAAAAAAGATGGCAGCCTTAGGCTTTGCGGTGACTACAAAGTGACGATTGATGCGGTCTTAAAAACAGGCCATTACCCACTGCCGAGGCCAGAAGACCCGTATTCAGCAGTTACAGGGAGTAAGGTGTTCTGCGTTCTCGACCTATCGGCGGCGTATCAGCAGGTACAAGTGAGCCTCGAGTCACGATCATTTCTGATGGTCAACAGCAAGCAGTTTGTGGCTGTTCCTATTTCAGCGCCTTCCACATGGTGTGGTTAGTGCACGCGCAATATTTCAGTTCTTTTCAGTCCTTGATGAACGAAATGCTAAAGGACATTCCACACGTAGAGTGCTATATCAATGATGTGATCGTGGCATGAATCTGATATGGTTTCATGCCAAAAAATGCTACAGCAGGTCCTTGAAAGGCTGCGAGACTACAACATCACGTTAAACAACGACAAATGGCGATTTTTTCAACAATCAGTGACGTATTTGGACAATACAGTTACAGAAGAAATTTATCCCACGGAAGCGAAAATCAGGGCGATAATCGACGCGCCTGAGCTGACTAACGTCACTGAACTAGAAGCGTACTTGCACATGCTGAATTTTTACTCAAAGTTCTTGAGAAACTATGCGACCGTTGCTCAGCCACTGTATCGGCTGCTTAAGAAAAACACCGAATGGTCGTGGACGAAAGAATGTAGCAATGCTTTCGCAGACACAAAAAAGGTGCTCGTTAGCAGCAAAGTCCTTACCTTCTATGACATTGAGAAACCAATAGGAGTGCTTTGCGACGTGTCTTCCTACGACCTAGGCATGGTAATATTCCATGAAACTAGCGGAGAAGAAAGGCCTATCGCGTTCACTTCGCGAACCCTCACAGCAACGGAAAATACCTACGCACCAAATATCAGTGCCAACGCTTCGCGTTCACACTAATATTTGGTCTCATAAAGTTTCACCGCTATTTTTATGGTAGAGACTTCACAATATACACAGACTAGCCACTACTTGGCTATACTAGCCTATACTAGACTATACTAGCCACTACTATACTAGCCACTACTACTAGCCACTACTAGCTAGACTATACTAGCCACTACTTGGCATTTTAGGTGAAGGTAAACCTACACCAATGTTGGCCGCAGTGCGCATGCAACGTTGGGCGATGACTTTTGCAGCATACAGGTACCGCCTTAATTACCGTTAGGGCCAGAACATGAACGTGGCTGACGCCTTGTCCAGATTGCCTCAAGCAGTGCCAGCAAGAGTAGAATCCGCCGAGTGCCTGTCAGTATTTGAGTGTCTTCCACTGACAGCCGATGAAATCGCCAAAGCGTCCGGGTGATGTCTGACTTCTAGTGGCTGATTTCACTCTGAGTGGTTGAACGGGCGAATGTCCACAAGACCTGAGGGCGTATCACGTACGCAGAGACGAACTGTCACTGGAGCAGGGGTGCTTAATATGGTGAGTTCAGGTTGTTATTCCTAAAGTACTGAGACATCGCGTGCTTGACATTCCGCACACTGAACATCCTGGGGCAAGCAGCATGAAAATGCTAGCCCGCTGTTTTGTGTGGTGGCCAGGAATTGACCTAGCCCTGGAAGAATATGTAAAAAAAGATGAAAAATACGCCAAGCAGTGCACCCTGCAGCTCCGTTAGCACCAAAATGGAGTTATCCAGCCAGATATTGATCCCGCGTCCATAAGACTTTGCGCAGACAAGTGCAAATGCGTTTCTCGTCTTTGTGGATGCCTATTCCAAGAGGGTCGAAGCGTGACCGATGCTGTATACTTCAACAGCAAAGACAATTGAAAAGCTTCGATGTGCTTCCACCGCTTACGGATTCCCGGAAGCACTAATAAGCGACAATGGGCCACAATTTATCTCGACCAAGTTTGTGGATTTTATGGCCACCAACGGCGCGAAACACATTCGCACTCCCGCCTACCATGCACCTTCGAATGGTGCGGCTGAACGAACCGTACAGACCGTGAAACGTGCTCTGACGAAGAAACTGTTGGAAAGCAAATCCTCAGGTACTCGACATTCGTCCCAGAAAAATACTGATAGTTTCTTGATGACAAACCGTAACACACCTGATAGCGTGATGGCAGACACCCGCCGAGCTTTTTCTTGAGCGACGAGCACGAACAAAACTTGCATTGTTAAAACCAGACTTTTCAAGGTCGATGCACACAAAGCAGCAGAAACTCAAAGAACAGCGGGACGTGTGTCGTGTGCGTGAGCGTTTGTTTGACGTTGGTTTGAAAGTGTTCGTGAAGACTGTGCGCGGTGAGTGTGCCTCGTGGGAGGAAGGTGTGGTGCGTCAAGTTGCGAGTGATGTGACATACGTGGTGAAAGTGCGCGAACAACTTCGGTTCCCGCATGCCGACCACCTGCGACCACGCCATGCGGACCTGAGACACGAAGCCTGAATTCCAAGTCCGGACTCGGACACCCTTTAACGCCACACAGCAACGTCACAGAGGAGAAGTCACCGGCCGCAGGAAACTCAGCCAGAACATCCGTTCCAGATAAACTGGTGTCTACTGATTCGACGCCTCCTGTTCAACAGCCTAACTCACCTGTCAACGTGAACTGCCCGACAGAGCTAGCAGCTCCGACGCCACAAAAGGAGGCATGGTCAGCTTCGCCGTCAGCGGAAAGCCAACCGTTAAGGCGCAGCACACGAACCCGCAAACCACCGGGTCGTTCCTAGCACAAACACCTTGCAAAATAAACTTACAAAATGTTAGAGGGAAGGACTGCGATAACGTGCACCGCATGCTGTCGCGCAGATATCGCCGCCTGTACGACATCAAATTTTTCTATAAAATGTATGCCCTCGAGAATGAAGTGATAATTGTTTTGCGGCCTTGGGTTGTGGCTATATCACTATGGTCGCTTGCTGCAATGTAAAATTATCATGATAAGTTCATCGTAACCGTCTCAGCGCACGCTTATGGGCACCCAGTCACGGTGAAACCAATAATTGCGAAAAAAAAAGGACGTCAAATGCTTTTGTGGCTTCCTTATGCCACAGAAGAATAATAAGTTTGGCATGCTGTCATGATAATCGACCTTCTTTTGAACTTCTGATCGCAATTTATGGGTATGCGCGTAATAATTTTCGTTCAAGCAACGATGACACTTTGTCGCCGACATGTGGTTGCAGCCGACGCGACAGCACGACGGAGCTTGTTTGTCGCTGCCATTTGTCGCTCTAGCTAGGGAATCGCATGCACTGTTGGGCCTTTAATAGATTTCATGGCAACCCCATCGCCACTGCGTTAAACAAAAAATGGCAGCATATCCACGGGGTGAATGATAGAGAATGGAGCGAAACATCTGTTCGTCCATTCGTTCTTGCTTTCGTCCGTCCATGCGTCCGTCTGTGTGACCGTCCGTGCGTTCGTCTGCCCGTCGGTGCGTGTGTCTGTTCGTGCGTCCATGCGTCCATCCGTGCGTCCGTTCCTGCATACGTCCTTGCGTTCGTCCATGCAACCGCCCCTGCGTCCGTCCATCCGTCCGTTCATGCATCTGTCTGTACGTCCGTTCGTCCATCTAGTCAACACTCCAAGTACCACCATCTCGCATCTTTTCATCATATATTCCGCATATAGAAGCACCGCTATCCAGCGAACATTCCAAGGACTAAACGAGAGGTGGCACATGCACAATTTCTTACGGCTTGCGCTTCGTGTCTACTTCCCACCTTTAACCACCTTGAGTTCATGGTATATACTACTTCACTGTATTCGTGGCACTGTGGCCCAACGCTCGCTAAACCTTTCTAAAACCAAGGAGGTTACGCCAAGCGATTGTAACCTAGCAACCCTTTCTTGTCAGATAGTGCTCAATGTACATGCCAGTGGCTGCTAATAGGGAATGAGAGACAGGAGAATCCAGCTTTTAGATAACGCGTACGCTGCGAATTTTTTATTGTTCAACAACGCACAGTAGGAATCTTCCACCGGCACCACCTTGCAGGTCAAAGCGTAAGATGGGTTGCACACTACGACGAGGGATGAATGTGTGCCGCTTTAAGAAGCTTCGCCCCTAAAACGTGTCACAGAAGGCGTCAACGTGGAGCAACTTCCAGCATTGCAAATGCATATAACACGGGCCTACCGTGGTCATGTGTTGCACGGCAAACAGGGCCGCATCTGGTCCTGCTACTGCTGCTTAATGGTTAATTATACACGCGCACAGTATACGTCTTCGTAGAGAAGTGGCTGCTGGGCCAAGCTGCTGACCTGAAAGTCACGGGTTTGATTCCGGCCGCGGAGGTCGCATTTCGATGGAGAGGAAGAGCTGAAGGCCCATGTTCTGTGCGATAGGAGTGCAGGCTAAAGAACAGCAGGTGATTGGAAATTCTGTAGCCTGGCACTGCTGAGTACCTCACGATCATATTGTGGTTCTGGCACATAAACCATCCTATAATAAAGTTTTTGGTATACCTGAAAGCAGAAATTTTGGTATGTATGTATGTATGTATGTATGTATGTATGTATGTATGTATGTATGTATGTATGTATGTATGTATGTATGTATGTATGTATGTATGTATGTATGTATGTATGTATGTATGTATGTATGTATGTATGTATGTATGTATGTATGTATGTATGTATGAATGTATGTATGTATGTATGTATGTATGTATGTATGTATGTATGTATGTATGTATGTATGTATGTATGTATGTATGTATGTATGTATGTATGTATGTATGTATGTATGTATGTATGTATGTATGTATGTATGTATGTATGTATGTATGTATGTATGTATGTATGTATGTATGTATGTATGCCACGCAATTCAGTAACCCGGTGAAAGTTCAAAGGGGCCCTGAAAGACTTTTTCAAGTAACCATGAAATGAATTGACTGGAAGAGCTTCTAGCCTGGCGAAGCTTCGCCTTAAAGAATTGAACGTGATTGCTAAATCCGGCCCAGAGTGCGCCCTTGAACCAAGCTTGCGCAAGCTTATTCATATGTTTTGTTATACACTTGCACGCACGCACGCACGCACGCACGCACGAACTCACTCACACACACACACACACACACACACACACACACACACACACACACACACACACACACACACACACACACACACACACACACACACACACACACACACACACACACACACACACACACACACACACACACACACACACACACACACACAAACGCGTGCGCGCGCCAGCGCGACATATCTGTAATAATGGTACAGGTTTTCGATCCATTTAACAGCACTTTTATAACAACTTCATGAAACTATTGTACAGTGATATAGTCACATGGTCCTGTATTATGAACTTCGCGTAGGCGTGACATTTGTATTCGTAAATGATCACATTCTGTCGCCCGTTTTGCGTTGGTCATCTGGCTATTGTTAGACTTGTCCTTCTGGAGGCCTCTTGTGGCCAACCGCAACAAGCATCGCCTAATGGTCATTGAAATGGCAACTGCAGTACTTTCCTTCTTTAATGGTGTCGTATGAATGAGAAGCTAAATCTATGCAAGTGTTGTGGTTTGTTGAAATGACATTTCCTTGAAGGGGCATAGAGAGTCCCACAATGCCTCACAGATGGCAGCACATTATCTAGCATTTGCTGTTTGCTTGATAAACGCATCTGGAAAGGCTTGATATGTTGTCTTCTAAATGGACATAGTTGTCCATTTTTAAAGCAGTTTGAAAGTTCCTGCGTGTTTCAGTGGCGATGGCTGCACTATCCCGGCCTTTTTCGACGAAGTTTGGTGGCCTCCCAAATACACCTACAAATCGCCGAATGGGCTAGTTTTCGTCGTGACACCTGTCGAACAAAATGCGTTAAGGAGGCTCCTTCCACCATATGGCATTTATGTAGAGCTTTTTCCCGAAGCAGCTGCAACTAGCATCGTGGTTTTTTGGTAAACATCTGCGAACAGTCTGGGTTCGATCCTCAATGGGACTGAAAATTTTATTCTTTGTTTTATTTGCTTCTTTCTCGATTTTTCGCTCACGGACGATTTTTCACTTACAACCGACGTCGACAGCGGATTTTCTGCGACACGAGCTCTTTAACGCTATTGCGTTAGAATGTTAAGGATCGGTCCAGTGTGAGTGGAGTTACAAAAGCTTATCGCATGGTACAAATGCATGCTAGCTCTCTTCTCTCGTCCCGAGAAAGCGCTGGAAGCTAAGCAGGGAGGGATAGCAGGTGCAAAGAAAATACGTCATGCGTGCCTCGTGACCTTGAGCCCCCCTTTTTTTTTTCTTCTTCGAATGCGTGGCTTTCTCAGTGCGATCGCGTGCTCACGCGTGGACAAGTCGCAGCCTCCCAAGGCGATCTCTGTAACGACCGAGCATGCCACGTTCAAATCAGTCAAAGGCTGATAGATGGGCTTTCTAGGAGTGGTTTTTGGGTGTCTTACGTCATTTGTAGAGAGAAGAGAACGCAATTTTAGCTGGCTGCGATAATTTATTGTGAATTCCAGGCCACATGCTGCACTATAATATTTGGCTCGCGAGTGGTCAGCAGCCTTTACTACCCGATCGGCAGTGTTTTCTGACCATGCTCAAAAAGTGTTGCAGAGCCTCTTTAAGCACTTACTCTACGCCAAGACATCTTTATCTGGTGGCTGCGTTCGTGTTTTGTCGATCAAAAACCAACTATTGTGCCTATTTGAGGCTAAACGTCGATACGTGTTAGGTGGTGTATTTTCTTACTAGAAAATACATAATGCATGAGTCTAAAGACCATAGTGTTTCTTTTAAGCGGCGTTGAAGATGCGACGCTTTGCAGGAAAAGGCGGCCTGCCGATGAGATGGCGCTATCACCTGCCAGGGGCCCTGGGTTTTGTACAGGCTCCTCTTTCCGGACATTACTGCCGCATGGCGTCCATATCTCGCGCAGCGCCTGCAAAGAGAAGACGATCGTCTTTCGACGACATTTGCAGCGAAGCGCGCAGATACGTGGCCAATGTTTGTTATTACACATACAGGAATGAAAGTAAAGAAAGGTAGGAAACTGACTTTATTTAATACTCCTTCTAGAAGTCATTCAAGTACAAAAGAAAACAAGCACTGAGGCATGCACACACACAGTCTTGAGCTAGTATTGCAGCATACAGACAGAAAACATCGCCAAATTAGCTCAATTTTACAGCCAGATAAAAATACGTTGTCTTCACGGGTGTGACATAGCCAAAAAATACTCGTGAGAGAGAAGACGGCCGAGGAACACTTTGCATAAAATATTTGCCTTAGTTTCGCATCTTGTGTATCTTAATTTATCACACTCCGCTGATGTGTCGGAACGCCGGAAACATTTCATACTCGCTTTGAGTAAACGTACAGAGAGGCGCATATCAAAGCCCCTATTCGTCGCGAGTAACGTCAATTCATTAAAAGATGGAGGGTGAAAGCAAAACGGCACACGAAGAAAACTATACAACCATTCAAACTAGTCCTACTTTATACCATGGTAACGCTGATGTTGCTGCAGTTTTCCTTTCGCGTAGCTCAGTATTTAGTCGTGGGGTATACTTACGCAACCTAGAGCATCCGTTACATACTGTGCATTTGTGATAGCTGACCAAGGCCTACACCAGGTAAGTCCTGAGGAGTCCATGGCGAAATACCGGAAATATCCCACTCTTATTTCTGTCCGATTTTCAAAGCTTGGGCTGAATTATAATTTAGCTTGATAGGTAACAAGTCACCTGCTCGTTTGTAAGGGGGCGTTTATATGCATCCTTCCCTACATCCATCCATTTATAGAGCGTGCTTGTGAGGCACCACCTACCAAGTTCTATGTACCCCATACAGCAACTGCCCTTTTCACTCCTTCCTCGCAACCTTCTCCTCATCATCAGCGCTTTCTTCCTTTCTCTCTCTCTTTATACCATACCCCAACGCTCCAGCTTTCAAAACACTGATTCTGGCCAACATCAAATATCAGAGTTTTACGTTTTCAAATAGTTCGCGCTGGAATTTCCACAGCTAACGTCCTAAGGATTTCGCATCGACATTACGAATTAAATAACGAAATAAATTTCTTGCACAGAAACAAAAAAGACGAAAAAATCATCTCCATCGCACGATGGCAAGCCGTCGCGCTTCAGCATGTAAGCCCACAGGTAATTTTTTTATCGCTTCTTTGTGTTGTGCGTTGCTTGAGAGTTTCAATCCATGGCAGGCTGGCGTGAACGAGGTTTACGGTGGGTGATCAATAGTGGCGACAGCATTGTTGACTACATAATCAGATCTGACTCACTGACAGATGTCACGCAGTCGCTCAGCTGGCAGCATAAGAGGACACCGTAGTGATCTGGTTACGTTATGGACGTCTTTTCGTGATGAAACGCCTTCTTTTCAACAACTTAAAAACAATTGGTGGATGCTCCCTTAGTATGCTTTAGCAACTTCTCCCGACCAAAAACGTCAGACAAAGTTGTGCTATTAGGGCGATAAGAATCTGCAAAGTCAAATATGTTGCAGCCGGAGTTATGTTAGCCTACTGTGAAAGAAAGTTGAAGAGGGACAGAGAGAGAATCTCTTTTGAATAGGGCACTTAAAAAAACAGAAAGAAATGTTATAAAAGGGATAATCTACTGCTGAGTTACCCATGGCATCACAAGATAAAAATATCATTGCACACTCTCACTATGCTACGCAGTGACTGTTATTAGCAAGGAAATAATTACAGTGATTATATTAGCCACTGTCTTTCAAGATTGGTTAGCAATTTAGGCTAATTATCAAAGAAATGTATAAAACATCGTATTAATCATCTAAAATTGGCCTTACTAGACCTGTGTCAAGCCTGGTGAAATTTCCATTCCGGGCGTGTGGGTAACCATACAGGCTTATGTCAATTAAACTTGCTTAGTAAGTATTCCTCTTTTATAGAAACTGTAGTCAGTCTCCTGTGACGTGCTTAAGCTGGATATGATCGAAATGGCATCGTGTTTGAACTTCAATGCCATGGTATAACAAGATAATATAGAAACGCTGGAAAGATGTACCCACCGCCTGAGTCCTAAACTGAAGATGAGGCGACCCCTCGCCTACGTGTACTCTAGGCGAGCATCTTGCCTAACTCATTACATCCAAGACAAATCTGCCTATGGATCCCCAGTGTAGGGTAGTAAACCGGACGCCCATCTGGTTAATTTCGCTGCCTTTCCTCTTCTTGCTTAAGATATCCCTCCCCACACATGCATCAGGACGACACGTGTAATTTGGGCCAAGGAAGGCTATCAGCATTCAAACACATTTTTTGAGAGCGCAATGTAATTATTAGAATGATGGCAGTTCCTCTGCATACCCAATCGTTGGGTTGGACCGCTGCTCTACACAGCCCAGACTTCGGCATCCAGAAATGGGTAGCTCAGCAATACCGCGAGGCGGCGTTGAAGTAAGGCCATGGCGTTACGAATTATACGTAGACCTACTCCTGAGTGGCGTTGAGCCTTACTGGACGTTTAATAAAGATTTAGCCGTCCATTAGACGTTAGGAGTGGTGGCTTCATGAAAGTATCAAGGAGCATGTATGTCTTTTCGTGGTGCAGCATTGCACGTGTTTTACATACATCATCATCATGGAGGCGCTTGATTCCCACCGGAATGTACGCGTAAGTCCGAGAGGCTCTATACAAGCTACGCGCGAAGATATATTCACATTTTCAGGTTAGTTACGTTTTCTTTCCTCTCTCGTTGGGGCTGCTCTAAGGGACAAGCGAGCAGTTTGATTGGTTCGCTCCGACATGTTCATCGAGAAAGCAAATAGGTCGGTAGGTCAGTATTGTTAAGAGCAATTTCACAAGCATTAGTCACATGATGCTGTTGGCGGTGCCTAAAAACACAAGCGCAAGCTCGTTAGCGTCGCATCGCCAGGAAAACACGTCGGTTGCATCCAATTGTCACGTTGAGAGGAACGCAGATGAAACAAAAACGTCCGCTAATTACGGCGATTATTAGTGTTCTGTTCCCTTCGCACGCAATGTCACACACGCACAGGCAAAGAACAACAAGGTATAGAGAGCTGAGTGGTTCTGAGTTCACATCACACAGGATGATACCAACAGCGTTTCACACTTCACTTAAGTATACACGCGCGGACAGTTGCGCCTCGTTGACAAAAATAAACAACATGTACACACAGACATACACACGCGTGATCGTTCCACACAGGGAGTGCTGTCTTTTGCTGAATGAGCGCGTGTTTGCGATGCAATGCGCTCGGTGGGAAGGTCCATAAAAAACATACCAGAGCGCGCCATGTATATTTAGGTGGGAGCAAGACCTCACGCTCGGCGAGATAGTCTTAGGCTTAGTCGCGACTCCGTCACGCTTTCCCATGCTATATTTTTGTCAACTTTTGACTCTGCGTTGAATTAAAACTCGTACAGAGGCACTAGTCAATAGATTTTTGGTCGGAAACCACTGCACTTCTGTCTCTGCTCACGAGTGGCGCCCTGTTCGCGTGATCGCAACGTCACAGCCTGTAACGACAGCCACAACCACACACATTGCACAATGGGGCATCTTCCCATGATGCTTCACAACCTAACAACCTTCGGTGCACCATCTAGCAGTCTGAACGCAAGTGTGGCAACGTCGTCACGAGTGCGAAGTTTTTCTTTCCTGAGATTGTTCCACGGGGCTTTCGAAGGAAAAACACCGTCATAAGTCTACGTTCTCGGTTGCGTAGCTCTCAGTGCTTCATCTTTCTGTTTCTGTACGTGGAGAGAAACCTGCGCAGTACAAACGACTGCTTCGACTTGGCCTCGTACGTCCTCAGCACGTAGTAGAGGTACGCGGCAATGCACGTGGTGCACAGGATGAGCAGCACGAAGGCGCCCACGCTCGCAGCCAAACCCGTGGCCGGGAGGCAGACGCCGTAGATGATCTCTTCGTAGCGACCGGTGAAGACGGCAGCATCGTCCCTGGTCACGTTGGGCAGGAAGGCCAAGTCGACGCCCGCGATGACTCGCAATGAGCCGCGAACACCCAGCTGGTCAGAAGAGCCGACGGCGTTGCGCTTGGTCTTGAGCGAGCGTGGGCCGTTCGGGAAGCGGCCGCTCATAAGTGCCACAGAAGCCTGGATGGGAACCTTGTGAACGTGCGTTGGGTCCGCCGTCGTCGTCGTCGACGACGCCGTTTCGGTCGTCGGTGTCGCGGACTTGTTGGAATCGTGCGTGGTCTCGGTCCGTGGCACAGTGGAAGGACGATCCGACGCAGTTTCGGCTACGATGTCGACCCTTTCCTGAAACGCGTCAGGGTTAGGTGCACCGGCCAGTCCAATCTTAGATATAGGATACGGGAAATGCGGTCTCGCAGGTTGGTACAGCTCACCGGTAGCGCCAGGTGGTGCAGGAGGTCGCGGTCTAATGGCACTGAATCTTCCATCACTAGAGCTGTGGCCATCGGTGTCACTAGGTTCATCCTTGATAGGAATGTGGGCTGGGGCCCTGGAAGGTGGTGAATACGTGAAAAACACCGGCTTTGCAGAACTAAGGTCGGGCGCATCGAGCTGATTTCCCTCAGAGATGGACCCTTCTTGTGGAGGTGTTTTCGGGTATGGACGCACAGGCGGAGGCATGTTGAACGTGTCACGAGACGGGTTTGTAAAAGGTGCCTCAGTCACGCTCGCTGTTGTCGTCGCCGTCGTTGTGAGCGGCATATCAGACGTTGTTTCGTCTTCGTATTCGTCTTCCGTATGCGACAGAGAGGGGTTCGTCGTAGTGTCAGGTTGTTCGAAACGTGACGAAGGCGCTCCCGCAGACTTGGGGGCTTCGTAGTAAAGGGGCCGCAATGTGGGTTTTTCTTTGGGTGGAGCAGTGGCAACCGATAACTGGGAATCTCTTGAGTACTCCTTCTGCGTGATTGGTTCAAATTTATTCTCGCTGGTTGTGTCGGAAGCACTTTCGTGTTGAGAAGGTGTCGTAGAAAACTGAGGAGCGTCTGTGATGACGTTTTTGGGTAGGCCATCCTGCAGCAACTGCTCCTCCGCCTCCTCGTACGAAGGGCGTCGCGGCATGGCTTGCAGGTGCGGGTTTATAGGCGGGAACGATAGATGCGGTGGAGGAGCCTGGTGCACAGAGACAACGTTGTGAGGGTGTGGTGGGCCCATGTGGACGCCCGGTGGCGTCGGCGGATCTGGGAATAGGTGGGAAGACAACACAGTGAGTTGATGTATTCGACCAGCTTAACGATGCAGAGTGACTGCAGAAAGAAGACGAGAGTGCCGTTACTGGTTGAGCCAGTCAACATTGCATTAAGTATAGCTCAGCGACTGCTGTGTTAATGTAATGCGACCAATCTTAGCAAAGCGTAAGGACATGTTTCGTGCAGACAAGACGTGGCCACTACACAGAGTGTCCTGCGCCGCTGTAATGTATGCGGCCGCCACAAACATCGAGGAAAAGAACACCACCATTATCATTAAATAATGTACACGCAGATGCCGTGAAGGCAGCCTTTTCTTTGATTCTGGTGTTCTGAAATTACTTGCCATGTTTAACGTAATATTCGTTGCAGACATAGAATAATACAAGAAATACACCCATGTACAGCCACATGGACGTTTTCGGAGACGTATGGCTTGATATTTCGATATACGACCTAAGCACACAATGGAGATGAAGGACTTTACACCACTACTGCTGTCACTTGAAAGTCACATCTCTCGAAATGAAGGGATAGAGGTTCATCCGGGGACGTTTCCCTGTCCTGACAAAGTGTAAGAAATGTCTCTGAAGTGCTTGTGTGTGCCACGTTTTATTCATGTTTTTATGTCACACGCTTCAAGAACTATGTCGTAACAACAAAGCGAGGTTAATGCAAATGATTATACTTTTGTTGTCTGTACTGTCCACCACTGTTTGTATGTAACATTTATTCACACTTTATGCAGAACCGTCAGCATATGTCGGTGTTGCAAGACCTTACGGCACAAAATCCCCAGTGATGTCCTACATGATTGAGCAAACGTAAGGTGAATATTCCTTTTTGTGTAAATGGTGCGAACGCGCCAACCCATCAACACACATACGCTAGTCAGACTCGCTCCCCTCTCCCCATTCCCTGCCGCCATGAAATTAAGTGCTGTATGCAGCTTAGTCTATTGTAGCACGCGAGCTATTTTGTAGAGTGTACAAAGAGACGCAAAAGTCACGTGTTTGAAATGACTTCAAGAAACGCACCGATTTTGTTTAGCTTATTTACACGATGCGGTAACGAAGAATACCTGTACTTACAGTAATGGTTGGGAAGAACGTTGACCGACAGTAGCGGGAGACCAAATGGAACTGTTTGGTGCTGCACAGGGGGCTGGGTAGCGCTAACGCTCTGCTGCTGAGGTGGCGGCTGCGGCTGGCGCTTTATCGCGTGAAGAGAACTGCCCGCAGCTACACCCTCTCGTTGTGGATCGCGGTGCTGCTGCTGCTGATGGTGGGGTGACGGTGGGCTCTCCAGCTTCTGGTCCTGCTCAGATGACGAGGAGGCATAGTGCGGCCGCTGATGATGCGGCGGTCTCGGATGGTGGTGCAGTTCGGGTGGTGGCGGTCCCTCCTCCAGGTGGTTTGGTGGAGGCAGATCACCGCCGCCTCCCTGCGAGGAGACGCGTTAAGTCGGTCAAGAAAATTCAGGGACTACGGATAAAAACGCCCATTTATGTATCACTCGTTACGCAGAACAGTAGAAGTCACGGCGCGATCTAATTACTCTATAAAGAGAATATCGTATGCACTGCCAACGCTTTAAAAAACCCCTCACATCAAACGTGGAAACTCGAGACAGTGTCATTTGATAGTCATGTATGCGTGGACACTTGTGACCGATTGTGAATAACGAACGTCGTCTTTAAAATATCCTAATTAGGTTTCAAAGTAAGCGCAAATGTATGAATGAGTTTCGCAAAATATACATCGTGTGCACATGAAACCACGCGAATATACATGGTGTGCACCTGAAACCACAGCGGCGGCTATTGTTCCTCGCCCTTCTCGCCTTTTTGTCGGGCTGAACTAAAAGTGGTTTTGACACTTCTTACGCCAGGAATTTTTTCTTTCCTGCATTGGGCATGTTCAAAGCGCCCACATCATTTCATTCTTCGCTGCACGCGGGTCCCCCAATTTGAAAAGTGCTCGTTCAGTGTCAACGAAGCGTGAGCGTGGCTCTCCCGCCGTGGGGTGCTAGTTTCTTACATTTTTAGGCAGACGTTCTGACGCGCTTCCAAAATTAGTCTCAGTTAACGATGCTAGAAAGCATTGAAGGACACGCGCACTCACCAGGAAACGTGCACTCACTAAAGCGGTGCAATGAATGGATGAATGAATCAAGATGAACACGCACGTGGGGTGGGTGCTGCTCGTGTCCGGGGCAGTCGTCGGGGCATCCGTGGCGGCATATCTCGACCACGCACTGTATCTGCACCTCGATGGTGTCAGGAAACTTGAAGGCGTAGAAGTGCGAGAAGGCCACCACGCTCGCCTTGCCGCTGAAGTCGCGCACCTTCATGAACGCCGTGAGCATCTTGGGCCGCAGGACGCAGCCCCGGTCGTCCGTCAGCTGGATGGGGCCGCGAAGGCCGTCGTGCGCGGCGCACGACTTGACGCGCATGTCGAACTGCTTGTCGCGGTCGTTGATGGCAATCACCATGGTCAGCGGACTGCCTAGCGGCACGATGCTCGACACCTGCTTCGCCCATGGGCCCTTGCCTGAGTGTGCGAGAAGAAATGCAAGGCTTGGCGTGACATGGCTAAGTATCACATGGCAGGGTCGAGGTATGACATGGCAATAGAGAGCTACTAAACAACCTCTGAATATACAAAGAACGAGCGCGTTGTTAAGTCCTGTCATTTCTCGTTTTTCCCCCTCTTTTTCAATAATTTCATGACACCAGGAGTCTGTTCGCGCGACGTCAATTACAAATTTTCTCACATCCTGCTTTGCCATACAATCACACACCCGTTCGGTCTTTTCACAACACAGATTAAGTGTGATGAAGTGATTCCACTATGTTTTGTACGTTTTTGACTGCGCAACTTGAGATAACAGCGTGTAGCCAAAAAGTGTGAAATCCTGGTAGCCCACACGCTTAGTGCGGACAGGGTACAACTGCACGCAAAAATTTACGGAGTGTGGGCTCCACGCACTGGCAATGCGAACATTTTCCTTATTAGTGCGTGGTGTTTCTATAACGTAGTTGGTAACGTCAGAAACGCCACGGGACTACTATAGAATAGGACATCTGGCTATGCTCTCGAAAAAAAAAGAACGGGAGTATAGCTTCCTCGAGAATTTTGTGGCCTGCAAACGTTGGGGGCAGGGGGGAGGGTGTACATGCGATATATATATATATATATATATATATATATATATATATATATATATATATATATATATATATATATATATATATATATATATATATATATATATATATACATACCGCTTATAGGAAGGGTGTAGTGAAGGCGAGGAAGAACCGAATCTCTCGTATTTGGACTAGCACTATAGTTTCGGGGCTCTTCAAAAGAGGACAACAAGCGCTGTTGTCTTGTCAGAACAAATTCTCTTTCCATTAGAGGATGTTCAGTAGGTCTTAGAAGACGGCACAAAGAAACATGTTCCAAATCTTCAGACTAACTGGTTGTAACCTCGTCGATTTTGAGTACGTACGTTCGAGTGATGACTGGTTGGATGCCCGCTAATAGACACTCTATTAGAAAATAGCGAAGGATCCTGTCTGGCAAGAACATAAACATTATTTGTCGAATCCAGATGAGAGTGCGGCATTTTTTAGTGGGCCTGGGCACCCACCGCGGATGCGGTTCGGAGACCTTGTCTCGAAGCGGCTTCCTCGGCACGCTGGACGGCCCAGAGTTGTGCTGTCAGGTTCGAGCTGAGCAGTGCAGCCTTTCAACGCGAGTGGAGGCTGGCGGTGGAAGAGTGAGATGAATCGGCACTGTTCGAATTGTTTATTAGGCCCTGACACTCCCACAGCATGTGACTAAGGGTGGAAACCTCGCCACATGACGTGCATCTGTTTGTAGTGTATATGTCTGGATACATGGCGTGCATGAGTCTAGGGTTTCTGTATAAATCTGTTTGTAATTGTCTGAAGTGTACCGCTTGCGTTCTGTTTAGCCTTTCGTGAGGAGATGGGTATATGCGTCTTTGTAACTGGTAATGCGTGGTGATGTCGTGAAACCTGGTCATACGATCCTCCCATGCCCAGATGTCTGCAGTTCCCCGCGGGGGCTCGTCGTCCTCCGCCGATGCTCGGTGAGTGAGGCCTCGAGCAACGCGGTGAGCCGCTTAGTTGGGGGTGCTCAGTCCGGTATGTGCCGGGATCCATAACAGGTGCCTTCGGTTATCAAAGTAGACTTCTCCTGGATGTATGGGATGTCGTTGGAGTATGTGAAACGCCTCTTGCGAGATGCGTCCGTTGGCAAAACTGCGAATTGCTGTTTGCGAATCACTAATCATGTGGCATTGGTCCTGTCTGGCAAGTTTCGAGGAATTTACTGTGCCACAAGAACTGGAATACAAGCAAACAATTTGCCGTCGTGGTGATTCGCAAGCGTGGAGGTCTCGGTGTGTTATTAAATTGCTTCGAAAACTCTTACATTTAAATTTTGGAGTATTTCCTTGAATGTAACTCTCAATGAATGTGTGTGTACTCGGAGAAAAAGTACAAAAACAACAAATAAACAATACTTAAAAAGTAATGACAGTTCTCTTCCATAAGTCAACGCATACCAACTCGTCAATCCCCAAAATGAAAATCCACTAAAAATCCCCATTGTAAATCCCCCCAAAATCACAAGGGGGACTCAAATCAGACCATAACGGCCATATTGTTTGGAAATAGGGGCTTTCGTTTTCTAAGAATTAAAACATGCTCTGAAATATAACGCAAAAAGCTATCACGGGGACCGATTTTGAGTAACTGCGTTGTTCTGCTTAGTCTTCTTTGCACCAGTCGAGTGTCTTTTGCCATTTTCATAGTTTCACCCTGCTGACGGGTATCGAACCAGGTCGTGTATTGAACACAGGTACACACTAAAAAAATAACAGCCTTTAAAAAAAGTTGAATGCGCCGTATTTGACTGTCAATAACTCAAATATATGATGTTCTAAAGCTAAATCTCAAGGGGGCACTTTTCGTTCAGGCACATAGTTTTGCATCGCGGCTGGGGTGGCTGCATTTTCAATGGAGGCGAAAACGCTGTAGGCCCGTGTGCTCAGATTTGGGTGAACGTTAAAGAACTCCAGAACACTTGAAAGGAGTGTCCCTTCCCCCTGCCTATACAGAAGGGTGGTCGGGAACTCCTTGACGTCCCCATAATTTAAGCCAATGAGCGTAGTCGTGTAGTATTCCATGACGTGCGACTCTAGGCGAGTTCTTCTGAAAAGCCAGCACAATTATCTGCTCAAGAGTGAAAAAGAAATATTTTCTCGAGACTCGCCTTCCTGGATCTCCATCCAGCAGCCGACGCTGTCACCTTGGAAGTTGAGCTCCTGGACGTCGAGGTCGGCCAGCTGGATAGAAGGCGTGCGCAGAGCCGACTTCTCGTACGCGTCGTGCCACTCGCAGCGAAGCCGCTTGGCTTCGTCCCACGCCTCGATGATGTCCACGCCGTACTGGACTACGATGGTATTCTCGTAGAAGCTGCCGTGGTGGTCCGGCTGCGCACCGGAAGGGCAAGACCATTCTAAAGCAGTGCGCGGCTAAGCTGCTTGGGAAAAGCGCCAGGTTAAACGTAGTTGAGCTGCCATTGATCGCGCTCGTTTCCATCATTATCATTAGCCCACGTGACCTCGTTACGTTCCGAAAAGAGCCGCAAACGTTTTCGTGTAATGTTGAACGCGGCTGTGCGACAGAAATGCAACGTCAATGATAATGCAAGTCAACATGTTTCCGATGAGTAGACAATTACAGAACTTTATTGAAAAATTATGGTTGCTCCAGCGTCGTCTTAGGACTCGGGCAAGGAGATAAGGATGAATTCTCAGGTACGCAAATAAGTGCACGGGGGGGGGGGGGGAGGGGGGGCGCTTCCACGGTGGTACAATCAGGCCACGCCCGACATTCGCACCCACATCTTACTTAGAAGCAAAGTGGCCCATGTTTATACAACAAAAATCTACCTCGCGTAAGTTTCGTGCACAAGGTTGAAAATAAATCTTGTCGGTTTTTTTTTTTACTAAGTCTTTGCTCACGTCGCATTATACACGCCCGCCTTCGTGCTGCAACGAAAACTGCTTTGAAGCCGTCGCTAAGAACAGCCAGCCGCATTCATGCTTAAGTGTGACAGTAAGTGCGCCTGTGTACGAGCAGAACAGTGCAGGAGATCAATATAGTACATTTCGGAGTGATGTGAAAAAAGAATACTTGTAAAACTTCGCTAACATTATTGCACCGTTCGTTAGCTTGACATACATTTGGTAATGTTTTTTTTCATTAAAAATGAAATATATATATCAAGCTACATTATTATTCTATGCGGTACATAATAACAAAATAGAGAGAACTATCCCTCTTAATCCCGTCCAGGTCAAATGCTAGCTATATCGAGAGGTGAGGAGAAATATGTCCAGTTTTCTGGCTATATACAGTACTTTAGGTGGGACATAATGAGGAGTACATACAATATACCATAAAAAATCCAACGACTATAATCGCAACTGCTTCATTAATTTAGTGAGTGAGCAAGACGTGTTTAGTTTCGTAAACTTGGCGTGAATAATGATAAACTGACGGATCGGTGTCGTCGGCTAATGTATTATAAGTTGTAAAGACCAGGGAAGTTAAAGCATTGCTGACAGATAAAGTATACTGTAAGAATGGGACCTTCGACCCACCATGGTAAGTCGCTCCGCTGCTGACCCGCAGGTCGCGGAATCGAATCTCGGCCTTGGCGGCTGCATTTTGGTGGAAGCAAAAATGCTCGAGGCTCAGTGTGGTTAGATATAGGTGCACGTTAAAGAACCCCAGGTGGTCGGAGTTTTCGGAGCCCTCCACAACGGCGTCTCTCATAATCACATCATCGTTTTGGGACGTTAAACCCCAACGACTATTAAGAATGTGACCTTCACCTAACGCATGCATTTATAGCTTGATTCGCGGTGCCTTATGAAGTTTTGGATGCAAATGTACGATGAAGAAAGGAGCAAGAAAGAGAGAAAAATGTGACTGTGACATTCCAATACGTCGAGAAATAGAGGCCAGCGTATGTGTGCGATCTTTCCGTCGCAACTTGAGTAGTAAACTTTGACACCCCTAGATAAAGTACCTAGATAAAGTAGCTAGATAAAGTAAAGAGTACACCCCTAGATAAAGTAGATAAAGTAAACACAATGTACCTTGGTGCCACATCGGTCGTAGAATACGTCAAAGTTTGCCGCCGTGATGCCCGAGCGGGGTCCCACGTAGACGCACTCGGGCTGCCCGTGGTGTCCCTTGGAGAACACGATGCCGTTGAAAGGTGCGCTGAACTGCAGCTGGACACGCATGTGTCGCTTGCCGCAGGCAACCTCGACGCCGACCAGGCGTGGCAGGTCGCTCGGAGGCTCCGGCAGAGAGAGGTCCTTGCCTTCCCAGGGGGCCTCTGACTGTGACGACGCCTGCGCCGTAGTGACAAGATTCGAAGCCGCTGAAGGACATCACACTCTCTCTAAGGGTCTGTATGCATACGATTAGCCATGATGAGCATAGAAGGCAATATGACACAAAACATTTGTGCGTTACGTTTAAATTCTACACTCGCATATACTTAATCGACAAAGGCGGGAGTACGATGACCGATTGACCCAACCTAATTTAACAGATAGTAGCTCCGTTTTATGAAGTGTTTGAGTGATTCACGAGTTTGACCCCTAAAACTTCCCATGGTGTACCACACAAACAGGACTGCAAAGCCCTTCAGGCTAGCCTGCCTTCAAGTTTCTTGCCGTGATGTATTTTGCCTAACGTCACCTTCAGGGCATAATATACTCGCTCGTTTTATTTCGAAGCAACTGGAAATACGCAATGTTCATGACGTAGCAGGAACCCGAAATGTCTCTCTCTGTCTTTTTCAGCTGGATTGAGAAGACGTTTAACCTGTTTCTATCGGAACTGGCTCCAGGCTGACGACCGAGAGCTGAGTGTACGGCCTTCAACCAGTCCAATTCAATTTACGTTCTTTGAGTGCATATGGACGTCCTTCTATGACATCGTGAATACCATATATCCCTCCTCTGCAATGAAAGCTTCTTTTTACTGCCCAAGGCACACTGATGGTCTAGTTGATTAGCCATGATAGCTTGTGTCAGCGCGCACAACAGACGCAATAACGACACAAAACAGAAGAAAACTACGACCTTCGCGTTTCCTTCAGCGTTTGGCGACGGCACATTCTTCATGCACTGCGCTGTGCTTGTTGAAGATGTGCGCTGCCATAATATGTATTCTGCTTTTATTTCTGCTTCCATTCCTGTTGGCAACGTCTCCCCCCCCCCCACCCCCATGAAATGATAGCTAGCATGAAGTCACCAAAATAAGAGCGTTTCGGCTTCAAGAGCTTTGCTTCAAATGAAGGATCAGTACACCGATTTCTCGTATGACGGAGTGACTGGATCGTTTGGCCGGCCATCAGGTACTCGATACTCTATGTCGGCGCCATGGCTCCAAAAAGTTGGATTTATTTTTTCGTCAGATTTTCGCAATGCCAGTGGTTCGCACTAATTATTTACCAAAGAAAATAGCTGGGTGCCTAGCGTTCCAACTTTATTTTTGAGCAGGGTTCCATGGTCAAAAGAGCAATAAATAATTAAAAATTATAAAGTACTAGCCCAGAAGTAGCCAACTTGAACCAAGGGTACTGAATGAGCCATAACTTGCCACGTGTGCGTAAAAACAACTGCGACGTTTTCATTTAACAATAAATGCAACATACTTTTGGTCAAAAGGTAGAAAACCACAATACCCATGATTAAAGCATAAACTGTTCACCTAAGCAAGCATTTCGTGCAGAGTGACAGTTTCTTGCGCTTCTGCGCTCGTACTGCGTAACATTTCCTTGAAAGACTGGAAGTACCATGACACCAAGAATAATTAGCCCTGCATGAGTGTGCTCAAAATCACAGAAGCTGTTGCTTGGTTCCCGTATTTGCCGCGTAATTGACGGCCAGCTTCTGCGACGCGACAAGATATTGATAATTTGGTCCACATCAAAAGAACTAGTGAGGCGGAAATAGCCAGGTATCGAAAATGTCTTCTCTGCCACTACCAGCCTAAAAATGTAGCCGAGTTGTCGCAAAGTAGCTATACCACGCAACCATGCTTTTGAAGCTGACCACTTCTGCTCGCACCAGAGTGGGGCTTATTGCCATGCGCCAAAAGAGGACTGGACGGTGCAGGCAATGCAAGCTTCAAGGACGCAAAGTGTTGTGTGTAAATCAACAATTACTCATATCAAATTGTACTGCGTAAGCAAGGAACCAAACCCTGGAGGCTAAACAGCAAATGGATGCATACTAGGAATCAACGTAGGATTGTAGGAATTCACTCTGTGGGAGCTCCACCCATCGCCGAGCCGCTGTCGTAGCACCGCGTGCTGAACAGGGGCGATGCGCATGGCCCACTCGCGTATACTTAAAAAGCAGCAGCCGTGGCGCAGCCCAGAATATGTATTCTGCGCGTGCAAGAGGGTGTGCCCCGCCGGGGCGAAGATTAGGGGTATACAGTGCGTTTGCGCGTGCTATTGTGCAGCGAGGCTTTTTGCATATTTCTGAGTGTTAATAAATGTTTATTTTGGAAGTTCAACCGGCGAGTACCATTTCCTTGGCAGTGAGACGGCCCCCCGAAAACACACACACACACACACACACACACACACACACACACACACACACACACACACACACACACACACACACACACACACACACACACACACACACACACACACACACACGCACGCACACGCACGCACGCAAACACACACACACATTATCATCATCATCAACACACACACAAATACACACGCAACATCAACACACGCACACAACAAGAACAGCAACAACATCCACAACAACACAACCACCACTACTAACAACCAAAAAAAACAAAGCCTCGCAAAAGAGCAGAAAGGTAGTTTTTATAACGACTTCTTTATCAGCAGAGCACGAATAGCGTTCGTAAAGGACACCGTAAATCGTGTCACGGTACTAGCGGTCGCACGCGCACGCCCTTTTACTGGAGCTCTATACGGGTAGATCATTTAACCCGTTAGGCCCGCAGCTTCACGATGCCTTCGCCGGGAACAGGGAAGCACCCACAGGTATTCTCGATTTAAGTCATGCCTGCCTTGTTGTTCACAACTCGATAGGTGCTCCATTCACGCAGTTGATGGGTAATTCGAGGCCGCCGTGGCACGGCGGGGGGCTCCATCCCTTTCCGACAGTGTATAGCTCACGAGTACGGCGCAGGGCGTTCGGCGTGAAGGGGGCTTTATTTCCTCCCGAGATCCATAGTTTTTTCGGAAGATCATAATCGCGCGAGAGTTGACGACCATTCAAGTCACGCCTGGAGTGCTTCTATGGCACCACGCTCTTTCCGCCAAGCAGGCACGCGAGCGTGCTTTGACTGCTGGCGGCTGTGCTTCTTATGGCCCTCTTCTGACGAAACGGCGTGTTTTCTTTTCAACAATAACACAAAAGGCCTTCGAACAGCTAGATCATTGATCTCTTTGACGAGGTATGCTGCGTGCGGACCCGACAGTACGCGATTCCTCTTCGGGACACACTTACACGGCGGCAAAAAAGTTTTGAAAGATATATAAAGGATTGGGTGTTAGAATAGTTGAGGGGAGGAAGTAGGTTCAGAAGTGCTGATAACATTCCATCTTAGGCTTACATCGATAAGATCGACGCGAGAAAAATGAGAGAAGAATATAGACAAAGCGAAGGGTGCCAGCCCGCTAATGATGTAACCGCAAGAGAAACGCAGGGGACAAAGGGTGGTCTTACGACTGAAGGTAAATTTTTTAACCAAGGTAGTCTCTGGAACCCCTCTCCACAGGCGTAAAAACCAACGCCAGCAACCATACAAATGTAGAAGTCAACTCACGCCACCACCCTACCCTTTTTTCTTCCCTTCCTTTTAACCGGGTCCTAACAAATGCAATACGTGGTGAAACTTGAGTATTGTGAGATATTGAGATTCTTCATATGTCAGGAAAGATGAAAAAATAACACCAGCCTCTCCCTTGATATCTCGTTTTGAACCTTGATCCATGGTCACGTTGAGAGCCACTGAGCAAATCGCCCCTGCTTTCGTAAATTTGGTGGTACACTGCTTCCCACGAAAAAATTCCCACCATCTTCTCAAAGAGAACCCTGGCAGGATGCGAAGCAGCAGCATTGCGCACGAGTGGCGTCACGGGCTGAACGGTGCTAACGCCGGTGCTGCGGTGTGCACATGGTGTAGATGGGAAGTCGGCGGTGTAGCGAGTAGCAGTGGTGACAGATGTTGCGGGCGAACGGACGAGGCTGCAGCTGCGGGCTCTGCAGCGAGCGCACTGCGAGGGGAGCGTGTCGAGAACGCTCAGCTGTGGCGTGACCTACTTGGCATCGCCCTGTCAGCGGAACTCGAGTTCGCACAGCTGAATTCTCCGGCAGCGTCTCATTCTCCGGCAGCGCCTCCTTCTCCGGCAGCGTCTCCGTGTGCTCGGGAAACGCTGCACTGCGTTAACGTGGACTCCGAGCCCTGAGCGCGTCCACTCGACGCGGTTGCCCATTGGTTCAACGAACATTCAAAAAACAAAAGTGAGCCTTCGAGCCGGGACCGCATAGCAACGCATCGCCAGAGAGAGGAGAACGAGCCGAGATTCGAGCCGGGACCGCAGAGCAACGCATCGCAGAGCGAGCCGAGACGCGAGTGGCGTCGGACGTATTCGATCGAGCTCCTGCACCGAGTCCAGTTTCCTTATACATGTAACCACTGCCGATTCACCTGTAACTTAGCACAATACAGTTTTTCTTAAAATTTGAACTTTGCCTTGACTACATTCATTCGTACATCGCTGACATGGCGCAGCCGACAGGATGTGAATCGATCGAGCTGCATGCGGAGGAGGAAACGACGCCACGAGAAGGAGCGACGCCACGCCGTACATCGTCTCGGGACTCCGAAACGACCATCGTCGTAAGCGTGTTCACGACCCTCGACCACAGCACGATGGCCAATGCAACGAAAAAACAACTCGTCGACAAGCTGAGAGAACGAGGTCTACGGTGCTCCGGACGAAAGGACGAGCTCATCGCAAGAATCATCCGCGACAACATCACTCGCCAAGCCCTAGAGCCGACGGACTCGTCAACGAAGGACCAGGCTGCCTACGACGACGACAGGCAGGCGCACCTGGAGACACTGTCCGCCGACAACGCGAGGCTTTGCGCTGAACTGAGTAGCCTGGGAGCCCAGCTTAACCGTGCGACCACGAGTGAACGTGAGACATTGCACGAAGCCCATCAGAACGCTTCACTGCCAACGGAACGGGTGACGACTCCAACCCTCGGGCTGCACTATTCCGTCCCTGCCGACATAACGATGTCCTCGGGTTCGACGCGGCCACCGTCACTGAACGACGGCACCAACCAAGACGTGGCACGCCCCGCCGCGCCGACCGTTTCAACGCACGAGGGAGAACCTTCCATGGCTTAGATCCTCGCCGCGCTCGTGAACACACAAGCCCTGCTCGCCAACACGCTGTCGAGAGGTTCACCGACGACGAGCCCGATCCAGATTCATTCCACAAGCGACACGTCATCCTCAATCCCCTTGTTCGATGGGACGCCGCAACAAAGTGCTCACGAATGGATTACGCAAGTGGAGAGAATTGCAGCGCTCGCCCACTGGACGCCATCGCTGACGTTGGTGACAGCAGCAAGCCGCTTGACCGGATCTGCCAAGGATTGGCACAGCACCTACGGCTCACAGTATGACACCTGGGAGCAATGGAAGGAAGCGCTCATTCTCCGATTCAAACGAAAGCTGACAATGCAGGAGTTCCTCTAACTGCAGACGAAGCGACGCCTTCAGAGCCACGTGACCATCGTCGAGTACATGTACTCGAAGAACGTCATTCTGAACAAGGCGCCGTACCGTAACAAGGCGCCGTAGAGAGGGAACAACTTCACGCAATTCTGTTAAGGCATCACCAAGCGTTCACTTCCAAAGGCGACACTTTAGGCGTGTGTCCTCACACCGAACACAGCATGGAACTCAGAGACAATTTACCAGTGTCATCGAGGCCGTACAGGTGCTCACCGGCTGATCGCAAGTTCATCCGAGAACAGGTGAATGACTACCTCTCCAAGGGCATCATAAGGCCGAGCGAAAGCGAGTACGGTGCTCCAACGATAGTCGTCGACCAACCACACCACCCGACGACTCCACGAAGAATGGTACACGACTATCGCAAGCTCAACGAGAAAACCATCAACCCTTGTTATCCAATGCCCGTCATGGAAGACGTTATTGACGATGTCATGCGCGACGGATCGGCTTACTTCACTGTGTTGGACGTGAAGACGGCATTTCTGACTATACGAATGAAGCCGGACGACGTACACAAGACCGCATACGTCACTCCAGACGGAAAGTACGAATACCTTCGAATGGCCTTTGGATTTTACAAGGCCCCTCATACCATGCAAAGAGTCAAGCGTCGCACATTCGATGGCTTACCTAGGACAGCTACGTACATGGACGATGCCGGGCGGGGAGCCACAACAGTGAGGGAGGCTTTGGATTTGCTGAACGAAGCACTCAGGATAGTCGTGATTAACGGCTTAAAGATGGATCTCCGGAAATGCCAGTTGATTCAAGACAAAGTATCTTTCCTGGGTTACGTGATCTTTGGCGAAGGACGAACACTGGACGAATCCAGAGTTGCCGCTGTCGAGAAGTTCGAGCCGCATCGCAACGCAAAGAAGCTGTACTCCTTCCTGCAGTTCGCTAACCACTACCGAAAGTTCATACCGGAGTTTGCAAAGGTCACGCACAAGCTACGGCACCTTCTGGCGAAGGACGTTCCTTTCGTATGGACTGACGCTCATGAAGCAACCGTCAACGCCATAAAACACGCCTTGAAGAACCCGCCAATTTTGGCGAGCTTCCGCCCAAACTGCCCGACTAACGTTCACGTCGACGCTTCGCAAACCGGGCTGGGTGCGGTTCTTTCTCAAACTCAAGACGGAAAGGAGCGAATCATAGAGTACGCAAGCAGATCACTAAACGAGCACGATCGTGGTCTACACTCTAATATGCTCGAGTGCATGGCGCACCACTGGGCGATCACTGAAAAGTTTTCGGTCTACCTAAGAGGAGGCCCTCGTTTTACAGCGTTCCCGGACAACATCAGCTTGTCATACCTCGTCCAGAAGGGAGCCAGCAACCGCAGATTTGCGAGGTGGACGATCGACTTAGCAGAGTACACCTTCGACTTCAAGCACAAGCCAGGACGCCAGAACTCCGCTGCTGACGCACTCTCGAGGCAGTCGGAATCTGCAGAGGCTTTCGACCAGGGCGTTTCGACCCGAGACCTCCACTGCTACACAGTAGTGGTCGGCGAACACAGCCGCCTACGCGAGTTTCAGGAGAGGGATACTGGCTGCAAAAGATTTCGGGAGGAGGCCAAGCACAAATCTCCAGAGTAAGAGATCGAAGACGATATACTGGTGAAGAAATCTCTCGAGGGAGGGCGGGTCCGTCGGAGGGTGATCATTCCCGCTGCCCTCCGAAGCAGTGTGATGATCGTTTTCCACGACAACAACGGCCACCTAGGCGTCGAGAAGACAAGAGACCTGAGCCAGCGAAAGCACTGGTGGCCATCAATGAGAAAGGACATACGCAAGTATGTTGACTCCTGCCACACGTGCCAGACTATCAACGCCCGCACGACACGGAATGAAGGTTGCCTCATCCCACGTGATATTCCTACTGAGCCAAACGCGGTGATATCCCTGGATCACATGGGTCCGCTAAACGAGAAGGGAGACCACATCCTCGTGTGTATCGACCACGCCAAGAGATACATGGACGCCGTGACCGTACTGAGCACTTCGTCGACGCACTACCTTGACTTCATGACAAACTGGTGGATTCCGCGATTTGGAGTTCCCAGCGTCATTATTACGGACCAAGCCAAGGGATTCGTGAACAAGAAAACCCAGCAATTCCATCACAGACTGGGAATTGCTCATCAGAACTCCCCACCGTACTGGCCACCATCAAACGGACTGATGGAGCGAATGGTAGGAACATTGAAACAGGTGCTACGCAAAATGCTAAACAACAAAGACAAATGGCAGAAGGAACTACCCCGAGCAACGCTAGCAATCAACGGCACGAAGCATCGTCACAGTGGCCACAGCCCATTTCGACTCATGCACGGCTACGACCTAAAACTGCCAGGAGAGCTCAACCTCGCCTCAGTCGAGGGAGACATCGACGAGTCTCATAGACTACACGACTTGGCAAGGGGACGTGCGGAGACAAGAGAGAGGCTACTGCAGAGTCAGCGCAAAACAATGGTCCGATACGACAAGAAGCGGCGAACTCCGAGGTTCATAACGGGGGACATCGTCCTGCTTGAGTTAAGCGCTCGAAGTACATTAGACCCTCGCTATGAAGGTCCGTTCGAGATGTCGGAGGAAACAGGGCCGAGATCCAAAGAGTACCCCACACACCGGGCATGATCAACCAAAAAAAATCGTCAACGTGGAGCAGCTTCGTAGATATAAGGAGCCGCGCCTAGAAGTTACGGAACCATCGCCATCTAACGACACGCACGCCTGAGGACAGGCGCAATTTTCGAAAGGGCCGTGTCAGCGGCACTCGAGTTCGCACAGCTGAATTCTCCGGCAGCGTCTCTGTGCTTGCTCGGGAAACGCTGCACTGCGTTAACGTGGACTCCGAGCCCTGAGCGCGTCCACTCGATGCGGTTGCCCATTGGTTCAACGAACATTCAAAAAACAAAAGTGAGCCTTCGAGCCAGGACCGCATAGCAACGCATCGCCAGAGAGAGGAGAACGAGCCGAGATTCGAGCCGGGACCGCAGAGCAACGCATCGCAGAGCGAGCCGAGACGCGAGTGGCGTCGGACGTATCCGATCAAGCTCCTGCACCGAGTCCGGTTTCCTTATACATGTAACCACTGCCGATTCACCTGTAACTTATCACAATACAGTCTTTCTTAAAATTTGAACCTGGCCTTGACCTGGCCTTGACTACATTAATTCGGACATCGCTGACAGCCCCAACACATGAGGCGAGGGGAACGCGTTGCGGCGTGTTCGTACAGACACACGGAGGGACAGTATTACATAGGCTAGTCAAAGAGCTGCTTCAAATCTAAAAGAAAACAGAAAAAAGCAGCCGGCTCTAATCCTAACGCCTTCTTATGAAGAGTCATTGAGAAATTTCGTTTTGTTAGGAAACTTTTTATTCAAAATCTATGTCGCTTTGATGCTGTTCGGAAGGCTTGCTGAAGGAGAGCGAGCTAAGTAAACGAGGAAATCGAGAACACGTAGTTTAAGGACTCGAGTGCCCTGTATTGGATTCTACGGACGAGTGTATACTATAGGCCATTGTGTGGATTATCGTCTCCCTAACGACGTTACAGTGTGTTTGAACCATTTCTTGAGTAAATATGTCAACAGTGGCATGGCACAAATGTAAAAGAGAGGAGGAAGAGACATCGCGTCATCAGTCTGGCAGCGTCCATAGCAGGACGTAAGCCTTTTCTACGTTTCACCAATGAACTCGGTTCTGTGCTTGCTGCTGCTGCGTTTTCCGCCGCTTACTTCCTAATCTAATCTGCCCACTAAACTTTGTGCCTCCGTCTCGCGCGTTTCCCTTCTCTTGTAATCTACTCTTTTACTCACCAGCGGTTAACTTGCCTAAACACTACGGGCCGTGGCCATGTGCATTTATTCTTATATTTCGACTAAGATGGCTCAGGGTTCGTTTATTCCTTGCCCTACCCTGCTCTCTTTTAGGGGCGAAGCTCCTTATGGCATGGCTTGGGCGTTCCTCGTAGTACGTAATCATCAGTGGCACATACCCGAGATAGGTATAACATTTGACCTCCAAGGTGACGCCGGTGAGAGATTTCTTCTGTGCGTTGTTTAACAATAAAAAATAGTGCTCAATGTACATGCCAATGGCTGCTAATGAGGAATGAGAGACAGGAGCATTCGGCTTTTAGTCAACGCGCACGCTGCGATCCCCATTAGCAGCCATTGGCATGTACATTGAGCACTATCGGACAAGAAAGGGTTGCTACATTATACTCGCTTGGTGTAACCTGCTTAGTTTTAGAAAGGTTTAGCGAGCGTTGAGCCGCAGGGCCATGAATACAGTGAACTAGTATATACCATGAACTCAATGTGGTTGAAGGTGGGAAGTAGACCCGAAGCGCAAGCCGTAAGAAAGTGTGCGTGTGCCACCTCTCGTTTAGTCCTTGGAATGTACACTGAATGGCGGTGCTTATATATGGGGAATATATGATAAAAAGATGCGAGATGGTGGGACTTGGAGTGTTGAATACATGGACGAACGGACACACAGACAGATGCATGGATGGACGCATGAACGGACGCAGGGGCGGATGCATGAACGAACGCAGGGACGGGCGCACGAACAGACGCATGGACGGTCACACAGACGGACGCATGGACGGACGAATGCTTCGCCCCACTCTCCATCTTTCACTCAGGGGATATGCTGCCATTTTTTTGTCCCTTGATGTTACACCTACTATTTTTTTGCATGGCTTGCTGCGTCGTCCTCAATTTAGGTATAGGATACAATGATGTGCTCGATTAGGACCGCTCGGCGTGTTATGAACCTGGGAAAAGAGGAATTAAAGAAGCATTTTTTTCTGCATGACGAATTAACCCATTAACACCACATATCGCACCCCATCGATGACCATCACAAACTATAGGCATTCTCTAATGCCACACAAAAAGACCATTCTTAATCATTTTCTGCCTCGTACACCAAAGGACACTATTTTCGTCGGAGCGAGTGGACGCGTGGCGTGTCGGCTCCGGTTTCACCGAATGGTTTGCAGCGGAAATCACCTAGAATCAGGAATCACCCGGTACCAAGTTCCAGATGGGGGCTTGATTTCTGACACTTTTGCTGCGATATCCTCGACAACCACGCTGGCGGGAGAGCTACGCCTAACGCCTGCCAAGCCACCGGGAACGCAGCGGCCACGAACGCCGCTACCTTGTTCGGCCTAGCTCTGTAGACACCAAGAAACGCCGGTCGGCGCGTTTGACGCGTCTGACTTTGTGTGAACATATAGAGGTCTCTATGGACGGAGAACCCATTTCCTGTGAAGAATATGAAAAAAAAAGCACAACATGGAGCACCGTGGGATCAAGGAAGTTGACCTGCGGGCAACCAGTGGAACCCGGTGCGGATTCTCGACGAGTGAAAAATTGGCAGATCGCACGTACAGTGGGAATCGATGATATGCAAAGCACGAATGAGAAATGCCGATATGCACTTTAAAACCAGCACAACGTTACGAGGTTGAGGACAATGATATGACTCCCGTGTCATGATTATCCCGTTTGGATGTATCGTTTACCGTCGTCATCTATTCACGTCACGTGATACCAAATTTAGTATATGTGAAGCTAGTGAAACGGCCGTGAGCACGCTATTAGCGTAATATGTTGTCACGTTCTTACATGCCTCGTGTGTCAGGATTATCATGTTTGCACCAGTCATCTATTTATTCATCCATTGACGTCACGTAACACCAAGTTTGGTATATGTGGAGCTAGCAAAACGGCTACGAGCGCATCATGAAGGGCCAAATTATATACTCCAATGTAGCGTTGACGCACGCGCAAGCTGGGCACAGTGACGCTAGGTTAGCAAAACGCGAGCACTCTATAGTCTGACGCCAGGCGCGACCAGCGTCCGTCAGCGCGGCACTACGGCAACCGGTGCGAAACGCGACATGCTGCATTTCACGCCGGTGCGTTACTCAGACAACATTGAGTCTCCCTCTTTTCCTGACGGAGGGACGCCGGACGCGCTGAAACACGCATGCGTTAAAGCAGCGCCGCGCGTCCGGCGTCCGTAACACCAAATTTGGTATATGTGACGCTAGCGAAACGGCCACGAACGCATCATGAGCGTGGCATGTAGTCACGTTGTTACATAACACGCATGTGATGATTTTATGTTAGGGTCTGTCGCTTGTGTTTGTCATGCAATCATGCCATACCTTACCCGTTTTGCAACATGCCATGTAAACGAAACCACCGCAAGAACTGCAGGACCATGAAATGTAAATCATGGCATTTATGACATACATGTGATGATTTTCATGTTATGACTAGTCAAATATGTTCTTCATACTATCTTGTTATGCCATAACAAGTTTGGTATCGATACCATTACAAAAAACGGCCAGGACAGCTAAAAGTCGTAGGCGGCTTGATAGATAGATAGATCGATAGATAGATAGATAGATAAATAGATACGCCCAAAGTCGCCGAATTTCGCTAAGAAATGCTTCGCATTTAATAACAGCAAGAAACAGCGTGAGCAACGCCCGCGTCAAGTAACAAGACTAAGCCGGATGCCTTCACTGCCCCGAGGCGACTTCAAGATCCTCATCCGACCTACAGGCGGCCTTCGACTCACTGATCATGGGCCGCTCGACTAGCGACTAGCATTTACCACACTGCTAAAATTCCGAGAGAAGCCCAAGACAAGGACACAATATGCCCAAATTTCCAACAAAATATCATCGTTGTGAGCATATGCTTTGAGGCGCATGCTGATAGATACCGTAAAATCTCGCAAATTGTCGTCGGCAGCAAGACGTATGATACTAGCGCATACGAAGCAGCACCAGACTGTACGTAAATAGGAGTGATACGTGATATCCTGTTGGAAGATACTGCCCGAGATATTACGGCTAATGTGATTACGTCAAAGATCCCTACAGCCATCCCTGCAAAATGCCTCAGCAACACAACGACGGTGATCGTATAGTTCGCTGGTCTTCGCATCCCAACGTACGTTCGATATGGTGGCGCACTGTTGAGGTGCTCTCTTTACCGCAACTACATAGGCACGTCTTATCAATGCGGTCGCCGGGGGCACCACGCAGACGTATGCCTAAACCCGACAGACCGTGTGTGCCGTAGCTTGGTACGGCCAACCCCCCGCAAGATCACCAATGCAAGTGCACTTGTCAACTGTGAGGCGGCCACCACCAGGCAGCCGAGTAGGCGTGCAGGGTACGTTACAAAACGCCGTACTACCTGATGAAACACCGGCGATGGGAGCGAGAACAACAGTATGAAGACTACCCGACGACGCCAACGCCGGTCGACAACAGCTTCAAGCAGCGGGACCCTCATCCTACCCTGAAGCCCGGAAAGAAAACCTGGTCGAGATCTCGGTCACAGCCTCAGCTGAGGTCTCGCTCCCGGTCGCAGTCAACATCTCGGAGCCGTACTCCTGAATCTGGCGCAACCTTCAAGGTGGGCCGGGCAGACGTAGTCAAGGGGGTGAGCTCGAAGTCTGAGGAGGCTGCTTCTCAAGGCCAACTCGATAAATGAGAGGCCGAAATAGCACAGCTAAAACAGATGTTATCTCAATGCAACCAGAAAATGACAGCTGTAGGAGAGGAAACAGGACCCTCAAGGAGGAGTTACACCGTTATAAACGGACGGAACACTCTCCACCAGTATCGCCACCACTCTTAGCTGTTACCCCCATTGAACAAATGGAAGAAGTACTACACCACCATCTCCCAAACGCAGAGCCGACATCCAGGCCAATGAAGACAAACCAACTCGTGGGTCTCCCGACACTTAAGTACCAAAGAAAGTTGAGCAATCAGTGAAAGAATCAAATGAGTGGATGAGCAACTCATCTCGACTGATCTCGGCCCTTACTGGCCACATAGAGAATATAGCCAAAATTACCCAGCAACAAGGCGAACACCCAAAACAGCGACTCATCGCTGTGGAGGCTAGAGTCACCCCCCTGCCACCTAGCGTCGTCGACCCCATGGCGACTGTAAAGCAACCTTCCTCGTCGGCATTCAGTGTGATACAGCCGGTGACATTCCTATCCCCTGCATCTCATCATAGCTAGAAACCACGCCTACATAATTTGGCAATAGAATTGTAGAAACTATGCAAATAAGCAAACAAATCTTCACCAATACCTAAACGGGAAAGTTAAGCCCGATATAATTTTATTGCAAGAGACACATTGCCTCGCTAAATTGGCAGGCTATCGCTCAATCGGACATGCAAACGGGGAGACGACTGTCCTTACGACACAATTAGACGAAACCTTACATTCGCGCAACACGACATAAAAATTATCAATATAGACAATATATTTATTGAACTGGTTCCCCAATGCAAGACACACGAAACTCTGTTTATACTAAATGTATACAGTAACCCAAAATAAAAAAAAATTTACGCTCTTTAAACCTGCCTTTAACATCGCTGGCTGAAATCCCATCCTGATAGCGGAAGACTTCAACGCACCACACACTGCCCGGGGATACTCTTAAGTGTTTCCTAAAGGTAGGACCCTGTGGTTTGACTCGCAGCCAGAGGGGTTAACACTCATCACCAACCCTAGCACACCCACACGTGGGCACTAGCACCAGCAAACACACAGCGACTGATCTAGCGTTCAAGATAAACACATCAGCAGCCACCTGGAAAAATATCCTAGAAGACATGGGAAGCGAGCACTCCATCATCGTGGTACACGTTCAAGCTGTCCCACGTAAATCCACAGAAAAACAGTTGAAACTGGCAGACAAAACCCAGCTACGCAAATCACGTGAGAACCATGTCCAACCCATCAGCGACATAGAGGACAGGACGCACACCCTTAAACAGGATGTTAATAATGCCACCCAAGTTGTACTTCCCGAGGCACCCCTCGATGAGATCGATAGCGAGCTTCTCCACACGTGGGAGGCAAAGTAATCGCTCAAAAAAAGGTGGAATCATAACGGAAACCCCAGGAAACGCGTAGCACTTCCCACCAGAGAGATAGAGATGTATGCAACACAGCTAAGCCGGCAACACTGGGACAAAACTTGCGATGCCATGGACAGGCAGCTGAGTCTTAGTTAAACGTTGTATTTTCTACGGTTCTTGCTCGACCCAGAAGACAACAAAGCCACCCACGGACATACCATCAACAAACTAATCCATAAGTACACGGGCACGGAGGATTTTCTTAGGGAAATAGAGCTCGAGTACATCTCTCAGGCTTCTCCTGAGCAGAATCCAGATTATATGGACTAGGTCAACACTACTCTAGACGAAGAATTTACCGTAGCAGATATCCGTGTCGTCCTACAAAAACTTAACACCAAATCTGCATCAGGTCCTGACACCATCACCAACAAGATAATATTTAATTTGAACGATGAATTGATCACGCATATAACCGGTTACAATATTAACTGCTGCAAGACCAGATTCTTACCTCCGTAGTGGAAGAAGGCCAAGAAGATTTTGATTTTGAAACCGGGCAAAGCACTCAGCACTGTGAAATCTTAGGCCCATCTTCTTAACATCTTGCATAGGCAAATTAATAGAACACGCTTTCCTGGCTAGACTAACAAATTACCTTGAAGACAATAATTTTTTTCACAAGCCATGATTGCCTTCCGCAGGCATCTTTCAACGCAGGATGCCATGTTGCAGCTCAAGCATCACATCATAAACAGTACGGGATGCTCCACTAAGGGCGTACCTCACCAGCAAAGTTTGACTACCGCCACAGAAAAATGCGCAGTGGTGGTATTTACACGTACACCGATGTCTTTCTACCCATTGTGCATCGATGGCGAATTAATTACGTATAAGAGCAGTCATAGATTTTTAGGTGTCATTGTGGATCGTGACCTAACCTGGAGTCCACATGTCACATACCTGAAGAAAAAGCTCATTGGAATTGAGAATGTATTAAAGTTCGTTGCCGGAAAATCCTGGGGCCCTTCCGTGCACTCCATGCTGCAGCTTTATACAGCTCTCTTTCTTGGACTTCTCCGGTACAGCCTTCCTGCCCTGTCCAACTCGTGCAAGACTAACATCCGTCCACTACAGAGCGTACAAGCCCAAGTACTTCGGACATGTCCTGGCCTTCCAAGATGCTCATTGACAATGACAACCATTGTTATGGCACAAGAACAGCCGGTCACAACGTATATCATTGTCGAGACGCTGGGAGTGCACACTCGTCATTTTCACGGCTTCCGTCACATCGTTTAGCGTGTTTGACAGCGCGGAGGCCCCATGATTCGTTCTGCAGTATTGTGATGAAACACCAGGACACATTACCGCCTGGCTTCAAACTTGGGATGCGTCCAGCATCTGCGTTATGAAGTCTCCATCAGCCTGACGTGCGCTCATCAGTTCCTGGAATCATTAAGAAGGCACGCTTGTCACCCCTAGCCCTGAAGCAATTGACTTTGCGTCTGTTGGACGAAACATACTTTGACCGCAAACATGTTTACACCGATGGCTCCACTAATTCCAACAGCTCCACTGGAGCAGTGGTTGTTCTATCTGGTAATGTGTTGCTTTTATACAAGTACTTTCACACCACAACGTTGACCGCAGCAGAACTCGCAGCACTTTAAGGTGCAGTCAAGTGCATTCTTCGGGAGCGACCTAATCAATGGGTCATCTTACGACTCGAAGTCTGCCTTACGTACCCGACGGTTCGCTACAGAGCACATGTTACACGAACAATCAGTATATCAGATAAGGCACGACTACCACGAAGCGCTCGAGGAAGGTCACGATATCGTATTTCAATGATTGCCGAGTCATTGCGAAATTGGCGGCCACGACCACGCGGATGAAGCTGCTCGATCGGCTCAAGACAAAGACCTGCGTACGACCATAGAGAACGGATGCTGCAAAGCGACTACAATCACTTGCTCGCCGTATAACTATCCTACAATGGAATGCGCCGACTTTCTCCAACGCGGGCCTGTAATCAATCAACCCAAACTTGCAACTTCGTTGGCCATCTGGGCTCCCATGACGCAATGAAACTTTGCAGTGTCGCATGAGGTTGGGCATGGCATTTACGAATGCGTATTCTCATCTCCTTGGACTGGCGAGTTGTTCGGCATGCAACATCAGCGCCTGCGAGGAGACGCTTGAGCACATTCTATACCACTGCCCATCATACCATTCTGAACGACGTGTTATGGAAGTCAAAGCTCCGTTAGCTGGACTCATGGCCGCTTACAGAAAAGAAAGTCCTGGGACCTCGGCCAACGGCTTCGCATACGCGCAAAGCCACGAGAGCCCTCTTGTGCTTTTTAAGGACCACCGGACTTCACGTATGCTTGTGAAGGAACAGCGTGAGACCGTGCTGTATAGTATCGAGCTGAATATTCATCATCTCTTTCTTACTCTTCTTTTTTTCTACCAGTTCCCTTTCTATTATTTCCCCTTTACCCCGCTTTAAGTGTAGGGTAGCCAACCGAGCCAAGCTTCGTTAACCCCCCTGCCTTTGCTCTCTATTTCTCTCTCTCTCTTTCTCTCCACTAAGGGCATACTTGGCCTAGATCTTAAGAAGGCTTTTGACAGTGTCACACACAGCACTATTCTAAATAAGATGAACGCTCTAAACTCGGGGCTTCGCACGTACAACTATATTTCTTACGGGAAGAACGGCCTCGATCACTGTGGGAGCACTCAGATCGTCCTAAATAACAATGGGAAGCGCGGGCACCCGGCAGGGTTCCGTGATCTCGCCTTTGTTGTTTAACTTCACCCTCATTGGTCTTCCGTCAGAACTCCAAACCATCCAAGAACACCATCACACCATTTATGCTTATGACATCACCCTCTTGGTGTGCGGCGGAAGTGATGGTTCCATTGAACAAATGTTACAGGAGGAGATTGGCACGGTAGAACGGTATCTGCAAAGAACTGGGCTATCCTGCTCGGCGGAGAAGTCTTAGCTACTGCTATATAGCCCTACACTCAGAGGTCGACCACCCAAACAACATCCCCAAGCGCAGACATACACCGATTTAAAACTCACTACAGGCGACGGTCACGTCATACCAACCATAGATAAATTCCGAGTGCTAGGACTCATCATAGAAAGTAAGAGTACTAACGGAGAGACAGTTCACAACGTTGACGCCTAAGCGTCGAACACGATGTGCCTCATTAGGCGCAATACCAATAAACACAAAGCCATGAAAGAGGCTAGCATCATCCGTCTGATCCATTTATTCGTACTAAGTTACATCACCTATACGGCCGCGTACCACTGATGGTTCACTGCAGAAAAGTCAAAACTCAACAGCCTAATCAGAGGAATTTACAAACAAGTGCTAGGTTTGTCTCAAAACACCAACACCGAACTCTTCCTTCAACTGGGTTTACAGAATATGCTTGAAAAGCTTGTCGAGGCACAACAAATCTTCCAATTTAAGCGATTATCCAAGACAAAGCCAGGCCGCCAGATTCTACATAATCTCGGAATTTCTCAGCACATTCAACACGGAGACAAACACGACATACCACGCACTCTCCGCGCTAAGTCCACAGTACCACCCTTACCAAAAAACATGCACCCTGAACACAAGGGCCATGTCAAAGTTTTTTGGGCGGAACCATGAGGTGGTCTTTGTCGACGAAGCACGCTACCAGAAACGTCACTGCTTCGTGGCTGCTGTCATAGACCACACACAACCATGCAAAAAGAGCGCGTCAATCATTACACGGAACGTAGAAATGGCGGAGGAAGCGGCTATCGAGGTGGCCATAGCCCACACGAACGCCTCATATGTAATAAGTGACTCGCAGACGGCCGTTCGAAGCTGCGCAAGCGGCAGAATCTCCCCCAAGGCATTGCGGATCTTTAATACAGGCAGAACTCACGAGGCGGACAAATACGTGCACATCTTTTGGTTTCCTGCCCACTCACCGTTAGGTAGCCCGGAGGAAAGTCCGAGATCTTATGTTCTGAGTCGCGTTAGACGAAGCGGCCACCCAAACGGATTTTTCTGCGCCGGTGTGGGAATGAGAAGATCGGCTCACTAAACTTTGTGACATAACTCAACACAATAGACTGCAAAGGCGGGATGTCCTCCGCCCCACCCCAAGCTGAATGAGGCCCAGTCCGTTCAATGGCGGCAGCTACAAACACGCACATACACGAACCACGTCATCATGCACCACATATATCCCGACGTCTATAACTCCAATCACTGCCAATCCGATTTACTTGAGTCAAAGCAGTGTAATACAGAAGCTTTTTTTTATAACGAGAAACTGATTCACTTAGTTTTGTAGCGGCCCTCAACACCTGCATATGAACTAACTTGCCCCAGAAGGCCTCAAGCCTTTATGTGGTGTCACGAGGTCACGCTGGAACTGTATGTCGGAAGTGGCATTCAACCACGCAAAGGCAACGGTTGTTTCCTTACTCGGGGCCTTGAATTGCTCCGAAACGTGCTTCTATGGCGCCTTTTTGGAAGACTTCGTGCCTTGCCACCGGAAAAGGGAATGCTATTTCTCTTGTGGTCGTGACGGCGCATGACTATCCCATCGCCACGTGAGCGTGACTGCGATGTCTTCGTTGTGGTTTGACTCGTGGCTGACCAGGCGGCACGACTCGGAGAAGTTTCCTGGGTGAGCTAAGCGCGCTACACTGCGGAACATGACGTGGTAGTGCGGTCGCTGTTGCAATTGGTTTTGTTGTCATCCCGCGGTAGTGCACGTACTAGCGTTGCCATTGAATAAGGACAATTCGTGGCTTACTCTTTTGTATGCCATTACTCGAGTGGAGTTCCGCTCGGTGTTTGCATATTTTAGGCAGCAGGTATTTCAGTCAAAAACAAAGACTTCTTATACGCTCCAACGCCATGTGTGCAGTGTAGTCGGGATAGCATAAAGAAGCAAGCGAACTTAGGAGGGGTCATATAGCCACGGTGATGAGCTTCCTATTTAAAAATGTAATCTTTAAACTATCTTCACTACTGTACTGACAAGTGCGCTTTATACTACCCAATATAGCACGTGTAGTAAGGCCACAAACACCGCTCTCCTGTCTTTGTTTTTTCTTCACTTTCCATCTATTTCCCTCTCTGTGGCCCCACCGTGCTGGTACGGTGGCTAAGGTAGTCAGCGGCTGACCCGCAGGTCGCGAGATCGAATGCCGGTTGCGGCGGCTGCATTTTCGATGGAGGCGAAAACGCTGTAGAGCCGTGTGCTCAGGTTTCGATCATGTTTGAGAACCTTAGGTGGTGGAAATTTACGGAGCCCTCCACTACGTCGTCTCTCATATGTACATATGGTGGTTATGAGACGTTAAACCCCACATATCGAGCATCGATTCCCTCTCTGCATTTTCCTTCAGGCGCATAGTCCTACCGCCAACTATAGGGTGACAGAACTTGACGTCAAGCTTTCCTTCCTCTTATGTAGACCTTCTCTTCAGTGGGCCCGGAAGCAGCGGGTATACTCCTTGGATCCAATCGGGCGCCCTGCTTCGCTTATGCTATATACATGTGTTTGTCTCAGCGCTGTCGCGCTTTAGCTCATATTGCAACGATGTCGAACCCACTCAATATTCAATCAAAAAAAGGAAGTAGGGTTGAGTGCGTCGCCACTCGCAAGAGCATCGCAGGCTCCAGCGGAAGAGCAAGCTCATCAGCTTTTGTTGAGTGACAATCAAACGAGCCTCCGAATAAAAACGTCGCATGGCCGTTTGAAATTCATTTTAGTCTTGGCTGATTTTCCAGGGTGTGTCACAGCAAATTTTTTCCATATTTTTTCCTTTAACTCTAATGAAATCTTTCAGTCCCCAGTCCCCTTACCTATACAGAGTAGCATGCCAGCGACAAAAAGATGCCGGCAAATATTTCCATTTTCCTAATAAAGAGTCTCTATCTCCCCAATTTAATAACACTGTCAGCAAAACCATTGTCCAGAAAAAGAGCCGAAGGATGCAGATTACGTAGAAGTATGTGGATAAGGATGAAAGGAACGTGACGACAACGACGAAGGCGGTAAAAAAATAGCGCTTTAAATATTTCTCACTTAAAGACACGTGTGCCATGTTGGCGCGACACAGTGCCCTCCATACCGCTGGGAATGTTTGAAGGAATCCCGCGATGCGACACGTACTTCGAATATAGCACGTTGAGCACGTCGCGTTGCTCCTCAAGCGGACGTGCACAGCTCGTGATATCGCACCCGCGGACGTGCTTCGACTCGAATGTGTACGCACGTACTGCGTACTTAAGCGCCGCAGGGGTGCTACTACTGCAGTGATGAAAACGACGGCCGCCGGAATAACGTAGAGCTGCGGATTCTTGCCCGGAAGCGCCATCGGTGGGACAGGTGTCTCCCTTGAACCGGTGCCCCTGTCGGGTGCTCCGCAGAACCCGCAGAACTGCTTTATTTATACTTGCTTTTTTATTTTGTCGTTTCACAGGGGTCCCATTCGCCACGGATTCCAGGTCGGCAGCGTTCTCTGCGTCTTGGTTTGCATCCGTGGCAGTGTTTCTTCGCGCTCTTTTGTTTGAGCGAGATGTGTGTTTTCTTCTTACAAGGCACTCCGTGCTTGGTAAAGATGATTCAGAGATAGCGGTTTTAGTGCCTTTTGACTTGTCATTGAAAAATGTTAGATAGATAGATAGATAGATAGGTAGATAGATAGATAGACAGCTTTACGTCATTCTTCGACTTCCGCTTATGCCCCGAGATGAATGTTTGTATCGTAGATTTGTAATTGTATTTGTCTATAGAGGAATACTGTATTTGTCATTCAAAGCATTGATATGCCTTGAAGTGCTGAATTTGTGGAAGTAACGGAAAGTTATATGGCAGTAGCGGTTCGCGCCCGCAAACGGAGAAAAATGAAGACGGCGCTTGGCAGTGGCTCGTGAGGCGAAGGCTCGCTTACCCTGCCGGCATCCATTGTCATTCAGGGATCTCTTTCCTTCGCTCCTGCGGCGTAAGCCTACAAGTGGTGACATAGGACGACGAGAATAACTGATCCGAACGTGCCCTCAACTGAACAAGCCTCACGTTTACAGGGCATCGCAGCAGTGCAACTGCGTCTCCCATCTTTCTGGCCCCAGAACCCACAAACTTGGTCCCACCAGGTCGAGGTGCAATTGTCGCTGTACCGCATCGTTTCGGAAAGGGCCGGCTACTGCCACGTTGCCACAGTTCTTCCTTCCTCCTGATGTTGCCAGTGAGCTTTCCGACGCCCTCTCCAACCCCTCAGACACTACGCCATATCATCACCTCAAGACCAGGATGCTGGAGCGATTCATGCCATCGGAACGCGCCCGTCTTCAGCAGCTCCTTGCAGAGCGGGTTCTTGGTGATAAACACCCCTCCCAACTACTGCGCCGAATGCGACAGCTCCTTGGGGAGCACGGCGTTTCAGATCACTCAGCGCTGCTTCGTGAGCTCTTCCTCCAACGTCTTTCTCAGCCAATCCGCGTCGTCCTCGTGGCGGTCGGCGTGTTCAACATTGACCGACTGGCGGAGCTCGCCGATCAGGTTCATGAAGCGAGCGCCCCAACCCTGAACGCTGTCTCACCACCAACGGACACAGAGATTATGCGAGTTGAGGCCCGGATCGATGAACCCGCTACTTGAATTGCTGCACTCCAGAGGCCCCTTCAGGAGACTCATTCGACTCGTTCCAGTCGTCGAGCTCTTCCACGCACGTAAGAATCTCGGAGTCCCAGCCCTGCTCATCTCTGCTGGTACCACTCGCGTTTCCGACACCGAGCCACGAGGTGCCAACAGCCCTGTTCCTGGGCGGGAAACGCTCACCGGGATCACTGAAGGCGGCGTGTGATCTTCCTTCTCGTCCCAGCCGTCTCTTCATGGTAACAGACCAGCTCTCCGGCGCCAGGTTTCTTATAGATACGGGCGTGGAAATAGCGTTGTGCCCCCGATTAAGGCTGTCGCTGGAAGTCACTCAGGCAGTCGCTTCGTTCTGCCAACGCGACTACAATAGCGAAGTGTGGACTTCAATCTCTCACTCTTAACTTTGGCCTCTGCCGCATTTTTCGGTGGATTTTCGTCATCGCAGACGTGGTTCAACCGATCATCAGTTCGGACTTCCTCTCATACTCTGATATAGATGTCAGCGTGCGGCGTCGCCGCCTCGTCGATGGGTATCTCTGGAGTGCTGTCTGACATTGCTCCTATGACCATTCGCTTGTTGATACCTTCCTCACCGTTCGAAAAAAAATAACCAAACTATGCAATCACACTCAGCCGCCTTGTCATACAGTGACACACCACATCGTAACCCATGGTCCACCAGTAGCCGCTGGACCATGCCACCTGTTTGGGAACCGCCTAGTGAAAACTGCGGGCAGAAGACTTTCAACTACATTCGCGCCTTTCTATCACATTGCACCGCCTTCATTCGCCTTAATTCTACCGAACACGGCCCGTACTTATTAGGCACGCGAGGCACACCTCAAGGGGCAGTGCTGTCTCCTCTGCTTTTTAACCTTGCGATGATGAACCTCCCCTCTCTTCTAAGCGAGGTCGAGGGAATACAACACGCACTATATGCGGACGATATCACAATCTGAACCAACACCGGCTCCTTAGCGCAAATCGAAGAACGCCTGCAAAAGGCTGCCCTTCTGGTGGACACCTAAACTGGTTCATGCAGCCTGGCGTGCTCTCCAGCTAAATCGGCTCTTTTTTCAGTCTCTCCGCTACCGCCGCCTCAAATTTTTCTTCCGTCCGGGCCCGTCCCGTCAGTGCAAAATATTCGGGTTCTTGGCCTTCACCTCACATCGTCCTTAGATCCAAACGGCACAATAGCAGGCCTCATGCGCACCAGCGAACAGGTGAGCCGCATGATACGACGAGTGTCTACCAAGCGCGGCGGCCTCCGCGGGTCTCAGTCCCTCCGATTGGCCCACGCGTGTGTGACCAGTCGCGTCCTCTACGCCTTGCCTTACCTTCGCCTGTGTCGTCGACACGAGCACCAGCTGGACGTCCTTCTTCGTTCAGTATACAAACGCACTCTGGATCTACTTATTGCAACTTCCAACAGCCGATTCGCGGCTCTGGGGGTACACAACAGCTTTGCAGAGATGCGCGAAGCTCATCGCGTTAACCAAATCAATCGACTGTCGCAGACGCCTTCAGGGCGCCGTCTTCTACACAGACTTAACCTTACCCCAATATCTGACCAAGACCCTCTGCAGCCGGTACCAGAGCTCTGGCGTCAAAAGCTATGGGTGGAACCTCTACCCCGTAATATGAACCCCGACCTCCATCCTGGCCGTAGACTAGCACACGCCGCGGCCCTTTATACACGACACTCCAATCGTCCTGGTGTTTTCTACGTGGACGTCTCGGGTCCCTCCCCCTCGGGTCACTTCACGGCTGCCGTGATTACAGAGGGCAAACACGTCTGTGGTCTCTCCTTTCGGGCAGACACAGTAACGCACGCCGAAGAGGTTGCCATAGCTTTGGCCGCCTCTCACCCTGCCTCACGCACCATCCTGACGGACTCGCACTCGGCCTGTTCTCAGTACCCTCAGGGTTCCATTGCCCCGCTGGTGGCTAGCCTACTACGGGCAGCCTCTTGGCGCTTTAACCCTCTTCCCATTCGTATAGTCTGGACCCCAGGCCACTCGGGCCTGCCCGGCAACGAGGCGGCAAATGCCGCTGCCCGCGATTTTCCTGTCCGGGCCGTTGCCCCTCCATGTCCCGAGACGGAATCTGGCAATGCCAACCTGACGCACTTTCGCGAAATTTTGGCTTGTTACCGGGCTTCGTGCCGCCTGTACCCGGACCCCGCACGTGGTTTGGAGAAAGCGGACGAACGACTGCTACGCCGCCTGCAGACGAACACCTTTGTCAGTCCAGCGGTCGCCAGGCACTTTTTGCCGGAAATGAATGGCACCTGCTCGACCTGTCATGTCCTCGCCGGCACATATCACGTCGTAGCATCGTGCCCAGTTAATGCCGTCCCTTTCTCATCCCCTTTCGCTATCCCAACTAGAGAGGCTTGGGAGGAGCACCTGCTCGGCTGCTCTACCTTGGCTGCGCAACGCTCCTTGGTGGAGCACGCACGGGCAGCTTCCAGCTCCACTGGCGTCCCGGAATAGGGTCTAGCCACTCTAGCACGCCTATGGGCCACGTCGGCACTCTATAGTAGACTTTTTTGAAATAAATGTTTTTTACCACCACCACCACCTAGTGATTGACAAACGGGAGTTTGGTCACATGCTGCAGCTCGGCATTAAACACCGGTCGTCCAGCGCATGGGCTTCTCCGCTGCAATCGGTGCCGAAGCGTGGTCCCAGCGACTGGCGTTTTTGTCGAGGCTATCGAGCAACGAACGCCAAGACTGTCCACGACAGTTATCCGCTACCGCACATCCAGGATTGTACATCACGCCTGGACGTCTGCACCATTTTCAGCAAAATGTATCTTCTTAAGGCGTACCACCAGATTTCTGTCGAGCCCGCTGACATACCGAAGACCACCATTGCAACACCTGTTGGTTTGTTTGAATATGTGCTGATGTTTTTTTTTTGACTGTGCGATTTGGCTCAGACCTTTCAGCGGTTCATTTCAGAGGTCACACGAGGCCTCCCTCCTGTGTTTGCGTACCTTGGTGATGTCCTCATCGCTAGCCGGACGCTCAAAGAGCATAATCAGCATCTCCGTGCTCTGTTTCAACGCCTACAGCAGAACGGCCTGATTGTGAATGCCTCGAAGTGTATTTTCGGCGCATCCGAGCACGTGTTTCTAGGCCATCATCAAAAGGTATACGCCCTCTGCTTTCCCACGTCAAAGCAATCCAGGAGATTCCTCAGCGTACAACAGTACGCCAGTTACGCCAATTCCTGAGACTTGTCATTTTCTCCAGGCGTTTCATACCGCTCTGCACTGAACTGCGTCGATTACTCACTGACCTCCTTCGTTCACCCACCATTCCCTCCTCTGCCGTTCCTTGGTCACCAGAAGCACAGGCTGCCTTTACTGCCGCCAAGCAAGCGGTCGCAAACGCTGTGCTTCTTATTCATCCACGCAACAACGCCCCTACTCGATTAATGGTAGACGCATCCAGCGCGGCCATTGGAGCTGTCTTGCAACAGTGCATTAACTCCGAGTGGAGAACCTTGTCCTTTTACTCTCGGAAGTTACTTGCTGCTGAGACCCACTACAGCGTCTTCGGCCGGAAGCTACTAGACATCTACTCTGCAATACAGCACTTCCGCCATTTTCTGGAAGGATGCTCGTTTTAAGTGCTGACAGATCATAGGCCACTGGCTCATGTTTTTCACGCAAACGCAAGTACGTGCCCCGTGAACTCTGCCATCTCTGTTATATCTCGGAATTCACGACTGATATCTTCCACGTGAAGGGCGCCGACAACACCGCCGCGGATGCCATTTATCGTCTCCAACTCTACATCTCCAACTATGGACAGGGCCTTATTCTCCTCTGCGCAGCTGAATGATAATGAGCTCACCGCTTTTCGGAAGAACCTTCGTTCCCTCCGACTACACCTAGTGCCTCATCCATTATCAACTGAACCACTGCGTTGCGATGTCTCAGCTGAACTTCCCCACCCTTTCGTTCCTGCTTCATTACGTCGCACCATTTTTCACTCCTTACACGACATCTGCCGCCCCGGCATTCGGGCTACTCAGCGTGTTCTCACCCAGCGCTATGTGTAGCCGGGTATCAACGGTAATGTGCGTGCTTGGACGCGAACACGCCTCCCCTGCTAGTAGACAAAGGTGTCCCGTCACAACAAGACGCCTCCCCAAACTTTCCTTCCAACCAGCTGTCGTTTCAACCATGTACATGTAGACATTGTGGGCCCTCTACAAATGTCTCTGGGATACCGACCCGTACTTACCATGATCGATCGTTTCACACGCTGGCCAGAAGCTGTTCTCATTCAAGACATAACTGCCAAGACAGTGGTCCATGTTTTTATTTCTACGTGGGTATCTCGTTTTGGATGTCCTGGCACCGTGACCATACCACACTGCGTGGACTGCGGACGTCAATTCGAGTCCACGTGGTGTACTTGCCTTAATCACATCCTCGTTTCCAGACATTGCAGTACCACTGCGTATCATCCCTGCGCCGACGGCATGGTGGACCATCTTCACCGGCAACCACACACCTCAATAGGGCCACCTGTGTTGATGCCCTGACCACACGCCTCAATAGGACCACCTCGGTTGATGCCTTGCCAATGGTGCTTACAGGTTTACGGGCTGTTATCCGGGCGGACCAACAGTGCTCAGTCGCAGAGCTGGTGTATGGAAGTCCTCTGAGACTCCCCGGAGATTTATTCATATCAACGTAGCTACTAGCCCAACCACTATAATTTCTACACCGCCTCCTGGACTGCGTTCAAAATCTCCGGCCCATACCACCCCGACCTTCCGACAAGACAATATTTGTCCATCTGGATCTGGCTAGAGAGAGAAACAACTTTATTTTGCCACAGCAACACACGTTCTCGTGTTTCACGACTCGGTCAAACCTTATTTAACTCTAGTTTACGACGGACCATTCTGCGTCGTTAACCGCACTCAAAAAACCGCCACTCTTCTTCAGAATGGCCGCAAAGAGACGGTCAGCTTGAACCGACTCAAGTGGGCATACCCGGAGACCGCCATAGAAAGCGTCTGGCCTCCCTTTGGACTGCCAAAAACATGCAATATTTCGACTTCCAGTCTACAAGGGGAACCCTATAGCGCCCTCGTTTGGGCGGCGCGCAATGCGGCAAACGCGCTCCCGCAAACGGAGAAAAAAATAAAAATAAAGACGGCGCTTGGCAGTGGCACGTGAGGCAAAGGCTCGCTTGATTGATATGTGGGGTTTAACGTCCCGAAACCACCCTATGATTATGGGAGACGCCGTAGTGGAGGGCTCCGGAAATTTCGACCACCTGGGGTTCTTTAACGTGCACCCAAATCTGAGCACTCAGACCTACAACATTTCCGCCTCCATCGGAAAGGCAGCCGCCACAGCCGGGATTCGAACCCGCCACCTGCGGGTCAGCAGCCGAGTACCTTAGCCACTGGGCCACCGCGGCGGGGCGGCGAAGGCTCGCTTACCCTGCTGGCATCGATTGTTATTCAGGCGTCTCTTTCCTTCGCTCCTGCGGCGTAAGCCAACATGTTCATTTTGATTTTACGAGATGTCTCCGGGACGCTCGGGACGACGACTGCAGCGACAAAGCTGATGACTTTCATTGAACCATCTATTCGGTCATTCCAGCGCTGCATGCGGCACCATGCGGCACTATGCAGCCATGCTCCGAAGCTGTCACACGCGGTGATAACCAGGCGACGCAGTTCGGTCTCTCAGTAGTCATGAACCAATGAACGCGTCTTCAAGCTCTGCGACGCTGACGTGCACGCTAGCGACATCACCGCCTCGTCCGTCATTTCGACGTACCGTTGCGCCGCCTATAGTCGCTGGAATGGTGAATATTTGCGGGCAACTTTTCTTTAGAACTGAAGCGAAGGATGCAGAGCCATATCGTGCGAACTCTACCGCTCATGAACCTATAGGAACCGTGCAGTCAAGTTTTCCCGTGTGACTGCAGTGCCAGAACACAGTGCTTAGCGGAGAAAAAACGCAATAATAAGGTTGGGATCAGTCAAAATGGAACGCGATGCCCGCGTCTCCCTGCCCGCATGAATTCTAATGTGCGCCCAATTTTAGAGTATGCTTGTGTTTCTTGGGACCCTTTCATGAATGTACTAAAAGAAAAGTGGAAGAGGGTGCAAAAAAGGGCTGCTAGGTTTGTTACGGGAAACTACCATTTTAGAATAAGGTCTTCTGGAATTCTTCAGGCCTTGGGATGGGAACCCCTTTGTGGACGACGGAAAGTTCAAAGACTTAAATTTCTCTATAATATATATCACGGTAAGACTGGGCTAAATAAAGAGCGGTATTCAAAGACGCCTAGTTATATGTCCGAAAGGAAAGATCACTTATATAAAATTAGAGAATATACCTGTCAATTGAATGTCCTTAAATACTCTTTCTTTCCAAATTCTATTAGTGACTGGAATGCACTAAAAATACCAATATTCTCTGATTCTAATTTCCTAACAGCCATTGAAACAGCATTTTGAGCTGCTGAAATAACTTATATATTTAACGTTGGCTTTGTACTTCTCTTGGTTGTTGATTTTTTATATGTATAATTACTGCTTTCATTGTATAATCCTGTGTTTTGTACTTTTGTCCTAATGCTGTACTACAAGTGTTGATTTCTCCTGTATAGTGTAATGCACGATTTATTTGCTTTTAATTTTGCTGTTTTGTATTCTATTTTCTACTGTAACCCCCCTACAACAATGCCCAATGGGCGATGTAGGTATTTGTAATAAATAATAAATAATTAATAAATGAGCGGATTGCAGCAAGTATACACGGAGACGCGTGCGCGCGTCCGTTATCTGCGTGCCCCTAACGGCCAACGACAGCAGACTTAGGATGGGCTAGTGCCAGCAACGCAGCTACCTCTGATCAGCGCACGGTGCGCCGGAATTGGGTCTGCGTTTTATATACGTCAGGATTAAAAATTGGCGCCCGCATCATCTCGCGGGGGGGAACTCGAGTATATGCTTCACAGAGTGGGGCTAGGGGAGGGGCGGTATCGCTTGGGTATCGCATGGATGTTGTGTCTACTGGAGTCAACCAAAGTGTGAATTCAAGCGAAATACAAGTAAAGACGCCCTTGACTGAATTTCAAATGCGCGCTCCACTGCCTATATACAAAGCGCCCGCGTTCAAGGCACGAGACGAGGCGTGAGACGAGCCGAGCATGCGCAGTGGGGTTGAGGACGGCGCCAACGTCGAATCGTTACATCGTGAGACTAAGGACAATGCTCACCTTTATTTTATACAGGAAGCTTTTTCAGACAGGGTGTAGCGTACACCAGTCGGATATCGAGATTTAAAAAAAATGCGTATATACACTATCATTAGGCGTTTTTGTTTTTCAACGCATGAGAAAGCCGTGCGTTTCACTACTACCTAAAATGCTGAACGGCGTCTGCATCTTCAAGTGAGCGTCGGTACCATTCCGCCCGTTCCCAAACTCGCCAAACACCCACGATGAACGTTGACCACCAATTGTCGTCAATGCAGACAAAGAAAATGCTATGCAACGCTTAAGCAGGGCGGTGGTCACTTTCAACGGCCGTGCTAGAGAGTGGCACGCGTACACATTGATGGAACACTCGCTGTATTCTTTCCTAGAATGACTTCATTTCCACGCGGACGTATCGCATTCCGGTGGTCACGGTTGGGCGCGATTCCATGAATCCTCTCGTGATGTGCAATACATTCCTGTAGAGGGAGAGTGCTTAGGCAAGGACTTCGCTGGGGACGCGGCACAGCAGAAACAACACGGCTACTTGGAATCCCAGGGGTGCGATGGCAACGCATCCACGAATTGGGCCAGTGTGGCCTCACTGTTGACGGTAACTTGGTAGTTCCTGCCTCGAAAATGTTGAACGTAGTGTTTGTTTAGAAAAAGTGGTTAACGATTTAGAGTACTTAGTACTCTACTATGGGAGAGCAGAGAGCCGTCCCGTGGATGGCGCAATCTTCGATTCCTGGACTTGAGAACTGTACCGTGATTCCCGCAGCCGTGTTAAGGCGTGCATAGCGTTGACGAGAAATTCGACCGGATGCCTTGAAGTGGTTTTGGGCAAGGTTCAAATGCGACCTTATTGTTCATGCATTGTCACTTTAACAATAACTTGACTCTTTAGAATACGCTCTTGCATTACGCAGATGTCTGTTTACTGAACACACTCATATGTAGTGCCAGCTGGTGACACTCTACTATTCGCAATTATGTATACACGAAACATAGAAACTCAGCCACGAGAATATTCACATACCACTTACTCACTCAGTGTGTGATACGCATGGCGATACGCAAAGGTAAGTTCACCCTTATTAGATTCTCGCTGACAAATGAGAAAAATTAAAAGCTGTGGAATCTCTTTACAAACATTCGGTGTAAGGGTGCATTCCCACCAGCGACTGACAAGGCAGCGCGACCGACCTGGCCGTGAAGAGAGCGGTCGCAAACGGTCACTTTGGCAGAAAAGCGGCCGCTTCGGAGATGTTGCTTGCTGTTCCGTTCTCCAGCTCCAAGTACCTGCGCTCCTGACTGGTTAAGCAGATTTGCAGCCTCATTCGCAAAATTTCTTAACCAATTAACAGAGCAGGGGCGCGACGTCGGAATAAGCGCTGTAATAACGCTGAAGATTTTTTAACGTGGCTTTGGCTCTGCAAGCGACCAAACATTGGAGGAAGGCTAAAATAAGGGGGCGCGTCGCATGCTTCCTCTAGCCTCGGCAGGTCAAGATTTTCTGAAGCCATCCCTTCTGCACCGCTTTCGGGATAGGATAAGCAATCGAAACCAGCGCTTCTTCCGCAACGCACGCATCTATTGCAACAAAAGTGAGCCGAACAATAGGAGCGTTTGCGTGTCTCGTGAACAGGGCATAATTTTTCATTCAATATTTTATGACTAAGCTTCCAGATAGTCTAATGACACTCTCTCCTATTTTTTACTTCTTTTTACATTAAAAAAGACAAACAGAAGTAACCACTGGTTTGATCAAAGGCGTGGGATGGTCTCAAATGTGAACATCGGATGTTGTAAGTAGCACCTGGATCGCCAGTCACCAGTCAGTGTGAATGCCACCGGCAACTTGACGAACTCCAGGTCAATAGCCTCTTGGTACGTTAGGTAAACCTAAGATCCACGGCAAGTATTTGAAAGGATGCAAATTTAAAGAGTTCCGCTGCGGACTCATCGTAGACTCTTAGAAAAAAGTTAGTAATCAGTTAGTGAACGCGTGTGTTTACTAGTTTCCGGAGCATTTTACTACCTTCGCGGCGTACTTTTGCTAGCTACCAGCTAGTACAGCTAGTAATTTTAGCCGTTACTAACCAGGGAACCTTTCTTAGTGTAAACTAAGCAACTACTAAGCCACCTAGACGTTGTCAGATCAGGCGTAGATGCCACAGAAGATTTTGCCGCAATAGTGACATCGTAAACAAAATTCAGGCAAGTTCTAATTTTATTGACTAACTTGGAATAAAAGTTTCTTGCTACGTAGTGGCACACATATAAGTTAATAGAAGGGGACATAATGTTGCATAGAGAACAACAATGATTCTATAAATTCTGTGACTGCTAACCAGTACGCGGTGTGTGGTCCTAAAGCCGGGGTATATATAGTCTTCTAGCTGCTGCTACAGTGGAATTCTGCTATGTCCAAGTCTTGAAGATTTATTTATCCGCTCATATGAGTTCTCACACTCATGTGAGGATGTAAACATGTGAGTATGAGGATCATATGCTCATTTGGACTCACATGAGCATATCGTATGCTGATATGAGTTTATATGAGCATATGAGATTCACGTATGATCATACATACCTCAATCTGATTCGATCATATGATCATGTCGTCAACTCTCTATAAGCATGTTGCTTTGCTGCGCACTTACCCCAATATAGTTACTTGGGGTAATTAAGAGCCATTATTAATTTACGAAGGCCATGCCAATTAGTTTTTTTATCTTATACTTTTGTAATAGAATCATAATAATATGGCCATGCACATGAATATTTAACAAAATAGGCGTAAACCTCTGTTTGCGGGGGTTACTAACAATTTAGTAATAAACTAACTACTAGAGCCAGCACTATCCACTTACTAACTAGGTAGTAATTTTAACTACCCAATGACGTAGTGCTTTTACCCAGCCCGTTAGTATTTGGGCTAGTGTTGCTTACGAGCCCACTAGTGTTGCTTACGAACCTTTCATTAAGGTTACTTTTACCAGCAGCATTTACTAGCTGGTGAGTGGATTCTGTGACAAGAAACGGGCTAGTACTTAGTTATTGAATATACCAACCTTTTTTCTATGAGTGTATAGTAGCAAAACACACTCTGCAGTGCAGAGAGAGAAGGGTTGTTCGTTCTGAACCAGGAAGGTCTAAAAAAAGAAAAAAAACCTCGTTGTTCCGAACATGAAATAACAGAAAGCAGCGCCTATACATTAAGCAGCATGCGCTGCGTGAACCATGATGAGCAAAAGGCAACCCGACCGCAAACGTGTTTAAGCAAAGCAACCCCCGTTCGTCGATCGCTGGTGGCCTTTTTTTTACCTCACCGGGAAGGGAAGCGATTCGTGCCCATCGTCTGTATGCTGCCGAACAAACGGAGCTCATTAAGATAGCCGCGCGCACTTACAACCACACGCTGAGCTGCGTCCGTTTCGTTTTTATGGACCGTTACGCTGGAGCAGCACCGGTCGGGTGTGTCGTCAGCATGGCGTGCAGCACCGTCGAGCCTTCGGTTACCGATCATTGTCTTCTTTTTTTCTTTTATCGGCGAAGATCAATAGCGTCGCGTGTACCCACACATCGTGCTCGCGACCTGACCACCCGCGTCGACTATGGACTGTGTGCGTGCGGGTTCTGCTTGTAACCGCCAGAAGCCTGTTTCCGGAAACAAACAAACTGGGGTTTATGGATTTTTTGTTTATAGTCCTTAATAATGGTTTGAATGCTTGTGGTCACGCGCACTCGGATATAAACACACGCATACACGGAGCACCCTTGTCTAGTTACGATAGCTAGGCTGATACCAGTTAGAGCTGCTACTTTAGTCATATTGCCGGCAAACGTGACTTAGTCATTATTTGTTTCATTACTTTTCTTTCCTTGACGAGCAGTTTTTGTTACACCGCGCACCGCAATCAACTTTATGGCCTCAGCTGATCACTCACTAAAAAAGAAAACGTAATGTTTTTGCTGCACGCGTTAACGAAGGTCACAACGGCACTGTATCTCCACACTGGTAAGCCGTTAACGATGCCTAATGAAACAACTCGGCAACAATTCACTGCAGCGTGTTTCGGGGCGATTTGCAACACGTGCAACAGTGTTACTTTTCAAGTGGTAACAGCATAGACTTATAAAGAAATTAACGAACTTATCTTTTTTTCTTTATCTGGCCACCCTTTCCGCCCAACTGTCTAAATTATCACTTTTTTTTTTCATCATGGTATAGCTCTTTTGGGCGAGGTGATTGCTCAACCGGGCACGACACAAAACGAATGCGCTTCATTCATTCACGGAGCGAAGCATAGCAAATTTAAGGACTAAACAGACAATCATGAAATATGCACACATGTTCCCACATTTGAGTGCATGACACCGCGTGCTTTTGAGGCAGATGGGGAATTAATTTAACCCAATTGCTAAGTGGGTGTCATCTGAATACTCCCGTCGATACGTTTTTGTCGTCCATTCACTGCACTCGTTTGAAAAAAAAAAAAGAAATGACTAACACAACTCTGTCTGTCTTTCTTCCTTTCTTCCTTCCTTCCTTCCTTCCTTCCTTCCTTCCTTCCTTCCTTCCTTCCTTCCTTCCTTCCTTTCTTTCTTTCTTTCTTTCCTTCTTTCTTTCTTTTTTTCTTTGTTTCTTTTTTTCCTACCTTCCTTCCTTCCTTCTTTATTTATTTATTTATATTTACTTATTTTTGTTTATTTCTTTATATTTATTTATTTATTTAATTGACCTACATCATTCTACCCACCAAAACGCAGGATAGGAAGCAGTAGTTGACCTGAAGATTACCACTTGTGGAAAGTAGGACTTGTCGGCAGGAGAAGCAAGCCTTTCACGAATAGCCCACGGGGCGTGTTTTGTCCTGTTGTTAATGCGTAATTTGCTCTCTACCTTCAGTACAACCAGTGACACTCAAAACCAGCATGTGCGTTGCATGACTGCATGGAACTGCGCTAACGTTACACCTATATACGCGAAAATGTTGGTTTTCATAAACGTGCTGCATTGGTTAAAATGCAGGACACCTTAATTTCAATGTCATTGCATTCTGTACACAATTAACGCATTCACAGACCAACCGGTAGAGAAGAACTTTGAGCGACAGTCATTAGTTGTCTGTAGAAACCCTGCGTTGATGTCATGAGGTACTAAGCAACAAACTGTATATTTTTTGTTCCATTTTTAAGCTTCAGTTTGATCTTTTTTCTTGTTCGCTTGGCGACGGGATGTTGGTGTCAAGCAGGTAAAGGTAATTAATGACAAATGCAATAATAACGGCATCAAATTGACAAACAAGTGGTAAAGATTTCAAGCTATCTTTTTCGCAACGCACCTCGCCCCCTCCTAAATGCAAGGAAGAGTAGTGAACTGATGTCTCAACAAGGTGAGCCACTATGCATTTCTTTTCTATCTTTTACCCTATCTTTCCCTTTCCCGAGTGTGAGGGTAGCAATCTGGGGACTGACTGGTTAACCTCTTCGCCATTGCTGTATTCCCCTCTCTCTTCAACGTTCTCTCTTTTTCTCTCACTACCTTACACATAACATACGGAATATGGAGGCTAATGGGCGGCTGTTGCATTGCTGTATCGCTCATGGATTTATGGTAAATATATTTACACGCAACTGCAACACAGCTGCTGCAGGTTTATTCTCCATTTTAATAATGCCCAGGCGCCTTCACCTCTTACATACGAATGATGTGTTAAAGCTACCTTGACAAGTTTCTAGGACGCCTTTTTTAATTCGTTTTACATGTTGATTCTTTCCTGTGTTCGGCTTGTGTATAGCGAGGACGATATTTCAGCTGTACAGAACTCACAGGTCGAACAACAAGAAAACACTTTCTCACTTCCTGAATATTTGTTTTTCCGCAGCGTTTAGGTACGTGCACATGAAGTCATCTTTAAAAGCTTTGTTCAAGGAAAGAAAATGAATTTTATGGGCTTGTTTTTTTTCTTTCTTAGACACAGCGTTAATGACGACTGACAGACAATGAGGCCAGAGGGGATGTTATTTGCACTAATGTTTTGCTTGATCTTTGCCTCTTGAAGGCGAAGCTGACGCGTCCACCAAGTTTTTGATGCGCTTTGGTATGTAAGAAAACGCAGTAAACGTCTTAATGGCAACACATACTTAAGTGGCAAACTCGCAGCTGCATGCGATACAAGATGACGAACGATGATTCGATGCATTACATGAAACACAGAAGGCTCTCACTAGATTACCCGAAAAGTGTTCGCCTCTTTAGGTAACGCCAACAAAAACACAGATGAAAGCTCCTCATCAACGAGCCACTAATAAAATTATTAGGACTTACTCAGTCTACTTCCGTTGATTATTGCCTCAGCTTAATAAAGCAGTTTAATTTAGCCTAGTTTTAGCATTTCTGTTACCATTTTTTTATATACGTCGGCCACCTATCTGTGCTTTCGCATTCGGAGGTAACAATCGGTACTGCGGCAAGTCTAGCTGGAATGCTCTTATATAGTGCACTCACCTTCCATAGAGAAAGCTGAACAAGGAGCGCAAGGGTCACGCCCTTCCACCGCATGTCGTTGGTGGCGGAAACCTGCACAGTGAGCAGAAGGAAAACAGTGATTATGGGTAGTTTCAGGACAACAAAAATAACAACCTAACTAAAGGCATGTAAAACTTTAAGAAACAGTGAAGATCGTAGGTGCTTCACATAGCCTTCTTGGATGATGCGAGGTCTTTCCTTGGCGTAGACGAAGCAGAGTCGAAACAAAGCTCTTTATAGACCATGCAAGGACGTCTAAACTCCACAGCGACAACTAACCTGCAAATCTAACTGTGGCACCGCGGTAGATGCGCAGGCCTTACGTCGCTTGTACTCTGCTAGTAACTGGGTAGAGTTTGCACGCCGGGAAACCCGGCGCGGTGGCCATGCATGTGTCTCCGTCGGTGGATGCGGCTGATCAGCGGCGTCGCAGAGGGTCTTTCGCGGACACCTGACCTTTTACCTCAAGCTTTAGGGGCTTCGCTCTTAACAATCGATCATCCTAATCCACGCCCGCGCAGAGGACGCAACTGAAAAAGAGATGACATAATAACAATTAAGCAGGCCAGCTTGTTGAATTGTTTCATTGGAACACCAGTTTTGTTACTTTTTATTTAGTAGGCGGACATAACCGAAGCTCATATCTGCGTCACTCACATTGAATCATCAAGCCTAGAACGTAATCACAAAGCTGGTATGCTGTGAAAAGGGTGTCACGAGTGTGTCCTGTGGAAGAGGCAGATTCAAACGGCTCGTTATCGCTCCTCAGTGCACTCGTCACCACTCCCCTGCCATCACATCGCGAATGGATACAAGTGACGGCTCGAAATCGCTACCCTGAATAAAGCTGTCCGATCACGCTGAGTCCGTCAGCCAGGCCACAGGCCAACCACGTGGCAGGACCGTTGGGTGCTCAACGTCGTTCATAGCTCATGCATACGCGCGATTTAAGTTTTTGTGCGTACATTTTCGCTGTATACTTGCATACCGCGGACATGGTCAGCGTGCGTGTAAGTTGAAGCGGAGGATCAGAAGTGCTCGCCGCGCGACCCGCGTGCCCCGCGGCGTCTCGCCGGGTCAAGTACGCACGCCAGCAGGTCGCCCCGCGCGCGCGCCCAAAGAAGGCATGTGCCCGCAGCAGCGGTCGGTCAAACGCGAATCCGAAGCGAGGCTATAGCCGAGCCGGAGGAACCGTGACGACTTGATGGGCTCACCTGTCGCCGGCGCGATCGGATTCCTTTCACACGGACGTCATCTGCAGACGGTGACGGGAAGATTACATAGCGCGCTGTGTACATTTCGCCTTGCTGGACCATCATACGGTTCACGCGTTATAGTTCACGGACGTGAAGTGTACACTGTGCGCGTTTGATTCAGAATGTGCTAGGCGATTTTATTTTTCGATTCATGCACGTGGTGCATCGCCGCTACAGGCCACGAATAATTTATCAGCCTTTCCTAGAATTCAGCTTTAGAAATGGAAGTTTTACATTAACCATGGAACTCACCAGGACAATTGTTTTTGTGCACACACTGTAATTTACATCATGCGTGGTTGTTATAGATAGAAAGTGGTGGCGTTAACCGTCTTTAATGGCGGATGTCAAGAGCTTTCCCAATGAGCATATGAGCACACGCTTTCAAAAAATTGTAGCTAGAGTTTACATATGGGATAACTTTTGCTTGAAAGTGCCCTTGAATTTGCATGTTTCTGCCATTGATGAAGTGATCCTATGTCACTATGAAAGTAGGCAGGAAATGGGACAGACTAGTTCACTTAAGCAGCGATCCTTTTATTTTCACGGGTAGATGTATTCATCATTGGCTCTTATCGTCCTGCATAATGTTTCTAAAATGCTCAACGTACAATGAAATCGACGGAGTGTTCACGGATGACCCGAAAAAAGATGATCCAACTTATAAGCACAATAGACTGCAGTAGATGCAGTGAGATATAATAAAACCTAGTTGAAACAAGCACGCTACTAGAAAATATTTGTCCCCGATCCATTTCAAATGGGGATTGTAATAAAGATCATCGTCAATACGGTCCTGATCATCTCTATCACCACCATCGTCCTCGTCCTCTAACTGATGGCTGCAGGTTGGGCACGCTGAGTCTAGAATGTAATGGAGGCTATTGCACGCGAACTGATGGATACACTGAATTTACACTGCAGGCTTAGTGCGTGTCGTTTAAGCGCCAACAATAGTTGTATAGGTCGTATTCTTTACTGTATCGCTCTAACGGAGTGTAAAGCTTAAGTAACATTGGCATACACCATGATATTCTTACGACAGTGCTGGGTCACATCATGACGCCTTCTTCCGCATAAAAACGGCGTGGCGTTGGAGTTTTAAGGCGCACATGCTCTGTGGTCTCCGCCTCCATGATTGTTAACTCCACTCACATTCATGGTCAATAATCACGACCGAGCGTACAAGCTGACAGCTCTTTCCGCTGTAGTCTCGTGTACGTCACACGTTACCCCGCAGGTTCGGATGCTGGGCGCTCCCAAACACCGGCGTACGCCTGGGTCACGTGGTGCAGGTCAGCCAGACAGCCGCACTCGGAAGAGTGCAAGAGGTGCACGAGGAAGTCGGAGCAAAAGAGCCTTTCGCGCTTGCAGAAAGAAAAGACAGGCGATGTGGTAATACGTATTACGTACTCAGCCTTCAACGCGTGGGCGTGTATGACGTGAAGCACGGTTTCATTGCCGGTGTATGTAGAAGGAAGCACTGACAGAAGTCAACGCTGAAGGCGCTCCAGGCAGGTATGCCACAAGGCATGGGTGCGTGCAGCTATGGGCGGGTCATCGAATAAAAGACCTGAGCTTTCGGCTCGCTTCAACGGGATGGCGGAAACGCTTTTGCGAAGCCGGCATGCATCGAGGTACGGGTATCAAGCGTAGCATCGAACGCGCAATGAACGCAAGCTTGCTTGTAGCTATATATAGTGCTTATAGAATATACGTAAGTATATATAGTCTAGGCACTATAGCATAGCTTTGTCTTGTCGGGAATGTGCAGGCAGGGGTATGCGATGCAGGTGTTTCGTTATTGTACCTCCACTAAGAGAATTAGCATATCGAAGCTCGTTCGAGAGTAGCGGTGGAACCTCCGCATGAAATGCAACCTCTTACGGGGGTTACTCAAGAGTTAAAGCACGCTACACCAATCGTATGCACTTCTATTTGAGTGAAGTGTCACGAGGTATACGGGAATGCCGATCCTGGTTACGAACTAGTGACGTGTATGCATACTTGCGACAGATATCAATACTCAAATGCAGTGAACTGTTCGCCTATATCCAAGTGCAAGCTTTGATATGAAAGTAGTACGAGGTTTATGCATGCGAGTGAAGTCCGAGAGTCAGGTAACATGTAGGGCTCACTCACGCCTGCGGAGCTTGCTCCGTAATCATTGACGTTAGATGCCCACCTGACACGATCAAAAGCGGAAATAATCTCTGGTATTGTTTTATTATAGTTGAGTTAGTTGCAATCGGCTGTATTACGCTGTGATTATTCTGTATATACAATTGTACTTACCATTTGTATCCTATACCTAAGAAGACGCAGCTTTGTTGAGTCGGAGCCTCGTGCATCGGAGGCCCCGAAAACAGTTTGTAGCAAGCGTGTCACGCCCGATACTGACAGTGACTTATCAACGTTATCTGATCACAAGACTGTAAACCCGATGCCTACCTTATACAGAAACACGTATGCTGGATGATTTGCCTGCCAAGCATTAGGCGTACTAGACCTTTAGACTAAGCTATGGGTTGTTTGCTCTTGCTGTGAGAGAACGAACGAAAGAGAAACTACAAAGGGAAGAAAGACGTCGAAGAGAATAAGATTACACAGTGAGAAACGCACCACGCAGCAAAGCGAGCGGCAGTGATCCGTGACAGCCCTTGGGCGGGTTCGTGTGCGCGTCTTTGGATCGGCCGGACAAGACCGTCCGGATGAAGGTGTAGCGAGATAATGCATACGCACTGACGAGTTGCAGAAGCGCCGACGAGATGGATCCGTACGGCAACAATCCGTCATGTAAGACGGCGTCCGCCCACCTCTTTGCCCTCTGGAGATTGCACCTCTGCGGCAAACGAGGGCGCAGCCATCTAACCGCGTTTGTCGGAAGGATTGAGGTGGCGGGTGGGGCTCGACAATGCCTATACACGGCAAGGAGTCGTGGCAACAGCTTCCGTAATGGCTTTCCCGTGGCGTACGGTAATCCGTATAAGTTGTACGTATAGATGCATACAGCAACGAAACCTTGAGACGGGTTCCGGGTTCGAAGCGAAGGAGGCACGCCTTATTCTCTTTGGAACATTTTTGAGACTTCTGTATTTGAGGTATAAAATACACAAAAAAATGACTTACGGATAATACGAGGCTGTCTGAAAGGTAAATTATAGTAGTCGGTCTACGTGCAGTCCTCGCGAATATAAACGTGACATTGTTTTTGTTTTAAGTATAACGACGGCCATAAAGGGTCACTCGTGATAACAGCTTCTTGTCGCCGCACACATGGTTCGTAAAGGCAATGTTGGCTTGCATGTAAGTTAGTCAAAACTCCGTCGGCATTACGTGAGCCGTAGATGACGAGAGAAAAAAGTACTATCAATATCTTGCACAAAATTTCACGCTTTTCAATCCTCGAGCTCTGCAACATGCTTTGGCGGGTACAATCACACATAACGAGTAGGAATACCGGGTCGCGTGGCCGAGCGAACTTTGAGGTTGTCCATGACTTCCACTTGTCCTTATTTCGCCCAAGTAAATGCTGTTCTCTCTCTCGGGCCACACATCCAAATGTGGAAAAAAATTGCCCGCAGCTTCCCTCGGGGGAACACTGAGGAGGATGCGGAGCATATAATTGGTTAACGGGGTGTTAAAGTGCGACTTACTTGGGTCGATGGCTAAATTGGTTAACGTGGTTGTGAAATGGGGTGTTAAATTGCGACTTACTTGGGTCGCTGGCTAAATTGGTTAACGTGGTTGTAGGAGGGGTGTTAAATGAGTGAACACGTACGACACGTATGCGAAGGGGCGGTGTTTATTTATTGCGACGAACTTTGAGCACGATGGCTTTTAGATGCCACTTTGGCCGGCGCTGGTCGAAGGGACGTCGATCATTGCGACCTCGGACGTCGACGCGCCGTACAAACCAACCGACGAGCGGCAACTGAGCGAGCGAGCACCGACCTTGAGTATATATACAGCGCGACGGCGCATGCACTGTCAGCTGTCGAATGTTCGAGGAGGGGGAGAAGCGCAACGGCGCATGCGCGCGCGTCAGCTGCCGATGTTCTCGAAGCGCGACGGCGCATGCGCACGCGTCAGCTGCTGATGTTCTCGAAGCGTGACGGCGCATGCGCGCTACATTATACAGCTAACGAATGTTCGTGAAGAGGAGAAGCGCACGCGGTGTGTAGAGGAGGAAGGGTGCACAGATGGTGGAGGAGTGAAGCGCGCGCGGTGTGTAGAGGAGGAAGGGATGCACAGATGGTGGAAGAAGGAGGAGGAAGCTTGCGGACGGCGCCGCACTACAAGCCTCGAGTATTAGATGCTCCGCATCTAAAACATTTCGTCGTGGAAATATTTTGTGGAGGCATGCGCGACAATCTGGGAGTCGGTACTGAACGCGATTGTACGAGTGGCAGTCAATGCCTATAGCACGTTTCAGCAGCTCTGTACTTCGTAGGGCGGCTGACATACTCTTGAGTCGAGTCACTCCGAGTCAGATGGAGGCGTGAGTCTCAGTTTGAGTGAGTCCGGGTCAATATCTTGGTGAGCTTGAGTTCTAGTGATTCCGGGGGAGAAAACATCTAGTGAGTCTGAGTCCTAGCCAGTCCTAGCACGAAATGCACTTCTTGAGTGAGTCTGAGTGCGCTCTACACATTTTCGCCGGTTTATGCTGTACTCTGTCTGCCCTAATACGCCTTGAGCCGGCAGTTTTGCCGGCTCAAGTGCCTGCAGCAAAATTGGAATTTGACTTTAAGACTGTTTTAAGGAGTGAAGCTTGTTAGTATCAGACATTTCAGTAGCAGTTTGGTACGCTGAAACCCCGGCGTCGCCGAGCGTATAGATTAGAAACGCGGCTTTGTGTGGTGAAACTGGTGCAAACGGCGCGTACAAATGTAAGCGCCATTTTCCAATAACTGATGCCCTCTCGATCGTCGGATTGTCGGGGACCGGCAATTTCTTATTTGTCAAAAACTTCTTATAGAGGCGACTTGTCGTTTCAGGTAGCTACATTTATTAACGGCGCACATTTAACAAACATACTCACAGAAACATTATGCCTGAAAGGCATCTCTTTGTCGCAAATAAAAAATATATGTACGCATCACCATCATTGTTGCCTGCAATAAGTGAAGTGTTGTAGCACGTGTTAAGCACGTGGATGAAGGCCTGATTATTTTTATGGAGGAAGGAAACCGGAGGGAGCATTTGGCCAAACCAAAGAAAGAGAGAAAAAAGAAATAAAGAGAAGAAAACATTCGCCGTGGGAAAAAGAGAAAACGAGAAAAACTGAAAGGAAGAAAGAGAGAAAGGAAGAAAGAAAGAAAAGCCTTAGGTTAGATATGTCCATGAAAAGCTTCACTTGCCCCTCATTGTTCCGAAAGGGTAAAGGTTGCTCCTCTATTTATCTGCACAGTGGCCTGCACTTGGTCTTTTTCTGGCCTTTTTATAGACAGGGGCCACGTCAATCATCTCCGGATTCCTACGTCCATCATTCCCAGTTTCATCTCAAAATCATTCTCACTTACTAACGCTGTTGCCATAGCACTTCCTGGCCAAGTCGACGCGCAAGCGGCCAGCGACAACCGGCCGTTCCGACCAGTGTCACATCACTTCAACATAAAAAAATATAAATGCCTTCGTCCATCCTCCGGACTTTTAAAGCATGGCTGCGACTTGTCGCCGCGAAGTGGTTGTCAACTCCGCGCGCTGCCTTCTGAGAGACGTCCGCGTGACGCCGCTCGACACGCCAAACGGTGGGCAAGCAAGGGGGCGACCGTGGCCACTCACTGGACGATGTCGTGCGGCGGTGAGGGGCGGGCCTTCTCCCTTGAGCACACATTGCCGAGCGCCGCCTTTCCCCGAAAGGCACGACGACGACGAGGACGTCGTGTCTGGCACGAGCCTTCCGCGATAGCGTCTCTTCCGGGTGTGACGGAAAGCGTGTCACGTTCCGTCCGTATCATACATGTCTCTCGCCTCCACCTCTCTTGCTTTCTCTGCGGCGATTCTCGAACACAAGTTAGATTGGATGCTCCAGCGTGCTGTATAGAGCAAAGCAGGCACTGCCAGCGTCCCCGGTACTACAAGACGGCTGCTTGGGCTGTCAGAGAGTTACGGTGGTGCGACAGCTCCTTGAGAAGCCGCGTTTACGTGAATGCCGCAACTGGCGCAGGCAGAAGTTTTAACACAGTGCAGGCGAAGGTGCGCGGTTAACATAAAAAGAAGTGTGCGTTCGAATAATAAAGGCTTCAAAGGGAAGTTAGCACCAGTGTCAGTCGCGTTCCTTTCGTCTCTTGTTAGAGTTTTCTGCGCAAAGAAGAAATCGTGAAGAATCACACCACGTTATCGTACGATAAAAAACCGTTGCATAATAATGATCGTAGGGGTTTAGCGTCCCAGAACTGCCATATAATTATGAGAGACGCTATAGTGGAGGGCTTCGGAAATTTCGACCCCCTGGAGTTCTTTGACGTGCACCTAAATCTGAGCACATGGGCCAAAAGCATTTTCGCCTCCACAAAAACACAACCGCCGTGGCTGGGATTCGACCCCGCGACCTGCGGGTCTGCAGCCGGACCATCACAGCCGGTAAAAAAAAAAAATAACGCTACTGAGAATAATTCACATAAATCAGCGCCAAAAACGGAGGACAAGAAAAATGAGAAGACAGACAGGGGCACTGACTTACAGGATTTATTTGCCGGAACTGCGCAATAAATACTTGAGCAGTATCTGACAAATATACTGTTCAAATATATATTGCACGGGTCTAGCAAATAAATGTTATTGTAAGTCAGCGCCACTGTCCGTCTGCTTCTTTTTCTTGGATCCGTTTTTGGCGCTGTTTTTATGTGAATTATGTCGTACGAACTAGCCCAAGCAATCACTTAAGCTGCAGTGTAATTTCATGTCACCGTCACATGCGCGATAATCACGTGACCCGGGCAGAAACGTCACGGGCGACGTCATTGTTAGAGCGCCACGTCACTGTCGAGAGCTGCTCTGACAGCAGGGCAGTGGACAAAATATAGTGAGAACTGCGCAGAGGCTAAACATAGGTCAATGGCCACCACCTCAAGAAAGCCTACTCAGTGACAATAGTAAAATAGCGATACTAAAGCAGAGACAGGGGCAGAACATTTCCCTTGCATTCAAATTTTTGCAGGTGTGACGTCATTCGGGAAGCTTTCACTAAGGCCACGCGACTTGGACATGTTTTTTGAAAAAGTAGGAATGAATGGGCATGGGGCGCGCATGCGCAATGGGGGTGCAAACGCTGTAGGGAGTGATGCCTAGAGGACATAGAGGGAGAACAAGCGTCGACTACGAAACGCTGTATCGGCGTTGCCAAGCGACAGAGGGGGAGCGTAGAGGAGAAGAGAGGGGGAAAGTACATGCATGCGCAGTATAAGTGGTTCCGCCGCACACCGGATTGCGCTCGACCATAAGAAGACGCTTCACATCTAATAGGCATTTCAAGCCCAAGGAGTTTTGGGGAATTGCGCGGGTGACTCAAGAAACTGCGGCATCCCATGGGAAGTATTGAAAGAGGTATTGGCTCATTGACGAGCCCATCAAAATTACTCTTCATCTTTTCTTGTGCCATCTCTACACTACTTCGCCGGCGCAATTTACGATGGGCTCGCTCATGTATGTCAGGGGAGGCTTCAGAGTCTTCCACATGAGATGAGAACCACAGCACCAGAAAGTGTGATAGGCTGCCGCAACAGTCGCGGGAACGTGAATAAGAGGTCGTTGCAGGCGGCACTCAATCTCAAAAGTTTCGGGACATTGCAGTTAAATAAGGCATTGAGCAGACTTCGACTGGTGTTCCAAATAGAAGAAAACGAGGGCCAGTCCTGTGTGTCACACTCCTGTCATTCCGCAGAGCTTCAGTTTGACCGCTGTCGCGCGAAATGCAATGATAACGTGCCGTTTTTGCCAGAGTTTAAGACCCACGGGACAAATTTCTGCTCTCCCGTAGTAGCGTACCAATCATGAAACACGTTTTCTAAACACACACTGTCGCTTGTGTTCCCAGTTTCTACACATCGCTTGAGGAATGGCTTACTGCTCCCCCATAGTAGAGTACCAAGTACTTTAAATCGTCAAACACTTCGTATATGCGCACATTTTGGTTGTCTGATCACTACTGGCACCGGTTCATTTTAACGGAAACAAGGAACAATGGTTGGAAGAAAGAGAAGGAAGCAATGAGTCCAGCGTTCTTTCTTTCTCGACATGTTTGTTGCTTGCTTGCACGGAAGTGTATTCCTTAGATGTCAACCAACTTGCACAGCAGCAAGTCCTACTCGTGACATGTACCCTTACGCGCGTAAACGAATGCATGTAAAGCAATGTACAAAGTCCAAGCGGTGTAGCACTGTTCGCAGTCTGTTGTATACTGCATTCCCCGCGAGGTGTAAATAATCACCGTGAGGAATGAAATGACGAAGTTAATGGGTTTTCCTAACGAACACTGCGGTTCGCAGTATCATGCATATCGACTGTCCTGACGATGCATTCCGGGCGGACGATATTCCTCCGCCCGCTGCCGCTGTTAATTTCGTCGCGGAGTCGAGATGGTGTTCAGAAGCAAAGTTAGATGGGCATGTATGGTCGCTCAGTCATCTTCTTCCCTCATGAATGTTTCTTTCTTATTTATAATCGCGCAAATATGAAGGAAGCGTTCTACAGAATGTGCGCTTCCTGTTCCTGCTTGGCAATCACTGCCGAAGCTTGAAGCTACATTAAGTGTCATAGTGCCGAAAGAACTGGGAAGAGACGCAGATGGTAGGAATGCTTATGCATACTCCTCTCTCAACTGCACGCTACTGATGACGGTGTCGCGTTACACTTCGTTGAACATGCAGAACCAGTGTTAAACGAGGTGCGAGGGGAAAGTAGTTAGAGAAGATCAAGTAGGCTACCCTGCATTAAGGAAAAAAGTAATAGGAGAGAAATATTCAAGAGACAGAGCACGCCAAGAAAGAGAACACACACAGGCACACAAGTGCGCGCGCACTCACGTATGTACACGAACTCCCCTCTCTTTCCCTTCCCCCAGGCTACAGCTAGCAGCCTTAATCCTTATACAACATAGACCCAATATTCACGCCCAATATGTGATCGCTGCACAGATGAACTTGGGTATTATAAACCAAGCTCATGAGTTCGTGCAGTACATTCCATTCATTGTCTCCAATCCCGATGGCTGCTACGTACACGCACCTATTCAAAAATCTAGCATATAACAAATTTTACCGGCTGCGAATACACATATATTCTTCGTGTTTAGCTCTCCTGTAATCATTAATAGGAACTCTCCAGAACTATACCACTCTTTTCTCCATCACTGCCACGTATTTTCTTTGAAAACTATGCGCAGCACACTCACCACTAAGATCCCGTTTCCTTTTCAATTGAACCATCTTTTAAATCTTGTTGATGTTGTAGCTCCTGTGGTATTGAGGTACGGCATACTGTTCATTAGGGGTTGATGAGGTGCTGACATGCTCGTTACACGTAAGCCCACCAAAAATCAAACCCCCGAAATGTTCTGAGCTCAGATGCACGCACACACGTACCCATATAGTACAGTCCCCCATCTGCAAAGTCGGCAAGCCGCCTGGTATGGCATTGGTGCGACTGGATCCTTGCCGGCGAACACAGCCTGCTTTATGATGAATCGAGTTCAGCTAGGAAGCGAACTACACCGCGGTTTGCTCTTGGACGCATTAAATAAATGAACCTGCTTTACGTTGTAGGTGATCATGCCCTAGTACAGATTCTCGCAGATCTATATTGTACAAGAAACATTTACAATTTTTTTCATTCAGTACCTGGTTTTCCGAAACACGGCTATAGAGTGGGAAACAGATCGTGCGTGCGTGCAGACACGCTGTTTGGAGCGCAAGACCATGCACAAACGACTCCGGTGGCGGCTTGCAGCGTGGATCCCTATTATACGCGCATGATTCATCAGAATGACACAGACCGGCTCGGTCAGCTGGTAAACCACAGCGAATAGGTAGATGCTCACATGCATTGCCAGGTCTGCAAGTGTTATCGCTATAAAAAGAAGACAAATGGAAGTAGAACGGCTATATTTTATCTATGGGACTCGCGCATACGCGTACATAACACAGCGTGATCACGGTCACGGTCGTTTCCAGGGGACCAGGACCTGCTTAAGCTTTCATTTGTCTTTTTGTTGAGATCTGGAGAAGCATGGACCTTCTTCTCTAGCACGTGCAGGAGTATGTCGAAATGAAGGCAATGCAATCACATCGGCTTGCGCACACGTAAAATACATCGCACCGGGTCACTGGTTCACTGGACAGCTGACCAAGCTAGGCATACGCATACGCATATGAAGGCAGAGTATGCGTTCCCGGAGAAGGCACGTTCGAGGTTGGGCCATGCTTCCGTGGCTACGTGTGTATGGAGAATCCATATGTCAGGAAATGCATGGCATCTATATTGAGATTATGCGTGAAGCATTGTCGCCCGTAAGCAAATGTGCAGTAAAATAGGCTTACGTCAAGTTCCAGGAAGGAAGGATTAGGTGACCCATATGAGGGTAATCTCGTATACAACGACATGTTGTGGTAGAAATTTTGGTACATGGTGAAAACCGAAGTCCGGCTTCTTCTAATCACATGTATTACTGATTTGGTATATGGTTTCTGAACACGGATAATAGTAATTGGGTGAGGGAAGCACCACAAATCCCCGAAATATCTTACGTGAACACTTTTTATGGTGGTGCAGACCTCTACTCGTCTGCACTGTGGTCCGCCATGACGCCTTAAGTAAGAGACGCCCACATACACGAAACACACACAAAGAACACGAAGGGAGTGAGATAGAACGAACGATAGAAAATGATATGAAGCACCGACCTATGGAGGCCATAAGTAATCAAAAAGCTACCAAGCAACCCCATCTTATAGCTCCTCACAACAGTGCCTCTCGTTGGAAGTTCGTGAACTAGAAACGGCAGACCTCACACAAAACTGTAACCTTGAAATTAGAACACAAAAAAAGAAAAATATGGCATATTCACAAAGTGAATTATGATGAGTAAGTGAAGCTGTGGGATAGTTCTGTATTCCAGTAAATCATCCGTGACATTGACCATTCGCGCATGTAAGTGAGTGATTGATTGAGTGATAAGTGGGGTTTAACGTCCCAAAACCACCATATGATTATGAGAGACGCCGTAGTGGAAGGTTCCGGAAATTTCGACCACCTGGGGTTCGTTAACGTGCACCCAAATCTGAGAACACGGGCCCATACAGCATTTTCGCCTCCATCGACAATTCAGCCGCCGCAGCCGGGGTTCAATCCCACGACCTGCACGCAGGTCAGCAACTGAGTACCTTGGCCACTAGACCACAACAGCGGGGCGTGTAAGTGGGCGGCGAAGCGGTGTACAGTTGTATGCAATGTTTATTGGAAGTAAATGGTATTTTGTCTTGAGTATTGAATTTCGTTTCGCCTTCCGTATTACTGCTTTGTGGTATCGGATCTATCCTGAAGTTGGCATAGACGAGACTCTGTTCACGTTCCCCTGGAGGTTGTTGGTTGTTTCCTGTCATACGAAATGTATCGTAGAACATATAGAGACGTCATATACTGCATACTGCACAAGCCAGTCGTTGTCCGTCATCTTCACCGTCATCAGCGTCATCATCATCACGGCTACGACGCGCGCCATCGGCCAAACCTCATCCTTAAGGAGCTTCGCCCCTACTACAAAACAGGGACAATTACACACTAGTCCTGGGAAGACTGACGCAACGGTGCAGCTGGTGGCCTTACCCTCCTTCTAAAGCTGACATCCTTTCTCTTCCCCTCACTTCCGCTTGCCACACCTTAGCTACATTATACCACACAAGGCTTCGATACGTTTCACTCTCCTCTCCTTCATTTCATACTCCCCATCACACCACTCCTTCACCTTCTCTTACCTTTCACTCTCATTGCTGTACTCTACTACTCATGACTACGCAAAGCTTGACTCTCTCTCCTCTTATTTTCCCCCCTTCTCACCTGCACGTCCGTTATCCTTAACCTTACTTTTCTTTTCCCATCGCTTCGCGATATTGTGTTATATAAGCCTAAGCTCTACTTTACCCTCTCACCTCTAATTTCCCTTCTTATCACCCTCAATCAGTCTTCCTAGGCTCACTTCCGTTTCCCCCTCGTTGGCATACTATACCATACCTAGTTCGCTACGAGGTTTCAGAACGAAAGAATGTAACAAACGAGAACTCGTGGTGTTAGCCGTAGTCTGTCAATCAGTCAACAAACTTTATTGGGTCATAAGGAACTACACAGCCGTAGTTGCGGGCCGTGCCCACGTTGGACACATTTATTTGTACGCAAGAGCATCCTCCTATAGTTTGTTGTGTTTCCCATAATGCCTTGCCCCTCTTTCTTATTTCCGACATCGCACTACGAAAAAGTGCGCCATACTTTTGCCTCTCCCCTCCGCTTTTCCTTCCTCCTCACCCTTACTTCTCTTTCACGCTTTCTTGCTATGCGTGGTTATGCTATGCTAGGAGACTGCTTAACCCATACCCACCGGGTTTTTGTGAACACTTCATATGAGGCCCAGCGTATGAGTTCCGCTCATAAAAAGAGTTCGTTTCTTTAACTGCACGGCCGATATGCAAGTGTTTGTAGCACGTCATCACCGATTCCCGCCACTACCTATGTTGGAGCTGTGTGCAGTGGCAAGAACGTGAGAAAGACAGCGGCCGTGACTTCGGGTCTCTGACGCGATGCGGCGCGTTTCGCGGCCACGGTCAAGGCCATCGGTGGCTGCGCGTGGTCCGCATGCAGCCAGCCGCAACACCCGCGGCCCTTGAACGTTGTCGGGCTCGTGCGCGATGGCCTCGACTGCGGCGGTGCACCGGGAAGCGCGTGCGTCGATCGAAGCCGGAATCGAAAACGACCGGCTGCAGCAGTTCCGTTCGGGCATCGTGACGGCACCCGTTATCTTCGGCAGCGTCGTTGACGCGGCGTTTTCCTTTCTTTCTTTCTTTCTTTCTTTCTTTCTTTCTTTCTTTCTTTCTTTCTTTCTTTCTTTCTTTCTTTCTTTCTTTCTTTCTTTCTTTCTTTCTTTCTTCTTTCTTCTTTCTTTCTTTCTTTATTTCTTTCTTTCTTTCTTTCTCTCTTTCTCTCTTTCTCTCTTTCTTTCTTTCTTTCTTTCATTCTTTCTTTCTTTCTTTCTTTCTTTCTTTCTTTCTTTCTATACCCTTCGCCAAACGTACTGGTGGTAGGCGGCGAAGTCACCCAACCAAGTGATCCGCTAGTCGTGACGTCCGCAGAGCGTGACGGGCTAAAACGAGACGCACCACAAAGGATGAAAAGAGGTGCATATGGATGTTGCGTGCCTGAGGTGTTCCAACCGCCTCTGTAGCATCGCAGATATACCTTTTTTTTAGGACTGCATTTTTGTCGTTCTCTTTTGCCGACAATTCCGTTACGTTCTTCTAAGAAGAGCCGTGTTGCATGCTGGCAGCGCGCGCATGTAATATCATTGTCGAGGATTGCAGAAACGTTTTTTCCACGATGTCGTGAGTATTTCGGTGTCCAAGCTATATTAGTAGCGATTTGTTGCTTTTTTTAAAACTTATCGATGATCTGGTTTGCGGCCGTTCAGGTATTTTGCAGTCCAGAGGGCATTTTCCTTTATTTGTTTGTTTCTTTGTAACACTTACCAGAGCACCGTGAGTGGTAAATGCATTTCCCTCCGTATAGTACTGTTACGGACCTTATTTACAAAATATTCGAGTTCAGCTGACCCGAAAGACCAGATGACCTAAATGGACTTCACGCCCGTTTTTCTTTCCTCCGGACGTGCCTTTCAGTCTGTGGACTGATGAGCAGATTGCTCTAAATACGCGGGCCATGTCAGAAAAAATTACTGCAACGGTGGCACGTTATCTATGAACCGAATGTTAGCTGAGACTAAACATTGCCCCCCCCCCCCCCCCTCTTTGAGTCAGGCCAGATAGAAAGGAATGTTGGTATATTTGGCTTGCATAGAATTCAGCACAAGTATTCCATTGGTACTTCACGCAAGATAGTGGGCGTGATTACGGTTATTTGTCATCCCCAAAGTGCATAACACATCTTGTAGGAGACGCGCTCTGTATAGAAGTCAGGTAAAATCAATAAAGAAACATGTCGTGAAAACTCGCTATATTCGAGCAGCATGCAGGTATACTGCAGCCTGGTGCGCATTAGCAGTCATGATAATCAAACGGTCATTTCACACTTGAATAAGCAGCTACTTCATGGTCATGGAAGAGGTAACGTTGACCCCATTTTGATTCACAAATGCTTCTATCAGTGTATGGGGCATAAGCGGCTCTAAATAACTAGTTGTCCTGTGTAAGACGCACGAGAAGTTATGTGCATATCATCGATTCAGGGTGCAAAATTGTATGACAGCGTGACAAGGAAGTGCTTACATGTCTGTCGGTGGTGTTAGCACAGGAATGCAGTATTTGTGGAGCTCAATAAAGGAAAGACGCACCAATTCATCATACCCGTTCTTCAATCAATACACGACTTGAAAATTATCGCACTTGGTCTTCTGTTTGTTGAATGTTTTCAGCCGAAGCACCATGGTCCCTTTTCATGCTCACACGGTTCTCTTAAACGCGAGACAAATATTGCTGATTCAATGAAAGCTCTGCTACACACGTTGGATCCAACTGTAAAAATAGAAATAAGAATAAAAGTAGCAGTACCAAACTGCGGTTGCTAATACAAATGACGCCCAAAGCTCTATTTACGTAATCTTGTTTGTAATAGCTCCCGAAGTCCGTGTACTTGAAACTCACGTAGGGCGGGTTAACAATGACACTCACAATGACCATGAAGGAAAATTGCATAACACTACGATTGTATTGACAGAGTTTGAAGTAGTATAGGGCGGACTCGACAAAGGCTATACCAATGTCGATTCGGCACACAGACATAGGAAATATTTATTTCTTCTATACGCGCTTCTCGCAAACAAATTAGACTGTGCCACAAGCGCAGAGACACGTATACATTCGCAAAACTCGACTCAAAAGCATACCAGTACACGATGATGCGATGCATGCACAAAAATTTATTCGTCACAAACGAGATGCACGATTGGCTTGATGTGATCCCGAGCATGCCTTTTAAAAGCTACGATAGGAGCTTGTTGGCCAAACAGATAAGCATGCGAATTGTAGAGTAAGCTTACACGTACCCAATTATTGCGATTAGTTGGGCCAATTTTAATTACGATAACATGCTGGTGCCAGGTGAGAACACACAAATGAGCCATCTGCAGTAAAGAAAAAAATATGCACCAACATTCCTGCCATCTCAAGACGTGACCTATCTGTCCGTACTATGGCTACATCTACAGGCGACCAGTAATTGGTCACGAAAGAAGGGTGTAATGACAGGTAAGCATATTACACGCTGGGCTTATTACGTGTGTGCTCATTAAATGCACCGCCCCTCTAATCTTGTCGATGTGTTGCCATGGTATTATGCAACTCTTCTGAAAATTATTTTGCTGCACTGCCGCGAAGTCTTGATAATGACGACATGGCGTTACCTCTATAGCTCAGTACAACAATGTCATGGCGCTTCTTACCACGGAGGTGGTGCCTCTTTCGCTAGTCATTCATTAAATTTAATGAGTACCACGCTTTACGCTTTAGGTGCTCGGCAGGAAGGAATCTAAATTGTTAGAAAAAAAAATCAGCATTACCTGTCATAAGCCTAAGAAACATATTCATAAGGTCCAGGCTTTAAAGAGTGCAAAGATTATTAAAAATTTGAGTTAGCTAGTAAACAGACTACGCATGGCGTACTCACCCATATTTCGAATAGTGATGAAATTATTCTTGCACTTATTGATGTAGCCTTGATATATACTCGGGTTCTGACCCGCAGGTCCGGGATAGAATCCCGGCTGCGGCGGCTGCATTTTTGATGGAGGCGGAAATGCTGTAGGCCAAAACGCTCGGATTTGGGTGCACGGTAAATAACCCCTGGTGGTCAAAATTTACAGAGTCCTCCACTACGGCATCTCTCATAATCATATGGTGGCTTTGGGACGTTAAATATCACATATCAATAAATCAATCTAATTTGTAGCTTTAAAAAAAAAAAACTATTGGTAAGACGAAAACATTCTGTGTTTCACGAGAATGTGACCTCGAACGGAAAGCCAGCATTAGTGAAAAGAAGAAAACAATGACAACAACGTGACTGAACGAGCTGCGCATTGATTTCGCACTTGTGGTGTTGGCGGGGCTGAAAATCAATATTAAGCGGCGCTTGCTGATATAAAGTACAAGTCAATACAGCCACAAGGTATGTCGTTCACGTTAGCCGAATGGACAAGACACCCTGTGAATTTTAAGGCTTAACAACGCGCGTATGCGGCACACAAATGTTGACAGAACTCACTATGGCGTTACAAAACATGAGAGCTGGTCGCTATACGCATCTTCTTTTAACTCGGACGTGGCTTGCTGCCGTGTTACGTGTTTTCAACGCGTGACAAACCGTGAACTACGTCGCATGTGGTCCGGGTGCCGCGAACTGTTTTGACATTGAAGAGTATGTGAAACAAACAGATGGAGGTTAATAGATGTTGTGATATACTTTCTCCTGCGGTATATTCATGGAAGAGACGCACCAGCCGGCGTTTTCGCACCCGCACGACAACGCCTCGTTGTCGGAGAGACCCAAGCGTGTCAGCACTGAGGCCGCTCCGGAAAAGACGGCAGGATGTTGTGCTTCTAGGCAAGCTTGATTGATTTGCGGGGTTGAACGTGTACCCCAAACCACCATATAATTATGAAAGGCGCCGCAGTGGAGGGCTCCGGAAATATCGACCAACGTGTGCCCAAATCTGAGCACACGGGCCTGCAGCAGTTGCGTCCCAATCGGAAATGCAGCCGCCGCAGCCGCGATTCCATGCCGCGACCTGTGGGTTAGCACCGAGTACCTGCATTGCCGGGTAGGCACCCCCTTCAATGCAGTTTACGAGATCTGGTGGTAGCGCCAGAACACACAGCCTAGCGAGTAGGCGCTACAAAATTGAGTCTTCCAATGCGTAGCCTAGCAAGTAGACACAGCTAAACCAAACTTGCACGTGCATATCATTTTTTTTAGTTGTGAGCAAGGCGGTCACGGCTGATTATATAAGCGCCCAGCAACGGTTTTTTTGAAAACGTGGCTAAAAGGCACTGACACTTCAGCGTGTTACTGTGTCCAGTGAGCGTTTCATTTTCTTAGTATCCCTGGCGGTCGGTACCAACAATGCTGAGGCGGCCCAAAGAGCTTCGTTATGCCCTCTGGTCCACTGTCGGGTGCTTATTAAGCCAATGTATGGGGCAGACTTAACAGTAACTAGAGGGGGGGGGGGGGCCCCCCACTGTCTACTTTATGCGTACGCCTATGCTCACATCCACGTGTATGCAGAATACTAATCATATAGTCAACACAAACGTGAGGACCAAGCCTGGGAAGTTTCACGGCCCAAAGCGAACAGCGGGCGTCCTTCACAAAATGCAAGCGGCCACCAGGCGCGTGACTCGCTTTCACGCGTTCGCAGCCACGACGAGTGCTCGTTTTGCAAGTGCGCGCCTCACATCTGCTGTAAAGTCCGCATCGTCATTCCGTTGCGAGTCTATTTCTATTCCGCAAACGTAGCTCTCGGCGCGATCCTGCCGATGAAGCCTGTACGGCCATCGCCATTCCGCATACAACCAATCCAAACACAACGCTCACTGCGGTGATAGAATCCTCGTTCTCTTCGCGCTCCCATGCTCCCGGTGACGACCTCCGCATCCTGGGACGCGTGGCGTTGCATATATGCAACGCGGCGAATAGTGGAGGGGAGCCGTCGTCGACGTGTCCTGACTAGTTCTTCGACGTGCCATTGAAGCAGCACCGGTGCGGAAATGCCACGTCACGACGAGCAACTGCTGCGGTGGCGCTGCGTAATGCGTCTTCATCAGAGCGGACTCGGATGGTGTCGCGAATAAGCATACTCGTGAGCGCGTGCATGCGCAGTTCCGACGTTGCGCGGATGCGACTTGCGCAGCTTGCATTCAGAAGCTCAGTTCCCCTACTCTCAGCAAGTATGTCCTTACTTGACGAGAGACTACGGCGTACGTAAGTGGCCAACAAACAAGAACTGTACATAGAAACTGAGGTTTATTGAAGGTATACAAGCACGGACATAGTACACAGAGCGTGTCACAAGTGCTTAAGTATACAGGTGTACACGTGATTTCTGTTCCGTGCGGCATGACGAATACCCGTGTAACTCGCACGTCACATTATATTTATACATGAAGTAACCTTGCGAAATCTCTTGTACGTCCAGGAAGAAAGGAAATGATGAGAAAGAATGAAGAATGCGCAACACGACTGTAGCTAAGCTTCTTGGTCCAATACGTAATCGTCGTTTTTGCGGAGCAACCGGTGGGTTTTACTGGCGCCGCTCTGCAGTAAGGGATATGACAGGCTAGTCGAACAGTGGATAAAAAAATAGCCCTGTAGCTGCATGTAATGTGCAAATGTCGTCGAAAGACGATATTCTTGCGTGTGGAGAGAGTGAACAAGACATTTAGTTGATGCTCTGCGCAAGAAAATCGGTCAATGGTATTCTGGAGGCGCTGCGTTAGAATGCCTCGAGCGTGCAGCGGAGGCGAAGGAGCGCCACAAGTCACGTCACACGTGAGACATAAGCGCCATCTGACAGTCTTTTTAGAAAACAAAGTGTGTGGCTTTGAGACGGGTGTGCGCGCCCATCTCAGAGGTGATAAGGTGTAGAACGCAGGGTGACGGGTAGGCGCCATCACCGTCTCGTTTAAGCAAAGTGTTGGAAACATTCGTCTTTCCGTGCAAGCGTTGCATGGTCAGCGCACCGTGATAAGCGCTATGGTCCTTAAAAGTACTTATGTAGTATGCTTTTTCTATAAAAGGCTCACATACAGAATATATACGTGTTATTATGGTGTCCCAGACATGCGCAATAATTGATTTTAATTGACAATTGCACAAGTATGAACACTAAATCTTGAGCTGCATTGGTGGGCGCTGCGGATGGGGTCGGCCGTTTCAAGTACCCGATGCCGTTAAAAGTGGACAAACAGACAAATGTACAGACATACCAAAATTTTTGCGTCGAAGGTCCCCAAAAAAGACTATCCTTTTTAAAACTACCAGTTATCAAAACTTTTTCGGTCCATACGCCGTGCCTCAGAGGTCCCGAGCTCGGCTGATATACTGCAATGAAAAAAAAAAAAAAACGCAGGGATGCCTTCATTCAGTTCACGCAACCTTCACGTGAAATAAATTCAAAAGCAAGGACATATAAAACATCAGTCATTGACATACAACTGAGCGCACTTTCCTTGCACCAACGAATCGATGCGAGGCCCAGTGGCACTCAAGGCCAGCCGAATATCGGCTGCTGGTTCAACTGATTCTTGTATACCAGCATCAACCCATCACCCTATCCTTCCATATGTACCGTTCGCTTGAATGCGTTAAAACCTAAGGAGACGCATGTTGAATGACTGCGGGCCCAGTATAACACAACATGCGGAATTGTTGCCCAGGACATCGGCTTAAACAGGGTCGTGACTCGCAGCGCGTGACTTTCGGTAGAGCGTATCAACGTTTCGATTAAAAAAAGGACATTAATTCCATATGATCAAAAGAGAGAAAACCGGGTGGAGCAACTTCCTGCAAATTTCGCTAGCCTAGATCCGCCTGCGTGAGTGCATGCACGTGTTTGTGTGTGTGCGTACTAGAAAGCATTGGTCGCTACATCTGCTTCGCCGAGAGTCTTTTCAAAGCGTGAATTTGCAATGGAGGAACAACAGGAAAGAGCCTGGAAATACAAAAAAATATAATACAAGAAAAAAAAACGCCGACCAGTCTGTGTAAAAACAAAAAAAAAATCTCAAACAAAGCACCACAACGCCAAATTTCGCACATCCCGCTTAATGCCTAGTTCACACTGAAACATCCACTTTCTACAGCGACCGAAATTCTCCTGCCGCCGAAACGCAGCGTCGTTCGCACTGGACGCGCCCCGCGCCGCCGAATATGCCATCTACTACGGGGCGAACGCGAGATGGATGCGCTGTCACCCGGTTGTTGTCGCGGCTCGCAAACGCTACTACGCTATCCGGTGGCGCATACTTCGATGATTCTCGTACGCAGGAAGCAAGAAAAGATAGTACGGCCTACTTTGCTGGCAAGTGGTTGTCTTGTAATGCACAAAGAGCAGAAAAAAACCACCGACGCCAGCGGCGTTGGCGGGTTCGTTTTGCTCTGCAACACCGCAACAAGCTCGGTCACGCCAACAGCTAGCTCGGTCACCTCTTCCACGAAATACGGACCCCAAGTAGGCACAGAGTAGGTTAAACTCACGCTGTTTTCAACATTTAGTTAGGTGCACTGCGGCATAACAAGTGAGTAGGGCTTGGCCGCTATTTTTCAAAATTCCTTGACTAGCGCTCCTATTGGTCCGCGGTGACAGATTCGGCGGCAGACACCGAAAAAATCGGTCCGAAGGCGATCGGCGCGGAGAGGGCCCTTTCGGCGGATCTCGCCGCAGCCGAACCAGATTCGGAGCACTTTCGGAGGCCGGAATTCTCAGTGTGAACGCGGCCTAGAGGAACACTTTGGGATTACTGTGGTCGAAAAGTGGTACGAATTGCGCAGTACCTAAACGAACGACGAAAAGCACTTTGTCAGTTTTCCTATTTCATATAACAAGCTTTACGGCAGCGATAAAGACCGTGCATAGGTTTTCGCTTGAAAAATGATTCGTTTATTGAACTAACAAAACCATTAAACGCCCAATTACACTGTAAGACTATTTAGTAACAATCGTAATAACGGAGGCATATTTAACGGCCTTTTTCCCGGACGCCCATAATAGACTCTCATCCGCGTCAGAGTATTTGCAAATAAAGCACGTCGAGATCATACCTCGTTTTGCGTGTAGATCAGAGCACGGCGTCATTCATCACTGCTCTCATCACGCAGCTCACACCCGAATTCGCGCCACTTCGGAAACGCTTGCATGACGCTTACACCCGAACGAATACTACGCTTTCGCAGCCGGCCCACGTTCCCCTGCTGTTATGTGTTCACGATCCGATGCCTCTATCTACCAGCTTCAAGGCGGAAGTCTTAAAACATTTAGCGCGTGAACGTTAAGTGGCACCTCTTAGCGTGCTTCAACAACGATGCTCTTGCAGATTCACGATTAGCTGGAAACTTCTCTGACGTGCAATGCTACATAGTGAAAGGTGTTTTGGTGAATATGGGCCCGGAATGTTTGCAGGCAGCCATAACGCACATGATAAAAATCAGCTGGAAGGTCCAGACGATCAGTTGTACACAGCTGCGCTAGCCCTTCACTTCAAATAGCGACCATATACAAAGTGTTCTTTTATAAATACTGATTTTTGAGAAACTTTTATGGCAGTAAGGATCCCTTCGTTTGGCACGTGGACCTTATGTTGACGAAGAAATGTACTGGTAAATCAGAGAACTGACTTACCATAGTGCTTGTTGCCACCCTTTCCTTGTCAACTAAAAAATAAATACAATAAAACCTAAAATAAGAAAACCCAGTAAAATAAGATGAACTATCTAAGAATTACGCATCTCTTCACTGCTTGAACCTTGACCTTGCCAAGCTGTACCTTGAACGAAATAGCCTAGAATGAGCGATATCTTAGAATAGGCCGCTGCAGAACAGGTCAGGAAACGACTTTCGAATAATGACCAATGCTGGCCTCGCACCTTATCGTTCGCAGCCCTGGTAGTAGCCGGGACATAAAGGGCGTCCGACCCAGGACATCCCAGGACGGACTCACTGCTGCCTGTCTCGCTGCATCGTGCTCACGAACGTGTGGCGGGTTCTCGTGATTAATGACCCGCGCGCATCGTGAAAACTTGGTTAGGGCCCCGGCGCGTTTCTCGCCAATCCTGCCACCCCATCCCTCCGAGCCTACACGGCTGCCACCTCGTCCCTCGAGCCAAAGGAAAGAAGAAGGAGCTGCAGGGCCGAAGATACGGTGGGTGAGCATATCTTTACACGCGCGGCGCAGAGCTGCAGCTCTTTCACGTATGTACGTTCATGCTTGCATGCGAGCAAAAGCGATCACACCACCTCCTTCACCTTGAAAAATTAGAGTAATCGCTCGTGCTGGCGTTGGATGGCAGGGCTCCATATCCACGCCTCGCCGCCGCCTGGTTCCGGTCTCTCCACCAGGCTTCTTCGCGGCATCTCCGAGCTCCCGCGATGCTATACGCCGCGTAATCGGCACTTCACCTTTGGACGCACCCGTATGTACAATATACGGTTGCATGCGTTGGGGCCTTTACGACCGCTTGCACGTTAAATTGTGTGCATCCCGTGTTTTGTTGAAGGCACGGCTCCCGGTTTCTGTTGTGGTACACGGAAGAGATCCGCAAGGGTGCGATACCACATTGCGGTGGGTTTTTATCTAAACTGCAATATTTGATGCCAGCGAATAATTCTTCATCAGACGTCAGCGACGATCAGGAGCTATCTCGGTTTCGCGCTCTCGCAAGTTGGCGCACGCTGCACGATCCTATCTTCGGACAAGGAGGTACACACAGGAAGATGGGTGTGTGTTCAGCAGACGTCTCTCACATTCGATAACGTGGTGTGGTGCCAAGGCCACGTACGCAAATAGAAATAAAAGAAAGAATGGCTCGAGCCGCAGCATGCGTGTACAAGTATAAGCTGGTCACAGTAGAGCCCTAAGTTGCAGAAGGGTGAGACGGGGGAAGGTTTTTAAGCGGCTCTTGCATACGCCTGACCCTGAAAACAGATATATAACGCCTGTCAGTGGTCATCAACACTGTTAGATGAGACGCATAGGTTATACAACCGTGACTGTAGGTTCTGCAGGTGCGTTCCACAGATGCGTTAATATCGCGTTGTTTTCATACCTTGAAGAAGAACAAGCGAATAGTATTACGACGCTGTTGGAACATTCATTGCCTTCCTCTCTCGAGACAGCCTAATCTGCAGTGCCACTGTAGACTCTGGGTGAGAATAAGACCGTGTCCTTGCGTGCGTGGATTCAGGTTTTCGGGTGAAGCGGGCAAGGGTGGAGACAGCTATGACACCCCGGGAAAACAGCGTTAAAAAAAAAAGCCGAAAAAATTTACGAGTAAACAAACAAAATAAAATGAAATACTGCCCCGCGAACCAAGAGCCGGCTCCCGCCTGGTCCAGGTCACCGTGCGCGTTGCGTCGTAAGAAGGAGCAGCTGTAGGAAGATTATGTTGTCAACAGGAATAGCCGACGACTCTTTGCATGCGTATATTGTTGGCTCGTCTGGTTTCTTGCTTGCTTGAAGCGATATCTCTACCGTCGTTGTGTAGCCACGCCCTCTTGTCGTTTTTTACGCTACGTTGAACAGACATAATTCTTAACACAGGGCAAAAAATAGCGAGTAGTCGTATCCTAGTTCACGCAACCAATCACGGGTCGTTCTCACGGACTCAGGGACTGTCACATGTCTTACTTTGCACGGACAATGCACTTTTTTTCGAAACACGTCATGCACTGCCTCGCTGGAGCAGGCGCGGCCGGATGGAGAAAAATTCAAATAAGAAATGAAATTAGGAGCTTACTAAAGTTTCAGTCGGTGCAACCGCTCCCGAGGAGAGCGCTTCACTACGAGGTGACAAACGTTTGTATACAGTGCCTTATGGCGAGTGGAGTGGGTAGTTCAGTCAGCCAGTGTATCACCACAAATTAGTTCATCCTCAATGGTTACTAGCCGTCATTTAAAGTACTAAAACAAAGCGCCAGAAGGAAATCCCGGTATAATTTATTAAGCGGCATATAGCTGATCCTGTTAACATTTTCGCCCAAATTTGTTTCTCACGAAACTAATGTGCAATTGCATAGTTAAACAGAGTTAATGTTCACATTTTGTACGGATCGTATTTCGCTTATTTTTCAACTTTCTTTATGTGCATAATATACTTGAATTCAGGGCAGGGATGTCTGAACTGCTGTTGTTACTTTGCCCGTAATTGGAGCCTCTTGTCATACAGATTCCGCACTTTGACATACGCAGAAGGGCCCAAAAACAATTAGTGCACAATTTTAATTGACACCATAAATCTTGAACTAAAAGTGCAAGTGGCAACCAAGAAATAACTCTATTACTTAAAATCACTTGGTTGACGACTCAGCCCGATCAGCCTAAAAAAAAAAGAACTCGAGAGCTTCCTAACTTACTGTGAAACATCGTCATTAAGGGCCTATAACTTATTTTATTCATTATAGGACTACTGCGAAGACCTATTGGCGCTGTTCCAGCCTTCAAAATTGTTGCTCTAATTAACTTGCTCTTGTAATGCAGCTACATCCATGGTTGTCATTGGTGGCTACCTTGCGCCAAATTGGCTTTACTTTATGACCCGGTATGGCGATGAAAATTTCAGGTTGGCGCCATAGCTACTCCACGGCTGCTTTCAAGCTATACTTTTCTACTTTCAATTCAACTTCAATTTTCTCCTAAAATAACTGCGCTATGATTTCTATTTCATTGGTGATTCAAAATGTTTTTACCATCATGGCTTCACCATCGGCAAGATTTTGGGTGCATGGAACCGCGCATACAAGTCAATGCAACGAATGTGCTCAATTGATTAAGACACGGATGTGACTCACCGTCTGTGATGTTAAGCACATAACAGCCGTTTTGTAGACGGCATGTGTGGAATTTCTTTCCTTCTCTTTCTCTCTCTCTCTCTTTCTAACATTTATTCCCTCTACCCCTTCCCCAGTTCAAGGTAGCCAACCAGAGTCAGCCATGGTTAACCTCCCTGCCTTTTCTTTCATCCTTATTCTCTCTCTCGCTCTCTCTTATTCGTTGTTCAATAATAAAATTATTTTTATAACCCCGTATTTTAAACACCTTGCTGCAAATTCGGCGATGGGACTCAATAGCTTGGCTACTTTGGCTACGTTTAGCCGTAGATCAGGCTCTTGTTCGAGTCTACACAACGAAAACCCTGGCTACAGTTACAAGCCCAAGTTTTCCGGGCGATCACAACGTTCTTACACCGCTCCTAGATTGAACTCTAGAGACTGGCAACAGACTTTTGGTGTCCGTAAGAGTGTATCTATACCTAGACTAGTTACGGACACATTGGGTAACTAAGATGTGAAAAGAATATCTTCCGAAGAACAAGAATGAGTTAAAGCGCTTATGGCCGACATTGTCGCATAATGCCAGGCAGTTTAGGACACTGCCTGTAGCGGAAAGTGCGCAAGCGTTCTATACTACCAGTACAAAAAAGTGGCACGGAGGTTTGCAGGATAACAAGAAAACTCAAGAAGTAGTTAAGAACAACGCATTGAGAGATGGAACGAGAACTTGATATCCGTTACGTGAAGAGACAGGAAGAAAGCTGAGTAGATTAGAGAACAAACAAGGGTAGGAGACGTTATGTATTCAAAATGAGAAAGGAAACTGCATAGTTAAAAAAAAGCGAGGGCCACATAACCAACGACAAGATAGAGCGATGGAATGGATAAGAGATAACGGCGATGGCAGAGTGTCAGACAGAGTGATGAAATTCAAAACTTCACAGGCGAAAAATGGAACCAGCTTCCAGAACAAACTTGGTATCATTGGAAAGCACCTTCTTACTGCGGAAGGCATAAAAAAGACAAAAAATCGTAATGATGGAATCGGTTTCCATTCCAGAAGTTTTGCATCGAAATGGTTGCCACGTCTACTTGCGACTTGCTAGAATAACGCTTTCGCTTTCAGATCCGACCCCTCGTTTCTCAAAAAGGATGTGAATTCAACAAAGGCACGAACAAATTAATGAACAATTGAAAAAGCGAGTGTTGCGTATGTATGCCGACAGGAGAACCGGGACTTCGTTCTATATTTACCTTTGGTACTGTCTCCGAAAGTGGTGTAGCTTTATGCGCGTATGCCAGCGCGCTTATTTCAGATGCAAAGTGAGCTATAATGTAAGAAGATGACAGCTCATTGACGATATATGTCTCCGCAATATGTTAACTAATTTCGAGAAGACATTATACCAGGTGTTTACGTACGCTTTGTGGAAGTAGATACACATATTCATTTGACATGGCAAGCACAGTGAACAGTGTGCTCGCAACACGTGGGAGAAAAACTTGAGCGCTATTGTTGTGTGAACAAAATATTTTACAGCAAAAGCTGTATATGGCTATGGGTGAAACGAAGAACCATTCGGAATGGGTGTCACGAACGGTCTCCATTGGCTGTGCTGCCAGTTACGTCTTTCGCAGCGTCGTAGCCAAGAATGCGCGCCATTGGCTGGACTACGAGTGACGAAGTCCATTCCGTACGTCGCAGCCGTGGCCGAGCACATGAGCAAGTGCCGACAACAGGAACGTGAGAGAGCTCGCATTTTTAGGGCCGATGCTGCAGTCTGGGCACAAAAACAGGCCCGGGAGGCCCAGGGTCGGCAGCAACTGCGTACCAATGATTCGGTAACCTTCTAAGTCGCGCTAAATTGCGAACGGGAACCGCAAGAGCCGATGGTGGGTGGATCCTGCAAACCACGCCACCGAGTTAGCTCGCAATGTCAAACGCTTGCAAGAACACGTGCCGAACAAATGGCGTTGTAACTGCATCAACGTGATGATTGCAAGAGCACGTTTACCGAGATGAACGCCCGCTTTCAGTGGGAGTTTCTCCAGCGGCCCTTTGGCTTCGGCTACAACGTCTCTGATCACCTGGAGTTCTAGAAAAACCTGGCGACGATCAACGGGATCCGGTCTCTACAACAACGGATCAATGCCATCGATGTACTGACGCGGTGATTCCCGGCTGCTCCCGGCATAGGTCAGTTTCGGGTCTGTGGGATGTGCAAGGAATCGCTGATGCGGCATGCGAAGTGAAACACTGTCGTAAACCTAAGCTGAACGTCCATCTAAACCAATTAAGAAGAATGAATATGTAACCAAAATGTGATAGGCTTCAGTGCTGCATAAGGTTAAATCCACCTGCTAAACTTCAGGGCCGCACGTTTCAGCATTCGCTGGTTAACCATTTGCACTGATTGTTTGTGCGGTAATTTTTTTTCACCTTATGTTCAGGCCTAACATCAAAACTTCTCCTTCTTAATCGATTTCTATGATATACCGGACAACAGCACAAAACTGCAAGAACCACGTCGCCGAGTCGATCGATAATGATTTGTTGTACATGCAATGAACCTCATTTTCATCGCTTGATTTACATCACATTGAAGGGTATATCGGTTGGTCATACTTCGCAGCCTAGTCAGAACGTGTCGCTCCAACCCTCTGCGGGCCACGCGGATGCACCGTAGCATAGGCGAGAGAGCGCCTTAAACTTTACTGGCTCATTAGCGCCATAAAAAGCCCCTGATTAGCGTCTGCATCGGATAGACAAAGACGTCAGCGCCTTCATTAGGCTGCTCTCTTGAAAGTTGGTTAATCACGAAGACGGTACGGAACCATTTCTGGCGGGCACCGCACCACGCCGCACCGGATATTCAATGGCGCGCGATCCATAAGCGCGTGTTCGCGGAACTTGTACGCGATGCACGATAGATAGACGCACGTCGTGCCATTTTTTATTTCATGCTCCCGAGGTGCATGCGCTCACGCTCGTGAGAACGAAATGCGTCTTCTGTGGTAGGTACGTGCTTAGCGTGTAATGAATTGCTCATCTGCGCCGTCGCCTTGTATACCCGCCCACCTCAGGGCGAAGCCAAGCGGGCTACCTTCAAAGCTGTACGCAGCGTCCGCTGTTAGGAAGCGTACATTGGTGCCGGGACACGTCAAAAACATGATCCGGGCGGCTCTATTCACTCTTTCGTTTTCTTCCTGTCTGACTATACTGCATCTTCTGTTCTCGGGCTCCCCGTATGCGTAATCTTCGCTCGGGTGTACGGTCGTAATTGCATAATCATGGCCGAGCCCCGTGTGCGTACGTGAGCATATGTGTAATTACAACGTGGTAGAATAGGCGGTGCGCTCACCGAGAAGAATTCCACGGAAGTGAAACAATGTTGCCAACAAAAGCAGCGCGAGTCGTGGATCATACGTACTGCGAAGTTTCGGCGAGGAACCGAAGTGAAGGTCAACGGAAGCTGGTCAAAATTGCTTTAAAGTAGAATCAAAGCTCGAGCAGGTATAGGTGGCATTCATAGTTGTAAATGTGGGTGCGGCGCGCAGGTTGGACGATAGGCGAAAAGGCTATACGGGACAGAATATTTGCCTGTCGTAAGAAGACGCATATAGATTATATAGAAATGTTGTCATGAACGTGGGCTTCAATGTTGGCAGGTACGGGCATGAAAACGCGAAGAGAAACTTGCCGATTGCATGTAGTGTCCGAGGCGACAGCATCGACAACGTCTGGAAATGGACTTTTAAAGAGTACTGCCTTCAGGCCAGTAGCGAGGGGAGACGAGAGGGGGGGGGGCGGTGCTCGGAGCCCGTCATCACCACCGATATTTCGCTTGAGTGCGTATTATTGAGTACAATATTCAGAAATTGAAATAACAAAGACTATAAACAAATTTTGTGTTTTTTTTCTATAATGGTCAAGGCCTCTAGCAAGTACTTCGCCCCCGAAAAAAATCCTGGCAACTGGTCTGACAGCACCAACACTAGACTTGAAGAAAACCAATTCGTTCCGTGGTTATTGTAAATACATACGAAGCGCCTTTTCTCTCTATCATCATCTTCATCGCTTTTTTTAACCCTATATATTTTTCCCAGTGCAGAGTAGCCGGCGAGCGCGCTCAAACTCAGGCCTTCACGATTGGTTCTAAAAATGTTGCCCACACTCACCTCACTGCCTTCTTCCGTTTTTTTTCTCTCCCTCTCACGATCGCCTTTCCAAACTAGGACGCCTCGATTGTACTAGCTGCCATCATCTAGCCTCTGCTGAAAACTTGGAATTTTAAAAGGCTGTACCTGTTTCTGGAATATTGGAGATTTCGCAGAGAGGCGCAAGTCGAAGGGTGCTCGTTCAATTTTCCACCAGGACTAACGGCACTTGGATGGAAGTGATAGCTACAGCTGCGCCATCTGACAAGTGCCGGCAGCGAGATTCGGTCGTGCGTGACGATAGGCTGTGCACCTTATCGTGGCGGGGTCGTGGGAGGAAGAGCGACCTGTGGAAACCTTAATTGAAAAAGCCATGGGGGCCAATAATTACCCAAACTCCTACGAGAACGCAGGCTCGATTAATAACGATGTCCTCTTGCAAAACACACGGAACTGAAATGATCGTGCCAGGCGCTGTTTTCCCCACAATATATTTTTTTTTGCGTGCCCAGTTTTAGTTCTTGCATACTCATGAGCTTCCTTTTGTGTAGGCGCGCGTTCGTGTAAATCTTCCTAACGTTTGTTTTGTGGACACGTCTCTCTGTGGATGCCTGTTGCTTGTACGCGTGCGAGCATTTCGCGTGCTTTGCGCACGTGTGGTTATAGTTCGCGTGACTTGAGCGAACGCATCTGTCGAGCGTATGGCACCGTGTTTGGCAATCGCAGGCGCCGCCGAGCGACGCATTTTTCCCATCAGAAACTCGCAAATGTCGTGTAAATCTCTGCGGGGAACGGCATTTGCGTAGAGGCAGCGGCAAACTAATGAGGAACCGCTTACAACGGGATGCGAAATGTCGTGACGGAAACTTGTTTTTTTTTTTGTGTGTGTATAACGATTGTCGAGTGCCAACGCACGGAAACATGCTCAGCTTAGAGTGAAAACATTGAGAAGCTCGGTACAAAAAACCGCCCCTACGGCAACTTATTCGTTGAATTGTCGAGTTACTAACAATAAACGTGCATTTTGAACCTTCACAATGAATTCTGCGGAGAAGTATAGTGGTAGAACAGATCTCTTTAAAACGCAGGCACAGAAAAATACATCCGGAAGAGAAAAAAAAAAAGAGATTGTGAACGCGTCATGTATGTCTATAGATATACTCGACAGTTTTAATTAGGTAATAACAAAAACATAAATAAATTCAATTCACGAACAACACGTGAACTGAGTTACAAATAAAAATCAAATGACACTGGCATCGAAAACGAATGATTTCGTTGATGTTTGTTTCTAGAGATAAGCCCACAAATACGAGCAAAATGTTAGGTAATGAGCTAGTAACTATACCCATGAGAGAGGCTCGAGTATTGGCGACAGGTATATTACAATATGTATTGAAAGCATACCAATTAAAGTACCTCGAGTGTTTGCTGCTCCCACGATTACACAATGGTTATGACGTGCGTAAATGTTTCGATTGATTGATATGTGGGGTTTAACGTCCCATAACCACCATATCATTATGAGAGACGCCGTAGTGGAGGGCTCCGAAAATTTCGACCACCTGGGGCTCTTTAACGTGCAACCAAATCTTAGCACACAGGCCTGCAGCATTTTCGCCTCCATTGAAAACACAGCCGTCGCAGCCGAAATTCGATACTGTGAACTGCGGGTCAGCAGCAGAGTACCTTAGCCACTAGGCCAGCTTGGCGGGAATGTTTTGATGTTTTGACGAAGCGTCCCCGACAAGAATCATGACGACACTCTCAAACGGACGCAGCCCAATAATAAAGGAAAGGGGGGTCCGTGCATTCCCCACTGAACACTGAATATTCTTCCATCGACGATTACTTGGAATAGAAGTTTGTTAAAAAGTAGTTTTTTTTTTCATGTACTACTTTTTCAATGAAAACCAAACGTTTAATATAATTGTACTTCTCCAATGCTGATGCAATTACACGTACGTCTTTCGAGCGAGATTTCTTAACGAAATGAATTATATAGGTCTTCAAATATTTTCTGAACTGTAGGCACCAAAACGTCCATATGATGAACCCCCACTTCAACATGCACGCACGCATGCACTCGCACACACGCACACGCACATACAAACACACACGTGTGCCCGCACACACGTACATAAACACTTTATGTTATTTCAAAGCGCTTGGAATGTGTATGCCTGAAGATGTGCCGTAAAAAGTAGATATTTCTCAGGAACGATTTCCTCATCAAAAGCTATATCTTTCATGGACAAAGGGAATCTAGGTTCGTGCGTCGTTGTGCGTATAGGCCATGTTTTCGAAAATCCTCACCCCCGTCATCAGCATCGTCATCATCAACTCTGTCAACAACATGAGAAGCGCAGAAGTTGGAACTTTGCAAGAGGAAGTAAAAAAAAGTGGGAAATCTGATTGAGAGAACAAAATTCAGACATCCACAACTGCGCAAAAAGATGGCACAGGTTATAGCGCGATAGCATTTTGAATGCTCGTAGCAATGTATTTTATTGCTTACTTCCTTCTGGGGAATGTTTTGTAAGCGCCGTATATTCTGTAGTACGCGTACCCTTTGACAAATGGACACCCACACATTCGTCACAGATACCACATTCCCTCCACCCGCCAACCCCCCGCCCCATTTTTTCGCTATGTTTTCATTGCGCACAGATGCACATTGCAACAACACTCGGCACAGCGGGCTTACAAGATTCGAGGACGCCTTTCCCATTTCGCTTCCGTCCATAAAAAGTGGCTTTGCTGCCACTGCAACAGTAGAGAGTCGAGATGATATTTTGGGGTGTGCATGAGGCGGCGAGCTAGCTACCGCCCAAACGTCTTTTTCTTTCTTTCTTTCTTTCTTTCTTTCTTTCTTTCTTTCTTTCTTTCTTTCTTTCTTTCTTTCTTTCTTTCTTTCTTTCTTTCTTTCTTTCTTTCTTTCTTTCTTTCTTTTTTCCCTTCTTTCTTTCCATTATACGGAGCGACCTTGCCCAGCGAACACGGCTAAGATCTCCTCCCCCACATAAATCAATGTATATATAGGGTGGCCCCCTTTTCACGAAGAAATTGTACAGCCTTCCTTATGGCGGAGCTCCTCAATCGCGATGCTATAACGTCCGAGCGAACAAGATCTGTTGGAGTCGTGTTTTGTACCATTGGAGCTTCTTCCGCTATCGGTTTTATGTGAAACACACACAAAACACATGTGGAATGTGTATTTACGAACCACTGACCGGGCAGCGATCTCTTCCGCTTTCTGCCCTTAATGCCCTTCAGGCTCCGCTTACCTCTCTCCACTTTATAAGCAACAAATAGGTATATGCTTGGTATGAATGAGTGCGTGTTTGTCGGTGTCTCATTGAAGTGGTGGGCTTCGAATTTAACAGCGTGTTTTGCCTTCAGCAGCGCAAGCGATCCTCGGGATTGCACCTGTAATTAACTGTCGAGCGTGCATTTTCTCGCGTGAGGTTCTCGCTTGAACGCGTGGAAAATAAATGAACTGCGCGGTGGACCGGTCGTTCTTAAGGCAGCGGGGTGGTTTTAAATGGCCGAATGTTTGACGGCAGTCCAGATGATAGGGCGTAAAAGACAGGATGAATCGAAGAGCTACAACGAGTCTTCCGGCACACGGCTCATTTAATGTGACAGAAGCGAGCTATACTACAGTGAATGCCGCCATCTTGCCGTTGTTGTTGACCTTATACAGATCCTTCCAATACAAGAATTTGTCGGAGTGCATCAGTGTTTGGGCGACTTCAGAAGGTAGGCGGGGTGGCAGAGCGGAGGAAAGTTGTACCCTGATATCTGAACCGTTTTCCCTCTTTTTCTGTGCTCCATCCCTCTTTTTTTCGCACCCAAAAACTAGGCCTATAGCCACTTCCTTACGGGCTTTCTTGCCCTGGCTTCTGAAGAAATTTCGTCTTGGTAGTTACACCTACCCTTGACAACAATATCGCCACCTCTTTTGGCAAATATTTTGCCGGCATCACGATGCCACGGACAGCTCCGCTACGCTATACGCAATGCTTACGTACCAACTAAACCCATCTGGTATGCCACGCGAAGTGTGCCAATGATCCCGGCTTCAGGAGCAGTTGTGTCATACTATTCATCCAATTAGAAGTGACTACCGTGAAAACATCAAGCGTACGTCTCGTGGATGGTCCCGTGACCTGATGAGTTTCCCTCAGACCTTACAGACTTTTAGCGACATTACAACGCTGCAGCAATACTTCTTTGAAGACTGCATGGTGTGTCCAAACAGAAATATAGATTTAATTGCTGCACAAGGAGAAAGAAGGACAAAGTCTTCTGCTTACTTTTGCAGCGAAAGCTGTCATTAGATCACAAGGGTCACGTGCGCTGTAGTTGTCCGCCGCCGCCAGCGTCCGTAATTCCCATCACACGAAATGAACAAAAAAAAAAAACACCAACGACACATTGGGACTCGAGTCTATGTCCCCTGAGTACCAGCACAGTATATATTACACCGTTGAGCCACGCCGGTGCTTGGAACTCCGTTGCAAAGTGATCCTAGGCACAATTCATGTCGGGAAAGGAATCGCATTAATGTACGAAATAAAGCGCTCCAGGCGTCACACAATGCGAATTGCGTAACGAGTGGGTCGTGGAATGATACAACCCCATTACAATAGCACCAGGAATAAGTCTTCATTATTGTCAGCCACAGCATCAAAATTCCTTGTAAGCCTGTAGCGGGTAACACTCTTCTCCTAAGAATCATGAAGGATGGCATAGTGAATGCCTCCCTACTACAAAAAATTATGATGCTTTATTGCCTATACCCAATTAGTGTTTAAAAGAACTTTGACAGGCCGCTCTTCCGTCTTTCGGTGGCTGTGCTGCGCAATCTGCGCAGCCCTAGTAGTTTTTTACTTTCTGCTTGTGCAGAAAGTCTATACCCTCACGACATTACTCTCCTTGGCATGGCATATAGCATACGCGTTGACCAAACCACAAACCTCGACGACTCTTTCGAGGTGATGGAAACCAATCACGGAGGTGCACATGCTGCTTTGGGGAACTGTGAGGTCACGAACCGGTTGCAGGTGCTAAAACCTCGTCAAACCCACCTTGGTTTGGGCATTACCTAATGTTCACTGCGTGGCCTCAGAAATACGTGCACGAAGGTTCTAAGCCATTCCGATGTCTGCCTGGTGCGCGAAATGGCGCACGGATTGTGAAGCGCCCAAGTTAAGCGAAAGCGTGCACTCGCTGCTGCCTGCTCGTAAGTGCACATCAAAATAATTATACCAAGGATAGAAAAAGGAAATGACGTTAATGATGTAAGTACTCCAGGGCGTTTCAAGCATGAGATGAAAAATGCAACCATGATAAGTCGTCTAGACAACAGTGCCATGAAACAATGCAGGGTGAAGAAAGCAACTACAAGCTGTCACATGTGATTCCTATTTCCTCGGGCCTCTCATCGCCATCTCAAGCCCACTTCCAATTAGCTCCACCGTCGAGACAAGAGGAGCACGTCACTCTATGACCTGTGCCGCTTATTGCTCCGTCTACATACGACGAAGCGCCTCCGCAAATACGTCCTCGCGTACGCGGATGTCTACGGCAATGTCCAAGTACGCGGTTCTGCAGAGGGCCATCCACTGTATAGAAACGTCGGGGATTTTCGGTTCTGGGAGGCTCGCACTAAGACAGCTATACTGTAGGACGATATATCTCTCTGGGCCTTTCGCAATACACTCGCCGAGGGGTTACGCAAGGCCATGGCTTATTCGATCGGAAATCGGGCGGGACGCTCCTGTTCACCGCTAATGTTTCTTGCTGAATGAAGTGCGGGGACGGACACGTACATTCCGGGGCGGTTGCATCTCGGGACGCCTTCATCTAGAGGAGGTCCGCGGGATGTCATCTTGTGCCAGCAGCCATTTGCGCGCTGGCTTCTTCCTTCGTGCACACGTAACGTTTTAGCGACATTACAACGCTGCAGCAATACTTCTTTGAAGACTGCATGGTGTGTCCAAACAGAAATATAGATTTAATTGCTGCACAAGGAGAAAGAAGGACAAAGTCTTCTGCTTACTTTTGCAGCGAAAGCTGTCATTAGATCACAAGGGTCACGTGCGCTGTAGTTGTCCGCCGCCGCCAGCGTCCGTAATTCCCATCACACGAAATGAACAAAAAAAAACACCAACGACACATTGGGACTCGAGTCTATGTCCCCTGAGTACCAGCACAGTATATATTACACCGTTGAGCCACGCCGGTGCTTGGAACTCCGTTGCAAAGTGATCCTAGGCACAATTCATGTCGGGAAAGGAATCGCATTAATGTACGAAATAAAGCGCTCCAGGCGTCACACAATGCGAATTGCGTAACGAGTGGGTCGTGGAATGATACAACCCCATTACAATAGCACCAGGAACAAGTCTTCATTATTGTCAGCCACAGCAACAAAATTCCTTGTAAGCCTGTAGCGGGTAACACTCTTCTCCTAAGAATCATGAAGGATGGCATAGTGAATGCCTCCCTACTACAAAAAATTATGATGCTTTATTGCCTATACCCAATTAGTGTTTAAAAAGAACTTTGACAGGCCGCTCTTCCGTCTTTCGGTGGCTGTGCTGCGCATTCCGCGCAGCCCTAGTAGTTTTCTACTTTTTGCTTGCGCAGAAAGTCTATACCCTCACAACATTACTCTCCTCGGCATGGCATATAGCATACGCGTTGACCAAACCACAAACCTCGACGACTCTTTCGAGGTGATGGAAACGAATCACGGAGGTGCACATGCTGCTTTGGGGAACTGTGAGGTCACGAACCGGTTGCAGGTGCTAAAACCTCGTCAAACCCACCTTGGTTTGGGCATTACCTAATGTTCACTGCGTGGCCTCAGAAATACGTGCACGAACGATCTAAGCCGTTCCGATGTCTGCCTGGTGCGCGAAATGGCGCACGGATTGTGAAGCGCCCAAGTTAAGCGAAAGCGTGCACTCGCGCTGCCTGCTCGTAAGTGCACATCAAAAAATAATATACTAAGGATAGAAAAAGGAAATGACGTTAATGATGTAAGTATTCCAGGGCATTTCAAGCATGAGATGAAAAATGCAACCATGATAAGTCGTCTAGACAACAGTGTCATGAAACAATGCAGGGTGAAGAAAGCAACTACAAACTGTCTTATGTGATTCCTATTTCCTAGGGCCTCTCATCGCCATCTCAAGCCCACTTCCAATTAGCTCCACCGTCGAGACAAGAGGAGCACGTCACTCTATTGACCTGTGCCGCTTATTGCTCCGTCTACATACGACGAAGCGCCTCCGCAAATACGTCCTCGCGTACGCGGACGTCTACGGCAATGTCAAGTACGCGGTTCTGCCAGAGGGGCCTTCCACTGTATAGAAACGTCGGGGATTTTCCGTTCTGAGAGGCTCGCCCTAATACAGCTATACTGTAGGACGATATATCTCTCTGGGCCTTTCGCAATACACTCGCCGAGGGGTTACGCAAGGCCATGGCTTATTCGATCGGAAATCGGGCGGGACGCTCCTGTTCACCGCTAATGTTTCTTGCTGAATGAAGTGCGGGGACGGACACGTACATTCCGGGGCGGTTGCATCTCGGGACGCCTTCATCTAGAGGAGGTCCGCGGGATGTCATCTTGTGCCAGCAGCCATTTGCGCGCTGGCTTCTTCCTTCGTGCACACGTAACGTTTTATTTTTTCAGTGGCTATGTATCTGAGGAGCCCACATTCCTTCTTTGTGTGGTCACTTCCCTTACAATTATCGCCTGTTCGTTTCTTAATTGCCCTGAAATATTGCTGGGATCATGAAGAGAGAAGTCATTTCGGTTTATCTCTTTACTCAACACGTAGTGCAATTGCTTTACGTTTCCTTGTTTTACTCAGCGCCCACAAAAGTAGCGATTGCACCAGCTCAGCTTTGTGGGAAGATTATTTAAGGCGAAAGCCATAGATGTCTCGCCGGACGTGAAAAGTGACGCTCAGCGGCGGCGTGAAACTAATGATGCAAAAAAAGAAAACTCATTACGTGATCATGTCATCGTATCACAACCCCAGGAAGTGACATATCTCCAAAAACGCGAATAAACTCAACGTCCCCTGCCTCGGGGACGATAAGACGAAACCTGACTGCCCTCGCGCGTGCTGTCTGGACGGCCAAGATTTGGGAGGTCAGGTGTGATGCAAATATTTTCGAACGCTTCCAATGCTGGGGGCAATGTGAAACCACTTTGGCTACAGAAAGCGGCAGGGATAGGGATAAGGCATTCAACACACACACACACACACACACACACACACACACACACACACACACACACACACACACACACACACACACACACACACACACACACACACACACACACACACACGCACGCACACGCACACGCACACGCACACGCACACAAAAAAACTGAACAAGAAGAACATAGATTCCACCATCAAGTCACTATAGGCAAATGTCTATATGACGGACCGTGTGAGTTTCAGCTGTCCTTTTCAGTGAGACGTTGTTAACAACCCGCGTTTCAGCCTTATTTTTCTTTATCATCTTCTTGTTTTCCGTCTTTTTTGCTTCACTTTTTCCTATGTTATGCGTTTTTGTCATCTTATATGCCATCTGTGGGCGCCTTGAAGTCGCATGAAGGACCGACAAGAGAGCCACAGGAACGGCTGAAACACCGTGACGTCTTTTTTTCTATGTTAGAAAGTATTCAGTAGATGTTGGCAGTTTTGCAAAGCACCGAGCACTCCTTTTCACGTATGTGAAAAGCACCGCAACGAAAGAAAAATCAACAAGAAAAGAACAGCCAGAAGAGTTCATAGAAGTTCATTCACATAATGACACGATGAAAAACGTTAAACACTACACAACGTCCACTCCCAGCAGCAACGCAATTGTGAAAGTTCAGTCATAGGTACGCAGAAAGAGTTCACGCATCAAATTACACAAAGCTCTACATGGTCAGTTGCAATAACATCTGCATAAAATTTGTCTAAATAGGTATTCTGTATATTTTCTAGTATATCGCTCCCTTTAAAAGTTTCTTGGCAGCTTTTTTTTTTTTGTTCAGGCATAAAATTCTTCTTTTAGTCTGAGGTGTTGGGGCATACCCGAGTTCAAAAACTATCTCAAGTCCACATAATAGAATATTTTACAGCAGCATACACCGGTAAAATGAAGGCCAAAATCGCACCATTTCTTATAACAGAACACCTCCCACCCAACGCATAGGGAGGCATCACGTTTTCTATCCAGATGGTACACAACGCGGAACTATCGAGCTGCGTAAAATTACGGTCTGGAAAATTTGTTTTGTCTAGACACTGTCACGTCTCCTACTTCTACATGGATGCAGAAGTGAACGGAATATATGCGTGTACTTTTTTGTGAACGCCTACTATTTTGCCCGGCCCGCATAGCAGAAAAGGTCAATGTTAATGGTTCAAGCACCGTCGGCGCACCCACCTTCTCCGTATGTCCATAAATCTTGAAAGTGCTCTTACAGCGGAAGCCGAGTGAGCTGGGAAGTTGGAGGGCGCTGCTGTAAGAAATTCCTACTTAAAACGTCTCCGACACGCAGCAGATTAGCGCGACCTACACCGACTATTAGAAACTGCGTCGTACGTTCCTCTCTCCTGTATACGCGCAAGCTAAACACACGCAAAGTTTGAACCGACCAACCTAAAGCGCCACTGCCCGATCAAAGCTCCACCACTCTTTCCGAGGCAGCGAGCGGCGGCCATCGCTTCGCACTCACTGACCTCTTCTCGGGTCCTGAACTCGTCTCTCCTTATCGGGTCTTCTCGATGCGTCTTTTGTGTTGCTTCTCAGCTACCAGCGGTAGTTTGCCGAAAAGCCTTGTACGGTTTGCCATACATTCTAAGGTGGCGTGTAATGTAGGCCAAATTCCTGTGAGGTATAGAACGCACTTGAATCCTGCGCTGGAAGCTATGCTATCGATGAAACGCTGAAAGAAATGTGAAATATTCGTTTTCTTCTTGTACATGGCTGCCTTTTTTGTTTGTTTGTTCTGGTGAGCTAAAATGATTGTTTGAAATGTGATATTTTCTTGTTTGTTGTTATTAGGTATTCCCGGTCCGGCAGATCGCGAGCGTCGCTTACAATGTCTAGATTCTGTGACAACTTAAGAATTCAGCACAGGCTCTGCCAACAGAAACTAAGTGACTTTTGTTGGCAGAGCTTGTGCTGAGTGGTATGAAGAGCGCTCGCCCCTTCCCCCAAAAAATGAAAGCCATAAAGAAAGAAAAGAGACTACAGCCCTACCTAGAAAATAAGAAAAAAAAACGATGCAAGCAAAGAATGTTGCCATAGGTCTGCAAGGTCCTTCACAACATAACGTAAATTGCAAAAATACACAGTGTGCCCGACGTCTTCTGGGCGCCACGCCTGGACTGTCTTTGCATTAGCCACGTTAATTGGTCCGAAGACATAGGAGGGCATTAGAAGCATGCCGCACCTTAAACAAAAAGTATGACGGGTGTTATATACGAGAAACCACTGTCGTACTTGAAGACCTACGTGGACCAAACTAGGTGCTGCATCAGTGGTCAGACGCAGGAGCGTAAGTTATCGTTAAAGAACCCAAGTATTTCGCATGTGCCTTCACATTGCACAGATTGAAGATGTGAGCCACTGGCACTGCGGCATGGGATGACGATAAAGTGTAGGAGTATTCATACCTTATCACGTGAGTTATTGGAGGCTCATCACGTTAAAAAGAGAGGCACCGATTTCACTGGCGGTACTTCCATTTATAGTTTCTACAGCAATAGAAAGATGTTTAATGCATTGGTATTGTTGTATTTGGATGATACGCATGGGGTAATTCTGCATTCTGTTTGCTCCGCAGTTAAAATAAACAGCCGTAGCTTATGACTCGACCTTTCGCTGTCTACTCTTTGTTTCTGAAGTCTGTGTTTTTTCCATGCTATCGAGAATCTCTTAGATGTTTACAAAGCCACCCAGACACAGAGACTTTGTAAAAAGCCGATGCGCATATGTGAATCGCTATACGAAAACGTAGTCACGCTCGAGCAATACCAATTTGAAAAGGAGACTGCCTATGCAGCGACGTTCCGAAAACTCGGCAACGTAGGTGGTCTACGCTTCTAGCTATGCAAGTTCTCTTGCAGACGGACAGAACTTCACCTGAACTGTTGTTTGTAATAAACTTCCCTGTTTTATTAGGGGCGAAGCTCCTTAAAGGTGGGAAGTAGACACGAAGCGCAAGCCGTAAGAACGTGTGCGTGTGCCACCTCTCGTTTAGTCTTTGGAATGTCCGCTGGATGGCGGTGCTTCTATATGAGTAATATTTGATGAAAATATGCGAGATGGTTGTATTTGGAGTGTTGAATAGATGGACGAACAGACACACAGACAGATGCATGGACGGACTCACGGGTGGTTACACCGACGGATGAATGCATGGACGGACGCAGGGGCGGATGCATGGACGAACGCAGAGACGGACGCACAGATGGAGGAGCGGACGCACGAACAGACGCACGCACGGACGGGCGAATGAACGCACGGATGGTCACACAGACGGACGCATGAACGGACGGATGCTTCGCCCCACTCTCCATCATTCACTCCGTGGATATGCTGCCAATTTTTTTATATATAGTTATGCAGTTGACTGTACCTCGCGAAACTCAGCGCGTTGCAAAGGTAATAGGGATTTTCGGAATAGCATATGAAAGTGGCCGCCATTGCAGTCGCCCGCTATTACCATCACTTAACGGGCACCCGCGATGGGATAGCGTACTTCAGATGCGCAGTTGCGGCGATCGCCAACGCAAAGCTTTGCGTATGCTATTTTGAAGCTCTCTAATATTTGCTGGTGTGATTGCTAGCGCATCTTCACTGCCACCAACTCGCCTGTTTGGTCAAATGCCTAGAAATTTGTACACCCAACTTTTCTTTAGGTCATTGGAAGCTCATACAGCAAACGCAAGGTTGCTTTTTTAAAATTTCATAGCCAGACTGCACTGCCCTGCGGCGGTAAAAGAAAATATGCAGCGGAGCAACGCAAACGCACCTGCACAGCTACTGCTTGTGAGGCCAGGAATCTCAAGTACATTCGAGCACGAAAACATGTTGGAGAGCACTCCGTGCCGCATAGTTTCAGTGCGCAGTGCACATCCTGGGCACGCCCTTTCGTGTAGTACATAATAACACACCACAAAGTTTCGGAAGGGGGCGAAAGTGGAAAGGAGAAGGGGGGGGGGGGGGTCCGACGAGACGGTGTCTGCGGCGTCTTCCGTGAAATGGTCCCGTCGCCGTTAGCGCCTCGATGATCATCAGGCTACGCGAAATGTGCTTCATTCCAAACCTATAAACAGATACATGGCACCACACGCTGGTTCTCGTTGGCTCAACGTCGCTTGCGGCCGTTCTCGAGTCAAGCACGAACATGAGACATCACTGACGAGATGACGAGAAGGAAACTGAGTGTCAAGGAAGGAAACAGCAAAAGAGAGAGTGAGACGGCCAGAGAGAGATGAGTGAGAAGGAGAGGCGTGCTCGAACCTGGCTGCCCCGAGGGTCAGGTGAACGACACCTCCTCTTCTGCGCAGCGACGGGCGACTAGATCACTGCTGCAGGACGGAAGGAAGAGAGACAGAGATGGAGAGATCGTCGACGATCCTCCTCATGCTCGACACGCTTCGTAGGAGCGGCTTGTTTGCCCGTGGGTGCAGCTCGTCACCTCTGCAGCAGAGCTTCAGTGGTGGTGTCTTCCCCGCCTAACACGACGAGTCTGCTTTAGGTAATTCCTCTCACGAAACCTACCCCTAGGCAATCTGTTGGCGTGCGGGACCCGCATAACGCCACTGGCGCCCGTTTGCCGGTGGGTGGGTGGAGGGAGGTTTCTGCGTGGAATCGCCCCTTACAGGAGCGAAGGTCACGCAACTGCGTTCGCGACATTGATTATTTTGTGCGCATTTAGATCTGTGTTTTTTGGCTCTTACTGTTGTATTTTTTGTTTGTTACTTTTATGGGTGCACGGAATGTGGGAAGGAACCATCGCTGTTCGAGACGAAGCGAGCACTGTTGCTTCGAAAAAGACGCAGGATAATCCGTGGCTTCCTCTCTCTCTCTCTCTCTTTTTTTTCGGACGGCCACAGGTGGATTCTTCCCCGCGCTTAGCAAACATTAACGTGTTAATTCTATTTATTTTTTTATCGTTGTTAACGTTTCATTTCCCTTGGTCATTTTTTTTTTTTCCTTTCCTTCTTTACGTGCTGCAGCAGCGCTTTTCTGGAACAATGGTGGTGTTCGTTGAGTGCGGGACTGAGTTTAGTTGGAAGGAATACCTTTTAATTACGTTATGTTTTTTGAGTAATATCTTTTTTTCACGTTATTCAGAGTTCTAACACGTCATTACAGCCTTCTCGATAGAGGCAGCCCGCGCAGTGCCGCAGCATTGTTAGTGAAAATTCGCCTACCGGCTTACTTTACTTCAATAGGTGCATGCGGTCGCAGCAGTGAATGCCGCAGTTCGCGTATCAACCAACTATCCTGCTCACTTTCATTCTGAGCAACTACAACAGTGACGGATAGCAGTTTCATGGTATCTGAGGTTTTACGTCCCAAAATCACAAAACGATCCTGTGAGACGCTGTAGTGAACAGCTCCAGAGATATTGACAATCTGATGTTTCTTAATTAACGTGCACTCACATTGCACTATACGCGGGCCTCTACTATTTCGCCTTCACAGAAGTGCAACATCCGCTTCTGGGTTTGAACCCGCAACCTTCTGGTCAGAAGCCGAGAACCGCAACTCAATGTTCCACTGAGGCAGACATGGACGGTAGTTTCTGTTGCCGTTAGTGGGATATCTTGAATTTCGTACTGTAGTTGGCGTCTGCCGGGAGTCGCTGACGGACCCGGCTGATCGACGCGTCCGCACAAATGGTCTCTGTCTTCCTTCCAAACCCATTTTCCCCGCCGCTCTGCAACGTAGCACACCATTTACGAGTTTGACCCACCTGCTTTTCCTTTGCACCTCTCTTTCTTCCGCAGATCTCCAAAACATTTCCCATGCTGCTATGTTTTAGGAAGATGAGAAATCGTAGAAAACAGATAACTCACTGGATTCAGCCGACGTCGCTACACGGCGACTTGTCTTCGTCGCGCCTCTGACGGTGACAGGTTGCATTGTCGTGAAGTCAGCTTCGGCTACATTGCTTGTTCCACAATCGCACATCACTTCAGGACCCCGTCTCTCAGGGAGCTTCTGTGTTGTTAGTTTTCTTGATTGCCAGTGACAAGTGCTACAGCCCTGACAGATATGGGAAAGCATGCGATCACCAATAAGCAGCTCCCAATATAGATGATTCCGTAGGCACCGATAAATTTGTACGGAAATGGCTACGGCGACCTTTGGGTTACAACGTAACTCACTCCAAGCCAACCCTTATTTGTTTGGTGAAACAACAGGATCTACCAATACTCCTGCTTGAAAGTTCAAAGTGAGAGGTGCTGCTTGGCTATCTGCAATAGATAAGGTGGGCGATTTAGATTGCTTCGTTTGGTCTTGCAAGTGTTTCGGTACTGAAAGAACCAGGCTCTTGAATGGATGCATAGATGATGAAACGTTATTTAGAGCACTTAGCGACGCGACTATTGCATGCAGTGGGCTTCTGCCACGCTGGGATGGGTGGGCTCTTGAATAATATGATTAAAAGAAAACTTTTTTTTCGAAGAGTGCATGTAATGATCAGACTGTGTTTCCAGATGGGATGCGGATATCACGTGGCGAAGTACCTCGCGAATACTTCTCACTTTCCTGCTAGAGACTGAATCAAGTGATGGGCGGTGAAATAGTCTGAGCGAAAAAGAAGTCATTAAAGTGGCAGTTTTGGACCAGGTATGCTAGGCAAACTCGCCTGCTTTGTAAAATCTCACTGCTTAAAAAAAAAGCTGTATACACTCAACCAAAGGTGAAAACGATGTACCACTTGAATTTCGTGTGCCTTTCGGTAACTTTTGCAACAGTACACCACATGCCGGTTACCGCATGGCAAAGAACCCTCGCGCAATGGTGGGAACTTCACAGCACCATGTCCGAGAAAGAAAGGCCGGTTGATATCTGTGTCGCGAACATCGTGCCTCGCTTTGCCGAACAAAGCAGTTGAAAGTAGATGGTGTGCGTCCCTTGATCTTCCGGGATTCGACTCGGATTTGTGCCGCTACATCATGAATCACAATAAGAATGACACGGAACAATACGCATGCGTGTGTCGGTGAGTTCACATATATATATATATATATATATATATATATATATATATATATATATATATATATATATGTAGGCAGGCATGGTGGCCCCGCCGCGGTGGTCTAGTGGCTAAGGTACTCGGCTGCTGACCCGCAGGGCGCGGGTTCGAATCCCGACTGCGGCGGCTGCATATCCGATGGAGGCGGAAATGTTGTAGGCCCGTGTGCTCAGATTTGGGTGCACGTTAAAGAACCCCAGGTGGTCTAAATTTCCGGAGCCCTCCACTACGGCGTCTCTCATAATCATATAGTGGTTTTGGGACGTTAAACCCCACATATCATCATCAGGCAGGCATGGTGGTTGAGTGGCCGTAGCGTTTCATATAGTCCAGTAGATCCTCCGTGAGCGCTCACAACATGGTTTATTTCGACGTTTCGGCCTAGAGTCTTGATGAAGGACAGACTTTAGGCCGAAACGTCGAAATAAACCACGTTGTGACCGCTCATGGAGGATATACTGGACTATATATATATATATATATATATATATATATATATATATATATTGTGCGCGAAATGCCAGCGTTCAGCGATGTGATGTAGTCATAATACCAGTTTAAGAGTCTCATCTTTGCAGGGGCGAAAATACGCGTTATACGCGGAGTAAGTTTTTTCGTGGATGGCGGATACCTCTTGCACCACGCGAGGACATTCGCACAGCACGATCGCTGGCAATAACTGCGGCAAGACCACAGCATATGTAAACTTGATAGTGAAAAGAAACTTCGCAAGGAAATTGAGCAAAGTGTAATAAGGGGGGGCTTCCACTGTAAAAAAATGGCATTTGCAAACGACCTCGCAATAAAATGAGGCCCTCGAAGGAAAAAAAAGTGCGCCTGTTTTTGTGATAAGCACACCCACTGCTGCTTTTTCTGTCTCATCAGAATGTACGGTTCACCACGTCATCTTTACGTTAACTGACACTGTTAACAGGTTGGATAATTCTTAAGGCCAGAAGCCATTTTCTTGAAGGTTAGTCTAGTCCAATTATTAATAGCGTCAACTATGTAGGCAAAGCTTTTTGAGCACTACTGCGTAGTTTTGCGTAAGCTGAGCACTTATGCGTAATTTTGCGTAAGCTGACTTGGCCGATATTCACAATGAAGGCTTCATTCAAGCGCACATCGCTACACTTGGAAGACGTTGTGGCCATTCTGCGATCCAATTCGTTGTGCTTTTTTATAGCGATATCACTTATATGAATTATATTGTCATGGCGGTGAGAGTATAAATGAAATAAATATATTTACAAAATATGCAGGGAGAGTCAGAGGTAGCTGCAGCCAAGATGAAGGAACAACAGCTGCACTCTAAGCCGAAAAAGACTAAAGTGGGGTATGCCATTGGTTCTTTAGGGGTCTAAATGCGCTGCCACAGATTTTGAACCAATTTTGGACTAACTGCGGGAGTAACTGCAAGGGCTGAACTGTTACCCCAAGCACTTACTCCACTTGGTTTAAATGTTGGCCCCAGTAGAATGCTCCCGCGGGACTAACAGTTGAACCGTCTGGACCAATGGCAAAAAAAATGGCGACACTGCGTTTGTGCAGTATATTTTATGTTTATTCCAATTTAATCAGCACTGAAGATCATAGTATGTTATTCATGCAACACACACACACACACGCACACACACACACACATACATACGCACTATTATTTCAAAGTAAAACACCGCAAACACTGACTGCCCACGCTGTACTACAGAGAACAGACTCTCGGGTATATATAGCACAGTATTTTGACCTCCCATCTAGTGCCTGTGGGTGATTTCTACTCGGCTTAAGAAAACAATAAATATTGACACCGTAACGCGAAAATTTACATGGGCTTATTCGTAGCACCGATGCGCATCACTCTTTTAATATGGATCCATCTAATCTTCAACATTCCTCCAGCCCGAGAATACGAATTATCAGCTGGTATTCGATCATGTCGGCCGAACCAGCGTTCGCAGTGCTGGCGCACGAGTCCGCAAACACAAACATAGCAGCGGCGCTTGTGCGGGAAAGCCGGCGAAGCAGCCGCAGGCGCCCCGCCGATGCCATACCGTGTCGGCTTGCCGACGGCGTCGCTAGGTTTACGACGAGTACGGCTAAACGACCACCGGCGATCGCAACATGCGGCTCGCGTGAAATTTTCGTCGTCGTTATTTTATAGTCACAAATGAACAATAGGTAAGTGCCCCATGTTCGCTGTGTCTTACGGAGCGATGTAGATATCTGTATACTTACAGCGACGAGACCGTTCGCAGGCACGATTCTTTCATCGTGCTGGTAAGGCACAACCTGTGTACCGCTGGCCGCACGATTAGTCGTATCCGCGATCGCCTACACGTTGGATTTTTGATAACGATTGTCGCATAGATAAAAAGACATAAGTTTGCCTGAGCTACTATTTTTGTGAACTTGTACGCGACGTTTCCTTCCCTTGTGCCGGCAATGCACTCACACCGGCAGCCCGCTTGATACCGATGACGTACGAAGCCTACTTTTCCTAAATATCGCTTTGAACTTGTGGTCGCTGTGTGGGTACACGACCGCTGATGAACAGCTTACCTTTATTAGCATTGTCAGTGTTCACTGTAGTTCGAACTTATTCAGCACATTAAAGCGAGTTCTCGGCATTGCCCGTGTTTGCGGAGACTTTCACTAGGCTTCGGCTCGCCCGTGCCGGCATGGTGGAAACGCGAGGGCACTTGCTGTGTGCACTGACAGCGTGTTGTACTACTTTCCTCTAAAAACATCTTCTATTCGTTTCATAGTGCTTCACTTTAACAGTGGCGTATAGCCTATTTAACTTGTTTTCATGATCGCCGACCACGCCGAGCATTGCAGTGCAGCATCGACAGGAGGCGATCGTGGCGCAGTTGCCCTCCCCTTGGTCCCTTCATTGCCGGGCGTTTGCGCAAGACACGCATTGTCACACATTTAGTCCCTGTTGGACGAACCGTTAGTCCATTGGTTTAACGACTGCAGTTAGTCCAACTTTGCCGAATTTCGGCTTAGAGTGTGTGATCGCATTCATTGTCTTCATCGTCTATCCTACGATCTCTCGTTGCCGATGTCGTGTAACAATATGGACACTCTCGGCTGGGTTTTGCCGCCAGCGACGTTGTCCCACACCACCGGCGCTGCCGTATCTCACCGTACTTGGGTCTTTTTCTCAATTGTGAGTGCGAAGCGTTAACCACTGAGCCACCGAGGAGCACGTCCTTCACTGTTCAAACGGCAAGCTATTTATATCTACTACTTACCGCTGATCACGGGGATCTCGGGGCGAGTTATCGTGTTTTCAGCATTACCAGCAAGATGGCGCAATGAATGCGCGTCGCCACACCACGCGCCGGCATGCACTCTAATCTAACACGCGAACTTTGCCCCGCTTAGAGGAGGGCACCGACGCTCGCTCGCGCGCCTTTATCTCGCAGTGGGGAGGAGGGGAGGATCGTGCGTCTTGGCTGGCCTCGGGCTTTACCTGGAACGATTCTGTTGTAGTAACCGGGTGCACAAAAGTCACTTCAATCATTGCAGTCTCTGTTTGCGAAAAGCGCGCACTTTTCAGACGCCGCGAAGTAACAACTTAGACGCTTAATCACGTGCATCTGTACCTGTGGGCACACTGCGTGCGTCATTTGTGTGTGAGAAACGCAGGGCACATTTCGACCTACTTCCAATTTGTTGCTATCGCGTTCATTGCTTCGTCTTCGCGGCAAAGCAATGAACTTTTCCTATTTTACTTGCCTTCATGGAGTCCCCACACATCCTGTATGTTACATATAGCCTAGATCCACGCTGCTTTTCATTCATATTTTAAAAATTGACGTAACATAACAAATAATTTCTAACGCAGTCTGGGACTTCCAATAAATACTGGTAAAAACAGTCCGGACCACCATAACTGCATCGCATAAAAAAAAAAACATTGTTTTAACGAGACGTGCAGACAGAGAGATAAATATATCTGCACTAAGCTACTATGGCACGTTACCGATAACTCGCAAGAAGAAAAAAAGCGGCGACGATTACAATACTGTTTAGTATTGTAACTAAACAGTATATGGGCCCAGCTTCGTGTGGAGTCAATGCCAAGTGCGTTTGGAGTTTCGGTTATTCGTAAAGTACACGCCATTCTGGGACGGCTTTCTGCTCTCCCCTAGTAGAGTAACACGTACTCTAAATCATTTAGCACTTTTTCTCTAAACACAGGTATGGACAACACCATTAAAAGTTCTTGTGAAGTAAGCGGGGTACTCGCTACACATCTGCAAGACATTGTGTGACATTTGTTGATGATACATGTGACTGATGACGATGAAGAATATCGCATAGCTTGGGTTGTCTGATGACTGGTTTTTATTTTACTGTTTTGTCATGTTATACTACTTACATAACACGATTCTTTAACCGACATGACGCCTGTATAAGTTTTTTTTAAAACACGAAGCACTTTCAATCCTCAGCGTGGCTTTTTTTTAGAAAAGCAAGCGGGTATGACAAAATATATTGACGAAAAATTGACTTTACGATTTACTTGATAAACAATAGTAGTAAACAACGCGTTGGACTGCTCGAAGCACTCTAAAAATGGCGCCAGAGATGACCATGCCTCCTGAAGCATACACGAGCTCATTTTCATCACAGTTTCCGTGCGCATGCATTCGTTTAACAATAATTCTGGCCTGATTGGCTGTATATCTTCACTTCCTATCATTTGGATACTTTCTCATTGTAAAATTTTTCACGAAAACATATCGAAGCGCAATCATGGCTGTATGTTCTGAGCACGTTCTGCCGGCCTTTTCAAAGGGACACTAAAGTCAAATAACAATTTACGTCAGAGTGAAATCTAAATGTATGACAATATATACAATGACAGTATTATAAACAGCAGATACCCTACTTACCGAGAAATTATGGTAGATAGATAGATAGATAGATAGATAGATAGATAGATAGATAGATAGATAGATAGATAGATAGATAGATAGATACGCTCAAATTCGCCGACGTTCGCTAAGAAATGCTTCGCCTTCAAAAGCTGAAAGGCCACGATGGACGTCACTGTGTTTAGGAATAGTGTTCAATGATTTAGAGTACGTAGTACTCTACAGGAGAGCACAAAGCCGTCACAATTACAAAGAACTAAATAGCCTGCAGGCATCTTACCGAGGGACTCCCGTGTGCTTTACAATTAATAAGACTCCTTTGACCAAAATCACGCCGTGACTGTGTGTACAGAAAAAGTGATGAACGATTTAGAGTACTTGGTGCTCTACTATGGGAGAGCACTAGGCCGTCCCTTGGACCTCATATCACCAGGCCGTAATACATGAGCGAACCGTGTCTATAGTAAACGCGTCTGACTGCGTTTGCTTCTTGCCTACCTTGCACAGCCTCAGTTGTCGCTCCGGCTGATTCTTCAGTTCCTTCGCTAATATTCAACAAAAAAAGGAGCAAGGACACGCATGAAGCGCAAAGATAAAAATTTTTTTTTTTCGGATAATGATTTCTAACCTGTCTTTCTTTTTGCACGTCTGGTTAACCTTACTACCTTTCCTTGCATCTTTTTTTCTCTAACGACATGGATGGATGAATGGAAATGACTTTATTTATACGTACTGTACAGGGTGTAGCCACTTGCCTGGCTAATCCCACGTTGGGACTGGGAGGTCAAGCCTCCTAGCCCTGTCATGGGCGTACTGAACAGCCAGGAGTTGGGGGATATAGTCGTGAGGCTTTATCATCCCTGTAAACTGTCCCCGGAAATGCTACGGCCAAGCGACTCACTCCCAGAGCATATATGCTCAAGCGTGCATACTTCTTTCTTACATGCCTTGCAAACAACATCCATATCTTTTATATCGTACAATTCTTTTGCCTGTGCCGGTGAGTAATAAGACTGTGTCTGTAATTGTTTAAGTGTGACCACTTGTGCTCTGTTTAGTCTACTGTGAGAGGGGGTGGTGCAAACTCTCTCCTCCCCAGGTTGTAATGTTTAGTAATTTCATTATATGTCACGGGCGTATCCCACTGTATATTTTCGAATCCAGCAGAATCAAAGTCATGTGTAAAAGCGTCTCGGTCCGTAAGTTCGCAGGCAATGCTGTTGACCGATTAATTTGGATTCATGGGGGATGTCATCGAGTTATCCAAGGTGCGCTGGGAACCAATATATCTAATGTGAATCAATGGCCTGTTTCGAACTGCTTGTGGTGTGATCCTGCCCCTGCTGAAGGATCTGATGGCTGGTTTTGAGACACTGTATATATCGGTGTATCGATCATCCACCGGGGCCAACGTTATGACAACCTGTTCAGCGATTTCCGGTTTGGAAGTGTAAACCGTGGCGCAGTTGGTACACCTGCCCTGGTGGTCAATTACTACCGCGGCTAACTAATGTCGGCCTTTATATGAGGCTGAGTCGAGAAAGCAAGCCCCCCTGCCTCCTTTATCTAACTTCTTCAGTAAAGCCTTGGCATGAGCTACCCTTCTGGCGACGTGGAAGGTTTGATGCACATTCCTTGGCAACGGGGCAACGATGATGCTCTCAGCAAAGTCCCGTGGTATCTTGGCGTACGTCTCCTGGTCGATGACAGGGTTGATCATGATTCTATCGAGGAACAATCTCCCCGTTCAAGTTGTAGAGAGTCTTGCTATTTGTGTCTAACGGCATGTTACAATAACTGCAATAAAGGTCTTCCTACTTACTGGTGCTCACACGTTCGGACAGTATTCATGTCTCTGACGCCACGACGTTGTCATCCATCTGACAGATAATGCGAGGCTTATTTGCACTGGCAGTGCGCTGCGGGGTGGGGTCTTCAGAAGAGACGCTCAGAGCTCAAGCGGAGCGAGAACGACTTAGCGATATACATCGACGCACTAAAAGGCATATAAGCCCTGTTGAGCGGAGTTTCAGAACGCATGGTCCAGCTGACAGGGGAAGAAAAATTTCGCCCTGGCTGGACAAGATGCGAAGGGCGACGCGCGCCTCCCTCCACTAAGATTGGGAAGACTGTGTTCGGACTAGAGGTGGAGATACGCGCTGGCTTCTTGTTCTATTCGTGCCCCTTGCGGCCACTGTCAGCGACAATGGGCCGTACAACAAGAGCTATACGTATTGTCATTTGTACAGTGGACGATGGCATGCTAAATCGTCAAAATTTAAAGTTCGCGTGTTTTACAAGTCTAAACTACGGTATATATGGCTGTGAGGCATGAAATGTTGGGTCTTTTTTTTTAAACCGAGTGATTCATCAGTCACGTAAATCCAAGTACATGGGAGTTCTCACAATTCATAGCCCACTTAAGCCGCCACACTTTCCTACGCTATGTACAAGAGCGTTTGTTAAATAGAAGTATTCAAAAAATATGACTTCGATACTTTCATGGCGTTCGTGTGGACGGCGGTAATCACAATATCGGAATGGTATTTCTCATAATCAGAGACTCAGAGAAAAAAAAAAGTCCTTATTTAGGCAGACAGCTCCGGAGAGGTTTCCTTATTCAATGATGCCTAATGTCGCGGTGTTGGCGTCCGCTGGGCGCAACAATTTGTCACGGGGTGCCGCTCCACATTCAGGCAGCCCCGCGGGGGAAAAGCCGACCCCGCGTCCAAAGAGCTCGGACAGTATCCCAGGCCCTCATGACCAGCCTAAGCATGCAGATGCCGAAACTGCAGAAAGCTCTCTTCCAAAGCTTGTTCGCGTGCTAAGGCTGGGCTTGTAGCCTCTTGATAAATACGCCAAAGAGAGCCAGGTTTTTCGCAGAAGCGCCACTGCGGAGAAGATTTTGTAGAGGGATATGAAATAATTTCTGGTTGAGTATGGGAATTTGTCGAGCCTATAGCGCACGAAGTGGTCCCTCTAGCTGGTAGCGATTTGTGTGCAGGAGGTTACGTTTTGAGGGTTAACTTGTAATGCCATGTGATGTCGTAGAACGAGACTAACGGATGCATGTGATCTGATTCAGCGTCGGCTCAGCGTTACAGCTGACAGAGCATTCTGCTTTGCCGTTAATCTGAACTCCAAACGCACTTACAAGAGGAAAGGACTAGAGAGGTACAGATTTTGTGTGAGACGGGCTTATTAAAAGACTGATCTTTATGAGACTTCCCGCGCTGTCCGCCTATTTACACCGGGAGTGAGATCAGTGCAATCCTATGCTCTATTGCAAGACTACTAAAACTGCGCCTATTGCGTCTCACGTGAGCGCGTTGCTTACACACGACTGCGCGATGCATTAAGAAAGCAGTAGGATTACAAAATAAATGCCAGGATTAACGTTACTAAGTCTGTTCGCGTTGATACTCCACGCATAAAGCAGTGCCAACGCTTAGCCTCTGAGGCATGACTACTCAGACCATGCAGCGGACTGAGTTAGAGGTTCAGGTAGTTATTGATTCGGACTATTTTCGCTTCTTCGGCGTGAAGAGCTTTGCTTTATTTCAGAAATAAATGGTCACATCTTCCCCCCGGACTTCGTACTGCACTTGAATTCATTGTAATCTGAGTGCTTCTTCTTTTAGTACGGGCTATCACAACCTGCCTTTCAGTCGGAAGCAAGAACTTCGGGACGCACCGCAGTATGCATGAGCAGGGACCTAATACGCTTTCGCGGATGCGCATGCTTTGGTGCCCGAAGAACCACTGTGATCAATCGTATGGAAGGTCAACCCCGAGCACACACAAAATTTCGCGTTCTTCGTTGTCTTGTTTCCAAACAGCGCATTACACCTTGTCACGGACGGCTATTTTCGGCGACCCCGCGTCACGGCAATTAACGGGCGCCGTACTCCCCCACTGACCGTGAGAGCGGCGGGCGCATGAAAGGGAGCCGAGAAGTGCAAAATGGGGGTGCTCTCCTTAGAACGTCGCCGCCGACAGTTAATCCTTTTATAACTGTGGCGACGTCTGCAAGGACGTAGAAGGCCGCGGTATACCTCGTACAAGGATTAGACTACAAGACGCCGGCTGAGAGCTAAGTGGTTGACCGTTCCCACGGAGAAAAGCGTGGGAAACGCTCTGGTGGCCAAGCCGTATGACAACAACCCGACAGGTTGTCACTCTCGCTAGTTGCGGGCCCTCTCCCTATTAAAAAGGGGTGGGGTCGAAATATTTTTGGGGCGGAGTTTCCCCTCAATTAAACGTGCATGATTGGACCCAGGTAGAGGTCTCTTGTCCCCAAGGAAGAGAGCGAGGAGACACGAGGGGGATTTAAGCGCAGGATTTTGCCCTGCTAGACATACTAGTCGCTGACCAAGATGGTGTAGAAATAGATCAACAAGCATCTCTTCTAGAAGTTTTTAGTGTGGCTCTGTATCGGCTGGCCACCTAAACTTAGCCGTTCGTCTAGCTGTGACGCGATATTAACGTCTGCAACGTAGACATCGGGACTTCGCCTCGAGTTAGCTCAACCTGCTCGAAGTCACCTGCAAGCACTAGCCTCCCGGAGCCACCAGCGTTGCAACACCGCCGACATCGCAGTCGTGCCAGAACTCTCTTCGACTTCTCGCTTCCGATCGTCGGGGACGCAACGCTGCCGGTCATCACACGTATGCCTTCACCTGTTTATATCTTCGAACTTTCTCCTCTGTAGTTCTGCTGTGTTAGTTTATGTAGTTTGTAATAGTTCTCTTTCGTAAGCTGATTTATTGTTTCTGTATATATTTCTTTAGTTGTATCAAGCGTCGATGTATTGTATTGAAGTGTTGTATTAGATCCCGTGTGCTGCAATATCACTAGAGTAAAGTTGTTTTGTTTTCTCACGTCTCTGATCTCTTCACTGTCTCTGCTTGCGTGCGGAACGAACCAACCTGCTGTCATTCCCGTCCGCCGACTTCGCGCTGGCGACGCTAGAGTGGCAGCTTGTAACAAAACTGGCGTCCGCGGGACAGGACGTTCCGTACAAGAGTAAGACAGTGAGGGGTGAACGAGAACCGTGCGGAAAGCGTGGTGATAGAGCCGCACAGTTGAAGCGGTTGCATCCTCCATATGATTGCGCTGTTTTTATAGTGGCGTTATAGTGACAATTGCAGTATGGAGTGTATGGATTTTGATAAGTGGATCGCGCACGGTAAACAGTTAGGCCTCGAAGGCGCCGAACTGAGACAATGTGTTAAGGAGCAGCAGGAACAGGCGCAGGCGTTAGCCAGAGAAGAGCGGGCACGGGCCCGGGAGAAAAGGGAAAAAGAAAGAGAGAGAGAACGCGAAGAAAGGGAGAGAGAACGCGAAGAAAGGGAGAGAGAACGCGAAGAAAGGGCGAGAGAACGCGAAGAAAGGGCGAGAGAACGAGAAGCGGCAAGGGAAGAAAGGGAGAGAGAGCGCCAAGAAAGGGCGAAAGAACGAGAAGCGGCAAGGGAAGCTGGAGAACGAGAAGTGCAGTTACTGCAATTAAAGATTCGCCTCAGTGAGAGTAGCAGGGTGAATTGATCCAGCAGTGAGCACGGCGATGCCGGCGAGGAACTGTCATTCGAGCGAGACACATGGTGTCAAGGGCTACTCACGGTTCTGCCTTGCGAGGCAAATGAAGCTGTTGCGCAACTCAGCCAGCAGAACGCGAACAACTACGAGGTAGTTAAGGCAGAGATGCTCCGGATGTTCGGAACTTCGGTCTGGACAAAAGAAGAGCAGCTCAGACAAGAGTCTGAAAGAGAGCGCGAAGCAGAAAGACAAAAGTCTGAAAGCAAGGCGCGTCGGAAAGTGTTGGACATTGAAGCGCGTCATGAAACGCCAGAACCAGAAATCGCGCTAGAAAAGGGCCCGCATATTCTCGAATGCATCCATATAAATGATGTAGAGAACGAGGCCTTGGCCGTGAGGGTGGCGACTTGGGCTTGTTGGTATGGTTGCATGATGATAGAAGGTAGCGCAGACAACGAACACGGACAAGAGAAGGCACATAGACACAACACAGCGCTATGTCTCGAGGTAGAGACAGTATCAAAAAACGGTCCTAGCGAGGATGAGGTGTGTGCCAGCAGCCCTAATGGACTCAGTAAGAAGCTGGAAACCATCCTCATGCCTCGAGAGGACGTCTCGAGATCGTCACATGCAGATAGGGGTAGTGCAGTGGATAATCAGAGCAAGAACGCGATGCTTCAGGAGTGCAGCGATGCCATCGGAGAGGGCCCAGTTAATGGTTTCATCAGCATTAACAAAGATAATTTGGCCCGGCAGTCCGTCGTGACACCGAGTTCAAAATGTTTGAGCGTGGGGCAAAATGTAGCACAAGCTCCAACGAGCTTCCCAACCCCTCAGTTCCCGACGCGACTTGATGATGGCATCGAGAGAAAGGGGGCCAGCAATCATCGCCGAAAACGAAAGAAGCGGAAGCGCACTGCGCTGCGCAAGCCTAGGTCAGGCCCCACTCAGTCGCAAGAAAGACGAGAGGGTAGGCCATTAGTCCGTTTCAAGGAACGTCAATGGTGGCGTTCAGGGAAGCACAAGCGGCGAGCCAGGTGTAGAGGGAGGAAACGAGGTACGCCACCCCAACGCAGCGAGCAGTTCAGTTCGACAACTTCGGGAAAGCGGCCTTTGCCGAAGGGTCTGAGTCGAAAGGGCAGAGTGGCTAAATACCGCATAGGGGAGAACACAAAAGAAAAATGGCACAGGCTTCCCCCCTGCTTCTCGTACCCCTTTCACATTACCGAAGAAAGCCGGCCGAAGTGCAGAATGATGCGTGACGGCAAAACACAGCCTAACGTTCGTGTGTTTAGTAGCCTCAGGCCTGATGGAAAACCGCCGGGACCGCGACCCCATCGTGTGCGATTAAAAGCACGATGAGAAGAGGGTTCACGTTCAGTATGAGTAACTTTTGCACAGGCATGTTAAATATTGTTACTGAGTGTTGCATTGGAAATGCAAATTTGAGTCATTTTAATTTTGTAAGTTACATGATGCGGAGTAAATTTTTGAAAAGGAAAAACCGCCGAACTAAAGGCTGAAAATTGAAGTCCGGTAATCATTTGTACGAATATACCGAGAAGGTAAAAACTAAAAAAATTGTACTGTTTTTTTTTTAGTGTTTCAAAGGTTTAGCTTGATATCGTATGCCTTTACTGTCATGTGGATGTGGCGTGAATTGGCATTTAAGGAAGAAGATATTAATATAGACCAGATGATTTCGTAAAATGGTTAAGTTTGGCGCAACACAGTGGAAATGTTGTTGCGCGCATTGAGAATTGAGGTCTATGAGCATGTTATTTTTTTTCCTTTCGTCGGTTGTTTTCCGTTTGTATGTGCGTATTTCATTGTATAAGAAGTGTATTTTGAGTTATTTTCTTTTTGATTGGTGCATTGGTTGTTTTACTTGTGTAATGCACATTGAAAGATTGCACTACAGTTGAGGAGCGCGCCTGTTCCGTTTATTTTGTAGTATACATTCGTGCAGTGTATTCTGTATTGATGGCTGCCGTACACGGCTATTTCCTCTTCTTGTTTGTATGGCGCATTGATATTGTTGCGTGTAAATGAAGCTGGTACTCTAACCATTGGTTGTTTTTCTTTTGGTTGTTACTTTGATGCACTCTGCCTAGTTATGTTGTGTATGAGAGGGACAGCCCTTATGCTTCCCTGGTTGGTGGTGTTTTGTTCCTTGTTGTCGGAAAAATTCCCCTCCGTGCGAACAAATGTTATGAATAACATTCTGAAAGTGGGGGGCAATGTCACGGACGGCTATTTTCGGCGACCCCGCGTCACGGCAATTAACGGGCGCCGTACTCCCCGACTGACCGTAAGAAACGGCGGCACATGAAAGGCAACCGATAAGTGCAAAATGGGGGTGCTCTCCTTAGAACGTCGCCGCCGACAGTTAATCCTTTTATAACCGTGGCGACGTCTGCAAGGACGTAGAAGGCCGCGGTATACCTCGTACAAGGATTAGACTACAAGACGCCGGCTGAGAGCTAAGTGGTTGACCGTTCCCACGGAGAAAAGCGTGGGAAACGCTCTGGTGGCCAAGCCGTATGACAACAACCCGACAGGTTGTCACTCTCGCTAGTTGCGGGCCCTCTCCCTATTAAAAAGGGGTGGGGTCGAAATATTTTTGGGGCGGAGTTTCCCCTCAATTAAACGTGCATGATTGGACCCAGGTAGAGGTCTCTTGTCCCCAAGGAAGAGAGCGAGGAGACACGAGGGGTATTTAAGCGCAGGATTTTGCCCTGCTAGACAGACTAGTCGCTGACCAAGATGGTGTAGAAATAGATCAACAAGCATCTCTTCTAGAAGTTTTTAGTGTGGCTCTGTATCGGCTGGCCACCTAAACTTAGCCGTTCGTCTAGCTGTGACGCGATATTAACGTCTGCAACGTAGACATCGGGACTTCGCCTCGAGTTAGCTCAACCTGCTCGAAGTCACCTGCAAGCACTAGCCTCCCGGAGCCACCAGCGTTGCAACACCGCCAACATCGCAGTCGTGCCAGAACTCTCTTCGACTTCTCGCTTCCGATCGTCGGGGACGCAACGCTGCCGGTCATCACACGTATGCCTTCACCTGTTTATATCTTCGAACTTTCTCCTCTGTAGTTCTGCTGTGTTAGTTTATGTAGTTTGTAATAGTTCTCTTTCGTAAGCTGATTTATTGTTTCTGTATATATTTCTTTAGTTGTATCAAGCGTCGATGTATTGTATTGAAGTGTTGTATTAGATCCCGTGTGCTGCAATATCACTAGAGTAAAGTTGTTTTGTTTTCTCACGTCTCTGATCTCTTCACTGTCTCTGCTTGCGTGCGGAACGAACCAACCTGCTGTCATTCCCGTCCGCCGACTTCGCGCTGGCGACGCTAGAGTGGCAGCTTGTAACACACCTCCTGCAGCAGGGTGCGTCTAGCAATACGATGCTCCAATTTATGCGGCTGTTAGATTTACTGCGTGGAATCGCATTTAGTTGAGCGCAGTGTGGTGCTTTCCTCAAAGCGTCACATGCGCGTGTGCACACGCACACACAGCGTGTGTGTGACGACTCGTAGAAAACAAAAAAAGGTAAGAGAAGCCCCACGTTGGCCACTGTTTTAGAGAGTGTTTCCGGTCACCGATCATACAGAGATCATGAGTGACGCTTATCTCTTTGTCGGTGAGTTGATCGGTGTTAAACGCACTTGTTACACACACTTGTTAAACGGAAGACACTATAGGCAAGTGGTCCACCTTAATAAATACGTGACGGGCTAGTGGTTTCCCATTAGTTTTTGGAACGCGCCATTCGTCAATCTCCATCACGCTTCGTGCGATTGAGATCACCAGAAAAGAATTCGCCGTATGGGCGGCAGCCTCACGGTTAGCCATTTAATCTCAGACGGATCGCATCAAACCTGCCACCTTAGTTCGAGCTAATCTCATATATAACAGCGTTGTACGGATCACTTGTTGGAAAGTAATATTCCTGCATGACATATGTGAGGTGCCTATCGTCAACAAAGAAAAGATTTTCGCCCAAGGATGAGTTGTCGCTATAAATAAATCGCTCAACAAATTGAGCACACCGGAGAGCTCACAATGTCAGCCTCTGCAGCTATGATTTTCCCCCGGGCCTTCCTTCGATGATGAATGACAGGACAGAGTGTCAGGACAACGAATGCGCTAGCTGTGACGGAGGCTGAAGTTGACCGATCAGGAAATAATTGAGACGATTCGTTAGCGTATACTATATGACTACGCATATGACTACGCACCAACTAGCCCAAGTTTCCACTCTTGTGAGTTACATTTCTAGTACATCGGGCATCTATATCTCCTCTTCTACAAGCCCTTCTCTTCTCGTCAGTTTAATCAGTCAGCGCTCTTTCTGTCTACCCTGTCCTTTTTCCTTTGTTCGCGCGCTGAAACATCTTGCAAATATGACTACGCACCAACTAGCCCAAGTTTCCACTCTTGTGAGTTACATTTCTAGTACATCGGGCATCTATATCTCCTCTTCTACAAGCCCTTCTCTTCTCGTCAGTTTAATCAGTCAGCGCTCTTTCTGTCTACCCTGTCCTTTTTCCTTTGTTCGCGCGCTGAAACATCTTGCAAATATGACTACGCACCAACTAGCCCAAGTTTCCACTCTTGTGAGTTAGATACTTACACTTTTGCGTTACCAACCAGTGGATCGTACCTTTTCCGTCTAATGAACGTTCGAGTAGCTTGCGAGCTTCCACATAAATGATTATCCAAGAAGAAGCTAATTAGTACGTTAGGGCATATTTTCTTCTCGTGTTTCACAGATATCGGAAAGCGACTGCATATGCTCTAGCATGTATACGCAATAACATGCTCCATTGCACACTGAATCATTACCACCAATCAAGTTGATTGCCCCCCGGTCTATCACGCAATGCGGAAGTACTCAGTGCATATAGTAAGCAAATAACTACACACTCATGGCGAAATAGCTCCACAGTTACGTGCCCTTTTGTTTTTTTTTTTGGTGGGGGGGAGGGGGGAGGAGAAGTGAAGTTGTGCATCGCATGTATCACGCGACAGGTTACACGTAACGAGGAGATGCAGAAATATTCGTCGAAACTTGCCGGGTCGTCACTGCCGGACCGAATATGCAACGGAATTTTCCAGCTGTAGTGCGAGCCCAGCTTCCCAGTCTTTCCATGTTCGAAAGCCATCTTTGAGGGAGAGAGAGAGAGAGAAATAGAGAAGTAAGGCAGGGAGGTTAACCAAGCTTGGCTCGGTTGGCTACCCTACACTTAGGGGGGGGGGGGTAAAGGAGGAATAATAGAAAGGAAAGAGAGAGAAAAGAAGAGGAGTACGAAAGAGATAGATGAATAGTCAGCTGAAGACTACACAGCATGGTCTCACGCCGTTCTTTCATGAGCGCTTGTCAAGTCCGGTGGTCCTTAAAGCACAAGAGGGCTTTCGTGGCGAGAACACAAAATAAATAATTATGGTAAAATCATAGTTAATTTACGCAATTTATTCTCTATTGGTATCTAGCCGGTAATTGAAAATGCTAAGGTTTTCAATCGAATAGAAGAGGGGGTGTATGCGCACCCCGATCGAGATGGTACGAAGAAAGAATGCGCAAACTAACGCCTATTAATGTATACATGAATGGGGGTGGCGTCGGTAAGGTGCGCCCAGCGCTATACGCAATGGCCCGCTCCTGTGTCCAATAATATACATTGTTTATGCCATGCTGCGTTTTGGTGGGCCTAAGTAGTTTGTTGCTATTTAACGTTCCCTAACTACGATATGATTATGAGAGACGCCATAGGCGAGGACTCCGAATTCTGCCCACCTTTCTTTGACGTGCACCTGTAATATGCTAGTTTGTTGTGATCAAAATATTGCAATATGTTTTTCCAGAATCTGACAACGCAGTCTTCTGAATACATTTTGAGCGAAATTGTCAGTGGGATTTTTAAATATAAACGTCTCAATTGGCCAATAGTTTTTGTTTTTTCATGTATTGAGGAAGAAAATTCACTCTTTTTAATGTTAGTAGGCAAATGAAAATGTAGTGAATAATTAGTCGTAACGCACTATGAGTTATGTAAATATGAACAAGCTATAACGTCCCCAAAAGCAGGAAAAACGCCCCAAAAACGAGTGAGTTTTATTAACGTGGCGTTTTTCAAGAATTTTAAAACAAAACTACTTAGGTTGCCCAGAATTCGAAAAGACCAAGTGAACGATTTCTCCATTACTTCAAATTGCGCTATGCAAAAAGATATTTGTGATATATAGCTTGAGTCGCTTATATAGCATGATCGCAAATTCACGAAAACGCACTTTTTGTAAAATGGCATGTCACCACCCGGTGATGCTTCTTGATTTTTTGTAGGTTCAAAAATTTTTTGATTTGAAAACAAATTAGGATTTCAAGCTATTCGGTCATAAGAGCATAATGTGAAAAAATACGAGAAAAAATCGGAGATAAGCGTACCACATTTTTCAATCTTTCGTGGAATCAAGCTGAGAGTAATGTATTTTATTCGTAATCTAAGCCATGTAGTTAACCATGTAAACGGAAGAGCTGGGCTAACATCTTCAGCTTTTCATTAAAGCACTTGTCTTTCACTCTTTGTCGTCACGTTTGCTGTATTGCACTTCCACGCAGTGTGATTTATAAGCGTATTTGAGAGGTTCATGTAATGCACGCGTACCAGCGTGCGTCCTATAGTAATGTATTGCTTGTTAGCGTTAAACACTTGTTCATCCTTGCAGCTTACCACGTCTCTTGCATGCCTTGTACTGCATTGGCCGTGTCTGACAGTTTCGTCGTTGTCGATAACGCGGCAGCTACTTGGAATACCACCCATCATTCACTTCTCTACGAGCGACGTTCGCTGCAGGCATACGACGGGCCAGCTACTTGGCAAATCTTGATAGTTTTGTTGTAAGTGTCAATTAGCCCTATAAGAAAAAAAAAAAACTAACCGTGCCTCGTACGCGTACAGCTATTCCTTCGCACCGTTATGCAACGGGTCACGCACGCAGTCCGCAATGATTGGAAGAGGCACACCGCTCGTAACGCGCGGAACGCAAAGTGGCACCGCCTCCGGTGGGTGAACGGGAGAGCGAGGGATTCAGCTCCGTAATTGCTTAACAACGACGCCATCTTCGTCTCTCTCTCTACCTTTATATTCGACGCTGCCTTCCCGGCTCCTGAAGGCGGACGAGAGTTCGACGACCCCACCCGGCTGCGTATGCGTTCTTCTCTCGAGGGCCGAAGGCGCCCCAGTGGGACGCGAAACATCATTTCGAGAAATGTTTTTTCCCCGACTGCTGTGTCATCGTCGGGCATAACCCGTTCTCGCGGCGACTATGTGCGCGGGTCGGTCTTCGTCTCGGCGGGCATGCAACACCAGCGGGGAACCGCGGAGGCTGTTCAGTGCGGCTGGGCACGCAAGCGACGAAGGAACGCACGGCGCCTGCATTCCTAATCGGGAATGCACGTTCGCACAGCGCAGCACGAGGACGTGCCCTTCATTTCATGGCGAAGTCGTTTTATGTCCAGTCGTTCTGATTGCCGATTCGTTGCTTTGTCGCTACTCTGTATCTGCATCACCTTGAAGGGAACTATGGAAGTGTAAAGTTATAAGTAAATTTATCTCTCGATTACACGGGCGCATCGTGTATGCTAATGTGTATGCGTGCGAGAGTTCCCCCTCTCATTTTCCCCATTCTGTTGCGATCGCGCAAGGTTCAGACGTCAACATGTTTAACTTCCTTTTTTTTTCTTTCCCTGCTCTATTTAACTATATATATTCCGTGATGTCTTTTCGTCGGTAATGCAAACGGTGAAAAATTGAAGGGTCCTTTGTGATTTGCGAATTGTGTGCGGTGAAAGCACAACCATTCGACTGACTATGTCCCGTCTTCGCTCTTCTTTTCTTTCTCTTTTTTCGTGCATGTATAGCGTTTGGTATAGAGCCTTTCACTGTTTGCAAACACACGCCCTTGATGTCACCCGGTTTCATCCACAGCAGTTTAATAACATCGGTAGGCAAGAAGAACTTTGAAAATTAGCCCGCTCATTTTCTGCACTTTTCTTCTCTCATTTGGCAAAATATATTCAAATAGATGTTCTTTTGAGCTACGTAAAAATTATAAGAGATTCTCTTGAACTTAACGCGCGTTTCTTTATGTGCGAAACTAATGAGAGACCGTCCTTTCCCTTGAAACAAAACTGCCCCGCCGCAGTGGTCTAGTAGCTGAGGTACTCGTCTGCTGACCCGCAGGTCGCGGGATCGAATCCCGCTGCGGCGGCTGCATTTCCGATGAAGGCGGAAATGTTGAAGGCCCGTGTGCTCAGATTTGGGTGTACGTTAAAGAACCCCAGGTGGTCGAAATTTCCGGAGCCCTCCTCTGCAGCGTCTCTCACAATCATATCGTGGTTTTGGGACGTTAAACCACACACATCAATCAATCAGTGATTGAAAGAAAACTTGAAAACGTGCTTTTAGTTTCGACGTTAGGAGTTGCTAAATGGGGTGACCGGAAATTTTTTGGTGTACAACGCTTGTGACCTTGAAACCATCTATAGCGTTTGCTATCGGGGGACTCCACATTCTTGGGGCACTTCTACCTACAGCCCGTACCCGCGTGCCGTGGAATCGCTTGCGGCGCGCTTGGACATCTTCGAGACATTCGCGTTGGTAGATTTATGCTCAAACCACACGTGTGCTTCGCCAGTGTATACACGGACTAGGCATGTTCTTAGTTGAAGGTTCGTCGTTACTATAAATACTATTACGTGTGGCCGAACATCACTGTCAGAATACTGAGTGAAATTTTCCAGGACGTTCACGTTTTTGCAACAAAACCGGCGACATAATTGTGGAATTGTATTATCACGCAGACGAAGATATGTGAACGTTCGCGCAGCGTCCAAGAACGGTCCATTAGCTTCTGCCATGTAGTGGGACGGCTTTCTACACTCCCATAGGGGAGTACCAAATACTCTAAATCGTTAAGCATTGTTCCTAAACACAAAATATTGAGATTTGTCAGCAATGCACAAAACTGTAATAAGGCTTTGTTTATTTACTGCACGCATGTCCTAAGGTTGCAATTCACCGATGAATTTACTAATATGAGTTGCAAGCCAAAGCCTTATTTCGGGTGAAAACTGACATGTCGGCCTTTTCATATAGGAAGTGACGAGAGAGGAGTGGGGTCGTTCTCATTTAGTGCCGGGTAGCCGCAGGTAGCCAACTCCTGCTATAGAGTAACAAAGCAAACTATGTTACTCTGTGTTAAAGGAGCAGTAACGTCAACTCGATGCTTGTGGCGTCTTTTGTGCGGACGCTGATAGTTATCCGCCCTTGAAATGACTCGGTACCAATTATGCGACAGAAAAAAGAAATATTATATGCAACATCGATCGGAGTGGCCAGTATCGAACCCAATTCCAAATTGGTGCAAAGCCCGCCAAGTTTCAGCTTTGTCAAGTAGTCACCACCCATGGTGCTGCCCCACCTCAAACTCTCCACCATCCCGGACAGGAAAATAACGTAAAATATCTGACCTCCATCTGATCACGTAGCCATACAAAATGGTGACGTGAGTTTCAGTTGACATTTTGTCTGCTCGGCGCGCACTTCTACAGACCCATTCCATGTTTTAAACACAGGTTGGTTGATGTCGACATTATATGGGTAAAATTATAGCGACGTCCGCACGTAACTTCCGCCATAAGCGCTGAAGGCTGCGATGTGCGCCAACAAACAAAACTAAGTTGTGAGACGTGACTTACATTCAACCACGACGCAGCTCTTCGGCATACCGTTTTTTTTTCTCGTTGCCTTACTGAGAACAGCACATGCGCCATTAAAAAACCCAGCAGAAACTTCGGTAGACAGAGCGTCTTTTGCTTACCAAGCCAGCGCCACCGCATTTTTCGTGACGTGAGTCCGGTGGAATTTGTCTATAAGACATGTGTTCACCCTCCCCCCTCCACTGTCGTCACCGCCGTCATCAGCACTGTCGAAATTTGGGCTTGTTGGTGCATTGTGACGACTGAAAATAGCGCTAAGAAATAGCGCTAAGAAACGGGGACACAAGACGAGGACACACGGCACAGGCGCTAACTTCCAACATAAGAGTTAGCACAGGCGCTAACTTCAACATGTTGGAAGTTAGCGCCTGTGCCGTGTGTCCTCGTCTTGTGTCCCCGTTTCTTAGCGCTATTTTCAGTCGTCGCCATCATCAGCGTCCACAAGCAACGATAAAAACGCTGAGGAATATGTAATGGCGGCGCTTCGCGGCGGGGCGAATAATTTTCGGCTTCATTTTCTTTACAGCAGTGAATCTGAAATCCATGTCTGACAGAGCAGCGACGAAGCAGCTGGAGATGCACGTTTGGGCAACTCTGGCTTGTAAGACATATGAACGCGGTTCGCTTTATGAAAAATAGCACTGCGGAGTCCCTCATTATCCCATTCAATGATGTGACCGTCTCGAGACACAAAATCTCGACAAGTATCATAACGTGCGTAAGTTGTCGTTGGGCGCTCGTCAGAAGACAGACAAATGGGGAAGAAGGAAGGGCAAAGAGGTTCAGAGCAACCAGTTTGCCACCCCATACGCATAGGAACAAAATGGGAAATATTCAAAAATGGAAAGGAATAAGAGAGAAAGACATACGGCCCGCATGCGCGGTCAGTCGCGCTCCATCACTCTGCCGTGGCACGCGACACCACTGTCACAGCTGTTTGTCTAAGTGCGTTTTTACTAAAAACCCCAGTAGTGCCATCGTCGCCTTCAGCAGCTACGTCTTCTGTGGACGACATGTAAGAATAGTTTCAATAGCATATGGCAGCGCACACTGGGTTACACAAACACGCACCCAAAGGGACGACAAAAGCGCTGAGGAAAAAAAAATCCGTAGGAAGGAAGGATACTTTAGTTGCCCATCGGTCGCTGTAAAGCTTCGAAAGAGAAGTTTTTAGGTATTAACATGTCACACTGTTTCGTTTTCATGTATATCGTTTGTGCCCGTTGTTTAGGGGAAGTGGTTGCAGCTACACGATAGGGTGCCCTATGGGTTTCGATTGTTGCGATAGGCATACGTCATGTGGGAACAACGAATGCGTCCCTATACTTAGATTCTTTCCCATGAGAAAAATTGGTTGAAGATCAGCGCTGGGCTCGTCCCTTTGTGTGCGTGTTTGTGTATCCTGGTGCGCGCTGCCATATGCCGTATTGTCTCACAAACTATCCCTCCAATACGTTTTAAGCTATAGTTTCAGCAGACATTTCATTTATTACGGTGCTCTAGAATGAACTTCAGTTATTATTCCTGAATATTAAATACCGGACAGTCACACAAGACGCGGCGCAGCGACGGGATGTGGCCTTCGTCAGGTGTATTTCAACGTCAACGTGAGCCCAATTTCTTCTGTGTGCAATGTTCACTGCCATCTGAAAGAAAAAAACTTTTTTCTTTCCATTTTGAGTTTGAAGTTGCTGCAGTAACTTTCTCATTGACTGCAGTTTATTTAGCCAACACGGTTTCTCACTTAATTTGAAGCACAAGTCAATGTTATAGTTTTTGCCTCAAGAATAAATCCAAGGAGCGTTGCTGTGTCGTCTGTCTTCCCTTTGACGTTGCTTGCTACAATTTTTTACACCTTGTAGACTGCGTCTGCTCCGAACAGAAGTCGTCAAGTCGGATTTCTGGTCACTGCGGCCTATTTCCAATGGCGCTAATTGCGAAAACACCTGCGCACGTAGGCTTTGTAGTTCATTTATACCTTCTGAGAAAAAAAAAATAATCGAAACTGCACCGTTACAGCAAGATGCATAATCATATCACGGCTTCGGGCACATGAAATGTCTTACGTTGGCATTATTTTAGCTTTAGAAGTTGGAAGTGCGTACTTACAGCACCCCAACAACGAAGAAAACTATATTACCCGAAAAAAGACCAGCAGGTACTGGCGATGTCACAGCATGAGAAGTTTCTGTGGAGATACTTAAATATCGAGATAACAGTTCTCCTTACCCCGCCATGATGGTCTTGTGGTCGTGAGATTCGGGTGCTGACCAGAAGATAGCAAGATCGAATCCCGGTCGCGCCTGCCATATTTCATTGAAGGCGAAGCGTGTAAAGCCCGTAGATTGAAGGGCACGTTAACGAACACCATATCGTTAACATTTTCGCAGTCCCCCCTCTGAACTGTGCGTCCTGGAAACAAGGGAAACCCACCATAAAATGTTCTCCCGGTTTGCTCGGTGGCTTGGCATAAAACTTGAAATCAAATTATTGAGCTACGTCCTTATTGTTTGAGACGTCCAAACTGAAAAGTAAGTACGTAGGGTATACGTGTTTTCTGGTACAAAAATATACAGCACAATCTTCCGCTATGCATGTGTGGCCAATGACAGCTGGTTGCCGAGCTGATGAATCGGCTGCAGAGAATATATTACGCATTGCGTCACCAGGGCATTCAGCGTGGCCTGAGCAGATGTACGGGAGGGGAGTAGACGAGACCCGAAGGCCGTCGTACAGTTTCATGCCAGCTACTCCACTATTACGCCATCCGAATGAAGTATACATGACTGCGTTGTGGCTTCAAACAGGGTCGCATTTCGAGCAAGCGTCTCTCATCCCCACCTGCTTACTATCGTCCCTATGCCACCCGCAGTACGGGGATCGCCGGGCCTGTTTGGAGCCAAAACACCCAAGGATGCGACAAAGTATACACACGCCGAACGATAGGACCGCACATGCGTAATGCCGTGGTCCGTGCACTCGCACACACCCACCGATCCACGGACTCGCTTATAACAACGCACAAGCACGAGGATAATACGACACGTAGAACACACGGTTACATAGCGGGCAAATGACGCTTGTCGGGGGAAAGAACCTCGCCGCATGACCTTACGAACCATCCGCTTGTGGGCTCACGTATGAGCAGAGGGGCAATTCTTGAGCTTGCTCACTGAGCGAACCGTCATACATCAGAAAGGCCCCCCATGCGAGCACAAGCCTGACCCCGGAACCTGTGTTGGCCCACCTACGTTTCTGCGAGACGGTAGTCGGCTTCGGAACGAGGGCATTTCTGTGCGGCGTACGCACGTGTACGCACGCACAAAGGCATGACACCCTACATTGCCCGCTATGTATGTGTACGCCCGAAGGTAGCAGCACGAAAGGTATACTATACGTACAGTAGCTGCGGCAATGCTACAGTCGGCGTCCATCCCGTGCCTTCCGTCCTCCCAGATGCCGCACTCTTCAACTCCTTTTTTGTTTCGTAGCACTTGACCACTGAGGTGATCTCTTGCTTGTTTACTTTTTATTGTGCGTGCATTTTGATGGGTGGCATGAGTACGTGCCGGGTTCTCGCAATCTATAATGGTCGCCAAGGCCTCCAGCAGGGCTGGTTGACAGACCGTCTTGGTAGAGAAGCCGCGCTGTTCGGGCATATAGTTCTGTTTGTCTACATCCCCATGTTCACATAGGCTAGCAGCGCATGCAAAGAGGGCCACGAGATCTTTTCGGTCGGCCACTTGCTACATATCTATACCAGCGCACAATTGCACAGCTCGAAACCATTTACTGCGTGTTCGCTGCCTTTGTTTTTCCCCCTTTTCACGCATGAACTAACAGTGTAGCCGATGGAGTTGTTGACACCTGAAGTTTCATGGAACTCTGATATGCATAACACGCTTTCGGTGCATTCTCATACCCTCACTTCATGTCATGACGACTGTGTACGTACATACACCGTGAACGCACTGCGCAGATTCGGAACTATCAACTATTCTCGTTGCGATTTACTGCGCGAGAAATTCTGCTGTCCCGTCTTTATTTTTGTGCTGATCCTAATCTAGCCGAGTTTTAGATGCACTGCGTTACTGTGATTCGCCAAACGGGTCTCAGATGAAAGGTAACTTAAACTTCATCACAACGCAGTAGATCTGTCCTGGCTAGATATTAAGCTTTCTATCGATTGTTTTTTCTTGCTGCGAACAGACCAAACCACGTTCCGCAGCAAGCTATATTTTCTCTACTTAACAACAACTGTGCATACCTTTGTGGCAAAATCGTAAGCTATGGCTCCATGCTGCTCTCAGCACTGAGGCAGAACAAAGAAAACTTTTCATCCTTTAAAAGCCAGATCAGCCGGTAACCAACTGTAAGCGTCACCACAAGAATGTGACCTTTGTTTCCTTTCTCATCTCGTTGTAGAAACGAGTAAAGAAACGGAATCGCGGGTGTGTATTTTGAAAGCAACAGCAATTACGTGCGTTGCTGCAGGCCCACAAGCCCGGCGGCGTGTACAAGGCCAGTGCGTGTGCGCAGAAATCCGCAGCGTTACTGTTGCGTAGAAAAGAAAGAAAGAAAGAAAGAAAGAAAGAAAGAAAAAAGAAAGGATGAAAGAAAGAAAGAAAGAAAGAAAGAAGTCCTGAGCTCCCACGGACGTGCTGCTCGAAAGGTTCTCTTCCTTCGCGCCGCGTCTGGCGGATTTCTTTTTTTTTCCGCTCAAGTTCACCTCCCGAATGCGCTGGAGTTCCGCCAGCGGTAGTCTGCTGCGTGCGCGCGGGCGAGCGATTCGAGGATGCCGCTGTTCCGCCCCTTTCTTCCGCATTGTTAGTCCACGTGCGCGCACCAGCCGCAGTGCACGCACCGTACGTGCGAACAAGGTTCATCGTTTCACACAGACTCGAACGTTATGCCTGCGAGTAACGACACGAGAGGGAAGGGAAGAGGAATGAGGCATAGTATACGCAATGGCGGTCTGAGTATAGTTACCGACAAAAAATATAAGTGCTGTATACCGAGAACCGTTTCGTAGCAGTCTAGCGACGAATCTTGGGTGTGCTAGTGACCCATTAGAAGACAAATACACCGCGAACCACGCCCCGCCGCGGTGGTCTAGAGGCTAAGGTACTCGAGTGCCGACCCGCCGGTCGCGGCACAGAATCCCGGCTGCGGCGGCTCCATTTCCGATGGAGGCGGAAATAGTGTAGGCCCGCGTGCTCAGATTTGGGTGCACGTTAAAAAACCCCAGGTGGTCGAAATTTCCGGAGCCCTCCACTACGGCGTCTCTCATAACCATATGCTGGTTTTGGGACGTTAAACCTCACATATCAACCAATCAACGCGAACAATAACTGGAAGATGATATATTTATTAATTATTTTTTTATTTCACAATACTGTAGGCTTTTGTAGAGGCCCATAGAGGAATTGGTCAGAAAACGTATACATGAGCATGGACATATTAAAATAAAAAAACAAAAGCAGAACACACAACGCCTCAGTAGATAATGCTTCAGTAATAGATCAAGAACAACGCAAAAAATGCACAAATGAGATCACACATCAAGAAGCGCCATGCATTTGACAAGCTTCTGCAAACATTTACTTCATGAAGTACATGCCCATGTACAATCAAGAAACAATTCCAGTTTAGCAATGAATTCATCCGCAGATCGGCATTCAACAATTTCCTTTGGTAAAACATTCCAAGTTTCAGTAGCCCATGGAAAAAACGAAAATTATGCTCTATCACGACCACATAAACAAAAACAAACAAGACAACGTGCAGACACCGCACCATCACTTCATCGGAACCTGTCACAATCAACACATCAGGCCTTATCAGGCCAAATGCGACACGTTTTAATACTCCTTTTTTTTATGGGCTACTGAAACTTGAAATGTTTTACCAAGTGAAATTGCTGAATGCCGATCTGTGGATGTATTTATTGCTAAACTGGAATTCTTTCTTGATTGCACATAGGTATGTACTTCATGAGGTAAACGTTTGCAGAAGCTTGTCAAATGTATGGCGCATAAAAGGTGTGGGCTTCGCGGCTGTGCCAATTCACAGATCGCTAATCTGTTCATCCTGATCATGCAGGTTTTTGCCAGCATCATCACCGACCTGCTCGTGTCTGCCTTTCTGACAGCCTCGTCGGCCACTCCGGGAAACTTCGGCCCTGCTGGCAATGGAAGTGAACTTTGCGTTTTCTTCCTGCCTGTCACCCATGCTGCAGGACCTTCAGCAGCGCCCCCAATCCCGCTGTGGATCATCGAAAGGAATCTAGCTGCCCTATCGCCGTCGACAACATCATATGCGCAGACTATAAAGCAGCAACCACCGTCCACCGCGCACTGTGGGCTTCGCGGCTGTGGCAATTCACAGACCGCTAATCCGTTCATCCTGATCATGCAGGTTAGTAGCTCGTATCAAGCACTTACTGAAAAATCAAGTGATTACTTTTTGGTGCAGCTGTCAAGCCCACAGTGCTGCCTTTTACTTGTTTCTGAATGTATTGATTTCGTATATATACGCGCCCTGCTACTGCTGTCAGGGGATGTAGAGACAAACCCCGGTCCTGACAAAATCGTCCTCGAAGAACTGAGAAAGTTGTTTTCCGGCCAGGCCACTTTAATAACCGAGATGCAGAGCCTCAAAACCCAGCTAACAAGTACAAACAACTCTATCACTAATCTAAGCATCCGTCTCGCAGACTTAGAAAAGCATTACCAAAGTCTACTAGCTCTCCGAACAGAAGTCAACGCCCTTAATTCTAAGACCGGTCAACTAACCCATCGTATGTGTGACATTGAAGAGCGCCTTGATGACCTCGAGAACCATTCCCGACGCAACAACTTAATATTTTACGGGTTTCCCGACACCAACCCAAAGGAAACATACGCTCAATCGAAACAAATAATCATTAACCACTGCTTCGAAAGCTTTGGTCTTACAGTCGAGACTAAAGATATAAAGCGTGCACATCGTCTAGGGCGTTACAACACTAACCGGAAACGACCCATTATTGTTAAGCTTTCATCCTTCAAAACTACAGAATCTATCCTTTCGAGCGGCCCAAAGCTGAAAGGCACTAATTTCAGCATTGGTGAAGGTTTCACGCGTCCAGTTCGAACTGCACGAATTGATTGATTGATTGATTTGTGGGGTTTAACGTCCCAAAACCACCATTTGATTATGAGAGACGCCGTAGTGGAGGGCTCCGGAAATTTTGACCACCTGGGGTTCTTTAACGTGCACCCAAATCTGAGTACACGGGCCTACAACATTTCCGCCTCCATCGGAAATGCAGCCGCCGCAGCCGGGAATCGAACCCGCGACCTGCGGGTCAGCAGCCGAGTACCTTAGCCACTAGACCACCGCGGCGGGGCGAACTGCACGAAAACAGCTTGTAACTTTTGCTAGAAGCAAGTCCATATCATTTTCATTACGCTTCAAAACCCTGCACATTGGAGCGCAGCGATATATCTTTGACAATGCAGCAGGAATTGTCAGAGCCGTATCGTAGGGATCATGTCGCCGTCAGCAAGCACGCCTTAAGCCCCGTACAAACGCAAGAGCAAACCTTTCATTTTCTGTACTTTATACTAACATACGTAGTCTTCTTCCCAAGCGCGTGCCCCTGTCTAATTTAGTACAATCATCCGGCAGTAGTGTACTGATACTAACGGAAACATGGCTCAGTGACGACATTTCAGATACAGAGGTACTGGCCGACTTGCCAAACTTTAACGTCTTTCGTCACGATCGTAAAAATGCACGTGGCGGAGGCGTACTCATTGCCACTAAAAAGAACTATCATGCTCTCTAATCAACACATCTTCACAACTAGAACCATTATGGGTAATATGCCGTGTCCCTCCCGAAGCAATAATACTTGGCGTTTGCTATAGGCCCCCTCGAACTGACCCAGGCTTCCCCCGCAAGCTTAACGAAATCTTATCCGAGCTAACTAATAAACACCCTAACGCACGTATTCTGCTTTATCGGGGTTTTAACTTTTCCTCCATTAATTGGCTCAATCAGGTTTCACCAACCTCGGGAAATACTGAAGCAAGAAAATTCGTCGATGTTTGCCTCAACTTTAACCTCATTTAACAGGTAACCGAACCAACGTGCGTCACTAGTGAATCCTCAAACATTTTAGACCTGGTTCTAACAAATAGCCCCGAAAGCTTAAAATCTATTGCATATCTACGTGAAATCAGCGATCACAAAGTAATTCATACCATATTTAACTTCACCACAAAAATACGCCCCATTTTCCGCAAAACGATTCACTTGTATGATAAGGGTAATTATGAAATAATTAATCATGAACTACGAGATTTCCTACAATACTTCGAACTCAATCTCGGTTCCTGTTCTCTCAATGACAGCTGGCTAATGCTTAAGGACAAAATAACTGACTTAACTAATAAATTCCTCCCCACAGTGAGCTTTACTGCCAATAAAAATAAACCATGGTTTTCAAAAGTTTGAAAACACTTGAAAATAAAAAAAAAGCGCCTCTTCCGAGCTGCGAAGCTTAATGGTAATGCGTGCGCATGGGGCAAGTACTAGGCTGCGGAAGATGCTTATTATGCTGAAGTTAGAAAAGCGAAACAGACATTCCATCACAATGATTTATCTAAAATTAATTGTGAAATCTAACCCTAGAAACTTCTGGGAAATCATAGACCCGCAACTAACACGAGATATCACGCTTATAAACGATAAAAATGATAACGTAAGCGACACTGTTTGTGCCAATATCTTTAACACCGCGTTCTCAGCAGTGTTCACTAATGAAGCCAACGTACCGTTTCCTACGCCACCTACTACGAAATTACCAGTGATGGCCCCTGTTGTGTTATCCGTTAGTGGCATTTCATCACTCATTGACAAATTAAAACTTTCATCATCAGCTGGCGTAGACAATATTAACTCTAAATTGTTAAAAAAAATACTAAGGAAATTATTGCAGTGTACTTTTCGATGATGTTCTCATTGTCACTCGAAAGAGGAATTTTACCAGACGTCTGGAAGGAGGGGAAGGTCATTCCAGTTCACAAATCAGGTAACAGAGAGTCCCCCCTAAATTATCGACCCATCTCTCTAACAAGCGTCCCCTGCAAAATCATGGAACATGTCATATATTCACACATCATGCACTTTTTTGACACCAACACTTTTTTCATTCTTCTCAGCACGAATTTCGTAAATTATTATCCTGTGAAACCCAACTTGCTATATTTATTCGTGATATACACTCTTCTCTCAACCGTCACTTTCAGACCGATGTCATCTTTCTCGACTTAAAAGCCTTTGATAAGGTACCGCACAAACACCTACTGTTAAAACTTTCCCAGCTGAACCTGCACCCCAACATTCTCGCATAGATCACACAATTTCTTACTAACCGCTCTCAGTTCGTTTCCATTAAAAATACCCGTTCTAGCTCCCTTCCAGTAACATCCGGCGTCCCCCAAGGATCTGTACTCGCACCCCTCTTGTTCCTAATATATAATAATGATCTTCTTGTTCATGTATCTTCCTATATCCGTTTATTTGCCGACGACTGTGTCGTCTGTCGCACAGTTACTAACATTTCTGATCAAACTACACTCCAACAGGATCTTGATCTTGTGCAACAGTGGTGTGATCTTTGGTTAATTAAGCTTAACCCCACTAAATGCAAACTCGTCTCATTTCAACGCCAGCGTAATCCTTAATCATTCTCATACCTAATCTCTAATTCCGCTATCGAACAAGTTCAGTCATATAAATACCTAGGCGTCACCTTAACATCTGACCTTTCCTGCAACACACATCAACAACATCATATCATCCGCGAACAGATCCCTCGGTTTCCTAAAGCGTCATTTGCGTCACGCACCACTAGACATAAAACTTCTGGCTTACAAATCGCTCATCAGACCTAAACTCGAATATGCAGCGCCTATCTGGATCCCGCACCAGATATACCTAATAAACGAAATAGAATCTGTACAAAATCGTGCCACTAGGTTCATTCACTCTTCATATTCATACGACATAAGCATATCATCCCTAAAACGTGACATTGATATTGCTAATCTTTCTGTGCGTCGCCGCATCGCCAGCCTCTGTTTGTTCCACAAGTTTTTTCACAGTTCCCTCAATCAAGCACCTTACATCATCCCACCAACGCGCATATCTCACCGCACAATCCATCCTTATTCAATCGCACGCGCTCACACTACTACTTTTGCTGCCTCATTTTTTCGTCGCAAAGCAGTGGACTGGAATGGCCTTACCCGTGACATTGCAGCCATCACGGGTTCATCAACGTTTGTGCAAAACATAAATACATATTGTTTGTCAGAAGATCACTCTCTGTAACCACCATTTGTTAACCCACCCCTTATGTAATACCCCCTCACCGGGGTCTTTAAGGTAATAAAGTGAAGTGAAAGTGAAGTTAAAAAAAACTTCATTGCAGCCACAACACGCCGACACGCATGGGGTATTATCAGCAAAAAAAAAAAAAAACAATCAACCTTGTTTATGGTTCGCTATTAAGGGCAACTCTCCATAAACATAGAAGCTTTGATAATTTTCATGTTCATGATAGCGACAAATCGACAGCTAAATGAAATGCAACATGTAAATTGAGAATTCACAGTGGGCCTCCTCTCACATACCCAGCGCTGTGCTTTTTGTCTCGTACAGCTGACGCTCACGAAGCCCATAAGTTGTGACACGCACGGTTCATGTCATTTTGCATTTTTTTCAAGCCCAGATACAGCGGACGTGTCATATGCAGCGCCAAATGTGTCACCTGTAAGTGATCACCTGTAAGTGATCACCTGTACTTTGGCGTCGCCACACCCTGCCGTATACGTCAACAGCATGTGCTTCGAGGAGACATCGTCGCAATAAGGAGATGTCTAAAGAATAAATGCCATATAATGGTAAATGCCTTTTAAGAAGATATATTTACTGCTCTGCGAATTGTTATTATTGCATACTTATCACGTCTTTACAAAAAAAAAAAAAAAAGGAAACGACCCCCCTTCTAAAACACTTTACTAAGCCAAAACAGCTTTCAGCTCTTTTGATTTAGTCGAGTAGACGACGAATCTCAGTTTTCTTCATTCGTTCGTTGTTGTTTACCCTGCACGTTTATCGCTCGATCTTTTAACTACTTGAATTAGCTGATTATATTATTACCGAGTCCTCTGTTTCATTTGTTTTTTTAATACGTTTTTTTAGTAGATGTTAGCGCCATGCTGAAGGTAAAGTAAATGGCCAAGTAGAACAGGTATTTGGAAGGCGGGGGCGTGTGCAGGGAATGTTCGAGAATCTTTAGTTATTTTCATTTAGTTAGCTTTATTTATTTTATTTAATAACATAATTTATTCCTATTGTAGGATGACGACGACGAAGCGTGTGCCTATAGCGGTACGATGTTCGAGTATTCCTAATACTCGGCAATTACCCTGCTTTGGGTACGAGCCATGAGAGAAGAAGAAGAAAGAAGAAGGAAAGTACCTTATGCCTTTTTTGCCAAGTTCTTTTATGGCCAGGCATATGGATTGCCGCTTCGTTGCTTCGTCGCTACTCTATAACTAAATCACAGTAAACGTAACTATAGAAGTGTAAAGTTATAATAAATAAATTTATCTCTCGATTACACGTGCGCATCGTGTATGGTATACTGTGTATACGTGCGAGAGTTCACTCGCTAGTTTTTCCTGTTCCATTTCGATCGCGCATGTTTTCTAACGTCAACCTGTTTAACTGCCTTTTTTTTCTTTCCTCGCTATATTTATATGCACCTATTCCTTGATTTTTTTTCTCATCGGTAGCACAAACGGGAAAAAAATTAAAGGGTCCTTTGTGAACTGCGAAGTGTGATCGCCGAGTGCATTTGATCATTCGGTTGACCATGTCACGTCTTCTTTTTTTTTTTAGGCATGTATAGAGTTCAGTATGGCGTTTGGTAACGGGGGAATTCACATTCTTGGGGCGGTTCTCTCTACCTTCCGTGCAACGTGCCGTGGAATCGCTTGTGGCACGCTTTCGCATCTCCAAGATATTCGCGCTAGCAGGTTTCTGCTCAAACCACCCGTGTGGTTTGTCAGTGCATATATAAGCTGTAGGTAAATCGTCAGTTAAAAATTCGTCGTTAGTGTAAATATTATCACGTTTGGCTGTCACAGCACTGTCAGGCTAAATTTCGATGAGGCTAGCAAGTCGCGACGCACGCTTGGTTAAAGTCCTCTCCTCCTCCTCATTGTTCCGAGTGTAGCTACGCCGCGGTGGTCTGGTGGTGGCTATGGCACTCGACTCATAAAGCGAAGGTCACGGGATCGAATTCCGGCTGCGTCGACTGCATTTTCGATGCAGGCGAAAATGTTTCAGGCCCGTGTACTTATATTTAGGCACATGTTAAAGAGGCTCCTGGTGGTCGACATTTCCTCAGCCCTCCACCACGGTGGCTCTATAGTCATATCGCAATTTTAGTACGTCAAACCCCGAATATTGTGATTATATTTCGAGCGTAAACTCGGTAAACGATCTGTATCGCTCCCGCAACGCGAATACACCTATAAAAATTCAAGCTTGCGCTTTCTACGAAAAGTTCCGGTGCTGTGGACAAGCATGAGTCTAGCCGATTTGGTTACGCCGCGTAATATAGCGTGGTCGTTGGCGTCATACTGCGAAGCGTCATGACTTCGCGTCCAGCCGACCAGTGCGGTGGGAAGCTGGCCGTCGCGCTCTGCTGGCGCGAGACTAACCCGCTTTTAAGCGGCCGACCCACGCCGAATGGCACCGCTGTGCTGTCTGTGGGACGTGCGAGGTCGTCGCCGTGTTTTCCGCGCGCGTCGTCTCGGGCAGCGGTCCGTGAGCAGGTATACATCGCGTGTGCGAAGGTTTGTGTTCACGCTGCATTGCTCTTCACAAGCTTCGTAACTAATGTTCTCACGCTGTTCGCAAGACCGCCAGGAGTTTTCACTGGACGCAGTTCGTGTGGATGTGCCATATGACGAAGAAAACGAAAATGCACTAAATGTGTTGATGGTCGGCAAGGTACCCGGGTGTAGGTATATGTTCGTGTATTAAGGGAGGTCCCACGGGCATACATAATTCAAACCAGTGGAATTTAGACTACTTCGTCATGTGTATAAACCTAGATGCGCCTATAGGACACATAAACAACCGATGTATTGGATAATAAGATTGACTTATTTTGAACCTCCCTGCTTTTTTTCGCGTGATCTGGACATCCGGGAAAACAAAGACTAGCTTCAGCAACTGCTCGCGATGGAATTAAAAAACAACTTTTAGGAAAATGATCTATCCTTGGATTCGTTGCTCGTTGACCTTTTTCGGGTGTGGAACTGTCATATATTTTCATCGTCAAATGCTGTCGTATTTTAGCTTAGCGCAACGCTCTCAAAATCGCATTCAGCATAGCCAGCTGTAGCGCACGCTCGCGCTAAAGAGAAGTCTTTTTCCCCTTGTTCTTCAAGCGCCTTGGTGATAAAAATTAAAAATAGAATTACATAAAACAAACCAAAAAACTGAACCAGAAAGCAAGTGAGGAGGAAGGAAAGAGAAAACCGAAAAAAAAAAAACAAGGAAGGATGCCCACCCCTACACTTGGTTCCGGCTACCATCTAACGCGAGCTGCCTTAGCTTATTTTTTTTTTCAGAAAAAATATGAAACGCACCATACAATAAAATGTCATTAGGTCACCATGAAGCCCCGCCGCGGTGGTCTAGTGGCTAAGGTACTCAGCTGCTGACCCGCAGGTCGCGGGTTCAAATCCCAGCTGTGGCGGCTGCATTTCCGATGGAGGCGGAAATGTCGTAGGCCCGTGTGCTCAGATTTGGGTGCACGTTAAAGAACCCCATGTGGTCAAAATTTCCGGAGCCCTCCGCTACGGCGTCTCTCATAATCATATGGTGGTTTTGGGACGTTAAACCCCACAAATCAGGTCACCATGAAGAAATGTTCTTATACTTCCCAATAAACGTTGGCCCCAAACGCACAGTACGCCATTTTCTCTGACGCTTTATTGTGAGGAGGATAGGTACAATGACATGGCGAAGAAGACGGCAAGTTTTGCGATTTGGTTGGAGCTATATTTAATGAAACACCACGCCACTATAGGAAATATGAAAAAAAAATCAACACACAAGACGTGAGATGATTGAGTGCATGTCCTGCGCACCCCTTTTCCCATTTATCGTTTAGTTGCGCGTTGTTTCCATCGACATAGCGAAGAAAGACGAACAAGCGGCAACCACGGAAAAAACAGGTTAAAAAAAAAAACGATGATCAGGTTTCCTTAGAGCCACACATAGCTGGAGCTTTCAGATCGCAAAAAAAAAAAAAATACTTTGTTTTGCAGAGAGATTCGTAATTGAGAGAGCTCGACAGCGCGAACGGCCCCTCGAGAGTGCTCAGGCGAAACAGCCTTTTAGAATTCACGCGGGCGGACACGCTGCGAACGAGAGGCATGCTGGAACGGCACAAAACAAAGTAATCGAGACCACGCCCATCTTCGCGATAGAGACCATAGAGAAAGGGCGGCCCCGAACTCGCCCCCTGCGGTGATCCAGATGTATAAAGACGGCTGTCTGTGTGTACTCACGAGGGTGTGAAATGCAGTGCGTATGTGTGCTTGCTGTTTGTACCGAACACACACGCACAATCATTCGCGCATCTTGGGTAAATAGCGGGCTACCGCGTAGAGCCAAGCCTCTCCACGGGCTAGCCACGTGTGTACAGTGGAAGCGTCACGATTCACGGTCGACGGGAGCCCATAATTGTCAATTAAGTGACCCTCGCTCCAACGGCGACTCTGCATACAGTGGTCATATTTGTGTGCATTGTTCATCGGCTCTGAGAGAGGCGCGGTCTCTTCAACGAGTGGACGACAGGCGCACTGGTTACCGGCGGCGGCCCGAGGGGGACGATGAAGTGCTTGCGTTTGCAAGAGGGTGGAGAAGACGAAGCGAACGCGTCGGAAGCCGGCGCACCGACGCCCTGAGTGGCCGGAAGATGGCTGTTCGCACGCGTTGCCCCCCCCCCCCCCCCTCCCCGTCTGGACAACGAACGATGTACTACTTACTATATATACAAGAAGTGTTGCCATTGTTTCCTGCGGGTCAAGACTGCATCCGCCTCTTTCGTCCGTGTTGGTTCCATGGTCCTGAGAGCATTGTCTGCGAGGTTTGCATTCGCGGAAAAAAAGGTTCGTGGAAGCGGCCATTGTGAGCGAACGGAAGAAGGATGCGAGCACATATGCAGATGCGCGAAGCGTCGTTCGGCGTGAATGCGGGGAGAAACTTTTGCGTGTGTGACCTTCGTAAGTAGTGCTGAAGTACAAATCATAAGTTGCGACTGTCCTCATATTCATTTCCGACATTTCAGCGTTGCAGAATGACTGCCAGAAAAAAGCGGCCACTTGGCCAGCCATTATCACTGCTTAACATGGATTACACTCGACTTCGTGGCTTGAAACATTCGGTTGTCATCGTCATATAGCCCACGTTTCCGTTTCGAGGGACTGCTAATTGGTCCAACTCGTTATTATTACCTTAACGGGAAGCAGAAGGAGGCATTACTTAAGAGGTGGGGTTAACAACAAGCACTCAAGTTTCTTTCAGTATTGAAGGCGATCCCCGACACAGTCTTCAAAAGCAGATGATGAAGCGATGGCCATGATACCCCGGGGCTGGCCATTCCAGTCAGGGTGGTTGGCAATCGTTTATGATCGGTTGATGTTTATAATTTCTGAAACCACCAAGGGCAAGGACGAAACTGGACGGCAAACACACATCGTTTTCATTTTTCTCGTCGTGAGGAGTCAGGATCTTAGCCACGATGCTGAGGGAGGGGGGGGGGAATAGGGAGAGCATAATTGGTGTTTCCTTATGCATGTGCACGTTCTGGACTCCGCAAACGTATTCAGTGCTTTCGTCCTGGCAATACCCAAGTTAGGAGTGTCCAACTTTTTCAGGAAAGCTATCACGGTAGTTGCCATGTGTCATAAGACTCATAGTTTCTAAAAACAACCTAAACATTTTTCGAAAAAGAGATAATGAAAACATGCGTTATTGCACTGAAAAGGCGATGCATTCCTTCTTTCTGGCTGATAATAACATCCCCACAAACACTGCATAACCGCAAAACCTCTGATACTTATCGCTGCGTTTGGTGTCCTACGTAATTTCATTCCTACTGTTTCAGATCCCGCGCCTTTACGATAAACTTGCGAATCGGCTTACGAAATACGTATAAAGACAGCACGAGATTGAAATTTCCCGCAGACCTAAACGCACTAGCAAGAGAACCTGGCGTCCTCAGTGATAGCTTAGCGGCTAAGCTGTAGCGCTATTAAGCTCGAGTATGCGGGTTCGACTACCAGCCATGACGGTGGCGTTTCGATGGGGTCAAAATGCAAAAACACTTTGGTAATTAGATCTCACAGAACGTATGTGATGCCGAGGTGGTCAAAACAAATAGGGAGTTGCATACTATCAGGTGCCTCGTGACTTCGGCGCGTAATACGGCAAAAATGGTTTCAAAAAAGTTTAGTGATGCCAACCGGTGTTTCGGAAGAAAAAAAAAAAACCGGAAGAGTTTGTAGGAATAGTGAATGTGTGTGTGAAAGAAAGGGGGGGGGGGGGGAGGTTCGCTGAGAGAGAATGCAGGAAACCATAGGCCCGTGTTTAGATGGCCACAAAACGACCAAGTTGTAGACATTTGTCGCTTATAGGTGAGAAGATGTGTTTATCGCAGTCTCATGTCATCCCGCTGTGTCATATAGTCGCGGTCCATCTTAAAGTTAACTTCACGTGATGATTCCGTCCTATCATGGCATCATGGCGACACCCTTCCCTACATGATTTGATGAAGAGCTTCCATCTCTCTGGGTTATTTATCCAGTAACAGAGAACCTCGAGGCCGGTTGACAAATGCATGCGTGTAGCTCCTCGAACTTAAGTTTTTCTCGTAGCTCACATTTGTTTCGTGTAGACGTGCTCGACGCACGCGGCATAAACCCGCGCTCTGTAACATTTGCACGCTCATATGCCGACTCCAACACGTCGACTCCAGTGCTCGGCATGAATAAAGAACGCCACCGCACGTCTCCCGACGTAAGCTTAGACACGAAAGTCCGTCCGGCTCGGTTTTCGAAAGTCACAAGCATACACACAGCACTCGCGATAGACCACGTCATGAGCCCCACGCGTAATCCCGCCTTCGCGAAGCGGTCAGCCCGCAGCAACGGTCTGGCTGGTCCAGGAAAGACAACGCCGTTCAAGGTCTGCGCAGCGGCAAACCTCCGCCCAAAAAGTAGGAAGGAAGTTAAGGGGGCGGCAGTCGCGGTATATATGTGATCGGAGGCACAAATGAAAGGCTCGCTGTACCGCTTATTACTTCGCTTCAATGGCTCGCCGCTGTACTGTAGCTCTCCACGGCCGAGCCTGAAACGTGAGCGTAAACGCGTGCACCGACACTCAAAACGAAAAGCGTACACGATTCCTACGTGGTGGACGCGTGCTCGCCTCTTGATCTCGCCGCTATGTGGGCTGTTTTACGTTTTTTTTTTCCGGTCGCAGGGATGTTACGTGGAGGTGGTTTTCCGGCTGATGTGTCGTGCGCATTGCAGCCCGGAGGTGCGCTAAATGGTGTACTTCCTTCAGAAGTGGGACGTACACAGTTATTGTGTGTTTAAAAAAACAAACAAAAGGAAATGCGTGACTGTGATGCGTAATGTTCGGAGTCTAGGCATACTTCGTTCTGGCTCTTTTGTATAGACCCTGATGACCGGCGGCTGGCCGCATCGTGCATGTGGATTGCCCGGAAAATACTTAGGAGATATCATGCTACCTTGAACGTGAAGCATTCGCGAGGTGTTGTGGTTTAGAGTCGTGACGTCACTTTTTGTATTTCAGTTTTATTTATTTATTTTTTTCATACTGGTCTGTGCTCGCAATTGCGGGCAGACGTAACCTCGGAAGGCAGAAGAGCGCAAACTCACTGATATAAACTAGAAACTTGACTGGCATCCCGCCAGAAACCATTCAAGAAGCGAAAAAAAAGAGAGAAATGTTACTCTAAGTTTTCCAACCAAAGGGCCTGGTTGAGAGCCTCCATACGTAGAAGTATGCGTGGACAAAAAATAGAGGTGCAGTGAAAACAATATAATTGATTCTGAATATGTATTGCGAATGACCATCTTTTATTGTGTACTTTTATGGTTCTCATTTAAACCACGACCACTGTACAAACTTCAACATGAATGATCATACTAACACCCTCAGTTTTTCATTATTAGGTAATGCTGACAACAATGGTTGGCTTTGCCACAAGTGGAAGGTGGGGCAATGTAATCAATCAACGATACAGGCCCTTCCCATTACTAGCCCTTCCACGAAAACACCGGACAACACCCCGAACTCACGGCTATTCCCGGCCAGGCTGGACACTAATGAGATCTTCGTCTAAGCAATTAACAATTAGCACCTATTTGGAAAAACAGCTAGGCAGGAGAAGTTAGAGAATATTTAATTGCATTCAGCCTCTACGGAGGTGCCTTGCAACTGCGCAGTCCATATATATTCGTAGAAACCGCGTGTTCGTTAAACTGCCGAATAGGAGGATTCCTGCAATTGCCTTCTACACGAAAATTTAAGTATCTTCTTTAGAAGGTATGAAAGTATAGCAAGTTCGACTTTTGTGAACTCGCTTCCAACTAAGGAGTGGTACACGGAGCAGAAGTAGAAGTCATTTATGCAAAGCTTGCAAAGAAAGTGCAGATTAGAGAACACTCTTTGGGTCTGCGGCTCAGCGGGGTCCTGTTTTACGCGATACCACTTTGAAAAACTTGCCAAATGACTACCTTATCCTAAGCAAGTGCTGGTTGTCCAGTACCCGCTCGACAGGGCCAGGAGGTTCGACCTTCCAGTCCCATCGTGGAAGTAGCGAGGCTGGTGCATTCACCTCATGTAGAGGATAAACAATAAAGTTCTGAAGAGGAAGGAGAACACATTTGTCTATTATACCAAGCAAAAGTAAAAGCGGGTTTTTGCGAAGTAGCGAACACCAGTGATACGACGCGCTAAATGTGCGCCGCCATTCTTGTCGAAGGGTCGCGGACAATGCGTGACTACGGCTATTCTGTGCGACGGCGCGCCGCCTCGTCATGACTGGTCAATTAGGGCGCTGCACAGGGGTGGGTAACGGAGAGAGGATGTCGAGGCGAGCGTGCACGCGTTGTCCCCCTTTTAACCCTGACCTTAGCGCGCCGCCTGCGAAGATGATGGCTGGCCCCTAGCGTGTCTCGATGAAGCAAGCGGCGAGAACAACAGATCAGAATTCGGAGTCACTAGGGAGGGTGCGCTGCTCAAAGCGGAGCAGCAGCAGGGAGCTTCTGACCGCCTCGACGCCACCGCCCCTATCGGAGAATATATCCACGCGCTGCGGAGCGTGGCCGCATAACGTAACGCGTGACCTCCGAATCGAGCCACGCTCGGCCGCGCTTGATCGCGTATCGCCGCCGCCTCTGTGGCCTCTGTGCAGATACCGCCGCTGCTGTGGCTGCCTGGCGGGTCCTCCGAGTTAAAGGATGCGAGCGTCCATTGCGCCCAGCCTTTGCCAAGGAGAATGTGCTCTCATTGTTGTTTGCGTTTGCAGTAGAGCCAAGAAGGATTGCGTTCACCGTGGAATGCCCGTGCACTTGGGTGAGCGTGCGTTACCGCCCGCAACGTTTTTAGATATTGCCGCCCGTCAGGCCGCAATGAGTAATCGCGAGTGGGTAAGGAGTCGACCAGTTTCGGCTCGAATGAAGCATAAGCACAACGCAGTCTGAGTGGTGCTAATCTCTAGACATGCGCTTTAGAAAATGGGTAGACGTTAGCAAAGTTCAGAAGGCGGAAGTGAAACTTGGATCACTGCGAGCAACTTCACGATCGGTTGCCTTGCATCCAACCGGAGGCTCTTTGAAGGCGTGGTAGTCACTACCTATAGAATATCACCGGCACACTTCCCCCCATAAAGTCCCTACAATGTTTACTCGGCGGAACTCTGGATAAGCCTCTACCGGCGCTGTGAGTATGGTGGTCCAGACAACAAGGGCATGATGGTTAGTCCATAAGTAAGTTTAAAGGTCTGTTAACCTAAGGCGGCTTTATGACATTGCACAGTTGCATAACATTTAACATCTTAGTGCGTTACAAAATCCCTATTTGCAATGATTACAGATGGGTGCAATAATCAAAAATGTGCGCCGCGCTGAAGAACCATGCGTGTTTAGTAATTCAAAAAAGTGAAGCGTTACGAGAACGCTTGAAGTCGCAGGTATGAAGCTTCGGCAAATCCACATGTACTAACCATCCTTGTGTCGGCTGGACGATCACACTGGTATAGCTATCTTTAGTAAGAAAGTTCTGAAGTGAGGTTTCATACTTCCCTCCAACGGTCCCTGCTGGGACCTCCGGTAAGGCGTGCATAGGCTGGGCTGTACGTTTCAGCCAAAGCGCGCCATGCACTCGACAAATATGATTGTAAATGAGTGCCCTTAGCTTCAATGGCGTCATGACTCCTGGCCTATAACAGCTCTGATAAATAACTGAACGTGGCTTGCGGTGAAGCAGAGTTTGCGTAATACGAGACATTCCCAACCTGACCGCCAGCTTGAATGACAGAGTGGCCGTCACGCAGATGAAGACCGAAAGCTCCGATTAAAAACGCTAAAGACCGAACAACTAGCTCCACTTGCAGTATAGATGTGCGCTCGGTGCGTCCGTATAGTAATGAGAACAATCCATCGTGTCATACTGTGAAGCCCGATGCGCTTGTTTTGTAGGCCACTTCGAGTTCGAGAGGCAGTAGGCACTCCATGTCAAAGACGCACGCACGCCTTCTGCAAAGGGTGCCGTGACACATATGGCCGGTCATTGTGGGTGCATATCTGTTCTTTTTATGTCTACAGCTACAAATATGTGCCTTCAAGACAGCTGGAAACGTTTAGAATATTAGTGAAGCAAGGCATTTGTTTAGCGTCTTGTAGCTCTTCTCTCTCTCTCTATTCATTTGAGCGCACATGCGCGTGTGTGTGCCGGCGTGCTTCAATTCAATTGACCTCGGTATAGCATGCGAGCGACAGAGTCAGACCATCCCGTGGTATTTAGGCTACACCTGGCCATCATATTACAGGGCTAAACACCGTATTCTACAAGCTCCAGGAGTTCCCCATCGGGCGAACGCGTATTTCGTGTAACGATGTGAGCGCACAACGGCCTTCCTCTCTTCCACTCAGACAGAAAACACGTATGACGCCGATGGCACAGTTCTTCGGTTAAAACAGGCTTATTGTCCGCTCCTTTACACTCTTGAAAAGAGCAACGGCTGTGGATATATATACAGACATATATACACAGAATCGCTGGCAGATGAAGGACTTTGTAAATGCAACCATGTTGTCTTTTTAGTCAACGATCAAAGGCGCTTATGACCGTCGATCACCATGCGACGCGCATGCGTGAGGAGTGCGACCTGTTTAGCTCTCCGCAGGGACGAAGAGCAGAACGATGGCTAAACGAGTGGAGGCACGAAAACAAAGTGGCGCCCGGACATCCCCACTTGGCAGCACGCACGAACTGTACATCCTTTACGTACGGACAGCTAATTTGCATTGGTTTACAAACGGCGGAAGGCCGCCAGGCCGTACGAGTGGTCTCTCCGCGTGCGCCGTCCGAGGGATTGGACGGCGCTTGTGGTGCGGGCCGTCTTCGTGCGCGACCAGCGCGCCGCTCCCGTATTATAACAGATGTGCGCGCTGTGCGTGCCGAGTTGAGGAGCGGGGTGTGCTGCGGTGATGGTGAAGCACTCGCGCGCCACCGCGGGAACAGCACCGTTCGGCGTGCACCATCACCGAGGCTTCTCGATCGCAGCGGGGAAAGCAGTATACATCCTACGTGGTTGCGTCGTCGTGAAGGATGCGTTGTTCTTTGTAGCGCATCGAGAGGGCCACCGAGGAGGCGCACATCCCTCCGTGTCGGAGGTGCGTTATGCCGTGGTGGCAGTGTACACTCATCGTCTGCACGTTGCTGCTGCTTCTGAGGAGGCGGACGAGGAAAAGCAGAAACCCGTTTGCCGCCTCCGGAACTATCTCATGTGCCGGTCGAGCGCACGCTGCGTGCCAGGCTCTCTGCTTCCTTCTTCCTGTACTATCGCGCTCCGCGCCTTCTCCGGATGCTCGCTCGCAACGGCGGTTGTGGTTTAAGCGGCGGCTCTCGGGGGTGTACCAGCGCACCCGGGGGCAGCGCGGCCGCCACACACTGAACACCACGACCTTTTTCGAGCCATTGCTTTTTCTCTCTTTTCAGTACGCCTTCGTATAGTAAAGAGGCTAGACGTTTTGGTAGGAGTGTGCATCTGAAGAGGTTACCCGGGCGCCCGTGTTAGTCGCGGTGCAATGGGCTGCGCACGCACTATAGCCGTGCCCACTGTCTGTAGAACTGGAATTGGGGGCTCATTTGTTCTCGATCGTGCCTGTCCCCATCGCAGCCTGTGGATGCAGGAATGCGAGCGCTGATTTCCCTAATGAACAATAAGAGACAGCGGCTATCTGGATTTGAGGCATACCCGTACTACCGGTTCTTAGAGCTAAATCAAGGTTCTCACATGACGTAGCTTGATTTTTCTGCTGTTATCATGTTTTATACGTATTTCCACCTGCGTGCTACGAGAAAGACGAACACGACAGCAAATGTACATATTATTTATACAGAAGGCAAAAGTAAACAAAAAGAACAACGCCACACGGTTTTGGAAAAAAGACACACCTGCTGCTGCTGCTCTTAACTTTTGTGCACGTGACGAACTCTGTCTTGATGTCCCGACAATAAACATGCGAGGCGTAATGGTTATATCAGTGGGCTGCTGATCGCCCAGCTGGCGATACTGATTGACTTGGCTGCGCTGCATGGTGATTAACCCTTGCTTATTTTTGAACACACAATGTCTCTCTTGTGGCCCAAAATCGACTCTAGGAACCAGCTCGACCCCAGCATGTGATGCACACAGTTCGTCCGGCAAATAGGCTCTTAACTGATTCATAGGAAGTCGGCGGCGTGAATGACAAGACGACAACGAACCGGCGGCCTCGTTTCTCCCTTCAAGCGAGGTCTTCTCGGTCCGTGACCTTCTCGGAACAAATGAGAAACACGCCCAGCCAGGGTCGTGCTTTGACAATGACTATACACTCTACGCGTTCCTCTCAGGAGTTGTCCAACTCTTCGGTGTCCTCGAAATGTCAATGTGCGAAGCGGGGCAGTGTACATATGTTCAGGGAAGGGCAAGCATAAGAAGAAGCCGCATGGGGGGTGGGGATGACGCGGAGAAATTGAGCGCTAAGCACACTTCTATCTTTGATTGCGTTGTGGGCGGAACGTATTTCCAGGGTCACGTAACGCGTGTTCGACGCATGCGTGCCTCCTGCGAAGGTTGACAAGAAAGGCGTCACTAGGGGGCGTCTGGGTCTCGCCTTCGGCAAACATTGAAGTGGTTCATTCGCTTGACGTTTCGATTGCCATCCTGATCTACACCCATACCACCACTCCGTCCCGCTGGTCCGACTCTCCGTACCTACGGCGCTCCACCCTCCCTCTACTCGCAGTGCCCCGTCAATCTGGTGGTTACGAAGCGCGACGTCCCGCGACGTGCGATTTGGAAGCGGCACGGGCGCCTTTGTTGGGCGTCGCACGTACAAGTAGTATTCGTACGCTATGTCATACAGCGCCTTTTTGATCCGGATATAAGTGCGCTGATAAAACGGTCACGCGCAGGCATCTTTGAATATGAAAAGAAGTGCGATATGGAGGCATGCAACATGTGGCTCTGATGGGAAAGGCGACCGGAGGTGCCTGTCACGGAGTACGACCACGCACAATACAGGCGTATGCTGCTCTCAAACTCTTGAATCTCTGTTCGCCTGTCTATAAGAATAAAAAAAAAGTACGTTGTAGAGCAGATGGTCTTGATTTTGCCCGATCATCAGAACTGTTTCTGTTCAGTTAGATATGAGTAATAACGGGGGCTTTACGACCCAAAGCCACTGAATGATTACGAGAGACGCCGTGAAGAAATGGATATTGCGGCCATCCGTTGTTCGTTAACGTGCACACGAATCTAAGCTCACGGACCTTTAGCATTTCGTCTCCGTTGAAACACTCCATTGCGGCCGGGATTCAATCCCGCGGCCTTCGGGTCGGCATGCAATCGAGCAGCATAACCACTAGACCATAGTGGCCAGTCAACGCGAGCACACGCACTGCGCATCAGCGTCTGAAACTGACGAATCATCGGCAAGATGACGCGCAGCGTGTCAGTAGCGCTCTAGTCACCCGTTTACCTAGGTGCATGCATGTGAATTCGTCACTACGTGTTTGCAGGCGGGCCCCACGTGCGTTACGTCGTTGTGCCTCGATGCACACCAGCCAGCCTGCACATAGGGGGCAGGGCATGCGCGCGCATCGACTGACAGGACAAAACAGCTTGAAAACAATGCCTTCTATCTCCTGATAATCCATAAGCCCTGTTTTCTCGTCCTTGTGATGGATGTATACTGCAATGAATTTCCAACAAGGCCCAGGGCCGCCACTCTTGTGAATAATAACGGACTGCCGGTAAAAGCGCAGATTAGGAGTTCGAACTACCCAGAAAGTAGCAAATGAGCTAAAATGAAGTACGTTGGTGTCTGCCATTTCGCCGTCATTGAAAAGCGACTGCCACGGCTGGGATCGAACCCGCGTTTTTCGTGTCAGCAGCCGAGCACTGCGGATGCTGTTCTGCAGAGGTAGCTGGAATTGCTAGGCTATACAGGGAACTTCTTGATTAGAAGGTCACGTGTTAGTTGAAAGTCAATCGAAAGGAACAAGCGCACATATGAAGAGTGCGAGGCACGCGCTGTGGCGATGCCCCCTCTATACATGTTTTTTTGTAGTGTTTTATTTGCGCTAAGTTTTACCTACAAGGTGAGAGAGGAGAGATTTACGACATGAAAAAATGCAAGGAGGTTAACCAGAAAGCCAGTGTTTGGTTTGCTACCCTGCACTGAAGAGGGGAAATGGGAGACACAAAAGTAAGGAAAAGGGAATGAGAGAAAGAGAACGGGACGGAAGCGAAAACACACAAACACACTAAAACGTCACAAACATTCGGCGAGATGGGTTGATCGCAAATATTTTCAGGAGGGCCTTCGTCACTTTTCGGCATGAAATCGATCTTTCCAGTATTTTAAAATTAATTTTTCGGTAAGCGGCTGGCCTTCGAGGCGTGCAAACACTGCTGACATAGGCTGTCTCTGACATTTGTGCATAAGGCACTGACACAAAATATGTTCGATAGTTTCATCAGCGCCGCAATGATCACACGCAGCACTGTCTGCCCGTTCGATGCGGCAAGCAAGGCGTTCGTGTAAGACACTCCAAGCCACATATGGCAGAGAATGGTTGTCTCAGATCTGGATAATCCAGATGTAATGGGAAGTCGTAGGTCCAGACAATGAAGTCGGGTGTGTAGTTATCCAGGCGTGTTCCGCAGAACCAGGTGACATCGTGCGCGAGCGTTTTAATCCTTTCTGCTGCGTATCTTCTTGAGAGTGACCGCAGTGACCTGGTAACTATTGAAAAGTTACATCATGTCCTCTCTGTAGTACTTGCTAATACAAATGTCTTGTTTACAGCAGCAATTGGTCTTGAGGTCCACGACGTAGCGCAGTTCGAGTACAATACAGAGCTGGTTTCGAATCGGTGAAAGTGCACCATTGTAGAGGTGCTTCTTGATCAATCCTGCGGAGTGTACAGCGGAGTGCTGCGAGCTCTGCGGCTGTCGATGTTGTTTTGTGAGACGTTCGAAATTTGATGGTTTCGGCTTTTGCTGAGATCACAGCTCCTGCAGATCTCCTAACATTTGTCGAACCATCCGTATAAAGGTTAACGTGGTGTTTGTATCCTTCGTGCAGCATAAGTAGAGTCGGCATGCTTCAAAACTGTTGTCGAGAGATTCACCTTTTGTGAATTCCTGGCACTGTCAAGCGTATGCGTTTGGATGGTGTAAACACCAAGGGGATGTCAGGATACGTTCCGGAGGAGCGTGGCCTGCAGGAAGGCACTCATGGTGACCTAATACTCTCTTACAGAAGGAGGCACTCGGTTGGTCTTCTGGAAGCGAAGCGAGGTGCTAGCCAGGGGCGCGAGCAAGGTGCCCAACATGCGCTCGAAGCACATGAAGAGTAATGTGCACTGAGGCTGGATGATGTTTGGTGATTGCGATGGTCTCCACTGTTGATGTTGAGCGTGGTAATCCAAGGCGGACTCTGAGTGCCTGACCCTGGGCATTTTTCAAGTGTACGTGTGCTACTTTTGCAGGTGTTCTCAAAACAGGCAAGCTCTACTGTAGATACCCCAGGAACAACGTCCTGTATAGCTGCAACATTGCGTGTACTGACGTGCCCCACTTTTTTTCCTCCGAAGAAGTTGAAAAGTTGGGAGATGGCTGTTAGGCGCTTTTTTAGAGTGGCCACATGCGGACTCCAGCAGAAATTTCGACAATGGTGACTCCCAAGAACCTGTGTGTGCGGGTGCAGCAGACAATTTGCCCATTGATGGTGATAGAATATGACGTCATTGCCTTTCGCGTGAACGCAACCAGCGCCAATTTGTCGGGAGGAATCTCGAGGATTTGCTCTCTAAGGTACGCCGAAATAGAGTTCGCAGCTTTTTTAAGTTTCGCGCTTACCTGCGGACGTGTTACACCAGATGTCCAAACAACAATGTCGTCTGCATAGATAGATATCTGCACTCTGGTATAGTTTCCACGAGGCCGATCATGGCAAGACTGAATAGTGTGGGGCTATACGCCACCTTGGGGAACAGCACGGTGTATGTAATGCTCAGATGTCGGCTTATCATCAGTTTCCATAAACAATAATCTCATATGAAGGTATCAGCAGATCCAGCGGTACACTCACCAACCCAAGCCAACAGATTCGAGGGAATCAAGTATGGCTTCATGAGAGGCATTGTTATGACCTCCATTGACATACAAAAATAATGCTACAGATAGTCGTCTGCTCATTTTCTGGTGTTGTACATATGTCGCGAGATCAATGACGTTGTGAATGGAGCCACAAAGACGGCGAAAGCCGGCCATGGCACCTGAATAGACGCCTTGTCGTTCTAAGAACCACTATAGCCCAGTAAGAATCATTCGTTTCATCAGCTTGCCCACACAACTAGCCAGTGCTATTGGTTGCTATGACGTCAGCTCCAGAGGTGATTTTCCAGGTTTGAGAATTGGAGCCAAATGGCTTGTTTTCCATCCTCTGGCAAGAGCTTCAGCTCGCCAAGACTCATTAAACTCGTCCAGGAAAGCACTACGTGCGTGATCACCGAGGTCGCACAATAGGCGGTATGATGTATACCATCTGGCCCGGGCGACGACGATCGGTTACAAGAAGCAAGAGCTGCTTCCAGCTCTTCCATCGAAAAAGGCAGGCCCATGCACGGATCAAGGGAGTGTGGTGCGGTAGCAGTAAGGACCACTGTGCGATGTGATGGGCCTGCAAGCTTCCCACAAAAATCTTCCGCTATCTCGATGTTCTTTTTACGATGGAGAAGTGCCAAGGCTTTAAACGGAAAACATTGTTCGAGAAATGAGGCCTCGCACGGTTGGCCATATTTGAGAGAGCTAGTGGTGCACTTATCAGAAGATGCCGTTTATTTGACAATCTATTGAGTAAAAAAGGTTTCGGTTCGTGGTCAATTTAAACTCAAAGTCTAAGGGAGTGGTTTGCGAGGGTCTAGAGAATCGCTAAAATTCGCCCACCGTTGGAACTCCAGTTTAGCCATATGGTGCTGGGTTTTATTTCGCATGCGCCTTGCATGTTATGCGTATAGATCTTCAATGGACTTTGTGCGCCGATATCTGCGCTCTGAACGCCGACAAATCGCGCGAAGTCCCTCAAAATCTACGTCCATTTCCGAGGGCCTTGCAGAGCACGTCAGCGTTCACATCACGCTCTGTGCTGCTTCTTTGATCGCTTGCTCAATGCCAGAGGATAAGCCCAAGAGTCTTTCGATGTTGATTGTGAATGCGAACAAATTGATTCCTCAGATTGTTTTCGGCGGTTGACAACTGGCGAAGCCTTTGATGTTGAGATAATGCATGGAGATGTAGTCGCTACCACGAGTCTAGATGTCTAAAAACCACTTGACGCTTGTGGCGAAGCGACGGGACACAAATGTCAAGTCCAAGAAGCCTGCTGTACGTGGATCCTCGTGAGGTTCGCACCTTTTGCACGAAAAAGTACATCAACGCAACTAGCAGTATCTTTATTTCCTCTAAATTCGCCTACTTGGGCCTTTCTTTTGCCGGCTTGTGCACTGACAGAGGGCCAAACGTTTTGATTACAGTTCTGTTAGTATTAATGTCGATAAAAATTTTCAATAACACCTTCAATTTATATAAGAAATGTGTATGATTCACTATTGCTTTCATAGAAAACTGCAATACATTATTATGCGATAGAAACTTATTAAAAGGAAAACCAATGGCCTTATTTTGACAGACGACCTAAGCAGTTACAACATGAAAACCGTATGCTCTGGAGTCCAAATACACTTATTTTTGCTGGTATATTCAGCTTAACACGAGCAGCCGAAAGTGACGTCTGTTCCTTTCTTAACGTGCTCATCAGCTCTGGCGTACCTAATGGTACGCCAGAGCTGATACCGCCAGAGATCCTATACAGACGAATGTTATCGACGCTGCGTGAAAGATTACGCATGTTTTCGGGTGAGCTTATCTCTCACTCTTTTTTTTTCACGCGTTTTGCACGCGCTCTTTGGCCGGCAGTTTCGAGACCCGGAGTACGGAAAAGAGAGAGAGGAGGCAGAAGTATTATACGCGCACCTTCGTACTTATGCAGCAGACGCGTTATAGAGAATAGCGCATCGGTCACGCACATCCATCTCGAATGATGCGGTGCGCGGCCGTGTGCGCCAGGGGCAAGGAGCAGCGCTCTTTAAACTCGTGACACGCGCTCGGCGGCGGCAGATTAATCTTACGCGCGGAGTCATGATCCGTGCGATACTTATCGCGGAAGGGGTGCGAGAGATGCGGCCATCGTGTTCCTGTTTGCCGCCTCCCTACTTCTTGCTTCGTTCTTTTCAAACCGCGACGTCCATTGTATGCCGCTAGGGCTGCTCGTCTTGCTCATTGTTGCAGCTACCGCACGTCACGACGCACGCTAATTGAGAGCCATATATAACCCGATCTCTCAGTGCCGTCGCACCATTTCGCCACGACCCCGAGGTAGCTTACTTGAAGTGGCCATTCAGATTGCAGAGTGCATTGAAATTTGCACTAATGTGCAGCGGAAGCTGTACATTTGAACGCTAGAGTTAGGCTAAAAGGTGGTTATGTAAAAATGCTAAGGTATATTCGAATGCTGAGGTTAGGGTAATGTAGATTGTTAGGAGTGTTAAGGTAGATTCGCATGCTATGGTTAGACTATCTACAGACAGCGTATCGGTTTTAACGGATCGAAATATGACATGAAGTCTTTTGATGCAACGACCGCTATACTCAGACGCTCGTGATGAAGTCGTCGTACATTATGAAGCTTGCCGATAAAGGTAATGTCGGCTCTTATATAAGTGTCCAAGTTGACAAGACGCCGATGTGAAACGAACTGAAGATGGCGAGACCGAAAGTATGGGAAGTACTTAGCACTAAATTAGTTGCGAATACAGTATATAAGTATATGGTTGGAATTTTAGGATGCCAAGAAACCACAGAAGGAATTGTGAGGCATACGATGAAACTATTGCACTAATCACAAGATAAATGTGCTGTCGAACTTGACGAGCAGCGTTGGGAAGGAGCAAAAAAAAAAGAAAACGAATATGCGCGATTCAGATGAAATGGTTTCAAGACGACGTCAGTACCCAGAAAATGGTTTAGTACTATTGCCAAGAGAAGACACCAATCGATTTAGATGCTACTCATACTACTAACGAAGTGAGACGTGGAATAGTAACAGCACCTCCCGACTAAGATTATTGTGGAGCCAGCCTCGAAGCGGGTTCACGGGAAAACCGAAAAGAGCGAGAGAGACGTTCCGTGTATAACTAACCTTGATGATAATCTGAGGTGACTGAGCAGGGGAGAGGCCCATGAATGGCCGTTGCATCAATTGGCTTTGACATTTTGAAGATATAATTGATTCGCATCCATCTTTACCCCTTCTCAGATGTAACTGACAAGAGCTCCTCATATACGACCTTGACTGTACGTTCCTGCAGCACCATGGTCCTAAGGGACAAGCACACCCAGCATTCCTGGACGCGGGGTGCGCTTCGACTACTGACCCTATTTTCAGGCGGATCCGTTCCGCCCCTCGCCATTCACGGGCTTATAAAAGTGGAGGGCTGCCTTCGACAAGAGATCGCAGCGCGCGCGTAGTGCGGGCTCAATGGCTGCAGCTGAAAAGCAGAATGCCGTTTCGAGAACTCGATCAGTCCGGCAACGGCGCGGCTGGGTCTCTTGTGATTCCCGGAAACGGCCGCCGTGACCGCGACTCTGCCCTGCGGGCTCACCGAGCTTATCGGTCGCCGCTGCCGCGCCGTTCGGCGGCGTGCTTTTCTGGGAAGAACTTTTTTTTTCAAAAGCTTCGACAAAGCCGTCGGCATATTAGGAGCGCTAGCGGTGCGAGGGCCCCGATAAAGCAAACCGTTGCTCACGTCCCGTGTGTGACCTATCGCGCTTTACGAAATGGCGGCGCAAAGGAATCCAGTGCACCTCGCTATACAAATATGCCCAGTACGTGTTTACAGGTGATCGTGGAAGATTACGCAACACGGAAGCAGCGCAAAAAAAAATGATAAAGGAACTGCTCACAACGTCTGGAATTGAGTCGCAATTGTTATTTATCCTCCACCAAATGACAGGCTGCTTTTGCGAACACTTTAGTTCATTTCAATTAACGTCATAGTTACTAAATTCCAGATATTTACAACTATTGATGGCCAAATGCTTTTGCTGGGATAACTGTCGTTTGAATTTATTTGGTTACGTCAGTTATGACTCCCACTTCCGTCATAAGGATGTAACTCATTACGTCTCGTAAATTGGGTGTAGCCATGTTCGTGGGTATGGCAACAATAATGGCACAACGACAACGAGAAGGTTCCCACCTTCTGTGAGGGGTACCACAACTACAATCGCATGATGAATTATTCTGTCACACCATGTTGTCGGCATCGTACTGTAGTCGTAGTCTGTGCTGCTAGAGGGTTGACGTGTTAACGAAAGAAAGCCGCACGGTTTCTTAGCTTGGACACCGTAAATTGTGGTGCCGTTGCCACCATCGTAGTGACATTTGCCAAAATATCTTTCATATCTTTGGAACTTCCCCGCAAATTTGAGCAACAAGGACGATCAAATAAACGCAACACATACGCCAATGATAGACAGTACCCCATTTATAATATAAGAAAGGAATAACTGGAAGCAGCTCTGAATATTTCATTCCAAGCTTATCATAAGTTCTTTCTGAGATAAGTTTGGGCCTTACTTAGCATTTTATGCAGTGATCACCTCATAGTAGCATCCTAATAACTATAATGCCTGCACGTACGCACTCCATCTTGCAAATATGATGCAGTGGCTCGTAAAATGCGGGTTGTTACGGGTTGCCTCAGCCAACGAGAAAACGTGGACCAAAAAAGGGGAGTCATCCAATCATATCTACTGATAACACTGAGACGTTGGCTTGACGGAAAGATTAGGGGACGTCCAGTCTTCCACTTTCACGAAGCCGACTGCCACTACTGATTACTTCTCTGCACTGTTGGAGGTTGGTGGGATGGAGTACAGTGTTTGGCGCATTTCGTTTGAGCGCCTATACTCCACTAATATCAGAGTCTAACACGTAGAGCTATAGTACAGACTGGAAAAGTCACCCGCATAACCATGCAGGCTCGTCCGTCAAGCGTGCCCCGTTGCGATGGCTGGGCTCGCTTTAGCGAAGAGGTATCGTGTCTTGGGAGTAAGCTGAAAGATGAGGAAGAGAAAAAAAAAAAAAAGATCGTGACTTGCACGCAGGGAGCCTTGCGAGAATTCTTGGCGGGAAAATTGATTTCAACGTGACGCGCCACCATGGTTGCGCGAGAACCATGACAGTCAATTTATTTTGCTCTCGTTTGGCGCGCTTTGAGCGCAGATCGCGGCTGATGCCGCCCGGTTTGAGAAGCGCTTGCCGTGGAGTGGACGGAAGCTATCTTCGTTGATCGATCTTTTAGAGGCGATAACATCGCTTGCTAATAACCGTATCGAATTGCTTAGTTCCGAAAGTCGTGTTTCGTAAATAGCGCCCAATGCCCGCAGGGCGCGCGCATCCCTTTCGTTGTAATGCACGTTGAATTTTGATCGAAGTTTGGGAGATGCTGAAAACAAACAAATAACAACGTAAAGTACCGAGCTCACCAAGCCTTATACTCACGAAACAAGCTGAAAAAAAAAAGAGAGCAGCGTGTCGTGTATACATCACGCATACGGGCGCTGCCAACGTTTAGTTCATCTATAGCTTTTTGCGAAACGTCAAAAAGTAGGCCAATTCAAGCATTTGAAATTTGCGCAAGTCACGTGTTTGCCTTCAAGGTGAGGGGCGCTGGATGGTGCGTCCCCTATACAGGATTCAGTTTCCAGCTACCAAAACTTGTTTGGATTCTCTGTTCCTGGCGAAGTAAACAGTAATCTTGTTCAAATCTCTGGTGCGGCGGTGCCTCTGTGCCTGAAACGATGCATGTTGCGGCAGAAGACTCTGTGGTGTGGCTAAACGCGAAGCAGCTGCTGTTGCAGTGGCATTAGATTACATACTTATCTGTTATAGATAAGGATACAGAGCTGAGACGGCCGTGTGGTACTTCTCTGTACGGTAGAAATATTAAGGCCAAAGCCTTAAATGCTTTATAAAACGCGAAATTTGGCCATCGGCGGCATCGTTCCGCGCCGCAAGGCGATAAAAAAGATGACCATCACGCGATAACGTCGTAATATGACGTCATGGTGACGTCACAGACCACCAAAGTTTCTGGCGTAATTCAGACATCATAGGGACGTGTATTCACACGATGAGGTCATCACATGGCAATCGTAGCTTTGTGCTGCTCCTGATCTTTGAGACAGTGCCATACCACTTTAGATTCAAATAGCTTTCGAACGGTGATGGGGCAGATCAATACATTGACTTAGAATAAACTATAGAGATGGCCTTCGCCGTCCAGCGGTGCTAGGTGATTACGTGCCCCGTGAGTTTTGTTAGCGGCATACAAGAAAAATGTATTCACTTTTGATCTTTAGGAGAAAAATAATATATATTTCCAGATTAACTGGAGATGTAAGAAAAGGAATATGTTATTACTTACCAATATGTCCGCCAATTCCTGACTGCTCATGCGGTAGTTTCGCTACACTACGGGTTTGCATTTCACAAATGTAAGAAACGGGCACTGAGTGAAAATAAAAACCGCTTGATGATGCCAGAGAAGTGACAAATTAATAGAGGCAATTAGTTTTACGCGGGGACGTAAGCCAATAGTTCCACGTCGCAATTCACAATGTGTAATGCAGCTATAAACATACATTCTGTCGAGCAAACCTTTTCAGGTTAGAAAATAATCGAATACCAATCGTGCGCGAATCCTCGCTATGACATTCAGCCCCTTGGTGTCCAGACAGCCTTAACATTGCTGGGCTTCAACAATATGTGCCAAGTCGAACTACTAGGGCATAGGTACTGTGTGATATCAGTGGACTTAAAAAAAGAACAGTACCATGGGTGCTAAACATTTCTGGAGCCCTCCAATACGGCGTCCTTCATAATAATATCCTGGATTCGATGACGTCAAACACCAGATAATATTTTTAACAACTAAGGCAGAGACAGATCACAGCTGCCCCGGGAGGGAAGCACCACATTAGTGCAGTAGTAGACCTTCACATGCAGTGGCATGGGTACATCGACTGCGTCTACGTACAGACCAAGAAACTGTTTAAGTTAGAGGAATCGAGTACTAAGAGGATCGTGCTAACAAAAAATTACCTTAAAAAACAAGACAAAAAGAACACCAGAGGTGAGAAAGAAACACGACACGGGTGCAGATTGCGCCCATTTCTATAGTTATAGTTCTTTTTTTTTCACTCGCCGTTCGTTGTGAACAGGGCGTGATTTCTTCAGCACTTAATCTATGGCACTGCAACAGTCGTCATCCATCCTTTTGTTGAGAGAACCGTCGCAACCATTCGTGGGATTGCAAACAGCATGCCTGCATCAGGGGTTGACACAGTCATGCTCACCACAAAAGACTACATTGTCGCCAAACGTAGAAACAAAAAGGGAAAAAAAGAAATAAATTAGAGACCCTAATTGGATTCAAACTTTTTAACGCCTGGCACAGTTGTACGCTTCGTCTACGCAATATTACGTGCGTTAGGGGCTTCTACTACATGACAGTTATTCGTTTTTTTTTCCCTGAAGCAGTTCGAAGCAATAGCGTGACTCCGTGGTAGACCACCTCCTTGCCACACAGACGGTGTGGGTTCGATTCTCACTCAAACCGAAGGTTTGTATTGTTTTATTTACGTCTGCCTCAATTTTTCGGTGACGGATAAGACAATTTTTCGCTCACAACCGGGGACGCCAACACCGATCCTGACGTTGACGCCAAAATTCGTGCGAAAGGAGCTCTTTGACGTTATCGCGTTAAAATAACGAAGAACGCACAGGACCACAGAACGCACAGGACAGATAGAGCCAGTACCGTACTCCCGTATTACCTTCAACTTTCCTGGCGCTTCCGTTTCGAGTTTTCAACCACGCAAATGCACGCTCCACGTCACGTTCAGTGGGTACGTTCAGCCGTGGTCAGTGGGTACTGACGTTATTGATGACTTTTTCGCATTACGACAATAGGACGATCGGCCACTCTCTGTGCAGATGCTACTGGAACACCGTGATCGCCTTTCGTTGGCTCAAAAAGCAGTCAAAGCAGCCTCGTACTTTTTGAGAACTACAGGCCTACGTGACCACCTTTAACTTTTGTGTAGTGCCACCGCTGCATACGCGCCAGCCGATTGACTGACAATCCTCTTTTTTTATCTTTTTTTCTCTCTCTCTTTCTGTTCTCTTTCTTCTCTCTCCCATCTTTATGCCCCCTTCCCATTCCCTCAGCGTAGGGTAGCAAACCGGGCATGTGCCTGGTGAACAGCCACAAGCTATGGGACTGAACACACGTCGCACTTGCGCAACGACTTGAACTCCCAGGTACAAGAAGGCACTGCTGAACGGTATCCCGTTGGTCGGTAGGGGCCTTTAATAATTCACTCGAGCGAAACCACCCCCCACGTGCGCAAATCGGACAGCGCGTGATGGATGGCTGGCTTTCGTGCGGGCATCTACGTAGCCTCCTTGTTTCCTTCGTTGCCATTATTCATCGATGAGCAGCGCCCCTGCCAGTTCAATCTCGGTGGGCCGCAATGGTGGGCGCATCATACAGACTCTAGTACTGACCAATCACACCTTAGTACTTTGCGGTCCACACCGCGTCCAATGCGCGTGCGTCTTCGTCTCGCGTGTTTAGGTTCCAGCTCCGAGCATTCGCCTGTTCTGAAGCATGCCGAATGTCAGCCGCGGATGTGAATGAATAATTGTAGCATCTAGATGACGTCGTAACGATATACTATACAGTCTCCTTACTTCAGTTCAACGTTGCACATGCAGAAGTTCATTATGACTGGGTCTTGAAACTTCTCCCAGGGCGTTTATAAATGGTATTTAGAGCCACATCTTTTATTGCGTTTGTCTGTCTCTCTCGCTCTCTCTCTCTCTCTCAATGTGTGTGTGTGTGTGTGTGTGTGTATTTGTGTGTGTGTGTGTGTGTTCGTGAAGCTTCAGAGCTCCTAAAGCATTCAGATACTGACACAGCGCCTACACTCTCGTTTTTATTTCTCATTTGCGACGGCCTTCGTATTCCCCAGCGAGTTTTGACGCGCACGGTCCGCTCTCTCAAGCCCTTTAACGCACTTAAGTGAGAAATACGCTCTGCAAATTCATCTTTCGGCACCAAAGCGTTCATTTTTATACTGTCATTACGCTTATACGCAAGAAACCGAAATTTCTAATTTAATCATTTTACATTATAATTTACACGTTTGTTTCAAGGACACTTTATCGCAATCAAAAAGGAAATAAAATGACAAGGTAGTAGTTGCGGTTTTTGTTTTTCTTCGTCGTATTCTTCTTTTGAATAATCAATGCAAAAGCGCACACACATACACACACACACACACACACACACACACATACACACACACACACACACACACACACACACACACACACACACACACACACACACACACACACACACACACACACACACACACACACACACACACACACACACACACACACACACACACACACACACACACACACACACACACACACACACACACACACACACACACACACACACACACACACACACACACACACACACACACACACACACACACACACACACACACACACACACACACACACACACACACACACACACACACACACACACACACACACACACACACACACACACACACACACACACACACACACACACACACACACACACACACAATATTGCAGAACGTTTAGGCTTCGCCTTGAACAGTGCAACGCGATAAAATTATGTAGGCCCGCTCACGTTGCATCCTCAATCAACCGCGATGCCTCAAGCCCCCTTGGTGGACATCTGGAACTTCAGTGAAGGAAGGGTGCTGTGGTCTAATGATTATGTTGCTCTGCTGTTGACTCGCAGGTCGCGGGAACGAATCCCGGTTGTGGCTGTCGCATTTACACGATGGAGCCGAACTGGCTTCAAGCCCGTGTACTTACGCTTAGGTGCACGTTAACGAACACCAGGGAGTCGAAATTATTGAAGTCCTCCACGACGACGTTCCTCATAATCAAATTAAAGTTTTGGGACGTAAAACCCCCAGAATCTTATTATTTTTAGAAAGGAACGTCAGCCAGGGGCTAATAATGACGATAAATTTTACCTTAGCGCTTCGTAAGGGTTGGCAGCGTTGAGCCACTTGCCCGTTCAGCATTTAAAATGGTGGGACGCCTGAGGCTCTTACGCTTTTGCGACGCAGATAAGTTAACGTAGACCATTGTCCGATGTGTGGACAGTATAAGGTCTTTGGGCAAGCAATAGGGTCCTTTCGCGAACTAGCTTCAAGCAATGGTGTGCTTATAGTTGTACCGGAATTAAATTCAAGTTCAAACCACATTTTATACTATTTGCGGCTATTTTGCTGCGGTTGACCAGTGGTTACGGTGGTTACGGTTACAAGGGCGAAAAGCTAGATGCCTGTGCACTGTGCGACGTCAGTGAATGTTAACACCGGATGGTCGAAATTTCCGGAACTCCCTACTTTTGAGTATCTCACAATAATATCGCTGTTTTGGGGCGCAATACCCTAGATGTAATTATTCGTTACGGCCATCGAGACTTTCGGCTTACTGACAACGGCGATACTTCATTTACGACCAACGCCCCTTTTCATACGACGCCGGCTCTTTCACGATATCACACGTCAATATACAAATGGGGAAAAAAAAGTATTGAGTGCGCTCACAGGCTGAAATAAGCATTAACAAAAGCACACTGCCTGCTTATATGATTCCTTCCTTATGGGAATGGTTGAAAGCAGAAGTTCTAGAAAGACAAAAAGGAAGTTAATCGAGAGCAGTGGTGTTTATTCTGAAAAAGCAAAGCCGATGAACACGAGCAGAAGAAAACATTTAGGGCACCACAATATAATGTCCTGACTTCCTTCTTTGTTCGTGTTAGCATGACTGGTCTTTTTAGAATGAATGAGTACCAACTAGCTTGACCCGATATTCTTAGCCAATATAAATGTTAAGAAGCGAGAGATGGTACACTGCTCCATGGTCCCAGTAAATATTGAAAAACACAAAGCAATACATTGATTTGATTGACTGATATGTGGGATTTTAACGTCCCATAACCACCACGTGATTTTGAGAGACGCCGCAATGGAGGGTTCCGGAAGTTTTGACCACCTGAGGTTCTTTAACGTGCACCCAAATCCGAGCTAGCGGGCATATACAGCATTTTCGCTTCTCTCGAAAATGCAGCCGCCGCAGCCGGGATTCGATCCTGCGACCTGCTGGCCAGGAGCCGAGTACCTTAGCGACTAGACCACCGCGGCGAAGCAACGCAATGATATACAAAGCAAGGACAAAGAAAATCAGACGCGATTCGTTATGGAGGCTTTAATGGATGTTATTTCATCAAATTCTGCGCAGCTGCTTTTGCCTCTTCCGTGGATGTTTTATGTATTAGAGTCGGTGCACGTTGCAGAGGTCGCATTGGCAAATATTAACGATTTCTTCAGCACAATCTGAAAGCAGCCACCACCAACGTGCATTCAGCAACTGAAGCTCCTTAAAAAACACAGTAAACTTATTTACATCATGCTCGCTGTATTCGTTCTGTTCATCACCTTTCATATAATGATGCGTTTGTTCCGTTACTGCATATTGCTAATCTAGAAACTTCAATCGCAATGAATCTGGGAAATCATCCTCAGAAGCGCTTTCATAAACTATTTACACTGTTTGCGACGTACACACCCAACTGCCTTTTTTTTTTCTTCTTATGGCAGCCACTTTGTCCCTCTGCGCCCTTCGAAGAATGATTCTGTCATGGTAGCAGACTACTATAACGCAAAATAAAAGCTTACCTTAGACCTCAGATGACGCAAAAACTCCACCAGCTGCCTCCAAGGGCGCTGACACTCACAAACCGGCGTTGCTCTGAAGGTGTCCGTGGACGAATACCTGGCGCCGCACTATCATTCGAAGGACGACGAAGAACGGGGAATCTCGAACGCTAAGGCAAACCTCACGAAGTGACACTGTAAAGAGCACACCGTCACACACATGCCACGTACGAGCAACGAATCCGCAGCATCAAGCAGGCAAATCCCGTAGTGGAGGTGTCCAATCCGCCTGGTGGCTGACTGAGTGCCGAACAGCACCGAAGTGACAGGTGTGCAAGCGTCCCAGGGTGCTTTCTTGTTAGTCCCAATGGACTCTAGTCTATACAAAAACCATAAATATGTCTATTGACAAGATTGTGATGATGTCCCGTCAACAAACAAAGCTTCAATCACAAGTCACGGAACGATAGGATAGTGTAGAGTTTGGTACACCTCGTCACGTCCACAGCGCGATGCACCGCGCGCGGCACTCCTCCCACAGGTGCCGCCGGCTAAAAGCCACTGACGCCGTAACGGACGCGAGCACGAGCACGGTGCAGGTTGGCCAGGAAGATTGCAGCAGCAGGAGCAGCCGCCGGAGCGATGCGATGCGAATGTTGTCGGAACGTTGGTCGGTGGTGATGACCCTTGGGAGGAGGAAGGCTCGTGGTGAGAAGAAGGGAGAGGCACCCGGTCCACCCCGTCTCTGAACGCTTTCCTCCTTCCCACCTTGTCCTGCGAAGCATGCCTCTCCCTCACACACTCACTATTCGACTTTTTTGTTTTTTGTTTTCTCAGCTTCTCACTCAGCGCTACACCGTTAACCCACCTCCTCCCTCTCGTAGTAGTCCGCGAGCTTATTAAACAGCCCGCCGCGGATGCGCGCCGTATCTCTTCTCCTCTCCCCTCCTATATAGCTCCATTCCCTCCTCACAGGCTCACTGGACTCGCAGTGGAGAAGGAATTCCCGCTGACTTAACCGCAGACGACCGGTGCCGGAGACCGTTAGCGGGGCCCGAATCGACGTCACTTCCTTAGTTGTCGAAATCCAGTCATTGCCCTCCCCGCACTCCTGCCCTGCATCGGGTCTTTCTCTTTGCCGGAGGAGCACACATAACCTTTGGCGGATTTTGCCTGCCTGCCTTCCTCTCTCTGTCGATGCCCGCAGGCGAATCACGTCGCGCATGAAGACGATGTCTCCGGCGAATTCCTGGTCCGGCCCCGGCATTTCGGTCTACTCAGTTGACACGCTTTCTTTCTCTGTGCGTCCTTGCATAGGGCTGGTCTAACGGGGCGTTGTTTGTTTACGTGAGCTTTCATGCTTAGTGTGGATCAACGCCCCTCAATAACATCACCCGTGAAGCCGAATTTCAATCTGTTGTCTGCGTCAGAGCAATGCTCATAGCCGGTCAAACAGTAATGAATAGGTAGAGACAATCATTGTTGAACAAGCTTTCACGTTCCAATAGACGTTTCCGTTTCACGTTTCAATGACAGGATGTGCAAAGATGGACTCAATAAAGAAGTCAAGACTCCGCGCACATTTGCAGTTGTAGTTATTAGTCCGCGTGTGTGTTGTTTATTCGTATATTCGATCAGTTGTAATTATTAGTCCGCGTGTGTGTTGTTTATTCATATATTCGATCCGCGTTTTTCGCCCGCACTCTCTTTTAGAAGGAATGCTTATGAACTGAATCAGCTCGCGTTTGTTCTAAGCTCTCACGGCATTTCGCATGAGGGAGCCTGTACTGGCCTGCTGTTTTGTGCCTGCAGGTTTCAAGCCTCACTGTGTGTTATGTGTTTAACCAGAGTCCTTGCTTAACATCATCAATTGTGGTGTGGTGAAATAATATCATAATTACCACATAAACCTGGAGCAGAACTGTGGTTAAAAGTGCCATCTGCTTGCTGGTGCGGTAACTTTCGGTATAGATCTTAGTGCGCATTGTTGCGCAGAAATGGCTGAATATAAACGGAGGAAAAAAAGTGTGCCGGCGAAATTAGGTCACTTTATCAACAGTTCGTTGTATGGTCTATTTCTAAGGTGCAATTAAATTATTCGCAGTAGTGGTTACATTATAAGAAGATGTTACAAAGGTTTTGAGTGATTCAGTTTGTCCTATCTATTAAAATATAAAAAAAATCTTAAAAATTCTGCAACCTTGCTGTCTAATGAGCACAAATCGTTCCTTAGCTCCTAATTGTCTTGATCCGAAAAAAAAAGTTTGAAGTTCAACCTTGTACGGCCGGCACGACTTCTTAAGTACAAAGCATATCCTGGTGAACCAAACACCCCTTGATCGTACAGTGTTGGCAAGCTCTGTACGCTCAAGGGGCGTTTCACGAACTTGCAGGACGTTTCATTATAATGAAACGTCCTGCAAGTTCGTGAAATGGGAAAAACTGTCTCACCTACGTGACGGTCATAAGTTCCTCAGTCCTGGCAGCTTCCTCGGCCCGCTAGAAAGCCAATTGTTAATGGAGGCCCCGCGCAGGCGATTGCTGCAGGCTGCATCCCCAGCATTTACTGTGTGATTCCAGTGCATGTTGAATAAGTCGGCTGGTCGAAATTATCCGGGGCCTTCCACTGCAGCATCTCTCATATTCCGAGTCACTCTGCTATGGTAGTGTAAAGTGCCCTGTGATAATGTCAGAATGGTTAACTTGTCCATTGTGTATTAGATATGTAATATTTGGATGTCAAGAGCCGCGTAACGTGCGCCTCCCAGAGTAAGTTACCCGAAGAGGACAAGTAACGGCTAGATCGTTATGCTTATGAATACGCACCTATTAAATTTACGTTTTCGTTCATTGGTGAGAGGAATGTCGTAGTCCAGGAGTCTTCGTCCATCGAGTCGTGTCTTTTTCCCGGCCAAAGCAGCTTGACCTGATCGTCAGGATTTTAGTTGGTCACCTGGTGAACAGCTCAACAATGAATAGACAATGATGAATAAAAAATCAGCACATTTTTTTATGCCTCTGAATATCGCTTGCTTGAGGATTGTCTTCTATATTTCTGGGCAGGAGCGATCAGACACGCGTTGGTTTACCTTATGATACGTGAGGAAAGGCTCGACCAAGAATGACTGACATAGTTCCAAAGTGTCGCAAGGTCAGGTAATAATCGAGCAGCCATCGGAGGCCCCGAGAGAGAGAGAGAGAGAGAGAGAGAGAGAGAGAAATAAAGTAACTGTACCACCACGAACGCAAATGCATCATACAACTCCGAAATTCGCAAAATCTCACTAAGAATTGAACTCTTCTGATACGGTTGACCGACGAACCAGGTGCAAACAACCGCGTGCCACGCTGTGGGCATACACAGCCGCTGAAAGGCGAATTTCAATCTGTTGTCTGCGTCAGAGCAATGCTCATAGCCGGTCAAACAGTAATGAATAGGTAGAGACAATCATTGTTGAACAAGCTTTCACGTTCCAATAGACGTTTCCGTTTCACGTTTCAATGACAGGATGTGCAAAGATGGACTCAATAAAGAAGTCAAGACTCCGCGCACATTTGCAGTTGTAGTTATTAGTCCGCGTATGTGTTGTTTATTCACATATTCGATCAGTTGTAGTTATTAGTCCGCGTGTGTGTTGTTTTTCATATATTCGATCCGCGTTTTTGCCCGCCCTCTCTTTCGGAAGGAATGCTTACGAACTGAATAAGCTTGCGTCTGTTCTAAGCTTTCACGGCATTTCGCATGAGTTAGCCTGTACGGGCCGGCTGTTTTGTGCCTGCAGGTTTCAACCCTCACTGTGTGTTATGTGTTTAACCAGAGTTATTGCTTAACATCTTCAATTGTGGTGTGGTGAAATAATATCATAATTACCACATGAACCTGGAGCAGAACTGTGGTTAAAAGTGCCATCTGCTTGCTGGTGCGGTAACTTTCGGTATAGATCTTAGTGCGCATTGTTGGGCAGAAATGGCTCAATATAAACGGAGGAAAAAAAGTGTGCCGGTGAAATTAGGTCACTTTATCAACAGCTCGTGGTATGGTCTATTGCTAAGGTGCAATTAAATTATCCGCAGTAGTGGTTACATTATAAGAAGATGTTACAAAGGTTCCGAGTGATTCAATTTGTCCTATATATTCAAATATTTAAAAAATCTTGAAATTTCTGCAACCTTGCTGTCTAATGAGCACAAACCGTTCCTTAGCTCCTAATTGTCTTGATCCGAAAAAAAAAAAGTTTGAAGTTCAATCTTGTACCATGTGCATGACTTGTTAAGTACAAAGCATATCCTGGTGAACCAAACGCCCCGTGATCGTACACTGTTGGCAAGCTCTGTACGCTCAAGGGGCGTTTCACGAACTTGCAGGACGTTTCATTATAATGAAACGTCCTGCAAGTTCGTGAAATGAGAAAAAATGTCTGACCTACGTGACGGTCATAAGTTCCTCAGTCCTGGCAGCTTCCTCGGCCCGCTGGAAAGCCAATTGTTAATCGAGGCCCCGCGCAGGCGATTGCTGCATGCTGCACCCCCAGCATTTACTGTGTGATTCCAGTGCATGTTGAATAAAGTCGGCTGGTCGAAATTATCCGGGGCCTTCCACTGCAGCATCTCTCATATTCCGAGTCACTCTGCTATGGTAGTGTAAAGTGCCCTGTGATAATGTCAGAATGGTTAACTTGTCCATTGTGTATTAGATATGTAATATTTGGATGTCAAGAGCCGCGTAACGTGCGCCTCCCAGAGTAAGTTACCCGAAGAGGACAAGTAACGGCTAGATCGTTATGCTTATGAATACGCACCTATTAAATTTACGTTTTCGTTCATTGGTGAGAGGAATGTCGTAGTCCAGGAGTCTTCGTCATCGAGTCGTGTCTTTTTCCCGGCCAAAGCAGCTTGACCTGATCGTCGAGATTTGAGTTGGTCACCTGGTGAACAGTTCAACAAGGAATAGACAATGATGAATAAAAAATCAGCACATTTTTTATATGCCTCTGAATATCGCTTGCTTGAGGATTGTCTTCTATATTTCTGGGCAGAAGCGATCAGACACACGTTGGTTTACCATGTGATACGTGAGGAAAGGCTCGACCAAGAATGACTGACATATTTTTAAAGTGTCGCAAGGGCAGGTAAATAATCGAGCAGCCATCGGAGGCCCCGAGAGAGAGAGAGAGAGAGAGATAAATAAAGTAACTCTACCACCACGAACGCAAATGCATCATACAACTCCGAAATTCGCAAAATCTCACTAAGAATTGAACTCTTCTGATACGGTTGACCGACGAACCAGGTGCAAACAACCGCGTGCCACGCTGTGGGCATACACAGCCGCTGAAAGGCGCTGTGAATGGCGTAACGATAGCGTGCCATCGATCAACAGCCCGAACCAATTGTGTGCCAACTTCGCATACGTCTCTCTCGCCGATCACGTGCGTATAGCCACCTTCTTTCCGTTTAGCGTAGTGGACTCAGTCTCCAACATATATATCGGCCCGGCGGAGGAGGAGGCAGGCGGAGAAGTAGTGGCATCGATTCATTCACGGTCGATGGGGAGCGCCTACTGCAAGTCGGCCACGTTGTGTAATAGCCTCAGAACTTTAAAAAACGAGAAATCAAACAAGAAAAATAAAGAGTTGGAAGGATCCTTTACAATACGCCGAGGGGCGTACAGGGAAGAAAAAATATATAATATATAAGTATCAGAAGATAAAATATATATAAGTATCAGAAGAAGGAAGTATACCGTGGAAAAGGTGAATTGACAAAGTTAAAGAGAAAAGAGATGAACTATTGATCGGTGATCATCCTCACTTGTGGTAGCTGAAAATAGGCTACGAAGATAAATAAAAAAGGGTGAATGAAGTTTACACTTGTACACCTTAAAGAACAGCGAAGCTGGATGATCATAAGGCCTCAACGTGGCATTCTTGCTAGGTGGTTCCTTGGCGTAGACAAAGTGGAGTCAAACCACAATTTGTCGCATATCATGCAGGAATGTCTGAACTCGAGCGTCTGTACTGAGGCACAATTACGGCTGTGGTACCCCCAGTAGAAGCGCGTGCCTTTTGTCACAAACGCTCGGCTAGCGCGGCGGCAGCGCGGACTGTCTCCGTCAGTGGGCATGGCAGATCGGCAACGGAGTGGAGGGTTTCCCACGGACACCAGTCATTTTGACTCCAGCTTTTGACTCAATAGATCACGTCATCATGATTTCTAAACTACGGGCAGTAGGTGTCGACTGGCCCACGCTGAAGCTTATAAAAAGTTATTTATCAGATGCACAACAGACTGTATGGGTTGGTTCCTAGCTTTCTAACTTCGGAATAACGAACAAGGATGTTACGCAGGGATCGATATTTGGCACACTATATTCTTACTGTACATAAATGATTTGCTTAACCACCTATCCCAAACCTGAACTTTCCTTTACGTAGGTAATACGCCATTGCTTGCAATCGATCGATCACTAACTGCTCTTTCATTTAAGTTGAATACTGATATGAACAATATTCTAGCATGGGGAGGCGTCATTTGCTGAAAATAAACCCCACCAAGACTTTTTTTATGCTTTCTCATTACAGTCACAGAACACCATAAATCCTTCCCACTGTCATTCTTGATTCTCATGGCATTATTGCAGTTGATGAAAGTTAACTTGGTGTTACTTCAGATTCAAACTAAAAAAAAAACGCATCGCACATAGTAAGCGCAAAATTGTTCCTGGTATTAAAATTTTATTAAAAGGTAGGTAATATTTCAGTAAGCCTACGATACTAACTCTGTATTACTGTTTCAATTACAGTAACACGAGCTACTGAATCATATCATGGGTTACCACTTATCCAACACATATAGCACCACTACAACGTTTGCAAAATTAGGCCATTCATATACTAACGTTCAGATCATTGAGCTGTTGTGTGTCCGACATGCTTAGGAATAATAAAATCTTTTTACTACACAGCCTTGTTAAATACAATTTATGCATATTGACAATTATACTAATGAAGAGCCCTCCTCCAGTGAACAAATTCCCAGCTGTTCTAATCAACACCAATCAATCTAGATTCCCAGCTAACAACAATCTATTACTGCCATTAGTTCATACTAATTATAAGAAACACTGCGGTCGTCTCACGTTGTTATCAACCTAGAACAGTCTTCCTCTTAAGGTTAAGCAGTCTTCATTATTAGATCTTTTTTTATCAATAGAATCATAAGATGTGCAATGTTATTGATACTTGTTCACATTCAGGTACTCCTAATTGTAGCTAAGCTACTCATCATTTAACGCAATAGCGCTCAAGAGCTCGTTTCGCAGAAATTCCGGCGTCACTGTCAACGTCGGCATCGCTGGTTCTGAGCGAAAAGTCATCATCTTATGCGTGACCGAAAAATCGAGAACGATGCAAATAAAATAAATAAATGATAAAATGTGCTCGAGCAAAGTGGGGAACCACCAGGGTTGTTTGAGTCTAAGTGGAGAGTGAACCACGGTGGTTTGTGGAGAAAGTGGATGTTCTACCCCACGGCTGCGCCACTGCTTGTGAAAACAGTGAAAAGGACTTTGTCTGCTTGGGAATACAGTTAAAGTAGCTGTCATGCTTCCCAAACACACGCGCGCTGTATAGATGCTCCACAATGCAACACGAAATATTGCAGTAATATTGCGTGGTACAAGTGTCCATTGCCAATGGGCGTCAAATTATGTGATTATCATAATGGCTCAGTTGTTGAAAGCCGGTTCCCCACTACAAAAGGCACACATGCTACTGAGCCTCACCAATTAAGGCCGCGCAGTGGGTGCATAGCAAATTCGAAAATGTTTCACGCGCTAATAAGTGTTTGAAGTATACGCACTATGGATGTCGTTATTGCATTCAACTACTAAAGGCGAAGCTTTCGGGCCTTTATTTATTTTCTTGCTTTGATGGTTCCTTTTTTCACTAAGTCGATAGTTTTTGGGTTTGTTCTCTATTTTTCAAATGTTGTAAGTAGTGCTCTCGTTTTACTTATAACTGTTCAAATTTGACTATCTTTAGTCTGTATTACATTAATTTGTATAAGTTATTCCACGTTGTAGACAGAGTTCCGTTTTACTGGTACATAGATCACACGACGTCTGACAGAAGGACCCCCTTCAACAAAGTGCTCTGGTACACCTCCTTCTGTACCCTTATGTAAGCATGTATGTTTTATATGAAAGTAAATAAACTGAAGATGAAACTGAGCTCTATGAGCTTGGCTCTTAAAGGAAAGAATTCCAGCTGTAGAATGTTACGTTTCTCTTTCCTTTGTTTCTGACCCCTCCTCTCTTCGTTCGGCAGAATGTCTCTCGCACATCATACTGTAGTTATCTTGGTCTCTGCGCTGTACTGGTATAGCGGATTCATAACACATCTTATTCGGAGAATCGCCGTTAGGTGCAGCAAGTCAAAGGCGATATGGGAATCATTTTTGAATTCCTATATGGTTTCAGCAAGGCAGTGCAGGGCTATTCAGATAATGGTACTGCTAAAGAGATTGGTGCTTACCCATTCAGAAGCTTCCCAATCAGAAACAATGAATCAGATCGATATGGTAATGTTTCACCAATCACGACTGAATATTTTAATTTTGCGCAGCTCCTATACTATTACCAACATTTCATTTATTGCATTCCAGAACCAGCATATGATTATGAGGGACGCTGTAGTGGAATGCTCTGGATATTTTGACCATATCTTGTTCTTTACCGTGCACTGGCTTTGCATTGCCTTCGTGTTCTGCTCGCTTTTGACCGAGCTATGAAGTCACGTGTTGACGTCATCAGGTAAAGTTTACGTTTCTCTGACGTCATGATGATGTCCTGCCCAATTTCGATCGTGTCGTGGTGGTGGGACCCCGGGATGACGGTTTCTGGCATCACTCAAGCTGTTCCCGACACCGCGGGGCGCCGTTGGCGAATTGCAAGTTTGACTTGGCGTTAAAGTTATCGCCTTCACAGAGCTCATGAACAGGTCAGCGCAGATTATGTGGTACTGAAAGCAAGAAAAGAAAAGAATGGAGGAAATCGGAAGAAGGTGCCATGAAAGCTGACGAGGAGAGTGACGATCGAAGAAAGATCACGTTGTACGAGGAGAGGTCCGTTCGAAACGACTAAAAGGTGGCTACGGTCCTTAAACCCAGATGCTTATAATATCGCGGCCTGCAGAATGAGTACAATGGGAGCCTCTCAATATTGATCGCATTTCCTCACGTGTAGTGTACGGATGCACCAAGCATAAGGGAAGCCCAGATGCATGCACAAACTGTCTTTGACCGGGCCACAGTTACGACGCGTGCCCCCCCCCTCCCCCCCCCCCTGAAGTGGCCTCGGCTCACGGTGCGGAGACAAGCATGACCGGCGAGATGTCCCCTCCTGTATGCCAAGTGGCAATCATTGTGGGGGCCAGCACCTCACGGACACTGCATCGCGCAAGTCAGGAGATACCGCTGCAAAACACACAGCACATCACCTCAGAAAACAACGTTCCCTACCAAAGAGGGCTTTCTCCCGCTCGGCAACACCCACCAATCTACGTCGGCATGGTCCTGCGGGGTCGTCGGAGCGGGTAGCACGACCTCCTACGGAGATGAAGGCTCTGCTGGAGGAGGTAATGCAGCTCAGAGCAATCTTCTCTACATCCACACCAACTCTCTCTCTCATTTCACTGCCCCAGACTTCACCCACTCCATCTGACCAGCCTCCTCAAAAAAAAAAAAAAAGCATGCACACATATTCACGGAGTGAATGATGATGAGTGGGGTGATGCTTCGGAGGGTTTTATCTATAAACCGTAAATTGTCTGCCCGCCCGCTCACCCATACATTCGTCTGTCTGTCTGTCTGTCTGTCTGTCTGTCTGTCTGTCTGTCTGTCTGTCTGTCTGTCTGTCTGTCCTCACCTACTCAGTGAGTCGTTGAACTAGGCGTGAACGTACCACTATGAGCTAGGAGAGACTGACCCACGGCTTCAGGAGCTTCGTTCCTAAAAAAGAGGCCTGATGAGAGCCCAGCTGAACCTATAGACTTAGAAGCAAAATTTTAGGATCTCGCCAAAAAACGTAGAAGCCAGGTTCACAGAGCGCATCACGGCGCAAACTACGACATAGTATCACATTATGAGAGAAGCTACTGTTACCCGTACAATGAATAATGTCCTCTCGAGCATCATGACAGAGTGGAAGAACGTTTAGATTATCTTACATATGTACTCTCAGCTGCCTCTCTTCCCTAAAGCCGCTCCTCCGAAACCTCTACTTCACCCTTCCGCCTTACAGCATGGCTCCTGCAACGAGCCGTAATTGGTTAAAAATTATTCGATGGAACTGCAGAAGCTTTCGGCGAAAGCGTGACCTTCTGCAACAAATAATTAATAATTCAACGTTACCACCAGACAGTATAGCTATTCAGGATGAGAATGTTTGCAGGCAACTGCCAGGCTACACTGTTATTCCATCATGACTCAATACACGTTTCTCGCTTGATAAAATACGTCGGTATCACCTTAAGTGCAGCATGACGTCGCTACCCCTATCGCTCACACCCTCATCAAAATTTTACCCCTCTCACCCCCCACGCCCTACGTGGTCCACGTTGTTCGTCCTTACCCACACTTTTCTTCCACGACAGTCTCTTGAGCTACTTCCAACTCTTGCCAAGCCTGCCACCCAATTGGCATCAACGAATCCCCAACTAATCATCGGTGACTTTAATTGCACACACGTGGACTAGGGTGGTCGGCGCACTGACCACAGGGGCACAGTTCTATACAATGAAGTGCTTATGCTCCGCCTAACCACATTTAATGATTTAAACCTGCCTACTCGAATTGGTAATATTATCACAGCTGATACTATAGTCCAGACTTCACGGTTGGCAGAAATATCCCCGATTTACAATGGGAAAGAACGCGAATCCCATTGAGCAGTGACCACCACTCAATTATCATTGCAGTGAAATATCAACGAACTCAGCGTAAATTTACCTCTAGGCGAGTTAACTGGGACCAGCTCCGCCAATTCAGGCAAGCTCGGCGAACACAGGCCCCCTTTGACTTCGACTCCTGCGTTTTGCAGTTTCAGGAAGCCATTTGCCAGTATACCCAAACGCTAGACACAACCCTGAAAATCCCCGTTATCAAGGATAAGCTCGCCCATGGCCTGAAAGATCATAATAATATTACGCAAAGGCGAAAACACGTGCGTGGAAAACTCAAAAGTAGAACTGGAAACTAAAAATCAAACTCGCGCCGCTTCAAAGTCAAATAAAACAGCACAGCGCGAACGTTTGCAAACTAACTGGGCTCATATTTGTGAGTATCTCTACATAAATCTCTCCTCAACTCGCGCTTGGCATCTGTTGTGCAACATGGTAGACTATACACTCAATCTAAAAACCAGGCGAGCTTTAGCATTCACCACCTCACTCATAACCATCAGCAGAACACCGATGCCTTCCTTACACAGGTGAAATGCACCTATACCACACCTGGTCATCGTACCAAGCACCTCAAGTACACCGGCACACCCCAATCATGTAGATTGATGCTCTTACTGCATAATCAGAGGTACGCACAGCCTTAATAAATTTACGCAATACCACACCCGGTGAAGATCAAATTAATAACGCTTCCATCCAAAATCCTGATGATGCTTCCACATATAGTCTAGTGAACTACTTTAATGAATTCTGGGAAGCTGGTATCCTCCCTGCCTTCTCAAAACACGCAAAAATAATATTTATTCATAAACTTCACAAACCCGTAACCATCGACAATATTCGCCCTATTTGCAAGCCCACGATGTGCACACAATTACTGTAATAATGAAAACACCTGAGCTAACCTCGTGAGAATTTCCTTTAACCCGAGAAAAGAAAGCAGCTTAGTCAGCCACCCGATGACTGCTTCGCATGATACCTATTCTCGCATGGCGGAGCATCTATACATTTTTTTTCTGAATTTTACATGCACGAGTAGGTAATAGGCGTGAGAGTGTGGTGCTCCTTTATTATTAGTTAACGTTGTTAGGGCTCTGCGGCACTGTGGCTACTTTTGAGTTGTCATTTCGTCAGCTCAATTCGTCTTGCAATTCTGAGCGCGGAGTGAGCGGAAATTCACTCAATTTCACTTACGCCAATACAAACTCAAATTTTGAAGCTCCCATTCTCGAATACAGCATTCTTCCTGCTCATTGAGCTGCTCCGTAAGGCTCAAGTCATTGCCCGATGCCTGAAAGAAGCCCCATATTTTTGTTTCCATCTTCTTATCTGTGTCAATATTTTTCCTTGTTCTTCGGTGTCTTTTAAAATCTTTGCTACGACAAGAAACACTTATCTCGTTGCTCAGTTATTTGGGTGCACGTTAAAGAGCCCCAGGTGGTCTAAACTTCCGGAGCCCTCCACTACGGTGTCTCTAATATACATATGGTGGTTTTGGGACGTTACCCGCACATATCAATCATCAAATCGTTGCTTATTTTTCGACTGTGCTCTTTAATGTTCTTTCCTAAAGAGCTCTTCGCCTGTATGCAAGCATGGTCTACTGCAAAGCCGAACAAGACGAAACTTTAGGGGCGAAAAAGGGAAGTTATTGCACGCTTAACTTGTACGTACACAAACGAAACATAGAAAACAAGTAAAGGACAGTCTATACATCTTACAAATGAGCACCAAAATCTAATTGATCAGTGAATATCCAAATGTTACAAGTGAAAGAAAATTAAAAAGAATCAAGTGAATCACATTTAACAGGATAACAATTCTACATGCGTACTAGAGTGGACGTATGGCTAGTACGGGACAACTGGAAACCACACCTGTCCCTCTCTTACTTTGAAGAAACGTGTGTGCCATCGTAGAAGGAAGGCCTCTTCGCCGTGCGTTTCCAGCTGCTGATCTAGGTAATTCCACACAATGAGCCGAATTTTCTGTAGTGCGGGATAGGCGCCTCTATGCAGCTTGTGCCATACTTCCGCTAAACAGCGTCGCCACCACAGTACGTACAAGGTTACTGTAAAGACCAGTCTTGCAAACAGCCCACGCTCTGTTGCCATGCGCGCCGTGCGAAAGCCAAAGAAGCGTTGTACCATGTGCCAGACGCCACTAACCACCGAGCACTGAAAAAGAGCGTGTTGGGCCGTCTCTCGTTTGCCGAAGTTTGGGCGGCGGTCATTTGAAACGACTTCCCAATGTGCTAACCGGTCACGCGTAGGCAATGCTCTCCATCTTCTCAACCAATCAAATTCGGGCACCTGATTAGGTACGCGATTGCAACGCCATTGTGTCCATTTTCTCGTGCAGGATGCTGTTTCTTCCTTTTTGCCCAGTGTGTTACTTGTCACCATTTCGCTCATTTCTTGCGATGAAACATCTTCCAGACTGCATGAACCTATTGATTCCACTGTTCTTTTTAAGCCACTGGCAGCTCTATAAAACTTAAGTGGAATTTCTGCTCGTGGTCCGATGTACGGATTGGCCATGAAAGTACCTTTTAGTGTACTGCTCTAGTACATCAAGAGCCTGTACCCGGGGTAGTTGCTGTCATCAAAGAGCTTCTGTGTTGTTCTTGCAGCCATCGCTCTCGTGAACGTTGGTATATCTGGGAGGCTCAAGCCTCCACGGTTTGTGGGAAGCTGTAAAAATTTCCTCCATACCTTTTCTGGTTTTCCTCCCCAGAGGAAGGTCCCCGCCATAGCGGCGAGGCGTCCTGCAACGCGGCGAGGTAGCAGGGCGATGTGTGCTACGTAAAACGCAAACGCGTATGCCTGTGTCTTGATGACTGTTGCTTTTGCCGTTAGTGACAGGTTAAAATGAGTGGGCCTGTGTCTTGATGACTGTCGCTTTTGCCGTTATTGACAGGTTAAAATGAGTGGCTGCCGCTAGGACATCGGTAGATCTCCTAAGCACGTCATCCCAGGTCTTTTTTGATACATCTCTTTCCTGAAAGTAAACGCCTAACACCTTAACAGCTTGAACGTATTCTAAGTCTCCTGGCAATAGTTCTCTGAAGCCTCCAAAGCGCAATGCCTTACATTTGATGGTGTTTAAAAGAGCATCAGACAGATAGGAATACTCAGAAAAAATGTCAAGGAATGTACTGTAGCTAGACAAGTTACGAAAAAATACCGAAATATCATCGGCGTATCCGACAATTTTGAAGGTTTCCTTGCCTGGCATCGTGAAACCCACTATGCGCTCGCAGTTTGCAACCTTTCTACTCAAAGGCTCTAGAGACAAAATGAATAATATCGGAGACAATGGACCGTCTTGCCTCAACCCTTTTTGAATTGCAAAGCTTCTGGGCACTTCATTGTTGAAATAAAGACAGCTTGAAAGGTCCTGATAAAGTATTTCTACCAGTCGCACATACTGCTCTGGGAGGCCAAATATGCGCAAAATAGCGAAAAGATACCCATGTTCAACTCTACCAAATGCTTTGGCCTGATCAAGAGAAATATATACTCCTGAGATTTGTTTTTCTTTGGCATATGCAAAAAGGTCTCTGATAATTGTAAGAGGTACGAAGACGGAACGTCCTGGTACTGCACATGACCGCAAGGGGGACACAATCTCTTCCAAGAAAGGCCGCAGACGCCGTGATAGCAGCGTGGCTACAAATTTATAGTCTGTGTTTAGAGGGGTAATGAGCCTCCATGATTTAGGATCTGACGGCTCCATACCCTCATTCAGCAATAGAATCACCCTTCCTCCGCAAAAGAACTGCATTTTTTGGCCATCACGCAACAAAATATTCGCGAGATCGGTGATCGCATCTCCCAAGATATCAAAGAAACGCCGATAAAATCCCGTAAGTATTCCGTCTGAGCCTGGTGACGTGGACGTATTCATTAATTTTAGGGCGTACCATACTTCTTCTATATCAGTTTCTGCATATAATACTAAACAGTCTTCCAAGCCTAGCGATGGCAAACCTTCGCAAAAGGCTGAGAGTTTAGTAGTAAACTCGTTGTCCTGTGCGTCATGGTCTGCGGTAAACACTTTTGCGAAGTAGTCTCGGAAAACTTTTTGAACTTCGTCCGGGTCATTAACAATGGTACCATCCTCTTTCAGTGCCATATCGATGTAGCGGGGCTGGCATTGACGATCTCGGTTTCTTTGCGCATATGTATGTCAAGTTTTCAATTTCATCTGTCGATAAGTGCATTTCTCTTGCGAGCCTTGTAGCCTGGGACCTCTGCTTTAGAACATTTTGATACTTAATTTTTTGTGCTTCAAGGTATTCGAGCATAGCGAACGTAGTTGACCCACCCCTTTCCATAATTTGAATGCGCCGGAGAATCTCATTCATCTTGGCCGTGAGGCGAGCGTGACGCGCTTTTCCTGCCTGTTGAGCTATGAGGCGCCAACGAGATTTTAAGTGGTCCCATGTAGTCGGAGTTATGCAACTCACTTCTGCCAGTGAGGCCGCCAGCTCAGTTTGAAATACGGAAATGCTTTCGTCATCATGAAGAATAGTTGGGTCCATCCTCCATGGTTTGTGGATTCTCGTTGTTGTACTCACGTTAAATGTGAAGAGTAACGGAGCATGATCGCTGAGTTTCTGCTGGCTTGGCGCAAGCCGGACCACCTCACATGCTTGTAGGTTCGCTAAAAAGGCTTCGGGCGCATAAACTCTATCAATTCGGCTTTGTTCAATGCCACAAGCGCGGGTTGTGACGAACCAGACTCCATGTAGAGTTAACCACCCATCTGACAGCTTGAGATCTTGAACTAATCACAGTAGTTCTCTGGCGTAATAATTGTTGGTGCCTTGGCCGGGACCCCTGACGTCTCGTGTAGTATCGAGCACGCAGTTGAAATCTCCGACAAGCACGCATGATATCGGCTCAATCAAAAAATTTCTGACACCTTTATAGAACCCGTTCCTTACTGACCTCGTTACGGGTGCATATACGTTGACAAACCTGACTCGTTTGCAGTTAAGTACCACGTCTACTGTTATTATGCGGCCTTCGGTGTCAACAAGACAGTGAGCACCCCTCGTCAGCGTTGCGTTCATGAAAACAACTCCTGTGCCACGTGCACGCGCATATGTGAGTGAGAAGAAGGCCTCTACATGAAACCTTTCTTGAAACTCTGCAACGTCAAGCTTAGTACGAAAGTTTGTCTCCTGCAAAAAGAGCATGTCTACGCGATGCGCCCACGCGAGGTCAAGTACTGCCTGCTGCTTCACCGGATTTCGAAAATCGCAAACATTGAACGACATAAAAGAAAGTAATGCCATTGTTGAAAGAAAGGTGGGGAAGTTGCTTAAAGGAAAGAAAGGGTAAGAGAGAGGAGAGCCAAATGCTAAAAGTACATATCATCGTCGCTCACATGCAGTTGGTGACGTTTGCCGTGGTGGTGATCCTACGCGGGGTTTCTTAAATGTTCCCTGCTTAGCGGAGTCGCTGCTGCTGCTCCCACTGCTCCCACTGCTCCCACTGCCTGGCTTAGATCGGCGTTGTGAACTCGAAGGACTCGATGCGTCTGCAGATCTTGCGGGTTTGGTAGAAACCTCGGTGTCCACTGGTTTGCTCCGCGTTCGTGGTCGGCTTCTTAGCTGCTTCATCGATGTCGAAGGCGTAGCTTTCATGTTCTTCAAGGTTGTCGACATTCCAAGGTTAGCGTTTAGTGTGCTGTCACTGGCGTCTGTCGCTGCCGTGGCAGAGGTAATTAAAGTAGTGCTTTCTGCGACGCCTCTTGTAATGGGTACCTGGTCGTCTGGCGTTTGGCGCTTCTAGGACGCCATTGATGCGCTGCAGTAATGTCGAGTTTTGATGCTGCTTACTAGTGAAGAAAAATCACTGGGCGTTTCCGTGGAACTCCCATTTGGGTGTTCATGTTGCGTCTGAGCGGGCTGTTCATCTGAAGTTGCCCCGTCTGGCGTACTGGCCGGCTTGACGCGAGTAGCGTCTTCCGACTGCGCGTCTATGAAATCATCGGACAGGCTCTCTTCCCAGTGATCTGGTGTCTTGACTCTTGTCATTTTCTTTTGAGGACGCAGTACTTCATAGGTTCTAGATTGTGTGGCCACACTTGAGGAGCTTGAACAGGATTCTTCAATTGTTGGAAAGTCTTGGACACTCGGTGACGGTGTCTTCTGAGCTGCGTCTGCGTATGATCTGCGCTTGAAACATTCTTTGGTCGGGTGATCACCTCCACACCTTCTGCAGGCTTCAGTGCACTCTTCCATAGCGTGTCCGTATACGCGCTGCACCTATGACAAAAAGGTGTTGCACAGGCCACGGCCATGTGGCCTTTATGTGGCCTTTATGTGGCAACGCACACTGACGCGACGCATGCCACGGTACTCCCACATAACGCGGTGTCCATGGATTGCAATCAAGTTCGGGGCCGGCTTTGCCATTTCCATCTTCACCACTCGTGTACCGGTGAATGTAGACTGACGTCGTTGCAGAGTAACATATGTTATACTACGTACTTTGCTGAAAGGCTGCAAAGCAGAGACGACCGCGTCATCGGGCACGTACGGCAGCAACCTGTACACACTCACGAACACACTTGGTGGGCTGACGACTTCCACTTGAACTTTTTTCTTCTAAAGGACAAAACCTTCATTCACCATGAGCTTGGTGGCTTGTTCCGCTGTCCTCGTTGCTACCAAGAACTTCAAAACGCCGAGGTGTTGCAGGAACAGCACCCCTTCGCTACCGGCTGTCTCTTCGAGACACTCGATGATCTCGTCGACGGAGACCGCGCCTTCAGGAACGGTAAACGTGAAACAATGTTCTTTTGGCGGGGTGCATACTGGCCTCGACGCCGTCTTCCCAGGGGCCCCAGGGGTCGGCGACTTCTTGGCTGCATCCCCGTGGAACCTGAATGTGGGTGAGACGCCGAAGAGATGCCGAAGAGACGCCGCCAAAACACTGGACGCACGCGTCGGTGAGAGCCGCACACACACAATAAAACACGAACGCTTATGGCGAAGCTCTTTATAGCGGCACCCGCTTGTCCCTCGTAGCCGTAGTAGTAGTCGTAGGGTGTAACCAGTATTACATTTTGACCTCCAAGGTGGTTCCAGTGAGAGATTTCTTCTGTGCGTTGTTCAGCAATAAAAGATAGTGCTCAGTGTACATGCCAATGGCTGCTTAGGGGGAATGAGAGACAGGAGAATTCGGCTTTTAGTATTGCGTACACTGCGAATTTTTGTTCTTCAACAACGCACAGAAGACAAGAAAGGGTTGCTACGTTATACTCGTTGGGCGAAACCTCCTAGGTTTTAGAATGGTTTAGCGAGCGTTGGGCTGCAGTGCCATGAATACAGTGAACTAGTATATACCATGAACTCGGAATGGCTTAAGAGTGCGTTGGCACTCTTAAGCCATTCCTCTAACAAGCTCATGGATTTGTAGGCGAATTCTGAAAATGACTCCCCTTGGCCACGCCTCGTGTTACGGAACTTCATCCTCAAGGCTTCTGTTGACAAGCTGTACCTTCGCCTCAAATGAAGTTTCACTTTTTCGTAATCATGAGCATCTTCATCTGGCATTCTCGCGATTACATCGGCTGCCTCATTTGGAAGTAATGTCAACAGGCGTTGCGACCAAGTCTCTTTTGCAAGTGCAGCTCTTGTACACGTCCTCTCAAAGTTGACGAGATACAAAGTGATGTCACTGCCAGCCTTGAAAGGTTGCATGTATCCTCGCATATCGAAACTGTCATTGCGTTCAAGGTTATGCAGTTGCATCTCTTTTAACTTCAGTTCTACTTCTCGTTCTTTGAGCTTTTCCGAGACTGCCCTCCAACACTCCTCGACTTCGTCGTCGTTTGCTCCGCATTTGGATATCGCTTCGATAATTGCAGGCTTCCGCATAGACTTCTGTACAGGGATACCGAGCTCTTCAGCTAGCAGCACTAGGTTGGGTTTCGTTAACGACGTGAGGATCATGACTGCAGTTAACAAGTGCTACCCTGATATGTACTACTATTTAGCAAAGTCAACAACAAATACAAAAGAACCTCGACTACCAAGTAAATGCTGCTAATGCTCCCAATGAAGTCAAGCAAGCCGTGCTCTCACCAAACCGGACGCCAAGGCCGCCTTCGACGTGCGCTCCATACCGCCGCCACCGCTGCCACCAGCTGTTACGTATTCGGCGGCTGGACGACAGCCGGCCCAGGAAAGAGACGACTCAAGCAGTGCCAGGAAGACAATCCCAGTTTATTCACCTTGCGGCGCGTTTTTAAGCGCTACGCAGCCAATCGCAGGTTGGCACGAAAGAAAAGAAAACAGCAAGATAACAGCAATCGGGCAATGTTATCAGAAAGCCCCGACGTAGAAAGAGGGCGAGCACTGCAAACGTTACAGTGGTTAAAGGTGGGACGTAGATACGAAGCACAAGCCGTATGAAAGTGTGCGTGTGCCTCCTCTCGTTCAGTCCTTGGAATGTCCGCTGGATGCCAGTGCTTCTATATGAGGAATATATGATGAAAATATGCGAGATGGTGGTACTTGGAGTGTTGAATAGGTGGACGAACGGACACACAGACAGATGCAAGGACGGACGCACAATTGGCTGCTTGGTCGGATGAACGCATGGACGGACGCAGGAGCGGATGCATGGACGAAAGCAGGGACGGAGGCACAGATGAACGTGCGGACGCACGAGCATATGCACGCACGGACGGGAGGATGGACGCACGGGCGGCCACACAGACGCATGCATGGATGGACGGAAGCAAGAACCAATGGACGGACGGAGGCTTCGCCCCACTATCCATCATTCACTGCGTGGATATGCTGCCATTTTTTTTCTTTATTAAATGCGAAGCATTTCTTAGCGAACTTCGGCGACTTTGAGCGTATCTATCTATCTATCTATCTATCTATCTATCTATCTATCTATCTATCTATCTATCTATCTATCTATCTATCTATCTATCTATCTATCTATCTATCTATCTATCTATCTATCTATCTATCTATCTATCTATCTATCTATCTATCTATCTATCTATCTATCTATCTATCTATCTATCTATCTATCTATCTATCTATCTATCTATCTATCTATCTATCTATCTATCTATCTATCTATCTATCTATCTATCTATCTATCTATCTATCTATCTATCTATCTATCTATCTATCTATCTATCTATCTATCTATCTATCTATCTAGCCGCCTACGACTTTTAGCTCTCCTGGCCGTTTCGTTTAATGATATCGATACCAAACTTGGTATGGCGTAACATGACTGTATGAAGAACATATTTGGCTAGTCATAACATGAAAATATGATATGTATGTCATGAATGTCATGATTTACATTTCACGGTCATGCAGCTCTCACAGTGGTTTAGTTCACACGGAATGTTGCAAAACTGGTATGCTATGACATGATTGCATGGCGAACACAAGCGACCTACCCTAACATGAAAATCATGACATGCGTGTCATGTAACAACATGACTACATGCCACGCTAATGATGCGCTTGCGGCAGTTTCGCTGGCGTCACACATACCAAATTTGGTATTACGGGACGTGAATGGATGACAAAGGTATGCTACTGGTGCAAACATGATAAACATGAGATGCGTGTCATGTAACAACATGACTACATGCTCCGCTCATGATGCGCTCGCGGTCGTTTCGCTAGCTTCACATGTACCAAACTCAGTATTACGTGACGTGAACGCATGACGTAAGTAAATTACATATGTCATTCCACAAGTGACATATATCATCCCACAATGGATGGACGCACGGATGACTAGATGGACGAACGGACACACAGACAGATGCATGGATGGGTGCACGGATGGCTGCAAGAACGAATGGACGCATGGACGGACGCAGGGGCGGATGCATGGAGGAACGCAGTAATGGACGCACGGATGAACGTGCGGACGCACGAACAGACGCACCACGCACGGATGGGCGGATGGATGCACGGATGCTCACACAGACGGACCTATGGACGCACATGCGCACGAGTACACATAGCCACCCAGAGAGCTTCCCGAGACACAGCTAGGTATGCAGTGGCTATGTACGTTTTGCAGGTTCTATACCGTTTGCCATAAGTTGGAGGCGTTCATATGTACTTCTGATAACATTTCGTGCGTCATTTGTGCGTGCAAAATACAGGGCACCTTTTGATCAGCCTGCCATTTATCGCGTGACCTTCCAATTCGTTGTTATCACGTTCATTGCATCACCTTTGCAGACATCTGTGACTGTTTAGGGACGAAGCTCCTTAAGGCGTGGGTCGTGCGTCTCCTGCTTGTAGTATCCACCTATCGCTTTCGTCTTTGGAATATCCGCTAGATCGTGGTGCTTGAATATGAAGAATATATGATGAAAAGATGCGAGGTGGCGGTACTTGGAGTGTTCACTAGATGGACGGATGGATGGACATACAGACAGACGGACGTGCGGACAGACGGGCAGAAAGACGAGTGGATGAACGGACACATGGACAGACATACATGCAGACAGAAGGACGGACAGACAGACGAACAGACAGACAGACAGATGGATGGACGTATGGACAGGCCCATCGACAGACACAGACAGATGGGCGGATGAACGGCCAGACATACAGACAGACGGACGTACTGACGGATGTATGGACGGATGGACGGACAAGGTTAGAGAATTATTCATGGTTTGCTGAAGAAACCCTTCGAAGCTTCTCCCCACACATCACCATTCACTGCGTGCATATGCTGCGATTTGTTGTTGGAAATGAGCGGAACGAGCCCTTGTGATGTTTCGCTAATGTTCAATGCTAGCAAGTTTATTAACGTTCTTCGTGCGACTTCGGCCATCCCCATAGAATTCTGTAATTGGAGTGCAGAAAAAGAACGGCAGACTATAGGCCGACATTGTTTACGCCAGTGCCCCAACATGCAGAATGAGCGTTACAAGAACCTTTGATATTGCCAGGACAGCCACTGCTAAGGGCTGGCGCACATCGCCGACTTGCAGCAGTCGCGTGACCATTCGCGATTGGCGACTTGAAAGTGACTGATGTTCACACCGGAAGAAGCTGCATGCGAGCGACTGGAAGTCGCAAAACTGCGTCCGGATCTCGTTATCAGCGACAACTTTGGAGACCAGCGCCGATCAGTTGATGGCCGCCAGCTGAGTGAACGGAGCAAACCGAGCGTGTCGGATTTATTGTTTTCGTCTGTTCTCGCACAACGTTGAAAAAAACACAAAAAACAAAATTGAGCATCGCTGATTGGTTCCAGCAGCTTTGCGACTGCAGTCGCGCGACTGAAAAATCGGTAAGGAAGTGACTAGCCAAAGCAGTCGCTTTGCGACCGTTTGCGACTGTTTGCGACCAGTCGCAAATGGTCGCGCGACCATTCCTAGTCACCGGTGTCATCATCATCATCATCATCATCATCATCATCATCATCATCATCATCAGCCTGACTACGTCCACTGCAGGATAAAGGCCTCTCCTATGTTCCGCCAGTCAACCCGGTCCTGTACTTGCTGCTGCCAATTTATACCCGCAAACTTCTTAATCTCATCTGCCCACCTAACCTTCTGTCTCCCCCTAACCCGCTTGCCTTCTCTGGGAATTCAGTTAGTTACCCTTAATGACCAGCGGTAATCCTGTCTACGCGCTACATGCCCGGCCCATGTCCATTTCCTTTTCTTGATTTACCTATGATATCCTTAACACCCGTTTGTTCCCTAATCCACTCTGCTCTCTTCTTGTCTCTTAAGGTTACACCTACCATTTTTCTTTCAATTGCTCGCTGCATCGTCCTCAATTTAAGCTGAACCCTTTTTGTAAGTCCCCAGGTTTCTGCTCCGTAGCTAAGAACCGGCAAGATACAGCTGTTATATACCTCCCTCTTGAGGAATAGTGGCAATCTACCTGTCATAATTTGAGCGTGCTTGCCAAATGTGCTCCACCGCATTCTTATTCTTCTAGTTACTTCAATCTCGTGGTTCGGCTCCGTGGTTATTACCTGCCCTTAGTAGACATAGTCTTTTACAATTGGAAGTGCACTATTACCTATCTCGAAGCGCTGCTCTTTTCCCGAGGTTGTTTTACATTACTTTCGTTTTCTGCAGATTAATTTTAAGACCCATCTTTCTGCTCTCCTTGTCTAACTCCGTAATTATGAGTTGCAATTCGTCCCCTGAGTTACTCAGCAATGCAATGTCATCGGTGAAGCGTAGGTTACAACGGTACTCTCCATTAACTCTTATCCCTAACTGTTCCCTTTCAAGGCTTCTGAAAACCTCCTGTAAGCACGTAGTAAATAGCATTGGGAAGATTGTGTCCCCCTGCGTTACACCCTTCTTGATTGGTATTCTGTTGCTTTTTTTATGAAAGCAACATAAGCTTCGCCGGTGTGCAACAGCCTTAACATGTCTGACAGAGTTGACCGATGGCGAATTTGCAATGGTCTCGAGACACCTTGATCTTTCCTGGAGACGTGGTCTACGCGGCTGGGAGTCCTCCCTTCTCATACTCTCGGTCTTAGGAAAGTGATCCTAGGAAAGAGGGGGGACGTGAAAGCTGGCGCCAACTTCACATTGCGCCGTGTTAGGTTCCAGATAATACGGCGCTGGCCAGGGTCGTGTGTTTTGACGAAAGCAATTAGCTGCTACAAACCTATTCCTGCTCTACGCTGCAGAAACAGAAGAGATTGTCCCGTGCCCCTTTCACATGGTCTAACCACATGTGACGGCCACTGACCACTGGAACTTAGCTGTGCCAACGTGTGGGGCATCTCAACAGTGACAGCGTTCTGTTTGATTTCTATGAGCTCAACCAGCCTGGCCAAATGATGTCAGAATAAGAAACGAATAGTTTGGTTCCAGCCCGCAGCTTTATATGATGTGCTCTGGAAAGCGCTAAGATCTCGCTGCCCTCGTTGCAGTCTGCTTGCCTAAGAAACACGAGACGAACGCATAAAACAAAATCAGACACTATACTTCGGTTGATTCAAATAAGACAGTATACACGCTACAGTTTAAGGAAAAATCTGGGGTATGATTTGAGCCTACCCTCTCCTAAACGACAGTATTTCTCAAGCGCGTATCTCTGTCTCCAATTGCTGCACAGTCGTTCACTACAGAATTTGCGCGTCCAGATTGACAACATCATCTTCAGTGTCCACATATACCTGGGCTCGTCGAGATTCATCGTCATATGCGTTGTCTTTTTTGGCTGGACACCGAACACACGCAAGTGCGACGCCTTCGTCGTAGCGTCCACTCTACGGCGGCAGCCAGCCTGAGTTCACTGGCATCGCTGGACGCATTAGACAGCGTACTCTAGCCCGTAATAGTCAGCAGGAGCAAGGGCAGGAAAGTAGTGGAGAGCAGTATGACCACGTAGATGAAGACTAAAGGTGTCAATGACGTGGTTCCAGTGTCGGCCTCGGTGAGGATACTGCACAGCTTTTTCGTGGCCGGCTTGGCTTTGCCTGTGGTGGGCTGCGATGCCGGATGACAGTGGGGCTGTTTCTGTGGTGCTGCTGGATATAACACACTGAAAGGAATCGTGAAGGATTTCCGCCTGCCTGCTTGCCTGGTTTTTATGCTCGGAGCCTGCTTCTGTTGCTTTGGCGCCATGATGTTCTTGTTCACTTCTCTTGTGGCTCGTACCCACTGTAGAGGATTCGGCAAGAATAAAGCGGTCTTGTAAAACCTTATAGAATGTTATAGTAATAAATGTTATATAGTAAAGATATTAGACAATTTACATCTTGTTCTTCGCCCTTTTCTTCGAAGACGACCACCTCAGTTAAATAGGCTTCCGCCAACTCGCCCAAGTCAAAGTGCTTTTGTACCATCTCTGGTTCCGCGAAGTTGTCCCGTATATAGTGGAACCTCATCACATGCAGCAGACACAAGGAATCGTAAGCTTCGAAGAACAATAGAGAACTTTGGTGAATCTCGCGCATGCGGGGCAATCGATCACAAACAATCGGGGCTTACTTTGTGTCTTTGTACGTTTGTCAGCTCTTATCTTTGTACGTTTGTCGAACGAGAGCTTTATTTAGCGCAAGGGCTAACTTAACGCAAGCCTGCGATCACAGCAAGTCTTCTTCCTTTTCTATACTCGAGCTCCATGCCCACTGCCCTCGTTAAAATTGCCCCCAGGTGATGAGGGAGCCATCCTGGCGACCCAAGGACAGGTGTACACAGAAAGGTCATGGCATGGCTTGAGCCGAAAGTTGTGTACCATTTCTTGTCCCCGATGGCGCTTGTCCGGAGATGCATCCGGCGGCTCGACAAGGTAGTTGACAGGGGATGTTTGGCGTACAACTCGATAAGGGCCATGGTACCTGGACGAAAGCTTGTGGGAGAGTCCTGGAGGAGTAGAAGCAATCCATAGCCACACCAGTGAGTTCGGAGCAAAGCTCATAGGCGTGGTTGACGCATCGTGACGATGTTTTTGGCGCGTCTGGTCATGTGACGGGAACGCACGAGCAAGCTTCCGACACTCTTCAGCGTGTGCTGCTGCTCGAGAAACGGTAGTCATCTCTGAAGGGTCTGGTCGATAAGTAAGAATGGTATCCATTGTTGATGATGGCTCGCGTCCATAAAAAAGAAAGAAAGGCGAAAATCCAGTGGTGCTTTGCGTTGCAGTGTTGTAAGCATATGTCACAAAAGGCAGTGTGCTATCCCAATTTGACTGGTCGGATGAAGCGTACATGGCCAGCATATCCCCAACTGTACGATTAAAACGCTCTGTCATCCCATTAGTTTGCGGGTGATAGGCTGTGGTAGTGCAGTGTATGATGCGACACTCGCTCAACAACGCTTTGATGGCATCGGAGAAAAAAACGTGGCCGCGGTCGCTTAGTAACTCCAGAGGTGCTCCATGTCTTAAAACCAGGTTTTGGAGTATAAAACATGCAACGTCTTTTGTGGTAGCAGAAGGTAACGCAGCTGTTTCAGCGTACCACGTTAAGTGGTCGATAGCAACAATGACCCAGCGGTTGCTACTCGTAGTATAGGGAAGCGGACCGTAAAGATCGATTCCGACATGATCGAAAGCTCGTGCTGAACATGGCAACGGCTGCAAGGGACCTGTGGCATGTTGAGTGAACATTTTGCATCGCTGGCACGTAAGGCAAGACCTCACGTAACGGTGAACGAAACGGTACATACCGCGCCAGTAGTACCGCAGCTGCAAGCGAGTGTATGTTTTTAACACACCAGCGTGGCCACATTGCGGATCATTGTGGAACGTGGCGCAGATGTCAGAGCGCAGATGTCGGGGAATGACGAGCAACACTTACGGCTGATTGACCTGTAGTTTCGGCGGTAAAGCAGGTTATCCCGAATAGCGAAGTGTCCTGCTTGACGGCGAAGCGTCCTGGAAACTGGAGCGGGCGTCCGGTTTGAGAGAAAGTCCAAAAGAGAAGAAATCCAAGCATCTTATGTTGCTCGGAAGGCATGTCCGAATTGCTGATGACCAAGGCAGCACTGGCGGAAATAGGCGAGCCGACAGGCTCTGAAGCCAATGGCGAACGTGACAGGGCATCGGCGTCGGAAGGCTTCCGGCCAGAACGGTAGATAACACGGATATCGAACTCCTGTAACCGCAATGCCCAACGAGCGAGCCGGCCATTAGGATCTTTTAGTGAAGATAACCAGCAAAGCGCATGGTGGTCGGTTACAATATCAAACGGACGTCCATATAAATAAGGCCAAAATTTTCCGATTGCCCAAATAATGGCGAGGCACTCCTTTTCACTGACACTGTAATTCTTCTCGGCTACTCGGATGACAATCACGACATGCGTGTCATGTAACAACATGACTACATGCCACACTGATGATGCGCTCGCGGCCATTTCGCTAGCTTCACATATGCCAAATTCGGTATTACGTGACGCCAATGGAATCCAGTTTCTTTTTAAAGAAAATTATCTGAGGGGTATGAAATCGAGGCCAATGTGCAAGAAAGAAAGAGTCAGGGTCGCTGATAAATGCGTACTCTGATCTTCGCACCGGTAAACTGTAGAACTTTAGGAAGGTTTGAACCGTCAGAATGCGGAATCAACAGAAGAGTGTTGGCAATCGCGCTTCTTGGTACAATACATTATTCGCCACGAATCTGGGAAGTCCCAGGCATATTCGCAGCACTTTTCGCTTTAACATTAATAGCGGTTTAATTTTATAACCAGCGGCACCCCGATAATAATACACACCCAAATTCCAATATTGGTCGCACATACATTTTATATATCATTAACATCGTGTGTCTGCGCAGCCCGTATTTTTTGTTGCTTAACCTGCGTAATAAACCTAACGCCCATTGTGCCTTTGCTGTTATGTATTCTATGTGTGGGCTTCAATTTAGCTTTTCATTATAAATCATTCCTAAGTACTTGACTGAATCTACTTGTGGAATAGGTTCCCGATTATACAATACAGAAATTGAAACTGTATCTGCTATAGGAAACACCAAGAGCGCACTTTTACTGATGTTCAATGACAATGAAATGGATTGCAACCAAATTTCTAGTGTATTAATATATCTTTGCAATTTTTGATGTAGTGAGTAAATGTCGCTTTCTGCAGCTAAGAACGTGATATCATCTGCATAAATGTAGACACTGACATCCTGAACAATTGGAATAGAGCCCATCAGTATATTGAATAATGCAGGAGATAGAACGGACCCTTGGGGAACACCACGTTTCTGTTTGAATTTATGCGAACAACAGCCATCCTTTACGCAATACAATTCCCTTGATTTTAAGAATTCTGCTATCCACTCAGTAATATACTGAGGAAACTTCAGGCTCTGCAAGGTGGTCAGTAGAATAGAGTGCTCGACACTGTCGTACGCTTTAGCTAGGTCGAGAGTTACTAATGCGGCGTACTGTTTCCTTTTACGAGCAAGCTGTATTCGACTCTCTAAATCTGCATGGGCGCACCGAGTTGAGCATTCACTGCGAAAACCAATTTGGTTTGGCTTTAATATGACCTTATTCGTCATCCAGGAGTTTATTCGGCCATTTAGGACCCTCTCTATGAGTTTCACCATGTTCGAAGTTAGCGAGATAGGTCTGATATTTTCTATGGCAAAACCCAATCCTTGCTTTTTATATTAATGGAATTACCTTAGCTATTTTCCAGTCATACGGTATCCAGGCATTCTTTAAAGAGTAGTTTATAAGATTGAGGATGTCGCCGGTGGATAGCTTGAATGAAATTTTAATCATAGGAACTGTGATTCCATCTGGACCAGGAGCTGACGATGGTAGACCTCGAATCACTTTTGATGCTTCAGACAGCGTTACGTTTTTGAAGTCTGTGCTTATGCTAGAATTTTGCCAGTTGAAAGCCATAGTCGAAGAAAATCTAATTTCTAGACCTCTGCCAATTGACTCTAAAGAGTTATTTCTTTCTTCCAAGGATAGTTTTTCATAATCAGTATTTACTATAGACGGCAGGATTTTGCGAGATCGCATATATTGAAATAAAGCTTTCTTATTTTTAGGTTTCGAGAGAAAATCGGATTGTCTTTTATCATATTCTTCTTTAGCTTGGGCCACCGTGTGTTTAAATACAGCGGCAAGAAATTTATAATCTGACCACTTCTTAGGGGAGTGATTATGTAATAGCTTCTTCCAAGCTGCCTGACGTCGTCTGTGATCTCGTGAACAGTTGGGATTCCACCAGGGGCTATAGGGTACTCTCTTCGCCGATTTAACAGCAAATTCAGCGTTTTTGTAGGCCCGTTTAATTACTGCGCTTAGTTTCATAGCTTTAGTGTCATCTTCATCCTGAGAGGGAGCGTCTAAAGGAGTTTTTAGGTCGTGTTGAAATTTTGCATAATTTTTACAGGTCCAGGTATGGAAGCGTGATGGTTTGACGGGGCAAGCGATCTCGAACAGTATTGAAAAGTGGTCACTGTTGGAGGCGCAATCAATGGCTCTCCACGATGTACTAGCAATGGCCGAGCTTACAAAGCTTAAATCTAAGGTGGAGCGTGAATGACCTTGAATAAATGTGGGAGTTCTAGCGTTCAGGCACACTAAGCTGTTGTCTACCGACCAGTCCCACAACCGTTGTCCCCACTGATATGTTCTAAGACCCCTGCATGTATGGTGAGAGTTGAAGTCACCAACTATAATTTTTTCTTTACAGCCTGAATTAGCAGCCATATCTAACAATCTCGTGTCTTGAACGCCTGCAGGAAAGCAGACGTTTATTAGCGAGGAAGGCAAGTATCCTGGCAAGGTAATATCTAACGCGAAATTTTCGCATTCAGAAGACATACATTTGTATGAGTTTTTGACTTTTAAACTAATTTTATTTTTTATAAAAAAAGCTAAACCTCCACCTTTCGATGGACGGTCTAGACGAAAGGTTTGGAAGTTGGGTAGGTGAAATAAGTGATGTGTGGAAAGCCAAGTTTCTTGTAATGCACTAATAGCCGGATTGAATTCGGAAGACAGGTATAACAGATCTGTTATGGCTGAGTGAAGAGATCGGCAATTCCAATGTATAATTTTAAGAGACCCTATGATTTCATTAAACGGTTTCGGCAACTACCTTATCTAAAGTACTTTCTTTTAAAAAATTGGTTTTTGAAAGGTTGTCTTTCTGGTATTTCTTGCTTTTTACATGTTTCGTCGAGCCAGGTTTTTTCGATACAGGGAAACTAGAACGCTTTAGGCATTTGAGATCCATGTCCATAATGTGTGTGTCCCGAGAAGCTTCCTGTGCACCCTCGCTTTGCCTCTGAACGCCTTCTCCAGAGGGCTCTGTAGACTGTGCATCCGGTGGAGTTATCTCAGATTCTGCCTCACTTGTCGGGTGTGCAGATTCAGCATTTCTACAGCCGTACTTATATCTATCTGTGCTCCATAGACTTGTGCAATTTGGTTATTTACAATGTACAACAGCGACTCATATAGGGTGGTAGCAAGGCGTTGCATAGCCTTATCCACAGCCTTCTCGATCATGTCCGCAATTGATAGGGAAAAGGATGCTTCCATTGCTATCTTATGGCGGGCAGCTGCTCCTGCGTACCCTTGAGTTCGAGCCTGGATTTCAGCAATGGCATCCTTTCGGGAGCATCGCCTTCTGTCTACAATTTCAAGGATTCGGATTTCACGTGCCTTGGCTGAGCAGTTCGGGTTATCAGCACAGTGTGCTTCATGGCAAAGACAGCACTTTTCTTCATTACTAGTACAGTCGTTTGAGTTTTGCGTCTAACCACAAATTCTGCATCTAGGTACTAACTTGCATCCTTTCCCTGTGTGCCCATAACGCCAACATTTATTACACTGTAGGGGACGAGGTGATAGTGGCTCCACTCTGTATATTAAAGGCCACGCTTTGATTTCGGTTGGGCGATGCAACCCGGCAAATGTAGCAATCACGTACTCTGTTGGGACCTTGTTCTTGCCCACAACTCGACTACATCTATAGATAGCTATCACACCTGCTTCTGAAAACATATCTAATATCTCAGTTGGGGTCAAGTTGACATCGACACCCCGAACGAGGTCTTTGCCACAAGCTAGGTGAGGTGGAATGAATGCGCTCACCGGGTTGGTAGCGAATACCGAGCATTTTAGTAGATCTCGAACACAGAGCTGGTCAGACGAGAAGCAAAGAATGCCACCCTTGCCGAACTGCCTGACCTCTGTGGTGCTTTGTTAGTGAGTTGTAGCGGCTCTCAACTCCATCTGAATCATTTTTGGATTCTTCATTCGTATAATACCATCGTTGCTTGGGACCAATGCCACTAGGAACGGATGAGATGCCATTGCGTAAAAACAAGTCCACTGGCAACTCCTGCGAAGGAAGGGAAGCAGACCAGAGGAAAGCCCCTGGTCCAGGTGAGGAAAACGGCATCTGCCTGGTCGTACTATCTGAAAATGCACTCGCTAATCAATTAGGACACTATAGAAACGCTTAAGAAAAAAATAAACAAAATAAATCACAACTAAAATCTTGGCCAAACCCTCAGAGCAGGCAAACGTCAAACGCTGATCGAAAGCTATACCCCGAAAGCCTGCGATCACAGCAAGTCTTCTTCCTTTTCTATACTCGAGCTCCATGCCTACTGCCCTCGTTACAGTCTCCACATAATACTTCGTTTTTTAAGACAATGTCTTACACGGTACCTTCAGACTCATTCCTGTTGTTTGTGCACCTGATCACTTTTGGCTCAAAGAAAGCTTCGCACCACTATTCCCTACGGAGGACCTACCAATACAAAGCTTGTGCCACATACAACATTTAACGATGAGCTTGTAGTTGTAAACGTATAGAATAGAGATGCACAAGATGGCCAAATGACCTTTCTGTGACTATTGTGTCATGTCTACGGGGTAGATACCGTACAGTAAAAACATACGATGAAATGGTCACATAACCTATAATGCATTTACGAAGATGACTCTAAGGCAAAACCTCCTCAGCTAATCATCCGCTCTTTTGTTCTGGTTCTTGTTCATCTATTGCTCGCGTCGGATACCAACTGTGGGGGATTGGCCAAAAGTCGAGTGCTTTTATGAAATAGTATGCAGCTTTAGAATAATGGAGGTTATAAAAAAGTGAGAGATTACAGATTATCTAGGGAATAATGCTGCTGTATCTAAATCAAACAATTACTTTATTAAAAACTTTTTTCTCTACGTCAGGGCAGCACCCTGACAATTTATAAATCTATAATTTTGTCAACGCGTTAGTATAACAATATTGATTAATTGCCAACCTATTAATTTGATAAACATAGTTCCTGACAGCCGCGCATACCTTTGCGCTGAAGAATTCAGAAATACAGGCTCCAACAGACAAAATGACAGGCCCAGATGGATCCATACCAATACCACGTAAAGGTGTTAATTTCTAAAAAGGTTTTTCGTGTTGCAGTATACAGTCTGCAGCTAACAAATAAATGCTCTAATGTTTCCAGTTCCCCACAAAATGCGCACAGTGGCGAAGGTGCCTGAGCCGACCTGTTTGTACCCGGCAGCGCAGCCTATGGATAGTGTTGTAACTCGGGGTGGAAGGTGTATCCCACCGCTGCCACCAGTTGTTGCGATCCCGGTGAGCTGTGGTAGCGTGGTGTAGCTTCGGGTTGAGGAAACGACCGCTTACAAGATGGGGATACGAAAAACAAACAAGGTTTATGGCACTATTTACAAATATTTACAGCATGAGGTTAAGAGTTCACAAACCACGAGCGTGGTGGTTAAACCTTTAGTTGGTTCAGAGCCTTCACAAACTACGAACGTAGTGGTTGAACCTTTAGTTGGTTCAGAGCGACGTCCTGCACTCTGCGGCGCCGTTATAAGCCCTGTCGGGCTCCTCCTTCTTCAGTGGAACACCAATCACACACACACACAACAGGTGAGGGGTACGAGCAGGCACGGCGCACGTGAACAGCCAATTTCGAGTCAAGATCACTGCACTTAAAGGTGGCGCCAGAGGGGCTCTTGCTCGTCGTGTGTGTCACTGGTCGAGGGGTCCCAAGCTTCGGACAGCAGACATCAAATGGTCCGCCAATCTGTCTGCTCAATTAGCAGGACACTTTGTGGCGGCGGTCGCCGTTTCTACAAAGGAAGACGCTGTCTTTGTTGTCCCCTCTGGAACGGCTTACCGCTTCGTGGCGACGTGACGTCTCATCCGCTGGCTAGCAGGGACAATGCCTGGCGGGCATAGGCATTCGGCGAGCCGGCTACTTGTTTGAAGATTAAAAGAGCGCCGCTCCCCCGTCATCTCTCGACGCTGGTTTCAAGAAAACCGGGGTTCCAGGCGTGGGAACGCTGCCCGGCTACGCTTCTCAGCGACAGTATGGCGCCTACCGATGGCGGTCATAACAGCTTCCCCCTCGCCAGATGAGTCACGGAGGGCAGCGGTCAACACTGCTGCTCGCAGGGACGACGAAAGGGTCCGTAGTCGAATCCCAAGAACTGGCCTTCGCTTGTGGCATGGTCTGAGTAAATGCCGAATCTTCGACACCGTTTCCGAAACTGGACCACATGCACAAGCAAGCACTCGGCCCCCTTCGAACAAACCAAGCCAAAAGAGGGATGACAAACCAATTTTAATTACTAGCTTTAACAAAAGCTCACTCTCAGAACTCTCAGGACTCACTTGAGCAGAGAAACCAGACGTGCTACCTTACAAATTTACATAAGATGCACGAAAAAAACTAAAATATCAATTTTGATACATAAAGAGCACCCCAGAATGGCTTAGAAAGAGCGGCTGAGCGCGTCAGCGTTTCCATTCAATTTGCCCTTTTCCTAATGCCAAAATGATATTTTCGAAGAATCAAGCTCCGCCTCCCAAGGCGACTGTTCTTCGATGTCATGGTTTGCAGCCAAGGGGACAATGGCCTGTATCTACTTTAAATTTAGCCCTCCCCTGAGACAACACTGCCACTGATGAATGCTCCACACAATGCAGGCGCACTCCTTTCCTGAAGCGCAGTATGTTATCTCACGAGAGCCCAAACTCTGGCTCAAGTAGAACGCATCATACTCGTTGCCACTGTCGTCGAGACATATAACGGCAGACTCTTTCTTTTTGTCGCTGACTACTTACACGGCCCTGTCCTGCTGAGAGCATCAGTCAGGAACTCGGATTCAGTGAGCGCTAATTTTGTCCGAACGTCCGTCTTTGTTTACGGCCGCCTATAATTGTCTACCACTGAGACATAAAGCTCACCAGCCTCCCGAAAGGTTAACCTAAGCTGTGACCTAACGGTCTACCTCAACGGTTAGGGAAAGCTTGAGGATCTGCTCATGATCACTAGATCAATCATTCTTCAAAGAAGACAACAACAAAAGTAACAAACACTGCCTTCTAGCAGGTTAGTTCGGTTAGTTACCTGTCTTTGCTAACACCTTTGATTAAAAAACAAAACACTGAGTTCTTTTGAGCGCTTTCAATTATTCTCATTCTTACGGCGCTGCAAAATTCATGGCACTACTAACCAAAAGCTTAATCCTTAACTATTTGTCCAATTGCTCATCCTTACGTTATGTTGTAATTCTCTGTGTACAACACAAATAATTCTAGGTGCAATACTCATCAAAAGCACCTCACAACCATTGCATAGGTTTTATGCTGAAACCATGCACCAATGGTTCTCAATTCTCATAGCGCGCAACGACAGCTCCTCTGTGTTGCGCCAAACTATCATTTTACGAAATCGTTCCGTTTATTCTAACTCTTTCTCAATTGCTCATTCACGCCACATCCACATGACAGTGAAAGCACGCAATATGAGACTAACCTTTGAAACACTAAAAAAAATGAAACATTTTGTTCAGTTTTTTTTTGTATATTCGTAGAAATGATTAAAGATCTTCTAGTTCGGCGGTTTTCCTTCTGAAAGTTTTCCACCGCATCACGTAACTTACCAAATTTAAACTAGTTGAAATCTGCATCTCCAATGCAATACTGAGTAGTCATAATTAATCCGCCTGTGCAAAAGTTACTCATATTGACCGCCCCCTTTTCTCATGGTTCCTTTAACCGTACACGATGGGGTCGCGGTCCCGGCGGTTTTCGAGCACGACAGAGACTACAAAATGCACAAACTCTAAGCAGTGCACTGCCGTCATACCTCATTTTCCACTTCTTCCTGTTCCCCTCAGGAATGTGAAAAGGACGCCAGAAACAGGGTGGAGACAGGGGACATTGTCTCTTTGTGCTCGCCCCGACGCGGTTTTTAGCCACTCTGTGCTTTCGACTTTGATCCTTCAGGCAAGGCCGCTTTCCCGAAGTTGTCGAACGCAACCGCGCTTTTCGTTGGGGTAACGCACCTCGTTTCCCCCCTCTACACCTGGCTTGCCGCTTGTACCTCTCGGAACGCCACCATGGACGTTTCCTAAAACGGATTAACGGCCTACCCTCTCGTCTTTCTTGCGACTGAGTGGGGCCTGACCTAGGCTTGCACAGTGACGAACGCTTCTGCTTCTTTCTTTTTCGGCGATGTTTTCTTGCCTCCTTTCTCTCGATGCCATCATCATGTGGCGTCGGGAACTGAGTGGTTGGGAAGCTTGTTGGAGCTAGTGCTACATTTTCCCCCACGCTCAAACATTTTATACTCGGTGTCACGACGGACTGCCGGGCCAAATTATCTTTGTTAATGCTGATGAAACCATTAACTGGGCCCACTCCGATGGCATCGCTGCACTCCTGAAGCTTCGCGTTCTTGCAATCATTAGCCACTGCACTAACCATATCTAGATGTGAAAATTTCGAGACGTCCTCTCGAGGCATGGGGATGGTTTCCAGCTCCTTACTGAGCCCATTAGGGCTGCTGGCACACACCTCATCCCCGCAAGGACCGTCTTTTGATACTGTCTCTACCTCGAGACTGGCCAAGGGCTCGTTCTCGACATGCTCTAGATTGACGCCTTCGAGAATTCGCGGGCCCTTTTCTGCCGCAATCTGTGTTTCTAGCGCTTCATGACGCGCCACAACTTCCAGCGCTTTGTGACGCGCCTCACTTTCAGACTCCGGTCTGATTCTTTCTTTATTTTGGCTAACAGAAGTTCCGAATCTTCTGATTAGCTCTGATTTAACAACTTCGTAGTTGTTCGCGTGCTGCTCACTGAGTCGCGCAACAACATCCGCTGCCTCGCAGGGCAGAACCGTGCGTAGCTTCTGAGACCAGGTGTCTCGCTCACACTTAAGTTGACTACACTTTCGTTCAAAGAGTCTAAGATACAGGCCCATATCCCATGATACCTCATATGGCTGCATGTACCTAGACATCTCGAACTCTGCCTCATTTTCGAGTACTCCTTGCTGGCGTCCCAACCTCATACTCAACTCATAGTCTTGTTTGAAAAACTTTAGCTTGAGGCTTTCTCTTTCGTCTTCACTCTTTCCTTCCATCTGAGCTGCTCTTAGTTTTCTTTCGATGATGAGGTCCCATTCTTCACTTAGTTCCTCATCATCAGCCCCCAAATCATTAATCGCTTGAATGATTATGGGTTTTCGTGCCAAACCCTTTGTATCGATCCCCAATTCCTCACACAACAGCAACAAGTCTGACATCTGCAGCTCCCGTAAGTCCATGATCGTACTGAGTGCTCGCTACTTCCAAAAATAACTTCCCGAAACGGCGAAACTGAGTCTTTCGGCAAAGTTAACTACCAGTTCTAAAATTTAACCCTCTTTTAGAACCTGGTTCACTCAAAGGAAAAGCCAAGCACTCACCCATACGTGATCCATGTCTCGAGCCAGCTGCTTCTCCTGGGCCGACTGTTGTTGTCACTTGTAGCTTCGAATCCCACCACTGCCAACCAGTTGTTGTAACTCGGGGTGGAAGGTGTATCCCACCGCTGCCACCAGTTGTTGCGATCCCGGTGAGCTGTGGTAGCGTGGTGTAGCTTCGGGTTGAGGAAACGACCGCTTACAAGATGGGGATACGAAAAACAAACAAGGTTTATGGCACTATTTACAAATATTTACAGCATGAGGTTAAGAGTTCACAAACCACGAGCGTGGTGGTTAAACCTTTAGTTGGTTCAGAGCCTTCACAAACTACGAACGTAGTGGTTGAACCTTTAGTTGGTTCAGAGCGACGTCCTGCACTCTGCGGCGCCGTTATAAGCCCTGTCGGGCTCCTCCTTCTTCAGTGGAACACCAATCACACACACACACAACAGGTGAGGGGTACGAGCAGGCACGGCGCACGTGAACAGCCAATTTCGAGTCAAGATCACTGCACTTAAAGGTGGCGCCAGAGGGGCTCTTGCTCGTCGTGTGTGTCACTGGTCGAGGGGTCCCAAGCTTCGGACAGCAGACATCAAATGGTCCGCCAATCTGTCTGCTCAATTAGCAGGACACTTTGTGGCGGCGGTCGCCGTTTCTACAAAGGAAGACGCTGTCTTTGTTGTCCCCTCTGGAACGGCTTACCGCTTCGTGGCGACGTGACGTCTCATCCGCTGGCTAGCAGGGACAATGCCTGGCGGGCATAGGCATTCGGCGAGCCGGCTACTTGTTTGAAGATTAAAAGAGCGCCGCTCCCCCGTCATCTCTCGACGCTGGTTCCAAGAAAACCGGGGTTCCAGGCGTGGGAACGCTGCCCGGCTACGCTTCTCAGCGACAGTATGGCGCCTACCGATGGCGGTCATAACAATAGCTAGCTGCTTTTAGATTACGAGTTTGGCAAAAGCCTCTTCGCCAGAAATATGATAAATGGTGGTTGTGGTACAAAACTTTATTCGTCAGAACGCCAAAAAGCAAAATAATATTTAAAAAATTAACAAGCAGATGCTCTTCTCGGTTTCACCTACACTTTGCACCACTGAAAATCATCCAAAACCAGAAATTTAAGCAAGCGCGCATGAGCACATGCACCTGAAAGAACGAGAAAGAAGAAATTGACGAGGCCGGCTGCCGGAATACGAACAACTTTCTAATTTTCGATACTGCGTTATACAAATCGAGCTTTGATCGACTCCATGTGCGCTGAACATCGTCGATCCACATCAGTACACTTCCAAGATGACGGACGAGTAACCACAGTCGCGCAGCCTTCAGACCACTACGGCAGTGCGGCTTCGGACCATGGTCTGCGATTGTCTGCCACCGGGTACCACGCGGCCTTGGTATTCTCTCCACCTCGGGGAACGCTGAGTAAAACACCAACAAGTAGCAGCCATGCTTCGCCAAACTTGGAGCATTGTCGATCTTCCGTGCCGAAGCATTCGCAGCCAGAAAACACGCGAAGGCACTTCTTGGAAGTCCTCGACGAGAGGAAACACGAAGTGCAGCCCCACGCTACGACTGCACCGGTGGCTCCACCTCCACCGACGGGGAACTTCAGCAGCCATGCTTCGCCACACCTGGAACAATCTCGATCTGCCGTGCCTGGAAACACGCGAACAAGGCTTTCCTCGGACGTCCCGGACGAGAGGAAACACGAAGTGCAGCCCCACGCTATGACTACAGCGCTGGCTCCATCTCCACCGACGGGGCCCTTTGGCAGCCATGCTTCTCCACACCTGGAGCATTCCCGATCTCCCGTGCCTGAAAACACGCCAAGAAGGCACTCCTCGGATGTACCGGATGAGAAGAAACATGAAGCGCAACCCCACGCTACGACTGCAGCGGTGGCTCTACCTACACCGACGGGGCCCTTCGGCAGCCATGCTTCTGCACACCTGGAACATTCCCGATCGGCCGTGCCTGGAAACACGCAAAGAATGCCCTCCTCGGACGTCATGGACGACGGCAAGCATGAAGCGCAGCCCAACGCAGCAACTGTACCAGCGCCTCTACCTCCCATGACGGCTGCCAGGAAGCCTATTTACCTGAGTAATTTGGGCGTGGTCGTGATGCTGATCATCGTGTTCACCGTAACGCTAGTGTAGGCCATTTTCGCCGTCATCGCCGTGCGGAAGCAGGAGTATCTTCAGCAGCAGGAGAAGCCACCAACTACGCAGCGGACACCTTTCCCACTCCCTAGAGCTACCGTGTTCATGGATGGCAACTCCTCCGATACGACAGCACGCCCGAGTGAAGTCACAAGTGGTGACGTGAGCGACACTGACGCGACCTCTGGAATAATTACGCTCAATTATGAGGTGCCTGACGACGGAGAAGACACCCGTGCGAAGGAGTAAATTTAAAAAATGTGACTTATGTACTAAGGTGAAATCGATTTGAGTAAATATATTCAACATTATGATACCCGAAAACAAATATATTGCTGTGTTGTCGTTCCCTTGTACTCCAGATGATCATATAGGGGGAGGACGTTACCAAAACGATACTACGAAAACCACATTATCTTACAGGTGCTGAAAATAAGTTTCACATGTTACGCCAAGGTAGTCTGTGTTGAGTAAGAGCTGTTAAAACTTTGCACTTTGCAGCATATTGATCACCAGCGCCGCTGAAAGTTGTCGATGTGCAGCGCTGTAAATGAACTCTCAGCCAGTATAAGCAGACTGTACAGTTGTTTTTGAAGAGAGAAAAAAAGCTTCATTTGCGCATAACCCAGAGCAATGCAGAGGGTCGGGCCCCTATTCCAGGGTTCTGCTGGCCCTTTCCATCATCTCTTCCCGGTGAACCAGCCAAAGCTGATCGACAAAGGCCGAGCTGGACAGCTTGGCCATTGTTTTTCTGTGTAGTTCATGTTGCGGTGTTCTTCATTGTGTATTGTACACTCCCACGCAATGTAAAACTGAATTTGTGTGATCCCGCAGTATGGATATGTATCTTTGTATGCTGTGGGGTAGAATACATGTAGCCTGTGTAAGTTCGTGATGTGTTCATGTGGAGTCTGCGTAACGCCGCAGATTTCATTGCTGTGAGGTTCTTACGTGGTGCTAGATAAGTCTTTTATTATCCCAGTAGTACTGAATAACTGACGTGTAATGAGCGTCTATGGGTGTTGCGTCCTCTATTGCAGTGCAACGAAGCTCGGTCATTTGTGAAGCCTCGGGCCACCTCATCCGCAAACTGGTTTCCTGGTGACGCCCTCGGGCCCTGGCACGAAGATTATTGTTTGGTTGTATTCAACTGGAAAGCCCTTACGAGCTTTGGTTAGAATTTTGAATGCCCTCGTACCTAATCTACCCCTTTCGTGGTTTTTACATGCTGCCTTTGAATTCCTGATTATTGTCAGTGGAGTAGTGGATCCCGACCCTCCTTGATTGCAAGGCGACCGCGATCTCCTCCGTCTCCGTAATGGAGGCTTGGACTATAGAGGCACAGTCTCAAATGTTTCCTTCTCGGTTGGTGACCACGGGCACCATGTTTTTTTTTGCGCCTGATTGATACAGTGCAGCGCCTGTAAATCTTGCCGTATCGAAATACTTTGTCTTGTCTTGTCTTGTCTTGTCGCCTAAGAGATCTTGGCTCATACCCACATGGGCATTGGCCATACTGTACCTTATAATAGATATTTTTTTACAACGCTTGCTAAAAAAGAAAGAAAAATCAGGTAAGAACAATAATAATGTTCCTTTGAAATAACGTGAAAAAATGAAGAATAATTCGATAAACCAGAATTTATAAAACAAATTAACAAGAATGAGGAAGGGAGACGAAGAATTGGATATATCTGGCAGTACCACTAGCAGCGTATCCTTCCGGTTGCCTGAATGAATTTATGTAGCGCTGACAGAATAGCACTGCCGCCCACACCCAACTGACTGGCTCCAAACGATAATAGGACGGATGTATTGACTGGCAATCCGAGCATACCAATCGGTCTTTCAAGAATTATTCGGCGCAGTCAAGCGAAGCGGCGGCATGTGAGAAGAAAGTGACCTATTGTTTCTGGCTCATTGCAAACTGCACATTGGTTAGTTAATGAAAATCCTGATTTGTTGAGATAAAAATTTAACCGAGGAACTCTACAGCGAAAGCTTGTGAGGGTCACCTCACATTGACGGGAAAGGCATTTTGCGGTGTTCCATGTGAATTGCAAGTGCCGAAATTCTTCAGATTGTAGGAGCGACGTTTCGTTAATTTTTAAGATTAAGAGGCGTTTGAATCGTTCGGCAGTTATAAAAGGAAACTGTGGATCTACTAGCACCACCGGGAAATTTAAAGATGCCGAAGCGAGTGAATCAGTAATTTCATTTTTTACAATTCCAGCATGCCCGGGGACCCAAATAAACGGAACTTCTGATGGCTATGCGGTACGAGAGACCAAAATATCCTGAGAAGAGTACACTGCTTTGCGGACGTTCGATGTGTACATACAGACAAAGCATCCGAAATAATAATAGCTTTTGATTGCCGATAATTTAGTTTTCGAAGAGACAATGTAATAGCCGAGAATTCTGCGAGATAAATTGGTGTGAAGTCAGGCAATCGGAGCGCAAAAGACCAATTAAGCTGATGAGAAAAAATACCTACTCCAGCCTTCTGAAGATTGAAGATTTTGCGTTGCATCCGTCGAAATTACTACGTATTTAGGAAAATGACTGAGATGGTCTTGAAGGAGGCCCTCCATAACATGCTTTGGAAGTAACTTGGCATTTTTTAGAAAAATTTTATCGAAAATAAAGTCAACTGGCACCGAGCATTGGGTTTGGGGAGTTAAATGCTGGAGGGGAACGTGAAGATTTGATAACAGAGACTCGACGAGAATGACTTGGGGTCTTTGATAACGAAACCACCGGGCGCTGAAAGAAAGAAACTGGATGTTTGATGAAAATTGTCTGTGAACAGAAGAGGGGCGCATCGTACAGTTTTAAAAATGTTTGCACAGTAAGGTGTCGAAATCTAGCATCAAGTGGAATTATTCTAGCTTCCAAATAAAGCACGCTATTCTCAACACACCTAGGTAGCCCGAGACACAGCCGCAGAGCTTGCCTTTCTAGCAATATAAGAGGTCTTAATTTGTACTCAGCACTTCCGGAAAACAGAATGCAACCAAACTCAAGAATTGGGCATACGTAAAGTTTGTATATCATAAGTAACGTATCACTGCGCATCCCTGAATTCTTATTGCAAAACCGGCGTAGCAATCCTACGGCTCTTTCTGCTTTACGGGTGTTTGATTCTATTTGTTGCTGCCAATTTAAATTGTCGGCGTAAACAATGCCAAGATATTTTAGCGCTGTTACTTGTGGAATCAGATCATTTTGATAATGCAGTGAAAAAAAATACGGGAATGGATAGAGGGAATACAAGCAGAGCACATTTGCTAACATTAGGTGAAAAAGACAGCCCGCCAAACCATACCTCAAGCTCACTAAAGTATGACTGTAAGATTTGATACAAACTATTGATATCTCGGGATGACGAGAAAAAAGCAATATCATCGGCGTAGACGTAAAGAGGAACATTTTTTAGGAACGGGAGTCGACGATAATAATATAATAAATAATAGAGGTGACAGCACTCATCCTTGCGTAACACCTCTTGTTTGCTTATATGAGGCAGAAGTAATCCCCTCGTGGCTTACACAACAGCAATTTGGCTTACACAACAACCATCTATGACTACACAAAAATATCAACTTCCGAATTAAATCAGGCTATGAAAAGATTTCCAAATGCAGCACCAGGCCTCAATGGAATAACAAAAACAATGCTAAAAATACTACACAGGGAATATCCGAATGATCTGTTAGGTCTCGTCAATTATTATTTTAGAAGAGCATGGATCCCTTCTGAATGGAAGATTGCGAAAATTATATCATTGCTTAAGAAACAGGGGGCAGACTATAATTTAGACAACATACGACCGATAGCCTTACCATCTAATGTAGTAAAACTTATTGAAAGGGTACTTCATGGTCGTATAATTAGGTTTATTAACGAGAAACAACTGTTGAGTTCTTCCCAAATCGACTTTAGATCTGGATATTCCATATGGCATGCACATGTAGATCTGGAAAGTCGTATTCATATTGCTCGCCACAAAAAGCAGTTTGCGGCTTTAGTAACGTTAGACATATGTAAAGCATACGATAGTGTAGAGTATTCTATCTTGACTAATCAGTTATGGAGTCATGGACTTCCACCTTATATAGTAGCATGGGTGACGGAATTTTTAAGAAGAGAATTCTATTGTTATCAAGGCGGTTTTTCTTCCTGTAAGCCCAAGCAAACCCGAGGTGCACCTCAGGGGTCAGTACTTTTCCCGGTATTATTCAACATATTGCTTAGTACCATCCCCGTTCATCCAGATGTGAAAACCTATGTTTATGCCAATGACATTGCTTTTTTTGCTATGGCACATGACTTCCACTGTCTCTACACTATCTTGCAAGCATATCCTAATGAAAAAGAACATTGGCTGGATGGATTGATGTTGAACCTGAATACCGGTAAATGTGCTATTCTCGTTTTTCCTATGAAAGATCCCGTGCACATATCTATTTATTACAAGCTTCAAAATATCCCACAAGTATAATTATTGAAATATCTTGGAGTTATGTATAATGAACATCTAAATTGGCGCCCTCACATTGAATACATCGCGACAAAAGCAGTACGCGCGATGGGCGTATTGCGGAGGTTGAGCGATTGTAGATCAGGTATGAGAAGGAAGGCACTTTTGATTATATATAAAATGTATGTCCAATTTGTGTTAGAGTTTGGCTGCGCTCTTTTTTCTGGTGCGCCAGCCTACAAACTTCGACCGCTCGTTCTATTGCAAAGAGAGGCTTTACGGCTCTGCTTAGGACTTCCAAAGTATACTGTAAATGCAGAAATGCAGTGGTATACCTTGAAGCACGAATACCAACTTTATTATGTCGCTTTAACATTCTCACTGTGCAGACCTTTTCACGACTACATGAAGCACCGTTTAACCCTCAACAAATATTTTTATTTCCAATCCTGACTATTTTTCTCCGTGAATAGGCCCAGATTTCACAAACCACAAATAGTATTTGTTCAATCGTTACTTGAGCCTCTAGATGTACAAGTTCGTGATCTGAGCAACAAAATTCTCCAGGAATTGTTTACCATGATATTGTCCAAACTCACGCTAAGCTAATACCTACAGGCATTTTAAATGGTTTATTGCAGGACCATTTAAGTACTCTGTTCAGAAATGTCATTATAGCAACGGACGCATCTCAATCACATGAAAAGTCAGGCGTTGGAATATATTGCTTTGTACTTGATTGGTCATTTCCACATCGCTTACCGGATTTTCTTCCTGTCTTTCTGGCTGAATCCATGGCAATAATGTTAGCTTTGCGAAAGGTAAATATTTCCATTCCAGTCATAGCAGTCATAACTGATCCATTATCAGTGTGCTCTTCTCTGTCCGCATCTGGTCGCTCACTCATACTGAAACTTTTTAAATCATTGTTTCCTTGTCATCTCCGAAGTATTCATTTAATCTGGACACCGGGGCACAAAGGTTTGTTGTTAAACGAAATAGCTGATTTTCTCGCGAAGGCATCGCTTTCGACACCAATTATTCCTATTTTTCCTCATACAGTATACATTACGGTGGCGCGATTTCGCGCACTTAAAATCAGGCAAAATTTATCAGACCCTGCACTGGCGGCTTCTCCAGAGTACAAACACTTGTTATTTCCCTGGCGCAGTGAACTGTCTAATTCAAGGATGAGGGAAGTTGTAATCACAAAATTTCGTTGCAGCGTTACTTCCCTCAATATTTACTTGCATAGATCAGGTATATTGAATGCCCCTATGTGAATTTACTGTAATCAAGAGGCAACGATCAGTCATTTTTTATTACATTGTCGCCGTTTCAATTTATTCAGGCAAAACATACTAGCACCACCTCTTCAAAGACTGTGCTTGCAATTATTATAACCTGATCTTCTTTCATTTGGAGCCTCTAAACTGGGTTTCAGCCACAGGGATGCTTTATTCGCCGTTCAGGAATACATCACTGCGACTAAACAATTTTCTTGGTAAATTACGGTCTCACTATTTTTCTTCATTTTTTCTGCAAACTTGATATCGGCATTTCAAATCAAAATTAAGTTACAAAAATTTTGTAGGAATGACGCAATGCTGGAAGTATAGGGCAAATTCACCTTATAATCGGCATCCCCTCCTTTGGGTACGAGCCATTTGCACAGGGAAACAACAACAACAACAACATAATGGGTATGACCCATCAACTGTAGATGGAATTGCTTGGAAGTGAAGAAAGAAGAGGACTTTGCTTCCTGGTCTGGGGCGAGCAAGACGTCGATTCGTCGCTGTCTGTAATTTCATTCGTGGCCCTGGTAGAGGTGCTGGGTAAATGCGCCTTGGCTGCAGGTTTTCAGCCGACACACCGAGTTACTTGGAGACAGCTACAGCTCCCACGGCAAGAAGCAGTCGCCGCCTGCGTGGACTATCTCCCGAATACGGTCCTCTCTCTCAAGACGATATGGCAACTTCGACTACTAACGAGGCGAGTCAAAGCCACGATGTCTATTCTTTTCTCCCACATGTGTTTCATGCACCGCAAACACCACGCTCATTTCATGGGGACATTTATGAAGATGTTGATGACTGGCTTGACCACTTCGATCGAGTTGCCAACATCAACGAATGAGATGAAGCTCGCAAGCTGCGGAGGGTTTACTTTGCGTTAGAACACTCTGCCAAAACGTGGTATGAGAATCACGAGGGTTCCTTTGCGACGTGGCAAGAGTTCAGCCGACAATTTCGTGATGCGTACCGCAGCACTGAAAGGAAAGAGAGAGCGGAACAGGCCATTTCGTCTCGGAACCAACAACCTAACGAGAGAGTGTCAATGTTTGTCGAGGACATGCTTTGACTCTTCAAGCGTGCCGACCCTGCAATAACCGAGGAAAAGAAGGTGCGGCATTTAATGCGTGGGGTAAAAGAGCAGCTCTTCGTGGGACTCATGCGCAATCTACCGACGACTGTGGCTGAGTTCATAAATGAGGCGACCACAATTGAGCGTACTCTCCAGCATCGGTCGTCACTGTATGAATGCCACGACGTGACCACTGCTGCATGCTCTGTCGGGGCTGACAGCGAGAGGCATGCCCTTCCAGAGTTCATAAGAAGCGTCGTGCGAGACGAGCTGCGCCAGCTCCAAGCAGCGGGGCCCCAACCACCTGTGAATGCTCTCGCAGACTTAATGCGAAATGAGATCCGACAGGTGGTCACGCTACTCGCGCCAACAAGGCCTGAAGCCCCTCTGCTGATTTATGCGGCGGCTCTGCGACCTCCTGCACCACATGCTCCTGATCCCACCATGCGGACAATGGATCAGGCTAGCCATCGATTCCAGGGCACCTCTTCGGCTCCGCCACCCGCCTCAAGGTTTCAGAGTGCACCAACTTATCGTCCATCTGGATCGCAACAGAACGCCCCAAAGGCCAGCGTGTGGCGTACGTCAGATAACCGTCCACTCTGCTACCACTGCGGTGAAGTGGGTCACGTCTACCGCAATTGCCAGTACCGTCAACTGGGTCTCCGTAGCTTCCACCCTGACTCCCGGTGCCCGCGTTACGGTGAGCGTCCCCGCGACATCGAAGCGTACCTTACGGGCCAGCAAGCTTCTCGCCCTGGTCAACGCCCCCAATCACGATCACCATAACCTCACCGTCCCACGTCACCTGGCTTTCCGTCGTCATCTTATGCTCCTTTCTTAGGCCGGTCAACGAGTCCCCACCGGGGAAACTAGAAACCGTGGCTCATGGGGGTGAAGCCACGTCCCAACGAACTGTCAAAGAGCCTCCCTCGACGCAAAGACCTGACGAAGACCGTTCTGACTTTCCAGTCGTTTCCGAAAGTCATAAGACTGTTTCCGCCGACATGACCATACACGTCGATAATCACGTCGTCACTGCCCTCGTCGACACCGGCGCCGATTATTCGGTTATGAGCCGCACCCTGGTATCCCAACTGAGGAAGGTAACTACCCCTTGGCAAGGACCCCCGTTGCGAACGGCAGGGGGCCACCTCGTCATGCCGACTGGAATGTGCGCAGCCCATGTTCGAGTCCGTGCTTCGACGTTCACAGGGTCTTTCCTCGTATTACCTGTGTGCTCCCGTCTACTCATTCTGGGACTGGACTTTCTTCGCGAACACGGCGCAGTTATTGACCTACGAGACTTGCAGGTGTCGTTCGAGGACCCGTTTCGTCCTGAACAAAAAACGCCCGCTTATCTAAGGCTGCCCAACGTGTATCCTCCAAATCTGTTACTCTGCCTCCCCGCAGCAGCCTCTTTATTAACGTTGAATGTGACCAAGACGTACCTGATGCTGTAATTGCAGAAGGAAATTTGTCCCTACTTTTTGCACAACAAATATGCGTTGCTCGAGGTATTGTTCAACCCAGGAGGAAGCAGGTTTGCCTATTAGTCACGAATTTCAGCGAGGAGTATCGCCATCTTACCAAACACACTGCGATCGCATACCTTGAGGATATTGCCGACGTCCCTGGTTCCTCAACAATATCTGCTCTTTCGTCCTGCGATGATTCCACCATGACATTCGCAAGCACTCTCGACGTAAACCAGGGTCTACCGTCCGCACAACGGGGACGTCCTTTGAAGCTACTCGGCTCATTTCGAGACTGCTTCACTACGAGTTCGAAAGTGAACCAAACACCACTTGCCAAGCATCGTATCATCAGCGAGCCTACCAGAGACCCATTGGACCGCACGCCTGGAGTCTCGCAAAAAGAACAAGACGTTACATGCCAACAGGTCCAACAGATGCTCAAGGATGATGTCATCCAGCCATCAAACAGTCCCTGGGCGTCTCCTGTTGGGTTAGAAAAGAAAAAAAGACGGTACCTTGCGAGTTTGCGTCAACTACCGAAAGTTGAATAACATCACGAAGAAAGACGTGTATTCTTTACCACGAATAGACGACTATCAGGACCGCATTCGCAACGCTCCTTACTTTTTTTCCATGGATCTATGCAGCGGATATCAGGAAATTTCTGTTGATGAGCGCAACCGCGAAAAGGCTGCCTTCATTATTCCTGACAGGCTCTACGAGTTCAAGGTCCTTCCCTTCGGCTTATGCTCGGTGCCAGCTAGTTTTCAAAGAATGATGGACACGCTTCTTTCTGGGCTAAAATGGCAATCGTGTCTTGTCTACCTTGACAATGTGATCGTCTGCTCGGACACGTTTGAGCAGGACGTCCAGCGCTTACAGGCAGTTCTTCAGGCGATTCGAACAGCTGGAATTTCTCTCAAACCTGAGAAATGCCACTATGCTTTCGAGGAACTTAAGTTTCTTGGTCACGTTGTCAGCCATGCCGGTATACACCTAGACTCTGAGAAAACGAAAGCTGTTGCTGCATTTCCTGTCCCAACAAACAAGCGCGATCTCCGCCGATTTCTGGGATTCTGCGCATATTACGGATGCTTCGTCAAAGGCTTTTCTAAAATCACTGAACCGCTAAATGAACTTCCGAAAGACGGCGTAGCGTTTGTTTGGGGTCATGATCAGCATCACGCCTTTGACACGCAACGAAACCATCTCCAAGCCCCACCTGTACTCGGTCACATTGACGACAACGCTGCCACAGAGCGACACACGGATGCCAGCAACGTCGGACTTTGAGCTGTACTGGTTCAATGGCAAAATTGCCTAGAGCGCGTGATTGCCTATGCAAGTCGAGCACTATCATCCGCAGAGAAAAACTACTCTGCAACAGAAAAAGAACGCTTAGCCGTTGTTTGGGCTATAGCAAAGTTTCGCCCTTATTTGTACGGTTGACCATTCACGGTAGTTAGCGACCACCATTCTTTATGCTGGCTCGCCAACCTCAGATTTTTCCGGTCGTCTAGCACGGGGGAGCCTTTGTCTGCAAGAATTTGACGTTACAGTCATTCACAAGTCAGGACGCAAACACACTGATGCTGACTGTCTCTCACGTGCGCCAATTAGAAGTACGAACGTGGACGTTGAAGAGGACAATACATTCATTTCCTCTGTATCTGCAACCGACTTGGCTCAACATGAACGCGACGACATGGAGCTAAGACCGCTGATTGACTACCTCGAAGGCCGAAAACGCAGCCTTCATCGAAACTTCGCACGTTCGCTGGCCTCGTTCTGCATCAGGGATGGAGTCTTCTATAAGAAAAATTTCGACCATACCCAGGCTACTTACCTATTGGTTGCGCCAACCTCACTTCGGGACGATATTTTACATGCTTGTCACGAAGAACCGTTATCCGGACTCCTTGGCTACACGCGCACATTGGAAAGAATTCGCCACTCATACTACTGGCCACGCCTCGCGAAGGCATTCAAGCAGTACGTCCGCACATGCCGCGACTGCCAACGCCGTAAGACTCCACCTGTCTTACCATCAGGACTACTACAGCCTATCGCTACGCCGAAAACACTATTCCATCAAAGTGGCATTGACTTGCTCGGATTGTTTTCTACGTATTCGTCTGGAAATCGGTGGATTGTGGTTGCCACCGAATATTCAACGCGTTACAGCGAAACAAAGGCCCTACCCAAAGCTACCGCAGCCGAAATCGCCCAGTTTTTTGTCACCAGCATCGTACTTCATCACGGAGCGCCAGCTGTGATAATTACTGATCGTGGGACAGCTTTCACTGCAGAGATGCTTCAAGAAGTGCTGAGACTAAGTGGTACAGAACATCGGAAAACCATGGGTTATCACCCCCAAACAAACCGCCTCACTGAGCGGTTGAACAAGATCATCGCAGATGTGCTGTCAATGTATGTGGCCGTTGATCACAAGAACTGGGATGATATACTCCCATACGTAACTTTTGCTTATAATACAGCAGTCCAAGAGAGTACAGGTTTCACCCCATTTCGCTTAGTTCATGGTCGAGAGGCCACTACAATGCTCGACGCAATGCTCCTTCCCAACAACCTGGGCATGTTCAACGCGGACGCTGCTTTATTCGCTCAACGCGCCGAGGAGGCCCGTCAACTTTCCCGACGCCGTATTCAGGCTCGCCCAGCTGCCGACGCACGCCGCTACAACCTTACACACTGAGGGGTTACCTTCCAACCAGGCGATGAAATTTGGGTGTGGACTCTCATCCGACAGCGTGGTCACTCTGAAAAGTTGCTGCGGCGCTACTTCGGCCCGTACAAAGTTCTACGCCGACTTAGTGACGTTACATACAAATTTCTCCCTGAGGGCACTTCAAGACGTTCCAGTCGGTTTCCACAAAGTGATGTGGTGCATGTGTGAAAGCTCAAGGCATATTTCTCGCGTCAACCATCGAACGTGGACTAACTTACCATGCAATGACTATTTTTTGTCACTTTCGTTTTTTTATGGTCTTGTGCCCTAACTCCTTTCTTTATTGAGTACTTCTATCACCAGCCCATTTTTTTCCTTACGACACAGTTGTTGGATTCTATGGTACCATCTTTTCTTTCTTATTTTTTTCTCAACGCTCATTACCATCATCGAGACGATGCTGTTTGAGGGGAGAGAATAATGTCACAGGTAATGGCTATGAGCCATCAACTGTGGGTGGAATCGCTTGGAAGTGAAGAAAGAAGAGGACTTTGCTTCCTGGTCTGGGGCAAGACGTCGATTCGTCGCTGTCTGTAATTTCGTTCGTGGCAATATGTTTCGTGGAGTTCAAACACTAATAATTTCTCAGTTGAAGTCGCAGATCTCCTTTCTACGCCATCCTTTTTATTTTCCCGCTTTTCCTTTCTACTCTCTTTTCATGTTGTTGTAGGGTAGCGAGTGTGCTAGTCTGTTGATGACTAGACTCTTTTGCAAACGAAGCGTGTCTTGCTCTTTTAGTTCAGCGCGATTGTTCGTTATTCAGACGACTTTCATACGAACAATTTGTTGAGCGGTTCTTTTAATTGTGTTCATCGTTGTCTTTGGACAAATGCTGCCACCTAACTTGACCTCAAAGCAAAGGGCCGGGTCGATCGTGTGTTATTTTACTTTTGGAGAATGGAATGAGTTACAATTTCTCTGCTGCGCACTGACATCTTTTTTCTCTAGTGCTAAATCCTATTATTTTATCTACTATGGAGCATCTCTTCTTTTTCTCGCAGGCTATCATTGGTCGTCCAAATAGTGATACTATCCGCATAGAAAGATTGTCGGATGTCTGGCCAGAAAGTATTTTGGGGTGTTTTGGCTAGACCAATCATTGCTTTGTTGAAAAGTGTAGGCGATATCACAGCGCTTTGCGGTCTGCCTTTGTTCGGTAGGTGGAAGACTCGATTCGTCTTTTCTTATTTTGAATATCTGAGTTATAAGGTAAAATATATTATAAATACAACTCGGTCCCTTAGCTCGAAAAACAGGTAGCAATCACTTTAGCAATGGTGCACACAACCCACACTACAATTTACACCGATTTCAGAACTATAGCCCAGACTCTCCACATGGGCTCGGTCTGTTAAGAAACAGCCCTCGTGTCCTCGCGTGCCGCGTGGACTGACACCAAGCACTTAATTTGGTTCCCGGGCATTATGGACTCTGACGCCCCCCCCCCTTCAAAAAAATCACAGCATATACCTTAAACGCCGAGCCTTCCCCCCACCTCACCCCAAGCTCAATTGGGCACAGGCCGCCACTTTGCGTCTACTTCAAAAAAAAACATGTATCCTCCCCCCCCCCCCCCCTGCCCGCCTACACTTCATATTTCCGAACGTGTACACAACCTCCTTCTGCCGGTGCTGCGGCACTCACCCGGCTACGCTTCCGCATACGCTGTGGGAGTGCTCGGCACAGTACAGACACATTAACACCACGACCCTTTCGTCGAAGCTCTATGAGGTTCTGTGGAGTCCCGCTCTTGACGACTAAACTAGGGCGACCCAGCACGCCCGAGAGGCGGTGTCGAGGAAAGTCTAAACCTGCTGGTTTCTTATAATAAAGTTTATTTCTCCCCTACACGGAGTGAATGGTGATGAGAGAGGAGAAGCGTCCGTCAGTGCGTCCACCGATGCGACCGTTCATTCTTTACACCGTTCATGCGTCCCGCTGTCCGCCCGTCCGTCCATTCGTCTGTCTGTCTGTCTGTCTGTCTGTCTGTCTGTCTGTCTGTCTGTCTGTCTGTCTGTCTGTCTGTACATCCGTCCATCCATGTAGTGAACACTCCAAGTACCGTCATCTCGGACCTTGTCATCGTATGTTCATCATATGCAAGTACCGCTATCCAGCGGGCATTCTAAGGACTAAACTAGAGGGGGTACAGCTAAACTAGAGGAGTGGCTCGCACACACTGAGTACGCGCGTGCTGCTCCTCTGGTCCGGCCGTGGAGGTGGCTACCACTACAAATACGAGACGAACAGCTCACGGCGTAAGGAGCTTTGCACCTAAAACGCCAACGAGCTTGCCCACTTTCAGGCGTGCGAGCTTACTCGCCGCGTCAGGAGAGAGGGTGGTCTACTGCGTAAGGGTGACCAATTGTTCCGGGACTAACTGCACACCTATAATGAAATCTGTGAGCACTATGATCTAGAACGGCGAAAGCTTCCGTAACCGCACCTTCGACTAAAACGACCTTGCTCACTAACCTTCCGTCTCTTTTAGATAGGAACATATATATCTTTGACAGTTTATGCTAAATTTATAAGTGAACTAATGCCGAAATTCTCTGATGTGGCATTTCGGGATGCAACAACGTATTCTGTGGAAATGCCCCGAGTTGGGCGCGTACGACGGGTCTCCAAGTGCAGGGAAGGACTGGAATACACTCCTGACAATCCCCCACGAAGACGACCAACTTCGGGCCGCCCAGAGGGCTCATGTCATGGCCGTCAAGACTCATGTCTTGGTTTCGTCGTAGGCGTGGTCGGCAAATGAGGCCTTTAGGGGGAAATTGCCTCCTCAGGACTAAATAAACCTATTCACTCAAACGATGTGTGTGGATGATATGAGAAGAGGAAGAATGCAGATTGTCATGCACATTCAGTGTTCATCAAGGCAATGATTATTTGGTCTGGTCTGAACGGGAGAATAACACTTATACGACTATTTACGCTTTACGTACACAACTTTGATATGAGAAGAGGAAGAATGCAGATTGTCATGCACATTCAGTGTTCGTCAAGGCAATGATTATTTGGTCTGGTCTGAACGGGAGAATAACACTTATACGACTATTTACGCTTTACGTACACAAATTTTTATTAAGTATTCGATATTGAAAACGCCTAAATCAGGTAATCAGTTCTTGGCTGATCTCCTTGAGTGGATATGAGTCATAATCATAATCATTATCATCATCATGGCTAATTTCCCGTAGTGGGTATGGGCCAAAAAAGCAAGCCACAAGAAGCAACTCTGGCACCACCTTTCATTGACGTTCGAAATGTCAACAGCCACTACCACGTTGCTACTTCTACTGTGTCTCATCACCGTGGACCTCGTCTCTGCGCCTACGACCGAGTCAGCCTTGACGTCACTGGCACCGAAAGAGGAGTTGTCGGATATTGCGGACTACGAGCCGCCTCACGTGCAGAAGCAGGGAAGGGTGGTGGCCGTCACAGCCAACGTCGCAAGCGATAGCGACGCCAACGCCACCAGCAGCAACGTAACACCTGCCTCCTCGGTACCTGCTGTGCCGGAGTCCAGTAAGGCTGTTCTCAGTGGGCCCAGCAACTCAGAGAACGCCGGTGTGGCCGAGGTCGGGAACGGCGATTGGCGCGGTGCTGATATTCTACGTGAATCTCTGCGTTTTGTACATCACAATCAGGTACGAAATTCCTTTTGACGAAAACACGGTTAGATGAAAGGGCAAGCACGCCAACAGAAATAGTTACAAGAACTTCACTATCAGTAAGCTTCGCTTGTACTGCCGTAATCTGGCGCTAGAACTGGCCTTCCAAACTCGGTAAGACATGGATGTCAAAAGCATATGAAGTACCTTGAATTTGTCGCACGCAGATTGTTTCGGTACCATTTTTGTTCGCGTGATCCACTTCAAACAGTTATGGCAACGAACACACCTGTGAGGAAAGTTTCAATAGGTCAAATTGTTCTTTTTGTAGTATACTGCCTTTTCATACTCAAAGTTGAAGGAAAGAGAGTCTTTGCCATGTTAGAATGCCACGTAACAACGTTCAATAGAAACCGTGATCAGTCACGTGGAAAGATACATGCTAATATGCATGTCTAGAAACATTGGCTCATATTAACGAGAGCTTTTTATGGTAAAAGTGTTCACAAGACAAATCCGTGTATTCGTAGATTGGTAGCCACAATAGTCAAAGGCTTTCGGTTCAGATTCCATGGATGAAAAGAATGATGTTGAAATGCGAAGCATTTCTTAGCGAACTTCGGCGAATTCGAGCGTATCTATCTATCTATCTATCTATCTATCTATCTATCTATCTATCTATCTATCTATCTATCTATCTATCTATCTATCTATCTATCTATCTATCTATCTATCTATCTATCTATCTATCTATCTATCTATCTATCTATCTATCTATCTATCTATCTATCTATCTATCTATCTATCTATCTATCTATCTATCTATCTATCTATCTATCTATCTATCTATCTATCTATCTATCTATCTATCTATCTATCTATCTATCTATCTATCTATCTATCTATCTATCTATCTATCTATCTATCTATCTATCTATCTGTCTGTCTGTCTGTCTGTCTGTCTGTCTGTCTGTCTGTCTGTCTGTCTGTCTGTCTGTCTGTCTGTCTGTCTGTCTGTCTATCTATCTATCTATCTATCTATCTATCTATCTATCTATCTATCTATCTATCTATCTATCTATCTATCTATCTATCTATCTATCTATCTATCTATCTATCTATCTATCTATCTATCTATCTAGCCGCCTAGGACTTCTAGCTCTTCTGGCAGTTTCGATAATGGTATCGATACCAAACTTGGGATAGCATAACATGACTGCATGAGGAACATATTTCACTCGTCATACGATGAAAATCATGATATGTATGTCATGAATGTCATGATTTACATTTCATGGTACTGCAGCTCTTTCGGTGGTTTCGTTTACGTGGCATGTTGCAAAATGGTATGGTATGAGATGACTGCATGGCAAACACAAGCGAAAGACCCTAATATGAAAATCATGGCATACGTGTCATGTTACAACATGACTACATGCGACGCTCATGATGCACTCGTGGTCGTTTCGCTAGCGTCCCATATACCAAATTGGGCATTATGGTACGGGAATGGATGACGAAGGTATGTGACTGGTGCAAACATGATAATCATGAGAAGCGTGGCATGTAACAACATCACTACATGCCGTGCTCATGATGCACTGGTGGCCGTTTCGCTAGCTTCACTTATACCAAATTTGGTATTACGGGACGTGAATGGATGACAAAGGCATGACAATGGTGCAATCATGATAAACATGAGATGAGTGTCATGTAACAACATGACAACATGCTACGCTAATGATGCGCTCGCGGCGTTTTTGCTAGCTTCAAATGGGTCAAACTCGGTATTACGTGACACGAATGGACGACATAGGTAAATGACACATCCAAACATGATAATGACGACAAGCCTGTCATGTAACATCATGACTACATGCCACACTCATAATGCACTCGCGGCCATTTCGCTAGCTTCATATATTCCAAATTTGGTATTACGTGATGCATATGATTGATGAAGGTATGTGACTGATGCAAACATGATAATCATGAGATGCGTGTCATGTGAGAACATGACTACATGTCACAGTCAAGGCGGCAATACATTTCGACGTGGCACGGTGCGCGTGCTCACTGGCGCTCATTTCCTCGCGTCACGCCGGCGTTGCCATGCCAGGCGCCAGTCCTTCCATATACTCGCAGGCGCGCACCGCGCTGCGTTTATTTGACGCATGCGCGTTTCAGCACATCTGGCGTCCCTCCGTCACAAAAAGAGGGAGGCGCAGTGTTGTCTGGGTAACGCTCTTCCGGGTAACGTTGCCGTCGGGCCACGCCGACGGACGCTCCATCGTAGTTTTGGTCGAGCCTGGCGTCAGACAATAGAGTGCTCGTGTTTTGCTAACGTAGCATCACTGTGCCCAGTCTACGCACGCGTCAACGCTACATCGGAGTATATTGTGCCCTTCATGATGCACTCGCGGCCGTTTTGCTAGCTCCAAATATACCAACTTTGCTGTTAATTGACGTCAATGGATGACAAAAGTATATGACTGGTGCAAACATGATAATGCTGACAGGCGTGTCATGTAAGAACATGACAACAATGCACCTTCATAGCGTGCTCGAGGCCGTTTTGCTAGCTCCACACATACTAAAGTTGGTATCACGTCAAGTGAATAAATCACGAATGTAAACGACACATACAAACATGACAATCATGACACGGAAGTCACGTACGGCATCATATACCTCCACCTCGACGTTCTGCTGACTTTAAAGCGACATATAAACCTTTCTCGTTCATGCTTCGCATATAATCGATTCCCACTGTACGTGGGATCTGTAATTTTTTGTGTACATTAATTCAATTCAGTTCGTAGTTCTTTCTACGTTACAGTTAAACACTATGCTTTCCTTGTCCAAAATATGTGGTGGACTTCCTTGATCCTGTCTATCAAAAGAGCCTTCGAAATAATTCATTTGTGTTCATTTCTTGCAATTTGACCATTTCTCTCTTGCAAAAAGTTGCTTCATCTCTCCGCGCGTATCACGCCGTCAAATTCGTCAGAACATCATGAGGCTCGAGAAGTTTCTGGGGGACGCTAATAAATACTCATCTTTCTTCAATTGTTTCTGTAGACGTTGTATCGAATAGAATTTCACCTACTACGGCATGTAAAGGAAGCTGCTGGGTGAGGTTTATATTTACGCTTATCTCCCAACAGTTCGTTGAGGTTTGTTTGAAGTGAACAATCTCTACCGAAACGTTTAAAACGTTACTGTTGAAGGCGAAGGCAGTAATTAAATTCATACCACAGTCACACCTGTATCTTTGTCAACATCGCGGGTGTAGTTTCAGCGCAAGGCCGTTGTGGCCGCTTTTCGATGAATGCAAACGGGGTGGCCTACTATGCGCCTAGACGGATGCACGGAAGAGCTCACGAAGAGGGGGTGGCACCTAGCTCTATTATTTCCCTTAAAAAGCGCAAATGTGCCCACATTAGTTTACTCAAACAGACCTTTCAATTCATTTTTATGTGTGCTTTTTTCGATAACCGTGTCCAAGCTATGACCCCCCATCCCCCACCCCTCCACCTTACTTAGGAGCACAGAACGCTGCGCACACCTATTGCACTCGTTGATTCAAAAAGCCTGGCTGGTAAAAAAAATATTTCACCATGTTTTCGGTGCTTAAGACATTTAAATTACTTTTATGGTGCCAGTTCACCGTCTCTAGTTTGGCAAGACAATATTTTGGAGCCACACCACGGGTCCTAGCTACTAATTCTTGTATATCCCAAAGCTAGCAAGGCAGCAGCCGCATCATTCGACATTTTAAGTTTCACATCAAAATATAAACGGTGCAAACGACAAACGCTGACAAAACGACCAAATACGAAAACTAACCTTTGTGTTATATTTTTTCCTGCTGTCGGTGTTTGGTTTTTTTTTTTGCTTTTTTAAACTGGTCCAACTCGCTCTCTTGTTACCGGTTTTGTTCAGGACCACCGCAATTGCTTCTCTGTCTTCCTTCGACGCAGGTGGTCTTCTACATTTCGTTTTCACTTGTGCTGACTGGAATGGCACTGCTGTACACACTCATGGCCGCGTACGGCAGCTGCAGTGCCAGTTCGAGCACGAGCCGCACGCTGGACGACTCGTCTTCTCGGAGAAGACTTTTCTCAGACTCGAATAACTCGTTGCCCGACCGGCAGCCACTGCTGGCTGGCGGGCATTCTCCGCCAGGCAGACCTGACAGCTCCGACTACGAGCTGTACTCCAGAGTACCGTGGGGCCACTCCGGACTCACTACGAGCCCAGTCACCGGAGCTAAGTCCGATGTTGGCGATGGATCAAACGTACCTATTGCTTCACATATAAGGAGTACGTGGGATTTTTCAGTGCGATGATACTTCTCCCAGTGGAAACTCCGAAAGCGTTTCGTGGAAATATATGAGCGAACCAGATGGAAAAAATGCACTGTTTTGAACATGAGGAAATGTTCCTTTGAATGCGTTTGGCCTCGAAGCTAGAGGATTAGGAAATACCTTACTGACGCCTTCAGATGAGTCGGAAAATAAAGAATCATCAGGGAAGAGGAATACGGCGGAATCTGACACTGCTCTAGCTGGGCGAACGTCCTGGTGTTTCAGTGACCCCTATAATAGCCTAGCATACGATAAAACGGAGCCTTCTTGAACATGCATTGTCATAGCAACAGACATAAGTAAAGTCACTATGTTCCCATCTCCTGTTCACCCCTCTCCGTCGGTTGGTGCCTACCGCGCCTACCGCGAGCCGGTAGGCACGGGCGCCTGGAGACTTCAACTTCTAAATGCGAATGAATTTCTTAGTCGGGCTATGCCAAACATCTGGCGTTGTTTGCGGCGGTATTCTCCATTCTCACTCCCTCTTCCATAGCAACAGTTGCGGGCGCGCGTGCTAATCCTCGCCTCTAGCAACCGGAAAGTGTGCTGCGAGAGGGTGTAGAAGAGGGTAGGTGCAGTTCTTTGCCGCTCTTTCTATCGCCATACGCTCTCTTTCCTCCATTTGCCCCACTCTCCCGTCTGCTTGCGCCTCACTGTCGACCGTTCACTGGCTGGACGCCTCTCAAGAACATGCTGAAATGAGTGCTCGAGACTCCGCTGTGAAACGCCAACGCCGAGCCGTGAACTTGGGCGCCGCACTCTCCCGTCCGCTAGCTCCTCACTCTCGACCGTTCGCTCGCTGGGCGCCTCTCAAGGCGATGCCAGAAGTCGATAAAGGCGAATGTCCGACAGCAACGGTACCCTCTCTCGGTGCAGGAAATGTCTTCACATTTTCTCACGATTGCTTTCTGGGAGGTGGGGACATTTCTTGCATGTGATTACCACACCAGTGTGCCGCTGCTTGCCGCATGGTGGCGCCATTGCGCGAGACAACGTTTGCGGAGTTCGGGCTGGCATGGTAGATGGACGTGTTTTTTGAGCGCTCCCGATTGACGGCGCAGATAAGTGATTTTGCATGTTTTGAGCTGCTTGCCTTTATAATTATAAGGCAACAGTTAAAATCTTTGTAGCACTTATTACAATGTACGGCTTTTCCGGGGGTCAGTCACCAGGTATTTACTAGTTTGTGCGTTTGTGTGTGTTTGTATCTTTGCGTTTTTTTTCTTTTGCCACCCCGTGGGGGAGGTGCACGTACATTGAACACGCAAATTTTTGTAGTAGAGCTTAGACTTTCTCTTTTTCGTAGGGCAGGAATTGAGTTTTGTAATTATTGAGTGTGACAAGTCATAAGGACAATTGGTGACATAAAGACTTGGTTAAAAAGGCTGTAAAGTGTTCAGGATGCGGAGTGACTTTGAAGATAGACCCAAGTGCACAAAAAAATGAAGAGGAGGCTGGCGCGAAGTGTAGGCAATGTAAGATCGAGGAGAAAATGGAGAAAACGATGGTTGCCCAGAGTGAACTGCTGTTGAGAATCACCGAGCTGAAAACTGCGTTGGCGACACAGCAAGAAAAAACGAGGCCAATGGGAGAAAGGGTGAAGTCCCCCGAGAAAGCACTAGACAAGGTGAACAAAAGAGTGGCCGACGAAGAGAACAGTAGGGCACCGGCAACCAGAACAGCGGAGAAGAAAGAGCAAGAAAGTTTGAAAAAAAAAACAGGTTCAGCAAGTTCAATTATTGCAAGGCCCAGCTTCAGCGAAGTAGTGGTGGGGCTGGGAGGGGACAAAGCAGTTGGCGTCACAGGTGCAAGTAATCCCCAGGTGCAGGACGCTCCAGCTGAACAGTCACCGCTTGTGATAATCGCTGGGGACTCGAATTTATGTCGATGCACAGAAGCGATTAAAGAGAGGGTAAGAGGTGACAAGAGGGTTGCAGTAGGGACGTCCCCAGGACACAAGCTGAAAGCAGTCATGAGGCAAGCGAGTGCAAAACTCAAAACCACAGCTGATAGATGAAACCTCGTGGTAATTTCAGGCGGTTTAAACGATGTCCTAAATGAAGATATGGCAGGACTAGCGACCACACTGGCGAAAGGGGTCGATGACATGCGCGCCACTTCTCCTTAGGTACAGATAGTGATATGCACGATACCGGAGGTACCGGTGCGTAACGGCAACCTGCAGAGAGCGGTTGTCAACGCAAACCAAGAGATATGGCGGATGAGTCGAGGGAAAGGGTTTGAGGTGGTAGAAACAAACAGAGAGGTGCATAGGTGGGGTGGTTTTCAACGAGACAGAATTCACTTCGACTAGCGGCTAGGTCATGAGGTGAGTTGGCGACTTGCAAGACGTGCAGTAGCTTTTTTTTTTGGGGGGGGGGGGGGGGGGGGCATGCGGGCCCTTCGTGGTGCAGGATAGCTAGTAACAAGGAAAACAACCAGGGAAACACTTTGACAGGTGGTGTGGACAGATACAATTCCCAAGTGGCACCAGTATCTCAGATAGGTTGAGTCCGGGGCAGAAATAGACGTAGCCACGAGCGCCGAGCCAATTCAGACATAGGATATATTAACATGCAGGGGGGCAGGAACAGGCTGCAGTGGGAAGAGATAGAAGGACAGCTAAGAGAGGAAAGACCGATGGTATACGGTTTTGTAGAAACACATCTTAGGGACATGGAACAACCTCCTAACAATCCGGACTATGCGTGGGAATATTGTAATAGAACAGAAGGCAGCAGAAAGGGGGGTGGTATTGGGGCATTCATTCATAAAAGTACAGACTGGCAAAGGGTCAAGCAGGAGTGCAAGGAAGATTTGTGGCTCAAAGGGAAAGTGGCAGGGCGAATGATCCTCCGTGGTTTGGTGTACTCGTGGGCGGTAGCAAAGTCCAGAGAGGAAAACCAGGCAATAGTAGAGTGTATATCAAAGGACATTGAGGAGTTAGGAGGAGAGTGCGAGATAATTATACTAGGAGATATGAATGCGCACATAGAAGATATAGATGGGTATACCGACCCAACAGGCAAAATGATCATGGACATGTGTGAAAGATATATTTTGATCATTCGCAACATTACCGAGAATTGGGAAGGGCAAATAACATGGGAGGTAGGAAGGCTGCAGTCGACGATAGATTACGCACTGATGTCACATAGGATGTATGATAAGCTAAGGAAATGCACATTGATGAAGGTGGCTCCAGAAGTCTGGGTAGTGATCACAAACTTATCAAGCTAAGTTTTCGAAGAGCAGTGAAAGTGGGAAGGAGACAAGATGAGCAACTACAGAAAAATTGTTATTCAGAAAGGCAAATGAAAATAGCTGCTAAACAAATAGAGAAAGTAATCACTGAGCATAATAAAACAGTGTGGACATACATGAATCTAATTAGACTCTTTAAGCTAGAGCTCGCTAAGGCACGTGACAAGTCACCCCGGAAAAGAAGACACAAACCCAAGGGTTGGTGGGATGAAAAAATTAAGAGAGGCATAGCAAAACGCCAAGAAGCCTCTAGGGAACACAGTCATGCTAAGCAGTGGGGTGAACCGACAGATGATGTTGAGAAAAAATGGGAAATCTTTCTAAGCTGTAGAAGGGATGCATCCCTTCTGATCAATGAAAAGATTGGAATAAAGGGAGCTTAGTGGCTGGCAGAAGAACATGAAAAAGATAGAAAGGCAGCTGCGAAATTTCGGAACCATCTAAACTCTCTAAGAAATGGATTGAGCCTAGAGCAGAGGTTTATAACTACGGCTCAAGGTGGTAGGCTAGAAGGGGACGAAGCTATTGAATATGTAATAACAAGGGTGACAAAAAAATTTCAGCAAAGAAGTGCTTTATGCATCACAATCGACAAGGATGAATCAAATGGTGCAATGGCTCCATTTTCACAACGAGAGTGTGAAAGGGCTGAGAAGAGGGTTTCTAGTAGTACATCAACAGGCACAGATGGCATTCCTATATGCTGATAAAGACATTAGGTCCGAAGTCCTAAGCAGGCTTTGAGAGAGGCAGTGAGTAAAATAATAATCGATGGTGTAGTCCCCGATGGATAGAAACTTAGCAGGATGAGCATAATCTATGAAGGAAAGGGGGACAAAGCTGACATAAACTACCGTCCTATAACAGTGACATCAGTGGTCTACAGGCTGGCAATGCAGATTATAAAGGAAAGACTGCAGGCATGGATAGAGGATGAGGGGGAGCTGGGGAAACTGCAGAATTGGTTTCGGGAACACAGGAAGTTGGAATGACAATCTGTCCTCACTAGACGCAGTGCATCGAAATAGCAGAAAAAGAACGCAGGCCCGTGTGGCTCGCATTTTTGGATATCAAGGGAGCATACGATAGCGTGGTTCAAGAGGACTTGTGGGGCAATACTGGACACACTAGGTGTGGAAGATGGAGTCACTAATCTTTTAAAGGATATCTATAAAGGTAACAAGGCAGTTATAAAGTGGAAAAAAAACAGGCATCCAAGCCTACAGAAGTAAAACGGGGGCTTAGGCAGGGGTGTCCTCTGTCACCCTTGTTATTCATAATGTACCTACAAGAATTAGAGGCCAAATTAGAGGGAAGTGGACTGGGCTTCAACCTCTCTTTAGTCAAACAAGGAAAACTTATTGATCAGGCAGTACCAGCATTAATGTACGCAGATGATATAGTGCTAATGGCCAACAACAAGGAAGATTTGCAGAGATTGATGGACATCTGCGGTAATGAGGGAGATAGGTTGGATTTCAGATTCAGTAAGGAAAAATCAGCAGTCATGATTTTCAATGATAACGAAGGTAGTTAGCTTAGAATACAGGAGGTCACGCTAGAGATAACAGATAAATACAAATATCTGGGCATATGGATAAGCAATGGGACCGAGTACCTGAGGGAACACGAAATATACGTGACGACCTAAGGTAACAGGAATGCAGCAGTGATGAACAATAGGGCACTGTGGAATTACAATAGGTATGATGTTGTGAGAGGAATATGGAAAGGGGTCATGATTCCTGGGCTGACGTTCGGCAATGCGGTCTTGTGCATGAGATCAGAAGTTCAAGCAAGATTAGAAATTAAGCAACGTGGAATAGGTAGGCTTGCTTTAGGAGCTCACGGGAATACACCAAATCAGGGAGTACAAGGTGATATGGGATGGACATCATTTGAGGGCAGGGAAGCTAGCAGCAAGATAAAATTTGAGAAGTGATTGAGAGAAATGGGGGAGGAGCGTTGGGCTAGGAAGGTATTCAGCTACTTGTACATGAAGTGTGTCGATACAAATTGGAGGAAGCGAACTAGAAAATTCACTGGTAAATACTTAGAAAACAGCAGGGGGCCGAACGAAAAAGAATTATCGGTTAAGAAGAAGGTGAAGGAAGCTGAGACCGATATGTGGAGAATCGGCACGATTAAGAACTCCGCACTAGAGATCTGTCGATATTTTAAGCATGAAATTGCCAAGGCAAGGATCTATGATAATACTCGGGGTAGTTCTCTACTGTTTCAGGCCAGGACGGGAGTATTGCGAACCAAGATATATCGGGCCAAATACGAAGGGGTAGACACGGTATGCAGTGCGTGTGGAGAGAAAGAGGAAACTGCCGAACACTTGATAATGTTCTGTAAAGGGCTTCACCCTATTTGATGATGGCGCAGAGTTTTTCAAAGCACTGGGGTTTAGGAATAGGGAGGGCAAAATAGACATTAAGCGGGTAGAATTAACAGAAGGAGGTTATCTGATCTGTGGCTAAAGTCAAGGCACGAGTGAAAATTAAACACTTCACTGCAAAATACGAGTCCTCAACTTCACTATTTAAAGGAAAAAAATATAGTTTTTGCTTGACCAAGTATTACGGCTTGGTGGCGTCAGCCACCGCCCGATTTAAAGGGTGCAGCCATATCCATCCATCCATCCATCCATCCATCCATCCATCCATCCATCCATCCATCCATCCATCCATCCATCCATCCATCCACCCATCCATCCACCCATCCATCCATCCCATCCATCCATCCACCCATCCATCCATCCATCCATCCATCCATCCATCCATCCATCCATCCATCCATCCATCCATCCACCCATCCATCCATCCATCCATCCATCCATCCATCCATCCATCCATCCATCCATCCATCCATCCATCCATCCATCCATCCATCCATCCATCCATCCATCCATCCATCCATCCATCCATCCATCCATCCATCCATCCATCCATCCATCCAACGTAGCCGCATGTTTTCTTCCACGCTTCCCGCTGCAGTTGCCACCATCAGTAGACAAGTTTCATTTATTCACGTTCTACCACGACATTATTTTCTGCCAACGCTTACAATATTATTTGTTCTCAATTGCTAAAACTTTTACCAAATAAAACAAATGAGGAGAGTAACATTCGTTTCAAATAAAAATGAAATTTACCCTATCATTTTGTATCTCTTCAAAGAAACATATTTCGTTTCTTCGCAGGTGTATTTCTTTAGAACGGCGTGTGTACCAGTTACCAGACGAACCTAGAAAATACCTTTCTGCATGAATCGGACGTTCAAGCTCTGCCAATGTCAGCGCCAGCGAAATGCTTAAGCGAAAAATTCGAACAGGGTGTTCGCGATAACGAACCGGGGCACAAACTGAGTATTTCGTGTCTCTGTCGCCACAAGCCCTTTCCGCATGTAGGTTCGCTAGTAGTTCCCGAGAAGAGCACCGAGGACGCCCAGCAGCGCCTGTGTTGTCTTGGAACTTGTAGCCCCTCCCCCCTTTCGTACAAACGTGTAGGCACACCACCCAGACTTCTCGTGTTTCTTACTTAGACAAGTACATTTGTAGGGCAGCGTAACCACTGCTCCCCCGTGGCATGCGCCTCACCGATCAGGACTTCATGTGTTTTTCGAAGTTGGGCATCCGAAAAATGCCATTGCACACTAAACTGTGTTGTCTGTTCCCACTTGAAAAACAGAATTGGTTTGAATTTTATTAAATGGCCGGCACGCAAGCTTCCAGCAGTGATTCCAGTGTCGATGCGGTTTCACGTATGTGTTTATACTACATCTGGAAGGCTATTGTCGTCGAGAAAAATTTGGATGGCGTGAGTTGTTGGAACAAGGAGCGTTATAACTTCAGAAGCCGAATAGTTTCAGCACGTGGTAATCGCCTGGCCACGCACTGCATCCATCTCTCTCTCTCGGAAATCAATGAAATCAATGATCCTTTCCAATGGTCTGAAATCAATGGTCTGAAATCAATGATCCTTTCCCAGGTATGCCTCCACTGTGTGGTCCCGCCATGCGCAAGGCCTACTCAATCTGTGCTTCAGGAATACGCGGTGCGGATCTTTTCTCTCACTTTGAAAAATAACCTCGCGGTATACTTAGTTTAGACTACGCCACTTTTGTTTGGGGCTCTGTGCAATTTTTCGCTCTCATATTTCGATGTTTACCACTCCAGCTCAAGTGCTTCTCACTAATATGGAGTATTCAAAAAGATATGGAAAAAATTGATCCACTGTTTTGTTGGAGGGTAATGAAATGCAGTGGAGCCCAGTACCCTGGCTGTTGTTGCATTGTAATGCTAACGAGTTTACGATGAAATTGAGAAAAAAAGATGAAGCATACTCAACTAAGGTTCGCCTGCGTTTCGGCTGCATTGTAATGTGAACCACGATTCCCAATGTTTTTCTTCCAGGATCCTCAAAGGCACACAGAATGGGAAAGCGATTCGTTAAGACGGTGAGTAGCTCACAAGCTGATGGAACGAAATTTTCTCAAGGCCTCGCTTATTTCTTTGACACAACCCTTACGTGAAAAAAAATACACTTCTGGAATCCGACTTTTGCGCAACGAACCTTTAGAGCTTCTCCGAAATTGAAACAATGTCAGCATTATACAACCCAGAAACTTGTACACTGTGCTGCATATATAGTTCGGGTATATTCTCTTGGCCACGCTGGTTTCTCATGTGAAGACCAAAGGGACGGAAATTCTTTCACGAGTCAATTCTGGCGAGCATTACCACCTGCCTTAAATCAGGCTAGCAGGAATCAAGGGACAAAAACAAGAGACACAATACTCTAGAAGTATTGCTGACACAGTTATGGCGTTCTTCTTTTAAATGTAATAAAGAGGCACGAAAGAGAAAAACAGTTTTTCGCGTATTAACAAAGTACAACTTTACGATCCCGAAAACAACCCTCTTACCTCGTGACGACGCTTGGTAAACGAGAAACCACACGTAAAATGTGGGTGGAGACGCCTATTTGAGATTACCCCACCAAATAGCATGACGTAAGAAATTTGAAAGGCGTTTATTGGGTAATACGCAGCTTCTAGTCGTTAGAGATAAGGTACATTGTCATCTGTGGTGGGATAGACGTAGCATACATAGTTTCAGAAAATTTCATTGAGGCAGTGTTGCGAAAACATGAAATCTCAAAATTTCGATACACTGGACAATATGCGCGGAGATTTCAGCATGAAATTTAAAAATTAAACTTCAACATCAATTTTCTCCGCTCAGAATGAACTTATAAATATGATAGTAAAACACTCATGGCATTAGAGTTCTCAGAGAGCAGATTATGTCAGTCATTGTTTCTCTTTATGTCTTTTTAAGTATTTCCTGCTGTGTTTTTTTTATCCTTGAGGGGCAACAGCTCCACAACAACAGATGCAACAGTTCAACAGATGACTATGACGAGCATAGCGTCAGCTAGATGCATGTACTGGCAATTTAGGTGTCGCGTTGTACATTTGGGTTTGCTCGCTTGGCGCAGCCTACCACCATGTTCCCGACCAGCGTGCTTCACCTGTGCAGCCAAGACACACCGATTACGTTTTCAGCATTCCTGCCTAACCCGTGAGTTCTTGATATTCACACGCGTGTAGATAATACCAGCACATAATATGAGTTCTCCTTATGACTTACGGTCCGGGAGCAGCTAACTCCTTAAACCGTACTGGAATTGCATGAAAGGACACTCACGCTCGAGGCAAACTTCTACACTCCAAAAAAAAAAAGATCGAGTAAAAAGGGTGTATTTTTGTCCCACAACAATATTCGTCATCAGGCTTGCATGTACTTCCTTTCTTGAAAACTCGGTGCTGCCTCCTTTCCTATACACAATGCTCATAACGCGCATCTCGTTCGGGACCGGAATGTACCGGGCACGTGACAATAGGAAGGAACGCAAGATATATGAGTTATATTATTGTGGGACGAAGAGACGCCCTTTTTTTCTCGGTTTTTTTAGGGTGTAGTTTCCATGATAGCAGTTCTGTTGCGCTTGAGCAAGACGAGGCCGACACAAGAGGAGCATAACACGTGCGTAATATGTTCTGTCTATGTGAGGCGCATGTGTTGCGTTCCTCTTTTCACCCCCTATGTTGCTCGTGCTCTGAAACATTTTACTTTGCGCTACCAAACACCTCAAACACCTCCTCAATGAAACCTCAATGAACTTACTCAAACACCTCCTCAATTAAACCAACACCCGCACAAATCAGCGTCATTCGATCGTGAAGATACTTCATCAGGCTAAACGAACAGTGTCACCGGAAGATGTTGTCAAGAACCTCGTGGAAAAATATCTCCCGCTCCCCACGGGCCCTGTGACCCCTCACCCTGATTACTCTGGCAGCGACAACACTAACTTAGACGCCGAGTTCTCTATTGAAGATGTGCGCCGAGCTCTGCATGAGCTCAATGGCCGCTCAGCCCCTGGCCCCGATGGCATCACCAACAAGCTCCTACGCAACCTGGACGATTCTTCAGTCACTTACCTCACTGACACTATCAACGAGATATGGAAAAAGGGTGAGATACCCGATGCTTGGAAACTAGCTCACACGGTTCTTATACCCAAACCGGGAAAGGCGCCGAGCCTAGATAACCTACGCCCCATATCTCTCACGTCGTGCGTGGGCAAAGTGGCTGAGCACGTCGTCCTCAACAGGTTTGGTCGATACCTCGAAGATAACGACTACATCCCGCACCACATGATTGGCTTCCGACCAGGGTTATCCACTCAAGACGCCATGTTACTCCTAAAGCATCAAATTCTAGATGGCGGAAACACTCGGGACACTCGTGCAATACTCGGTCTCGATTTAGAAAAGGCCTTCGATAGCATAACGCACTCGTCAATCTTGAAAGCGATCGCAGCCCTCGGCCTAGGTCGTCGATTTTACTACTTTATCCGCTCTTTTCTCACTCAGCGCAGAGCCGTCCTCCGCGTAGGAGACCTAGTGTCGGAAGAAGTGGAGCTCGGACAGCGGAGCACTCCTCAGGGATCCGTCCTCTCACCCACGCTCTTCAACCTCGTGATGATCGGGCTTTCCGAACGACTTTCAAAAATAGACGAGCTAAACCACACTATCTATGCGGATGATGTAACCATATGGTGCTCCACAGGGTCGGATGGCTTCATTGAGTCCGCCCTGCAAGAGGCTATCGACATCACGGAGTCTTACCTCGACCACACCGGTCTCAGGTGCTCAACTGCGAAGTCGGAGCTGTTGATATATTTGCCCAAACGCCGGGGTGCCAAGCCCAAAGGGTGGAAACCTCCGGCGGAACGCAATATCTCCCTCCACACCAGAGATGGTCGTACTATACCCAGGGTAGACACCATCAAGGTCCTCGGCATGATCATCGAGTCCCGCGGAACCAACACTCAAACAGTACACAAGCTCAGGACTAAGACTGAGAATGCCATACGACTCGTACGTAGAGTAGCCAACAGGCACCATGGCCTCAAAGAAGACAACCTGCTGCGTCTCGTACACGCGTTTGTTTTGTGCCATTTTACGTACGTTGCCGCTATACACAAGTGGCTACGTGCTGAGCGCGATCAACTCAATGCGCTTATTCGCAAGGTGGTCAAAAGAGCCCTTGGCCTCCCTATCACCACTCCAACGTACAAACTCCTCGAGCTTGGCGTACATAACACGCTAGAAGAGATCGCCGAAGCTCAGGAACGTGTGCGATTGACCCGACTCACTACAACCAAGGCGGGCCGCCATATTCTGCGCGAGCTCGGCTCCTTCTCCTCGAGGGCCAGGGACCCCCCAGAGTTGACTCTAATTCCCCGTGAAATCCGCGACCTTATTACGATCGCTCCCATACCACGAAATGTACACCTCGAGTACAACAGAGGCAGGCGCCTTGCGCGGGCGACCGCCATTCTCAAGCGCATAGACATGGAAGCGGACAACGTCTCGTTCGTGGACGCCGCTGCCTATCGCAACAACCAAGCCTTCGCCGCGGTCGCGGTATCATCCGCGCAGCAGACTCTTAACTCAGCCACAATCCTCACCCGAAACCCCGAAGTAGCGGAGCAAGTAGCTATAGCTATAGCTATGCTAGACAGCAAACGGGAATTCATCTACAGCGACTCCAGGCCGGCCATCAAAGCCTTCGAACGCGGAGTCATCTCCGACCAGGCGTTACGTATCCTGCGCAATGCGGACCCGAGTGCCCTGAAGCACCACACTGTCATCTGGTTCCCCGCCCATCTCGGCCAGGTGCCGGGTGCCCTATCCAACCTCAACGAGATCGCCCATGATGCAGCGCGCGCACTTACCGACCGCACTGCCACAGGGCAACCTCATCTTGCTGGGTTGGATACCAATCGGGATGCACCAATTACGTACAATGAAATTACAAAGCACTTTTACTTGGAACGCCGCATTTTTCCACCCCCACATCTGAAACTTAACCGACCGCAGGCATTAACCCTACGCCTATTACAGACACACACGTACCCAAACCTTGCCACGCTTCACGTTTATTATCCCGATGCATACCCCAGCGACACATGCCCATCATGTGGACACACAGCGACACTCGAACACATGCTCTGGGAGTGTAGAACAACTCCTCCCGACTCTACCTCAAGCAAGTGGGAGAGGTCCCTCAGGAGCTCACTTCTCGCCGACCAGCGATGGGCCGTCCAGCAGGCCCACGAAGCGGCCGCCAGGTACTCCCTGTCGGTCCCTACGTGGGAGACGCCCGCTACGCGCTAAGCGCGTCCTGCAGGACCGAAATAAAGTTTTTTCATTCCATTCCATTGCGCTACCAACTAGGCGATATCTCTACCATTCTGTACTTCCCAACTTTCCTATTCCTGTAAACTTAATAAATATTCTGTTAAAAACGCTCGTCTAATAATTTACTCAGAACTTTGAGTGTTCATTCGAGCCAAAAGGGGCCCGAGTTTAGAGGAAAGGAATATACAGGATGTCCCACCTAGCTCTAGCCATCGTTAAAAACATGCGTACGTGACTAAACGCAGGTTGTTGAGTAAGCATGGAGTATGTCGTATTATTTTTGTGTTCTGCTTCATTAGTAAAGATTAAATAAATTTTGAGTGGGACAGCCAGCGAACAAATTCTAATAAGGGAGTGTAGATAAGTTTGTAAAACAACCGATGAGACAATAAAACTTCGAGAATGTGAGTATAACGGCGCCACTAATATTATTTGTATTATTGGAGATTCGTATCTCAAGAAAGCATAAAAAGTTAGGATGCCACAAAAGAAAGCTGGCATAAGTTTTAATATTGTTTAGGGCCTCAGCAGCGTCAGGAAAAACATTGAATGGGTGTCAGTTAACTCGTTAGATGACAGTGATCTTTTCATACCAGCACTTGTATATATAAGGCCCGTGTGCAGGCGTTTAATTAACAAATCAGGTGCATCGTGACCAGCGACAGCAGTTGCCCCTTACAAATTTTTAATGCATTTTTTTTGCATGACGCTGAAGTACTGCGGTAAAGGTAACAGGAGGAGTGCTTTGACGCAGTAGATCAAGACCCCTAATATTCCAGTTCATGGTTCTATTCGTTATCGCTGGACGTGTAGGGAATGTTTTCTTTTTATTTACGGCCATGCCTGCAGAAGTGCGACCTCATCAGTCACACAAGCTGACGTCATGGGCCTGACTCCTTCGCCAAGACCCTCTTCACCTTCTTTCGTTTCTTGTCCACATTTCATCGGATGTCTGATGCATGAGGCAGGCAGGTGTAGGAACAGTGCAACGACAGCAGAAAAATTCGCCGCGTATTTGCGTGCTTCGCTGCAAAGGACATCGAAAAGCGATAGTCTTCTATCAGAAGGTGCTGCGTGAAATATTGACGCCATCTGGCAGTAATGTCAAGAAACGAAAGTTTCTTAGAACATAGAGCATCTGGTAGGTGACAGCACCATGCCATTTTAGCTAGTTGGAGGGAATCGAAAGAAACACCCACTTATCGTGCATAGTCACATTGTCAGCGCAGCGTAATAAACATGGCGGCCTTTGAAATTACGTATCAATGCGTTTTCTAAATAAAGAAACACACTACCTCAAACTCACGTATGGATCTCGCGTTCCAAATATGCGCCATAGTTGCCTTTTGATTGGCAATGTTCGCAAGTATGAACGTAGCCACGAGATCAAGATTGGGGGGGGGGGGGGTAGCAAGGGTTAAGCTTTCGCCGGGTAGTTGAATCGATTAACAGACAGAGAGATCAAGATTGCCACGTTGAAGTGCCCCAAGAAAGACTATCGTTTTTTTTTAAAAAAATTAGCTGCGTATCTGCGTGATTCAGTGCAAATGTCATTGAAAGACGACATTGTTCTGTCGGGAGGCACTACGGGCGCTAGACAAGCGTAGAGAATACCCTCTTATTCGTGCATGGCGTCGCATTCTCAGAGTAGCGTAAGAAACACTACGTTATCTAGAATTGTGTATCTATGCAGTCTCTAGATAAAAAATCACACCACCTAGTATATACGTGTTAGTGTGGTGCCTCATATATGCGTAATATTTGTTGTTTATTTATCGAAAATGGTCAAAGTTTGAACGCAGCCACCAGATGAAGATGGCTGGGCGTCAAGCAAAGGCTTAACCTTGCAGAGGGTGGCTGAATTATGTGACAGACAGACGAACAATCAGACCAAGATTTCTGCGTTGAAGTTTCGCAAGAAGGAATATCGTCTTTAAAAAAAGCATGGTGCCACTGCCTTTTGTAATAATTACATGAAGGCACGTGGAGGCCCAGCGTAGCGTCAAAGATTCACGCACGTATTCAGAAGACCATGACGAGTCTCAGAAAGTTGTGGGGTCTCGAAATCGCGAGCGCGCGCCAAGCCACGCTCTTGGAGTGAAAGGACACAGCAGACGCGGTCGGCACAAATAAAACAGCATAAATTTATTTAACTAATTTACAACGACGATATCGTCCACCGAATCGATACATCAATCATGATAAACCCACTTAGACATCCTCGCACACTATTTCCATACACTCTAAAACATGACAAACAATAAAATGACAAACATACAATACCATGACAAACACAATAACACACCCAAGGCTTCGTCACCAACGCTTGACTTACCACGAGGGGCCCCGACGCGCGGCCCGCGGTGCCACGCGCCGAGGACCCTCGCTAGAGACAACCGTTCGCGGCAACTGCCACGCGCAGAAGAGGCTCGTTCAACTCTCGCCCGCCGCCAAGGCTTGCTTCCACCAGGGGTAACCACCGGCGCTACCACTGTAACAACCTTAATGATAATAGTGGTGCTCAACGCGAACACAACGTCATCTATCGCCCAGTGGTTGTAATCCAAAATGCAGCTTTTGGGCGAGACACCTGCGCCACGCGGCGCAAACAACTTTACAAGGGGTGTCAGCGCCCCCACGAAGTTTATTCTGATCGTAAGGAAAGTACTTTACTGAAGAGGTCATTCGGACCTAGATTCTGACAATTTGGTGGTGCGGCGCCCATGCTTATGCTTGCATTCCCGCACTGCACTTGCTTGGCGCGTCTCCCTAGACAGCGCGGGCAGCGCTTCTTAGTACCAGGGCGGTACCATACGTTCGTATCAAACGTCGCGTGGTGAAAATCGGTTCACACCAACCATACTCCACTACACTGCCGGCCAATCGGTCTTGGCCGGGACCAAACAGAAATTCGTATCTCCCCAAACTTTATATGAGCTATGATCATATCACCGACGTTTCACTAACATAGTGGCTTGGCAGCTGTGCACCTAAGTGCCCCGTGGTTGAAATGCCACGTGCCGCGTTCTGTACGTTTTGGCGCACTTTGCTACCGCTCAATATGCGACAGGGCTACGAAGGTGGCCACTGTGCGATAACGCACTTGACGTATTCAGCTGCATCAGCGATGACCACTGCGTCTGCTCATCGTTGTTATGAACCGCTACAAAGGAAACATGTCGTTTTCACATGGAACATCAGAAAGCACTTATTTCGGGGTCACCTTTAAATAATTTCATATGGGTTTTATGTCCCCAAACTACGATATGATTATGAGAGACGCCGTAGTGATGGGCTCCGGAATCTGCAATTTGCTGTTTTTTTAATCTGCACCGTCATCGCACGTACGCGATGGGATTTTGCCTCTACGGATATACGACCACCGTGGCCATGAGCGAACCTGTAACCTGCGTGTCAGAATCCGAGCACCATAACCACTGCTCTACCACAGCGGACTTGCGAGCATCTTAAGTAAGCAGGGAAACACTAATACTTCATGGTTAAAACCCCGAAACTCTTCAATCAATTGCTTGGTATTGCGACCTGCAACTTCCTCATTGTCATTCTCCTACACCTTTGTTGCCTCAAACGTTTATTATTCAAGCTTGCCTTACGAAGAAATTAAGCAAGACGAAAACTTTAGTTTGTAAACTCCATGCAATAATCAGTAATAACAATTTGGCTGCGGCGTCATGGAGCACGTCACATATTTTAAAACTTTGGTAGGGACACTTCTATATTCATAAATGTTTGACCATAGCTGACATCCAGCTATATAATTGCAATAGCGATTATATGGGCACTCTCGGCTGGATTTTTCTGGCGGAGTCGGAAAAAAGTCGTCACACACTGCATGTGTATACGTTTGTACGCACGCGGAAAGGAACTTGGGGCGCCTTAAACGTGAGTGCGAGACATTAACCACTGAGCCACGGAGAGGCACATGTTTGAATGTTGAAATGGCAAGTTATTTATGTCTACCACTTACCGCTGTTGACGGGCATCTCGGGGGAACTATTGTGTTTTCAGCATTACCAGCAAGATGGTGCAATGAGTGCGCGTCGCCATAGCGTCATGACGCGGGGGTGTGCGCTGTCATCTCCCATGCCTACTTTGCCCGTGGAGTGGAGGGGAGGTGGGCGCTCGCTCGCGCACCTTATCTCGCTGTGGGGAGGATCAAACGTCTTGGCTGGCCCTGGGATTTCCCCGGAACGATTCTTCTGTTACTGGGCGCACAAAGGTCTCTGCAATTGTTGCAAAGTTTCCGTTTACGAAAAGGGTGCGTTTTTCGGACACAATGAAGGAAAAACTGAAACGCTTATTTCCATTCATATGTACGTGTGAGTATGTTTCTTGCGTCATTTGTGCGTGAGAAATGCGGGGCACTGTCCAATATGCTTGGCATTCCGCGCGTCCCCTGCCAATTTGTTGCTATCGCGTTCATTGCTTAGCCTTTGCGACAAAGCTGTGACTTTTAGTACGGTTGTAAAGAAAATATATTGTTCCACGCAGAAAGGCTAGCAGCTAAGACAATGAAATAAATCTTGCGTAACTTCACAATTTATGCGTGGCGTTATGTGAATTAACGTCTTCAAGGCCAATATAAAGGATAACTAAAGAGAAGCACCAACGATAAAAGAAAAGTTGCCTCGGAGCTCGGCGAACATGGCTATTGTTTAGCACGGGAGAAACCTCTCCGCTGGTCCACATGCATGTCTCCAACTTTCCACTTGCCTCCGCTATACTATGCGAGAACCTCCACCCATGTTTTGCTTCCTCTTACTCTCATTTACCTGTCTCACCGTTTGCTATACTGTAGCATGAATGGATAGGCTATGGCTTACCCTCTCTCCTGCTTTCTCCTCCTCTGCCCCCTCACTTCCCTTTCCATCCTCTTAGTTGTGCTATACTATGCATGTTCATGTGCGCGTCGTTGCTGTTCACTCTCACTTCCCTCTTCACAACGCACCCTCTTTCACTCATCTCCTTGCAGCTTACCATGACCAACCTCACCCTACTATCTATTACGCTGCTTCCCTCAGCTGACTACATCCTCTCACTTCACGAGCTACTTGTCTCTAACCTGCGACTCACCTCCACTATATTATATGTATATTATACTATGCTATACTATTGCCACGTTTTATACCTCAAGCTTTGTTATCGCCCCAATACACTACAAAATTCTCAGCGCAAACCGCGCCTGCAGTTTTCGAGAAGCTTCGGGACTGTAATAGATCATTTCGATAAGATCACACCCACTCCGTGAACTGTATAGACTGTACTGGAACACTCGTCACTGCCAGCGATAACGCTAGAACATTCGACGGCAAGAGTATAAATGCCGACGCACTTCGCTGCTTCTCAGTAGTTGATCGACAGCCGACGCTCCGTTCACTGCTATCTGTGCAAGACTGCTACTGTTATCGGACTTCCCCGTTTACCGGGCACAGGTTCGCCCAAATAAACAGTTAAATCCTTATGTAAAGTCTTCTGTCTTCGGCCACGTCACGACCTCGTGACATCTGGTGGAGGTGCTGCTTCGTTCATGTACCGGACGCCCACGTCAAGCCGTGAACACAGCCCACGTCGCGAAGACACCGACGCCAACCAGGAGCAGCGAACAAGCCGCCGACAGCAAGGGCTAACACCGGAGTGCGGGCTTCTACAAGACAAGGCGCGGAAGACCAATGCCATGACCGCGACTGCAGCGAAAATGACAACCGCAGCGTCCCAGCCCACGATCGTCATGCATCAACCCAGGAAACCACCAATTTCCCATGGGTCACCGTTCGAAGACCCAGAGACCTGGCTAGAAACATATGACAGTGTGGCGGCCGTCAACCACTGGGACAATGACGAAAAGCTCCGTCGTGTGTTCTTCTATCTGGAAGACACCGCAAGGACCTGGCTCGACAATCGGGAGTCCACCCTCCGAACGCGGGATGTTTTCGGTGGCGCATTCCTGAAAACGTTCGCAAGCGTCGCTCGCAAAGAGAGGGCCGCTGCTTTACTAGAGACCCGGGTTCAGCTGCCAAATGAAAATGTTGCCATTTTCACAGAATAGATGACCCGCCTATTCCGTCACGTTTACCCAGACATGCTTGAGGAGAAGAAAGTTCGTTTCCTCATGCGAGGGGTCAGACAGGAGCTCTTCGCGGGCTAATCAGGAATTCACCGAACACCGTCCAAGATTTTGTATCCGAAGCGACCACTATCGAAAAGACCCTGGACATGTGCATCAGACAGTATAATCGTCACCTGACTCCAAAATGCGCTTCTGCTCAAGCCAGTAAATCCGAAGACCTGCGTGAAACGATCCAAGCGATCGTTCGGGAAGAGCTGCGCAAGCTATTGCCTTCGGTGCAGCCTCAAGTGGATTCGATCGCCGACATTGTGCGAGAAAAAGTTTGGCAATCGCTTTAAATTCCCCTAGCACCACTGCCCGAGCCGGAAGCTATGAGCTACGCCACTGCTGTGCGCCACAATGCTCCTCCCCGTCCACGCCAAAACGCCGCCCCATCGCACTTCCGTCGCTAGACGCCACCACCACCACCACCTCCACCGACGTCCTACCATTCGCCAGCGGGCCAGCGCAGTGCGCCGAGGAAAACGGCCGTTTGGCGTGCACCTGACAACCGACCGCTCTGCTACCACTGCGGCGAGGCCGGGCACACATATCGCCGTTGCCAGTACCGATAGATGAGACTGCGTGGCTTCGCCGTCAATGCACCACGTCCGCAGCCAGGGGAACGGCCACGTGACATCGCCGACTACCTGACAGGAACTCCGTGTACACCACGAAGTCCTTCCCATTAGCCGTCGCCCAGCCGCCACATGTCACCGCACCACGGGCAGTACTGGCCCAACGCGGGGCTGGTCTCCTAGCCCGTATCCGGAAAACTAAGGGCAGCAACCGATGGAGGTGCGGTTGCTGTGCGACGAACTACCGAAGATCCTCCGACGACGACGACGCTGCGACACAGCTTTCCGAACACCACGCCAAGCAGGCAATGTCTTGACGACGAAACCTCACTCACCGAAGGTGACCTGATGACGCAACATGGGAGCAGCGGAACAAGCCGAGAAAGCCGTGACCCGACGCCACGGCCTAACTGCAACGTGAGACGGCAAACTAGCGACCTCGACGTTCTTATCGACGGCCACAGTGTGACCGCTCTCGTCGATACTGGAGCCGACTATTCCGTCGTTAGTGGGTCGTTCGCCGCGAAGTTGAAGAAAGTTAGGACAACTTGGGAAGGCCCCAAAATCCGCGCAGCCAGAGGTCATGTCGTAACGCCAGCAGGAATTTGCACAGCGAGAGTCACCATTAACGGCCGTATTTATCCTGCAGACTTCGTAGTCCTACACCGTTGCTCGAGAGATGTCATCCTTGGCATGGACTTCTTATGCCTCCATGTTGTTGTCATCAACCTAAGAACAGTCGATAACATTATACACAGAAGAAGCACTACCGCCGCGCATGCCGTCAGGAAACCATGCCTTGAATGTCCTGGAAGAAAAAGTCACCATTCCGCCTCGCTTCAGCGTCATTACTTCAGTCGGCGCTCCTAAATCACCTGACTTGGAAGGCGTCGTTGAAGGCAGTCAGCATCTGTTGGTCACCAGAAATACTTGCGTCGCCAGAGGAATTGCAGAGCTGCGGGGAGGCGAAGCAACGGTTATGCTCACGAATTTCAGCAATTAGTACAAACATGTGAACAAAGAAACGACGGTCGCATACATCGAAGTAATTGTGGAAGCCACCAGTGCTTTCGCCCTCGCCAATTCTGCGGAACCTGCTTAGAGGAACCAAGGCCCACCCACAGCTTTCGACATCAATCCCAGACTTCCGAATCATAAGCAAGAAGAGCTCAAGGCTCTGCTCCTTCACTACGAAGATTGCTTTTCGTCGTCATCGAAAATTCGGCAGAACCCAATCACAAAACATCGCATCATAACCAAAAAAAAAAATGCCAGCCCACTCCGTCAGAGTCCGCACAGGGTTTTGACGCGAGAACGCGAGGCCATGAAGAGACAAATTGATAAAATGCTGCGGGATGACATCATCCAGCCGTCCAAGACCCCATCGGCGTCCTCCGTGATGTAAGTGAACAAAAGGGATGGCACCCTACGTTTCTGCGTCGATTATCGCCGCCTGAATGAAATCACAAGAAAGGACGTGTATCCTCTCCCACGAATAGACGACGCACTTGATCGGCTCCATAACGCCAAGTAATTTTCGTCAATGAACCTCAAGACTGGCTATTGGCAAATCGAAGTAGACGAAAGAGACCGAGAGGAGACGGTGTTTATAACACCGGACAGCCTCTTTGAGTTTAAGGTGATGCTCTTCGGTCTTTGCTCAGCGCCTGCAATATTTCAACTCTGTATGGATACGGTACTGGCAGGATTGAAGTGGCAGACTTGCCTTGTTTACTTGGACGAAGTCGTCGTGTTTTGCTCGAGTTTCGACGAGCATCTTCGACGCCTTGAAGCTGTACTTCAAGCCATCAAGACGTCAGGAGTCACTCTGAAGCCAGAAAAGTGCAGATTTGCGTACGACGAGGTCTTGTTCCTGGGGCACGTGATCAGCAAGTCTAAAGTTCGTGCCAATCCACGGAGAACAGCCGCCATCGCCGACTTCCCGCCGCCCACTGACAAGAAGGCGGTGCGCCGATTTCTGGGCCTTTGCGCCTATTATAGGCCGTTCGTGAAAACTCGCCCGCATCGCTGATACAATCACTAATCTTACCAAGGCCGACGTAGAGTTCAAGTGGGAAACGTCGCAGGAACACGCTTTTCAGGAGCTTAAACATCGCCTCCAGACACTTCCGTTACTTGCCCGTTTCGACGAATTCGCCGAGACAGAAATACACACTGACGCACGCAGCGTAGGTCTCGGTGCCATTTTTGTGCAGAGGGCTGACGGACTTGAAAGGGTTATTAGTTACTAGTTACGTCAGCCGATCGCTATCCAAAGCAGAAGCCAATTATTCCACAACAGAAAAGGAGTGCCTCGCAATCATCTGCGCTACGTCGAAATTTCGCCCCTACCTCTACGGCAGGCCCTTCAAAGTTGTGAGCGACCACCACGCCTTGTGTTGGCTAGCCACCTTGAAGGACCCTCAGGTCGCCTCGCACGATGGAGCCTGAGACTTTAATAATATGACATTACCGCCGTTTACAAGTCCGGCAAGAAACACTCTGACGCCGACTGTCTCTCTCGTGCGCCGGTCGACAAACCACCACCCGACGACCCGGATGACGACTACTTCTTGGGAACGATAACTACCGACGACTTCGCTGAACGAAAGCGGGCCGCCCCGAAACTTAAGGCCCTAATAGAATACCTCGAAGGACCGCCGAAGTCCCGAAGGTATTCAAGCGCGCCCTTGCGTCGTTCTTCCTGCGAGACGGTCTTCTCCAAAAGAAAAAAAAAACTTTTCACCACTTTGAGCCAAGTACCTCCTACTGGTGCCTTCAGCTCTACGGCCAGAACTCCTGGAGGCCCTGCGCGACAATCTGACGGTAGGGCACCTCGGTGTTTCCCGCATGCTCGCGAGGATACGAGAAAGGTACTACTGGCCACACCTTACCAGCGACGTCACTCGTTATGTGAGGACATGCCGGGACTGTCAGCGACGCAAGACACCGCCGTCAAGGCCAGCGGGACTTCTGCAGCCAGTTGAACCGCCTCGCCGACCGTTCCAGCAGATTGGTTTATATAGACCTACTAAGGCTGTTACCGACGTCAGCTCTCGGAAACAAGTGGATTGTAGTAGCTACCGACTACCTCACCCGCTACGCCGAGACAAAAGCCCTGCCCAAAGGCAGTGCATCCGAGGTAGCTAAGTTCTTCGTCGAAAATACTGTCCTACGTCACGGCGCCCCGGAGGTCCTCATCACCGACAGAGGAATGGCATTTACTGCTGACCTAACTCGAGTAATCTTGGCATACAGTAATCTTGGCATACAGCCAGACAAACCACTGCCGAACGACAGCGTACCACCCTCAGACCAACGGCCTCACCGAACGGCTAAACAAGGCGATCACTGACGTGCTCTCAATGTACGTCGATGTCGAACACAAGACGTGGGATGCCATTATTCCGTACGTGACCTTCGCATATCATGGCGGTGCAGGAGACGACGCAGATATCTCCATACAAATTGGTCTACGGAAGGAGCCTGGCAACGACGCTGGAAGCCATGTTATCCAATGTCACCGACGAAGAAAACCTCGATGTGAGTGAGTACCTTCAACGTGCCGAAGAAGCCCAATAACTCGCGCGTCTTTGTATCAAGAATCAACAGACGACCGACAGCCGCCGTTACAATCTTCGACGACGCCTTGTGGAATACCAGCCCGGTGAACGTGTTTGGGTGTGGACGCCGATACGCCGACGTTGACTAAGTGAAAAGCTTCTGCGAAGGTACTTCGGACTGTACAGGGTGGTTTAACGTCTCGGGCCACTTGATTACGAGGTTGTCCCCGACGGCATCACGAACTCTCAACGACGCCGATGGCGACCTGAAGTCGTCCATGTCGCGCGCCTCAAGCCGTTTCAAGCGCGTTAATAAAAACAGTGTTTTTTTTCTATTATTGCTGTATCGTAATTTATTCATTGTACTTTCTTGCATAACTGTTGTACCTTCATCTTTAGTTAAAGCATCGGGACGATGCCTTTTTCAAAGGGGGCAATGCCACGTTCTATTCCTCAAGCTTTGTTATCGCCTACACTACAAAATTCTCAGCGCAACCCGCGCCTGCAGTTTTCGAGAAGCTTCGGGACTGTAGTAGATCATTTCGATAATGTCACGACCACTCCGTGAACTGTATATATTATTCTGCAACACTCGTCACCGCAAGCGATAACGCTAGAACATTCGATGACAAGAGTATAAATGCCGACGAACTTCGCCGCTTGTCAGTAGTTGATCGACGGCCGGCGCTCCATTCACTGCTATCTGTGCAAGACTGCTACTGTAATCATACTTTCTGTTTAGCCGGCACAGGTTCGCCCAAATAAAAAGTTAAATCCCAACATAAAGTCTCCTGTCTTCGGGCACGTCACGACCCCGTGACACTATGGTGACGCGACCCGCGTGGTTTAAGGCATTCTTGTAAGTATGGGGGGGGGGGAAAGGGACGTGAATTGTCCCACCAAATGACAAGGCTGCTTTCATGTTTACGAAGAACACGTCACGGAAACATAGAAAATACACACTAACACACGAAGGAAACAGCGCAAACCCAGAGAAAAAGTGAACTAATGGCAGTTTCTAATGAGCTTCTGTAAAACATCAGGCAAGGTGGACACAGGCCCACCCGTGAAGAAGTCGAACGATTTTCGTGATGTGAGGAGACGTGTGGCGCTGGAAGCTTCTAAGAGGTCAGCAACGTCTTTCAAAGGGCTTCACGGAACAGGTGTCCTGCTGAAGCGAAGCGTCGGAGTCGGAGGACATCTGTGGTCACGCGAAGCCCGAAGCTTCAGCTCATGGAGTGCTTCCTAGAGCGTCGTCATACAGACCCAATCACCCAAAATGCGCCGAACGCCCAGTATATCGTCTGTCCCGCCTTCTTCTTTGCTCTTATCTTTCTCTTTCTCCTTCCAAGCTCGCAACGTTCATGCATTTTGGCAAGAACACCGGCGTCTTGGTTACCTTCTCTCTTTTCTATCACATCACAAAGAAGCATTGCCGATCTTTCCACGTTCATCGCAACCATATTATACTACAGTATGCCTCCTTTCGCTCACCCTCACCATCACTTTCCGTTCGCGCCATTTGTTATGGTACAATACACATGAATATGCTATGCATGTAGGAGGTGAATGAGAATCTTAAGAGTATCAGTACGGTGTGTGCAGTGGAAGTTGGAGGTACGGTACTTAGACAGGACACTGGCAAGCTGTACCAGGAGACAAAGAATCTCATTAAGAAGCGTCAAAGCATCAAAGCCTTAAGTACAACAGACAAAAAAGAGTTGGTAGAGTTTTTCAAGTTGATTATAAAGCGTAATGTATTCGATGTAAATAGGTATAACTTGGTGAGAAATGAACATGCTCTGAAAAACAGAGGAAGCGTCAAAGCAGCGAAAATATAACTTGGGATAGGAAAAAATTGGATGTATACACTAAGAGACAAGGAAGGCAAAATAACTACTAATGTGGATGGGATAGTTAAAATAGCGGAGGGGTTATACAGAGATCTGTACAGTAGCCAGAATTGCTACGACCTTAGTATAAGAACTAGCAGTAACCCAGGTGACACCCCACCAGTAATAATAGAATGGTCAAGAAAGCCTAGGAGAACATGCAAAGATGCAAAGCTTCTAGATCAGCTAACATCAGATATGCTGAAAGATGAAAGACAAATTGTGTTAGAAAAACTGGCCACCCTGTTTACAAAGTGTCTCCTGACAGGAAGAGTACCAGAATCTTGGAAGGATGCCAACATCATCCTCATACATAAGGAAGGAGATGACATGCACTTGAAGAATTAAAGGCCGATTAGCTTTCTCTCCGTAGTACACAAGCTATTTACAAAGGTAATTTATAACTGAATTAGGACAACATTAGAATTCAATCAACAAAAGGAAGAAGCAGGATTTCGAACAGGCTACTCAAGAAATGACCACATTCACACTATCAATCAGGTAATAGAAAAATGCTCAAAATATAGCCTACCACTATACATAGACTTCGCAGATTACGAGAAGGTGTTTGATTTAGTAGAAATATCACAAGTCATGCAGACACGGCGGAATCGGGGCGTCGTTGAAGCTTATATAAACATCCTGGAAGAAAGCTACAGAGCATGAACCGCTACCATAATGCTTCATAAAGAAAGCAACAAAATACCAATCAAGAAGGGTGTATGGCAGGGGGATACCATCTCCCTACTTCTATTTACCGCGTGCTTACAGGAGGTTTTCAGAGGCTTAGAAAGGGAACAGTTCGTTATGCATAAGTGTTAGTGGAGAGTACCTTAGTAACATGTGCTTCGCCGATGACATAGCGTTCCCCGCCGCGGTGGTCTAGTGGCTAAGGTACTCGGCTGCTGACCCGCATGGCGCGGGTTCGTATCCCGGCTGCGGCGGCTGCATTTTCGATGGAGGCGGAAATGTTGTAGGCCCGTGTGCTCAGATTTGGGTGCACGTTAAAGAACCCCAGGTGGTCTAAATTTCCGGAGCCCTCCACTACGGCGTCTCTCATAATCATGAAGTGGTTTTGGGACGTTAAACCCCACATATCAATCAATCAATGACATAGCGTTGCTGAGTAACTCAGGGTACGAATTGCAACTCATGACTAAGGTGTTGGACAAGGAGAGCAGAAAGGTAGGTCTTAAAGTTAATCTGCAGAAAACGAAAGTAATGCACAACAACCTTGGAAAAGAGCAGCGCTTTGAGATAGGTATTAGTGCACTTGAAATTGTAGAAGACTATGTCTACTTAGGACAGGTAATAACCGCGGAGCCGAACCACGAGATTGAAGTAACTAGAAGAATAGGAATGGGGTGGAGCATATTTGGCAAGCACTTTCAAATTATGACAGGTAGATTGCCACTATCCCTCAAGAGGAAGGTATATAACAGCTGCATCTTGCCGGTACTTAGCTACAGAGCAGAGACCGGGAGACTTACAAAGACGGTTCAGCTTAAATTAAGAATGACGCAGCGAGCAATGGAAAGGAAAATGGTAGGTGTAACCTTAAGACACAAGAAGAGAGCAGAGTGGATCAGAGAACAAACCGGGGTTAAAGATATTATAGCTGAAATTAAGAAGAGGAAATGGAAATGGGCTGGGCTTGTAGCAAGTAGACAGGATAACCGCTGGTCATTAAGGGTAAATAACTGGATTTCTCGAGAAGGCAAGCGGGTTAGGGGGATACTGAAGATTAAGTGGGCAGATGAGATTAAGAAGTTGGCGGGTATAAATTGGCAGCAGCAAGCACAGGACCAAGTTGACTGGGGAACATGGGAGATGTCTTTGTCCTGCAGTGGATGTGGTCAAGCTGATGATGATGAATATGCTATGCTCTATCCTCTGCCTCTTTCTTTGCTTGCAGCCTACTCACCATCACTTCCATTCTCCAGTCCTTCCTATGCTATACAGCGGCACATGGCTACGATATGCTTTTATGTTCTTCCGTCCTTATAACTCTAACATTGCTCCTTACCTTCACCTATTTAACTATTCCTTTCTTATTCAATACCACACAAGGCTATGATATGCTTCAAGTACATCTCTTCTCCTCAGCTTCCTTCGCTAGGTTGCGGATGCTATGTTTCACTCTGTTCTCCCGCTTCTTCGATAGGTTTCGGATGCTGTTCCACTCTCGCCCCTCTCCCCGCTCCTCCACCCTAGAAATTACGTGGGGGCCGTTTCGTCCCTGTTTCATTGAGAAATCGAGGGCAGGCGTGGTACACGGACTAACGTTATCGCGAGTCCACTGCAGGCAGTGATGACGGCCGACAGGTTTCATCAAGCCACGTGCATCGCCAGCACTCGTGTTACTTGCCGGCAGACTATACCATGAGCGGCGCGATCTTATCAATTTGGTCTTCCCATCGAACATGACGGTGACAGCAAAAATCCGTTGAAAGTGTCCATATAACTGCTATCGCAATAAATGTAGACCTGTACAAAACTAAAAAAGAAGTAGGCAGAGAAAAGTGACATTTTTTACTGACGGTGAAGGAAAACGCTGAATCCATTCAACGACACTTCATGCAACACTGAGTCATACATAGAAATTAACTGTGTCAGTCTGGAGCATCATGAAATATCGCTATTAATCCTCATGCGTGCTACAGCGACCGCAGCCGCTTTCGGTGGCTCGCACATGGTCGCCACAGCGAAGTGTTCCTGGTGTCTTCACTGCTCAAGCGAGCGGTGCTCAAAGTGATGCCCGTCGTGGGCAAGTTCTCCCAGCAGCGAGTAGAGGCCATCACCGCAGCCATCGAGTGCTACCTGTGAGTTGTCGCTTCCTCCCTACGCACAGTCATTCCCACAATGCATATATAGTTTACTCTTGTGGAGGCATGAGCAGCTACATGGCCGTGGCCCAAATGTGATTAGTCGCACTAGAGCCGAGTGACCGTCTTGTTTTTATTATAAGCTCTTCCTGTCGAGCTATAGTGTTTTTCGGAAAATGCAGAAAGTCTTAGAAAATGAAACTAGAGCGAAATAGATGCTTCTTATTCAAGCGAAGGGTTCTTTAAGCTGTGCATCATATTCAATCATAAGTTTGCTTAAGATAGGGCAACTTGACTATCAAGATAGTTATTTAAAATGAATGGACAAAGGTAACTGAAAGAGCAGACGTTTTTCTTGTGAACAGCGGGTGATTGTTGCGTCAACTTGCAGTGCAGACCTAAACCACGTGCTTACTTTTACACGCCCTCCGAGATTCACTTGGGAAGTTCGGCGAAACACAAAGTTAACCTATGGAATACACCAGGACACCCTAATGCCGAGGAGCGATTGCTCCTACCACACACGAAAATTTTCGAAATGGTAGTTCGACAATAATTAGGCAGTACAACCGGCACAGAATGAAATCGAAACTACCTGTGTGCTTCAAACTCTCTTCGTGGATTCCCCAGTTAGCAGGGTACTTACAAAACAAAGTGGCATGCTTATAAAGATGAAAATAAAATGATATGCTGACCAATTGTGCCGCTAACCTCAAGGGGGTCACCTGCATGCCTAACGAGCACGCAAGTTGGGTTAATGACAGGCATGAAGAGTACGTGTTTGAATAGCCCGGATGTATCACGTCGACGTACTGTAGCATGCGGATATTCGAAAAACTGTGGGCAATACCAACAATCACCTGGTACGAAGTTGGCGCATACTACGCTCGCGCTCCACGTTTTGTGCATGGCATAATTAGAGATCCTGCGTAGTAATATTTGGCACGCATGTTATCGAGAGCCTCGACTAGCGTTTGGCATTAATTTCTGAACATTCTCGAAAAGCGTTGCAGGGCCCCTTTAAATTAGCATATGCACAGGTATACCTCATAAAATATTCGGGAGGAAGACCTCCGCTGTATCTTCATTGGTAGAGCATTGTACGCGCAAGGCTGACAGTTCGGCCCCTGCCAGCGGCAACTTATCATCTACCTTTTTTTCTTAACATTTACATTACAAGCAACACTAACGAAATCCCCTACACTTTCCTTTGCATCATTGTGTATTAGTAGTCTTAAATATTGTGTCTAACAGAAGAAAAAAAAAACGAGCCCTTGAATTTAGGCTTTCCTTGATGACACAAAAAAAGAGACACGCGAAACAGGACTGACGCTATAGTTATGGGTCAGAGGTTCAGTTTCAGCCTGCGGCGAGCTGTCTTTTTGTAAACTTTAGTTTCTGCATATCTATATTGTAACGAGTACAAATGACATCCCACGTACTTTCCTTGGCTTGTTCGTCTCTTGGTTCCCATTGAGGTTGTGTTTAACAAAGAAAACGAAGCTCTTCAATTCTTCTCTTTTTGTTCCTTCTGTGATGGTTGCACTGACCTGCTAAGACAAACAAGTTCAGTTACGTTCCAGCTTGCCCAATTGTGTGCGTTGAATAGCGACCGTTACTTAGGTCATGATTTATTAATGAGTATAAAAAGCAAATCTTTGAGGGCTAGTTTGTTTCGTCCAAACTTAGTGAAAACTAGCAGATAAAGCTAAGTCAACGAAGGTGCAAGGGACGTTATTCGTTTAAGACGTCAGCCAATCATCTCCCATTAGCTCAGTGTGGCTGTGCTTATTTAGGTCATCAGATAACCGAAAACTCCACGCCAACTCTCTGCTACTTTTTTCAACTGATTAGAACATAGTAAAAATATCATAAAAAGCTTGAAGTGGCTGGCTCACTCGTAATGCTCGGCAAAAGTAAGCATGGAGTACACCACACAACCCTGTATACTAAATGACGTTCAAGTGAACAACGACGCTTACTTGAACGTCATCCTTTCTTGTTGATGCGTCATTGAGTCATTTATGAATGTTGAAGTCCATCACTTTGCCGCACGCCGCCAACACATATCTGGAAGTGCCCAATGCCCAATTTAAATAGGGCTCCTATATGTTGTACACCAACGAATATCTTCCTAAAGACCTGATCGTCAACAAGGGACAAGATAAGATCTGCAAGACCTCTCATGTACGCCAGGCAGAGTGCACATTTTCTGTGTTCTCTCTTTTTCAGCAAGCTCAACGCATTAAGACATGGAATGCGTTTCAAGGCGCCCAACTTCATCGAAGTTCAAAGGTACAAAATACAAATGTTCATTAGTGAAACTTTTCAAGAAGCCTTTTTTTTTGTTCAACTCCTGAGGAACCTTGTATAACCAATTCAAACTTGTTTTAGCTGCTTTAAGGCTGTCGACATGGGTGAAAAAGTAATATAAATAGAAAAAGATATTGTTGCTGAAATTAGCCTGAAGCGTGCAGTACTTTGTACAAATGCGGTATAATCTCGTCGAGTCCAATTGCTATTGAACATAAGTTTTTTTATTTTGTTGTACCGTGTATGATATACACGGCCTATACACGGAGTTACTAATGATGAGTGCTGCGATGCATCCATCCGTCCGTCCGATGCGGGCTTTAGTGTGATAGGAGAGGACAGATAGACAGACAGACAGAGGGAAGGACGAACGGATGCTTCACCCTACTCATCATCATTCACTCCGCGGATATGCCATAATTTTTTTACCTCTTTTCGTGAACCACAAGATGGCAATAAGATACGTCCGTTCATCAGCGGGTGTCACAGCGTAGAGTGTTATTTGTCTTTTCTTTTTTTCTCTTACTGCGAGTCTTACTTGGATGATCGCCGGCGAGTGGTCGCGCGGCCAGGTCACGGCGGCCGTGGTAGCTAGGCAGCTTGCGATGCCCAAATCCGCTAATGGCCGTAAACTTTCGGTTAATGACATGGTCATATGGGTTGTCGCATGTTATTTGTCGAGAAAAGAGCAACTGATTTATGACTTTGAGAATTATTTGTTAGTTCCAGGCCACGTGAGGTGTTAGTGTGTGGCTTCCAATCAGCAGCGCTTTTTGATTGTGCTGTAAATGTGTGGCGGGTCTCTTCATTGTCCCAACGAAGAACTTATTGACGTAGTACGTGTGCAACAAATCTGGTGCGTACTGCATGACAGAATCATTCTCGTGACACACAGGGTTGCGTGCGTGTTCGACCACTTTCCGGAATGTCTTATGCGCAACGATGAGAGCCATGCGTCGACGGAATCGCTGGCTGACAGCCTGGCCTCCGAAATTGCAGGTAATGGAACATTTTACCCGTTGCTTTTCATGCATGGACACGACGGCATGCAAGTCATGGCAACCAAACGGCTACGAGTTTGAAAGTGCTACAGGTCACGTAAACGTAATTATAATACATAAAGACTCACCTACTAGTAACTGCTTCATGATGCGGTACAAATAATGCAAGACAGTTAATCCATATGTGTCTCATTGTCGCACATAAAATTCTGGTAAGGGCTGCTAATACTCACTAAAATGACACTCTAACGGTTGGTAGCTCAACATATTTACTCTCTCTTGGGGTGTACTTTCTGGCATTGCGGAAGCACATATCAGCAAGTCTCATTTCTGATCATTGGTTGGTGGCTGTATTAAGCATACAATGAGTCAGAACTCAATCAATTTGCCCGGCTGCACATATTACGCGGACACTCCGTGCATGGCGTCGCAAAGTCCTGCAAACAAAACCAGTGGATTGTCTCCTCAACGACGGGCTCGAGCTCCTTTAGGACTCCTCATTTGGCTACCAACTGTCACAACAGCACTGATAACCCCGAAATTTTTTTCATAATATTTTACATAAAAAGCAGTGGCATTGTGACCTTGTTTCTGTGCTATTGACATTTACTGAGTGTCAGTGTTTTGTACTTGTCATTCATCTTCTTTTCGCTCTCCTTTGACTGGGTGCTGTCGTATAAATTTGTGGTTGCCAGTTGATATAATACTGGTATATCATATAATTCACTTCACAGGTATACAAGAATATAATGAAACAGGCTAAAGCGCATGAATTCCCGTCCTTCTCGTGATGTCCCGACTCACGTATTTGAGCCCCATTTCACCCATCCATAACTGGCGGATATAATTAGGTTGACCTAATTATATTGCATTATTTTTGTACCTCCCTATATTTTCGATAGATAGAAAAATTGTGTGTAGTTATAGAAAGGTATATTTTATATAACCATCAAATAATTGAAAGAATGAAAGGTATACATTGCATAAACCCTTTTTTGTTGTTCTTCTTTAAAGGTACAAATGACTGCTGCCTCACTCGGCATTTTGTCGTCTTTGAGATGTGCTACGCCGGGAAGCCGCTTTCACGCATAACAGTAAGTTCTCTATAAAGAAATCACGTAAGCTGTCAAAGATCGTGAAGTGCATCACCTAACGTGTGCATCAATCAGGGAGTGCTTGACACACTCAGATAAGCAAGCTCTTAATTGAAGACAACAGCCACGCAACAAATGCTACGTCACCATTTTCTGCGAGCCAGAAAAGAAATAAAATTGAATCGAACGCTGAGTTACGAAATTGTTAAGTAAAACGACACAAGGTGTGGCTATTCACTAATTGTAGGTATTTACATTGATGCGTACAACATCGGCCGAGACAGAACGCACAGCGGACACACCAGCCCTTTTTTCTGCCGTCTCCTGCAGGCAGGGCGTCTGTTCTTTGCTATGTCAGCTGCGTAGCACTATCTTTGCATGTTGATCAAGCACAGCGCTAATCCATGACACGAAAGTGATCGCTTGGCTGACTATCAGTGTGGTGGTACAACTTTATACTACTTCCTATGTTGCTTCATCTGTATCGAATTGAAGTGTATTTGAAATAAGTTGAGCTTTCATTATCGAGTGTAGTACAGAAAGGATAGAGGGGTTTGACTAACTACGCTTGGAGCTCGAACTCGTTTGACCTTTAAAAAAATATACCTTGCTCTTTTCTCCAGAAAACAAAAGTTGCAGGTGCTTATTGTCATGCTGGTTCATGCTGAAAGGCGCAGTGCGTCCTGTATTGATAGCCGCGACAATTCGTCAAAGCAGCGAAAAGGGGAGAAGATCCGGCTTCCTCTGTATTGGATTGAAGTGGATTTCAAATAAATTAATTGTTTATTTTCTTGAGTATTAGAGGAAGGGTTGCGAGAGTAATTTCTATAACGCAACCAAACTGGCTTTAATACCTACGAAAGGCGTCATGACGCTTTTTGTAGCTTTTATTAGTTTTTATTTCTATGCACCTGCAGGTGCATGAAATAAAAACTAATAATCTGAAAACATGCATGATGCAGTGAATTTATTAGTTTTTAATATTATTAGTTTTTATTGAAATAATATAATGAATTATGAGTTTTTATTTCTATGCACCTGCAGGTGCATAGAAATAAAAAACTAATAATCTGAAAACATGCATGATACAGTGAATATCACATTTGGAACCAGTAAAACATAACCATTGCTTAATATAACCATACACAGGATATATCACTTAATATGTTAAATATCCCTAAATTCAGAATCATTTGTCTCATTCTTTTGAAAGCTTTGATATATTATGCAAAATATACATAAATATTCAGCATGTAAACTATGCATTAGAAAAAAAAGCTGGTGGTGAAAAACACAAAACTCCATAATGCAGCACTTAGCACTTCTTTGCGAACTCTATATAGCATGAGGGTATCGGACTTGCTGCTTACCGTACGTATAGCTAAAGCATGGATGACGGGGACTTAACATCAAAATAAACAATTCATTTAACGAAACCCGGCATACATCAGCGTTGGCCGAGGGAAATGAGACAACCACGCGGCGACTGTGATTTTTGGGCAACAGCAATCAGCCAGCTCGGGTTCCACCATTCGTCCTCCCTGGCAGCCTGGGCACCATTCCTTTGGGCAGCACGCAGGTTGACCAGTTTCAAGAGCGCATGTGGGCCACTCGCACCGCCACTGCACAACACGTGGCGCTATCTCTGGACAGCCAGGGCGCGTTGTTCCCACAATCGTAACAGGGTAGATAACTGGGCTAGTTGATTGATTTGTAGGGTTTAACGTCCCAAAACCACCATTTGATTATGAGAGACGCCGTAGTGGAGGGCTCCGGAAATTTTGACCACCTGGGGTTCTTTAACGTGCACCCAAATCTGAGTACACGGGCCTACAACATTTCCGCCTCCATCGGAAATGCAGCCGCCGCAGCCGGGAATCGAACCCGCGACCTGCGGGTCAGCAGCCGAGTACCTTAGCCACTAGACCACCGCGGCGGGGCTAACTGGGCTAGTTGGTAAGTGAGTGCAGGATGGAAGACACAGGGCAAGCAAATGTATATACGTACCATAAGTTCTCACCACACCCTTCACTGTCCATCATGTTCCTTGGCGTATTTTAAGCTTTTTTTAAGGGGCGAAACTCATCAAGGCGTGCGTCTGTCGTCACCTGTATGTATGCATGTATGTAGCAATCACCTCACAGCATATTTATGGAGTGAATGATGATGAGCGGGGCGAAGCTTCGGAGGGTTTTATCGGCAAACCATGTATCATCCGCTCGCCGCGTCCATCCGTCGTCTGTCTGTCTGTATGTTTGACGCTAGGACGGACGAACGCTAGGACGGACGGACGAACGGACGAATGGACGGACGGACGGACGGACGCACAGACGCATGGACGGACTGAAGCAAGAAGAAACGGATGGACGGAGGCCCGGATGGATTGGTGGACGCTTCGCCCTACCCCTCATCATTCACTTCGTAGATATGCTATGATTTTTTCCCTACATGTGTTGTTTTTCCTGTTGTAAATATGGCACGCACATTCACACGCATGTGCTGCAGCTCCGCAGCGCGGTTCAAGGTCGCAGCCTGGTGCAGCAGGCGGCTTGCAGCGTGGCTGTCGCCGAGCGCGCGCTAGGTTTCCGACACCTGGGTGTGGACGCCGACAAGCTGCTCGTGGCCACCACGGAAGTGGCCAGCTTCGAGTACCGTTTCCTGGGACGGGACCCCTTGTTCGTGGAGAGCGCTGGACTCAAGGCGCACCTGACCGGATGTCTGTCGTGCGCCCTTCAAACAGGTAAATACGAGCGCCATCTGCATCTTCCGCGTATGCCTGCTTTTGGTTAGCGAAGATTTGTGCGTGAACCACACCGGCTCTCGCTTACCACAGTTTCTGGTTCTGAGCGCTGCTGAAGAAAAAGTAGGCCACACCTAAACATGAAAAGCCATCATAATGAGGCGTACCTAACTCTCACACGAATGTCGCGTTGAAAAAAAAATGCAGCTGTTAGCCCGAACATGTGCAAATCATGACGCCTCCCCTCTCAAACGAGGCTGCATTCGCGTGAACTGCGCGTGAATTTTTTCTTTACAGCAAGCGAAGCTTGGCGGGTGCATGCCTGACCTTCCTAGAGGTCTTTCTTTCTCATTGTGCGATTTGTTTTTCTTTTGTCGGTAGTATGGAGTCCATGGCACATGCCCCCTCTTATGGATTGGCCAAGAAAACATAAAGTATCTTTTGGGCGGTAACTCCACTATTGCTTACGGAAAGAAAATAATGTACAAATTGAAGGCATTATAAAAAAAGGTCCCGAGCGAGAGAAAATAAAAACAAAAAACAAAGAAAAAAGTAGTAACTAGTATATTACCAAGAACCTGATTTTTGGTAGTGACCAGACAGCTGAGTTTGACAAACCCGATTACTTTTGGAAGAATCTCGTATTTATTCCCCCTACCAGCTTTGTTATTTTTCTCCGTGCCGGGAACGGCGTTTCTAAGTGCTTAGCAGAACCACATCTCTGAAGCTGCAGGCAACAATGACGGTCATGCGTGAAGCAATAAAATGCCACAATGAAAGGCAGCAACTACATACAGCAGCATTAAGTAATAAGTGCGCAATCTTGTTTAAATATCAGATTTGCTTATTGGAAACAGCTGTCCGCTGAAAAAGGCCATTATTGAGAAAGCATCGGTTGCCGTAAGACAGACCTAATACGCATGTTACCTGCGCACCTTGAGGGCCTTTTTGGGTGCACCGGCATTTCTGTTCACCAGCCAGCGTTCGGTTTTTTGCCGATTATACCACCGCCACGACGGAAATTGGTAACTCACCGAAGCTTCATCTGAAAAATTGGCTGCCTATCTGCGTGCTGTGCTGCACGTGTCCTCCAAAGACGATATTCGTCTGCCGGCCTCCTTTCGTGCGTACGTCACTTCTTCCGTGCAGCCTAAAAACACAAGGGTCTTTCGAATTACGTTATCAATGTATTAAAGACGATAGTCTTTCTTGGGGACCTTCGACGCAAAAATTTTGGTCTGTCTGTCTATACATTTGTCGGCTTGTCCACCCTCACCGTCATCGGGTATTTGAAACGGCCGACCCCATCCGCAGCGACCACCAATGTTGCTCAAGGTTGAGCATTCATGCTTGTGCAATTGTCAATTAAAAAGCAAATTTTGCGCATGTCTGGGGCACCATAACAACACGCATATATTCTGCAGATGCATCTCTTGCGAGAAAATGCAGACATAAGTAACTTTAAGGATTCTAGAGCTTATCCCGCTGCGCTTACCATGCAACGCTTGCACGGAACAGGGAGTGTTTCCAACGCTTTGCTAAGACGAGATGGTGGTGGCACCTACCCGTCGCCTCGCGTTCTACACCTTATCACCTCTTAGACGGGCGCGCACGGCCACGCGCTTTGTTTTCCAAAAGAAACTGCCAGATGGCTCTCACGTGTTACGTGACTTGATGCACTCGTTCTTGCCTCCGCTGCACGCTCGAGGTCACGGAGGAAGTGAAGGTAGGAGAGGCCCTGACGTCACTTGTTGTGAAGTCACGATGAAGCCGGAAGTCAGCCATATTGACTCGGCAAATTCTCGTCTCTTGTTTACATCCGAATGTAAAGCAGAAGGCACGACTCTCTCTTCGGCTCGGCGTGTCGTGACGATCCGATCTTCAGCGCGCGTGTCGTGACGATCCGAAACTAATGGAACGGGGCTCAAAACTCTGGGCCAGCGTGACACATTCGGCGAAATCAGTTCGTCCGAGAAATAACAGCGCGTAACAGCTCACCGACAACGAAGCAAGTACAAGAGAACGTGCGCAAGATGCACTGACAACGGCGAGTGTTTTCACCTCATTATTTCAGCAACTGCACAGACTACACGATTGGTCGTGCGACTTTTACGGTTGCATTCCGCCACGCGACCGACACAGCGTCCTTCCACTGTGTCCGTGTTCCGCGTGAAACTCACCGGCGTCAGCATTATGGGACCGTGGTGACTTTGAGCACGGTGCAAGTGACGCTTGAACGTGGTAGCTGTTACGTTGAGATTACATGCAATGCTGGGGGAGAGTATACGAAGCGGAGCAGAAAAGGCGTTTTAATACGCACATTTAAAGTTGTTACTGTAAAAACAGAACACGAAACTACGCATGTGCACATGGTCCCCATTGCGTTTTGCTGGGCTCAACAGCGTCGTTCGTTGTCACAAGCAGGAACACTGCCCAACCGTCACTGACCTGCAAGGCGTTCTTCGTCGTTCCGCTTCGTCATGGTGCCCAACGCACTTTCGCTGATCACTACAATTGCTTCATCCGCGTCATCCGCCGCACGACACATCGATGTGCACTTGTTTCACCCTCCGTTGAAACCCCATGATGGATAAAAGGATTTGTGAACGTTGCTAAGAGTACAGTAACTGCCAGGAGAACACTGAGTAACCAATAACGCGGCGCCGAGCACGGATATTGTCCGCCACGGCTCAGCACAAGACCTGGGGAGGCACACTTGCCGCCGCCAGCCGCGGCCGCACACTGCTATACCAGCTCCACTGCGCAACACGTAACCATAGCAACGTCGTCATTGTGCCCAGTGAATATGGCCCCTATGATGTCATTTCCTACACACTTTTCAGGTAGCGCGCCGGCTGGGCATGCCCTCTCCTACCTTTCTTACTTCCGTGCTCGAGGCATTCTAACGGAGCGGCTCCGGAATATCACTCACCGATTTTCTTGCGCAGAACATCAAATAAATGTTTTGTTCACTCTCTCCACACGCAAGACTTTCGTCTTTCGACAACATTTGCAGATTACATGCAGATACGGGGCCAATTTTTTCTAGTAAAGGACCACAACACTTAATACTTGCGTGTTGATGTAGCTCCTCGGATATGCGCAAGATTTGATTTTTAGTCGATCATGTTCACAAGTATGAACACAGACACCTGTTCAAGATGGCTGGGTTTTCAGTAAGTGCTTAAACTTGGACCGGGTGGCCGAATCGTTTCGTGTTACAGAAGGACATCCGAAGGTATCCCGAGAAAGACTATCGCCGTAAAAAACTAGTTAGGCGTAGAGCATGTTGAAAAGGATCGATTGGATGATGAGGCACTAGTGGTGGCAAGTCTGAAACCGGGCATGTAAGGAGAGGTGTTCCCCTCCCCTAACGCCACGGTAAAACTGCGTCAGACTGTACCTTAACCCAATGTGGTGCTTTTGTTTTCCTACTGTTCTACTTTATCCTCTTTTTCTTCTGTCTAAGTCCGGTTCGGTTCCCTACGGTATGCAAGGAACGGTGTTTCAGCTCCACTAACGTCATCGGCTATTTGTTGGGCTAACTGCTGCCATTTCAGTTTTAGTTGACCGGTGGCGAGTAGTGGGAGATACCCCATTTTTCTGGCACATACCCCATAGATGATTGACTACATGACACACCATGGCGACATTGGACATCAGGACGACATCGGAAGGCGACCATCCGAGCGCTTGAGGTGCTTCGTACCAAGAGCAGCATTGGCGGGACCGGGTCAAGTGAAGACGGCGGGGTTGCACGGAAAGGGCACGCGATGAAAGACGCTAAGGCTAGGCGCGTAGCCAGAATTTTTTAGGGGAGGGGTGGTTACCTTTTTGGTAACCCCCCTATAATATAGCGAGCAGTGTGTCTAATTCTGCCGCTTGCGTTTTTCACGTGATACTACTGCCATAGAACCCTTCAGCCTTTCTTAAAGGCACATATTCTTGCCGAGGGAGCTCGCGCAGTCAACACCAATAGTCCCACGGTCGTGGCGATGACCTGCGTTTTCTGTCAGCTGCCCGCGGTGGCACGTCAGTTTGCTAAACTCCGCAACCTGGTCTATGGCACATCTGTGTCGGGTGAAAGGATGGTGATGCTAAGGAGCTTCTCTGCGAATAGGTTCCAACAGATCATTTTGTATATGCGCGCGCACTTCATTCCCTCGATAATAGCCCTAAACGCAAATGGTGATCCTGTAAGCACCATTTATATGAGGGTTTTGACATATTGATTGATGTAACTATAGACTACAAACACGAAAGCTGATAGTCTGCTTAATTTTTCACCGCAATTTATTTTTGCTGGTTTTTTGCAGAAAATAGAAGCGCCAGGGAGGGGATTTTCAGCGAGGACTTGACAAAGTAAATGATTAAAGGGGCTTGCCATATGGACTTTTAAAATGATGGTTAGAAGGTGCATGAGGATCTCTTCAAACCGTGCTCGGCTTTACACCCTAGTAAAGAGATCAAGTTCACATCATGATGTTTGCAAAAGTGCAGCCGCAACATGGCACTCGTGCATACAGTTTGTCGATCCTTGATTACCATATGGTATGTCACCTTTCGCAGATGACAAGGATGACGATGACTTCGAGTATCGCGAAGACTCGTTCGGCAGCCCATCCTCAGATTGCAGGTCAGCACAAAATATATGCTTGACAAACAGACAGACAGACAGACAGACAGACAGACAGACAGACAGACAGACAGACAGACAGACAGACGGACAGACAGACAGACAGACAGAAGGATAGACAGACAGACAGATAGACAGATAGATAGATAGAGAGATAGATAGATAGACAGATAGACGGATAGACAGATAGACGGATGGACAGATAGACGGATAGATAGATAGACGGATAGATAGATAGACGGATAGATAGATGGACAGATGAATAGAGAGATAGAAGGATAGATATATAGACAGATATATGTATAGATAGATAGAGAAATAAATGGATAGATGGATGGATAGACAGATGGATAGATAGATGGATAGATGGATAGATAGATAGATAGATAGATAGATAGTTGAATAGATAGATGAATAGATAGATGGATAGATAGATGGAAAGATAGATAGATATGCAGATAGATGTATAGATAGATAGATGGATAGATGGATAGATAGATAGATGGATAGATAGATGGATAGATAGATGGAAAAGTAGATGGATGGATAGATAGATGGATATATAGATGGAGTGATAGATAGATTATATAGATAGATAGATAGATAGATAGATAGATAGATAGATAGATGGATAGATAGTTGAATAGATGGATAGATAGATAGATAGATAGACAGATAGATAGATGGATAGATGGATGGATGGATAGATGGATGAACAGATAGATAGATGGATAGATGGATAGATAGATGGATAGATTGGTGGATAGATGGATAGATAGATAGATAGATAGTCAAGAGCGCATGTGGCCGGCAGTGCAGCAGTTGACTTTCTTAGCCACGTATTAGTATTTTATTACAGCAATAGAAGCAGCATAGTAGTACTTTATTTTAATGAGTGGTTATTCTTCTAAGGATAGCCATATTAGTAAGGCAGTAGTGGACCTTAACAAAGTATTGACACATTGTTGTTAATGAGCATAATATACATTTTTTGCTGCTTATACGCATTTTACTTTCAATACTTTATTTCAAAAATGCTCCTATATTTGTTAATTAATGACCACGACTTTATTTCGTACAAAGTCTTTTTCCTTGTACATAGTAATAAATATATTCATGATCATTTTGCACAGTATTGGTTGCGAGCTGAGGAGGACCGAGGCCCCAGATGGTTAAAGCCTTTGTCAACTGAATGTGTCTCCTCAGACAAGACTTGAAATGAAGCGGGCGTGAACCGGATTGAGCTCTACATGTGCTGACGATCACTTGTTTGCACCTGCGCTTGACTGAATGTCGAGGTCGCGAAATATACCTGTTGAATCTCGTCCAGGGACTGACAAGGCCAAGGGTCCAACGGGCAAACAACAGCGTTTATTGCCGAAGCGTACGACTGGGGTTACATCACGGGAATGGAAGACAGTGCTTTGAGCGTTACCATTTAAGCACTAGTGGGCGCATGCGCACTAACGACAGTTCGGTTATCAGGTGTGCTATCGCGAACACCACACTTCCTCTGCTTTTATTCGGAAGCTAATAGTTCACGTTCCCTCTCAGAACCAATCAGGCGGTCGGCGATTTCGTAGCGGGTAGCGCCGATCCAGGTCGCCTCGAGAAGTGTCTGTCAGCAACGTCGGTGGTGAAGGCGAAACCCTAGCTGCAGGCAATGAAGGTGCTGGCTCCGGTTCGGTGTCACTCTGTGGCCACACGGAGAAACCGTCGTCTTGCGCGACGTCTTCGGCAAGCCCTGCCGTGCCTTGAAGTAGCTGGTTCTTGTGGCGCCGCCACTCGAAGCATCCTGAAGATGTCGACGCTCGTACCCTGAAAGACACTGGTCCACTTTGAGCCATCACCACAGCTGGTACCCATTTGGGCTGTCCCCTGTAATTTCGTGCAAGTACATGATCACCAACACTCACGTCACGCACACGACACTGTCGGTTCACCGTCTGTCTGAACTGATTGTAAGCCACCCTTTCCCCCACAGCGGGTTTGAGTACATCGAGGCGGGTGCGCAAACGTCGCCCCAACAACAAGTTGGCTGGTGCCTCGTGTGTCGTAGCGTGGGGCGTGTTGCGATAAGCGAGCAGAAACTTGTTGAGCTTTACCTTCATAGGTTGATGCACGTCATCCTTTTTTAGCGCGTTCTTCAGGGTCTGTACGAAACGCTCCGCAAGTCCATTGGTGCTGGGATTGTAGGGGGCTGTTTGCACGTGTCGGCAACCCATCTCCCTTACAAACTGCTTGAACTCCTCTGACGTGAACTGTGGGCCGTTATCCGACACGATTGTCTCAGGGAACCCAAAACGAGCGAAAACATCTCGTAAGCACTCAATTGTTGCATCTGCAGTAGTTGAACGCATCATAAAAACTTCGGGCCACTTCGAGTGAGCATCGACCACTATAAGAAACATTGACTGTTGAAATGGTCCTGCAAAATCTATATGTATGCGCTGCCACGGCGCTGAGGGCCAGGCCCAAGGGTGCAACGGAGCTTTGCAAGGGGCACTGCGCTGTTCTTGGCAATCTGTACATGACTGCACCATACGCTCAAGGTCCCCCTCGATGGACGGCCACCAGACGTAACTACGCGCAAGCGCCTTGCTGCGAACTATACCTGGGTGACCCTCGTGTAATTCGGCCAGAACTGCTCTCTGCAGCTTTGCGGGAATGACTACCCGCGTTCCCAGCAAAATGCATCCTCCATGCAATGTCAGTTGATTGCGTCTGGCGAAGTATTGTTTCAGTCTATGGTCATTGACAAATATTGGCCAGCCTGTGCTTATGCACTCTTTTACTTTCGCCAGATCGTTATCCTGCTCTGTGGCATGGGCAATTCCCTTGCTCGACACTGGTAGGGAGGCCAGCCGCAATGAATAGAAAGTCTCTTCCGACTCCTGCGTTTCGTCTTTCACACATGGTAGCGGCAAACGGGAGCAAAAATCGGCTTCTGCGTTATCGGCTGATTTTCTAAAAAGAAGGTCGTATCTGTATGCCGACAACGTCACAGCCCACCGCTGTAGGCGCGCAGCCGCGATAGGCGGAATACCTGTTGTTGGCCCCAAAATTTGCTGTAAGGGTTTATGATCAGTGATTAAAGTGAATGCGCGGCCATAAATATAGCAGTGAAACTTTTTATGCCAAAGATTATGGCCAGCGCCTCTTTTTCAAGCTGGCTATATTTCTTCTCTGCCTCGGAAAGCGTGCGCGAAGCAAAAGCAACTGGCCTAGACTTCCCGTCCTCAAAAACATGGGAGAGCACTGCACCTACCCCATACTGCGATGCGTCACAGGCCAGCTTTAATGGCCTATCCGGGTCGTAGTGGGCCAGCACCTGCGGCGATGACAGCATTCTTTTAACTTCGTTGAACGCGTCTCGGCAGCAGTCGTCCCAACACCAAGGAGCGTCTTTCCGTAAAAGCTGGTAAAAAGGCACAGCCATTGTTGAAAGATTAGGCACAAACTTTCCATAATAATTAACGACACCCAGGAAGGACTGCAGTTGCTGCTTGTTTGTCGGTGCGGCAGCGTTTATGACTGCTTCAATTTTCTCTGGTGACGCAGATATTCCTGCTGCAGTAATTTTGTGCCCCAGGTAACAGAGCTCATTTTGAAAGAACGCGCATTTTTCTTTCTTTATTTTGACGCCTCGCTCCAGCAACCGTTTCAAGAGTGCGTCTAGGTTTACCAGGTGTTCTTCAGCGTTTCTTCCTGTGACTAAGATGTCATCGAGATAACAACAAACTCCGTTTAGGCCCTTCAGCATTGTGTCCATTATTTTCTGAAAAATACCTGGTGCTGACGCTATTCCGAAAGGTAGCCTGTTGACTGCAAACAGCCCTTTCCGCGTGTTCAAAGTCAAGTACTTCTTCGACTCTTCTGACATGAGTACTTGTTGGTATGCCCTGTTAAGGTCGATCTTACTAAAGTGCATTCCCCCGGCCAACGCAGCTAATAGGTCATCAATTTTAGGTAGCGGGTAGTGTGTGATGTCCAGAGAGGGGTTTATCGTTGTCTTATAATCCCCACAGAGACGTATGCTTCCATCTTTTTTATCACTGGCACGGCGGGCGTGGCATATTCTGATGTATTCACGGGTGTGAGTATTCCCAGCTGCACCAATTTTTCTATCTCTGCTTCTACTGCTGACTGCAGTGCGAATGGCACATTGCGTGCCTTCAGGAACCTCGGCCGGTGATCGGCTTTGAAGAACAGCTCGGCCCTTTCGTCTGTGATAGCGCCTAGCTCATCCTTAAACAGCATTTTGTATTTTTCGAGCAACGATTCTAGCCTTTCCTTCGTTCGCGAGGACAAGTCGAACACTGACCTTGAGACGTGGTTGAGGCCCCAAATCTGGTTCCAGTTTAGCCGTACTGTGCGCAGCCATTCACGCCCTAGCAGTGGTGGTCCTGCTTGATCGACGAGGTAGAGTGGTAGTTTCGCCGTCTGCTCCCCGTGCTGCACCTTGACGACCGCCACGCCGCAAGGTTGGACGAGTGCTCCGGTATAGGTGCGCAGGACGATGTCTGTTGGTCCGCATCTGGCTGAAGGGAACTGCTGCTTGAACTGCTTGTAAGGCATGATAGACACCGCGGCTCCCGTGTCAAGTTCCATTTCCACCAGTGCTCCATCTATTTTCAGTCCCACAAAAATAGGAGTGCGGCCGGACGCCACTTGTTCCGAAACGCCTATGGGTGGCACCTGCGTGACCACTTTCAGCGTTTTCACTCTCCGTTTCTGCTGATACCCGCCACAATATTGCCCGTTGCTGCGACAGGCCCTTTGAATATGCCCTTTCTTTCCACACTTATAGCACGTATTATTAACGTGAGGGCATACTGAATGAGTGTGGCTCGGAGAACCGCAGCGATAACAAGCCAGTCGCTGCTTACCGGAAATCGCTTGCGCCTCGTACAAATCAGCAGGGTCATAATTGCATTCTCCCTCCATTTTGTGCAGCTGTGTGGCCACTGACTCTACGACTCTAGTCTCGGCAACATTCTTCCGGGCCGCTTCCATGGCCAGGGCGCGCTCGACTGCTTTCGGGAACGTCAGTTTGTCGTCCTCGGTAAAGAGTACTCGCTGCACGTCCTCTCGCAGTAGTCCACAGACAAAACGATCCCGCAGCGCTTCGTCCAAATTTGCTCCAAACTGACAACTCTGGGACAACTTCCGAAGTTCAGCAACATATTCGGGCAGAGACTCGCCTTCGTGCTGTGCTCTGCGGTAAAACTTTGCTCGTTCCCCGATTATGGACGGCTTTGGGGCAAGATGTGCATCCAAGAGGCTCTTCAGTTGCTCGAAACTTTTTCCCGATGGTAGGTCCGGTGCAGCCAACGACTTCAGCAACCCATACGTACGCGGTCCGATGATGCTGAGGAATGCGTGTACCTTGTCGCTGTCGGGAACCTTGTTGACAATCAGAAAAGAGGTCAACCTCTCCTTGTATGCCGTCCAGTCGCTTGCAGTAACGTCGAATGGCTCCATCTGGCCCAGCTGCCCTCTGCTCACCATCTGGCCCAGCTGCTCACCAGACCGCATTGTCGCTTCTTCACCACACTGCTCGCTACTCTTCATTTTTCATCCCATTCTCGTCGCCAGTGTTGAATCTCGTCCAGGGACTGACAAGGCCAAGGGTCCAACGGGCAAACAACAGCGTTTATTGCCGAAGCGTACGACTGGGGTTACATCACGGGAATGGAAGACAGTGCTTTGAGCGTTACCATTTAAGCACTAGTGGGCGCATGCGCACTAACGACAGTTCGGTTATCAGGTGTGCTATCGCGAACACCACAATACCCCCAACATTTAACGTTAGCTGCAAGTGAGTGCTCGCACTGGCACCTTTGAGACTTTGGTAATATTTTGTGACCGTATTTCCGTGTTCACCAACCGTACGCCGGGTCATCAGCCAAGCCAATTATTTTTCATCGTGTGTTGCATTTCACGCCCGATGCAGCGGCCGCGCACAGCCACGCTTCTATGGCAACGTCATGTGGCTGGGCGCGGTGGTGGACAGCGTGGTGCACAAACTGCGCTCCGAGGTGTCCGAGCACCGGGCGCGGAGCGAGCGCGCCATCATCGAGGAGCTGCTCGCCTGGCAGCCTCGGCTACAGCAATGCAATTCTGCGGCCGAGTTCGTGGCCACAACGATCGCGTAACTCCGAAGGAAGCATGCAGGCACCTTCGGTCGCTCACTTGAGCTTGTATATTGATCGCATTAAACGTCTCGTAATATTGTTTGTTGACGCTATAGTGTTTTGTGTACCATGCGTGTTGCACCTGCCTTCCTTGAGCTCAACAGGAATGTGAGATAAGTGTACAGCGCACGAGAATACCAGGTGTAAGGGCTGCAGTAAGCCGGTCGTATAGCTCCTTCTCGAGAAGAGGCAATGAAGTAAGCGAGCTCTTTTGGTGACGTTATTTCTGTGAAGTACCTACATGCTAGAAATTCAAGGTAAAACTACGGCACCTTAGGAGTAGTTCCAATTGCTTCTCACACTTACACCAGGAAACTCTTGGCGCCAATTTCATCACCCTTGAACACACAATATTTCTTCGTGGAACTAAAAAAAGATGAACTGGGTGTTATAACAATATCTTAGTATGGATGAAGTCCGTCACTTCATAAATCAACCTCGCTGGCAACATAGAAACGTCGCCAATTGACACTGAATTGCACAAAAATCTATACACAAAAAAGAAAGCATTATAAATACCTCCTGTGCCATCCTAATTTTTTCCCTTTTCGATCAATATCTCTTGCAGGGATTTCGTTCTAAGAAACGAAAATGACGGCCTATTGTGGCAATAAGTCTCATGCGCGCTTGCTGCCTATGACGCGTTTGATGTATTCGAGCCAAGTCTTACAACGCTGATTAGCGTCCTCGTGTCTGTTGAGTAGTTTCGGGGATGTTGCGATCTTGCCGAGTGCATTGCAGGGAATTGGCGTGAATGGCTGGTTCATGGTCCTAGACAACTTCAGCAACCGCATCGAAACGGAGTAGTGTTCAACGTAGCGGTGGTGAGCAACTCAATGGTCTATAGCTTACTTAGTCATGAAGCACATGTGTGTTTATTATGCCGCTTTAAAGCTGCAATCACAATTGACTTTAGGCAAGCTACAATGCAGCTACAGTTGATTTTAGACGAGCATCACCACACGTTTTGTCAAGCTATACTTGATGTAATACTTCTATTTACGATCGCTAAAACGAGGTTGGTGGCTAAGTGTCCTTGCACAACGTGTGTCAACTTTTGCTACTACATCGAAATCTCCAAGCACAAGAAAACTATATTTTTACTGTTTAACTTGCGCAAAGCGTGCATCTCTCCGGTAATCTTGCATACGAAAACATCAAGCAACCTATGGCTACTCACAGAATGCTTTCTTTAAGAACTCGGTTCATTTCGCTCATCCTGAGTAGAAATAGACAACGAATCGTGGCCTACTTGCATACCAAGTGTTTCGGTAATCGGGAATGCGTTGCCGCCCCGCCGTGGAGGTCTAGTGGCTAAGGTACTCGGCTGCTGACCCGCAGGTCGCGGGTTCGCATCCCGGCTGCGGCGGCTGCATTTCCGATGGAGGCAGAAATGTTGTAGGCCCGTGTGCTCAGATTTGGATGCGCGTTAAAGAACCCCAGGTGGTCGAAACTTCCGGAGCCCTCCACTACAGCGTCTCTCATAATCATATGGTAGGTTTTGGGACGTTGAATCCCACATATAAATCAATGGGAATGCGCCGCCCGTGACGGAACCAAAGCGTTTCATGACCTACGTGACATGAGCTGTCGGTCACGTACGTCATACACTAATGTCCTCATTCTGAAAGAGACAGGACATGCAAACGCGGGCGCAAGAAGGAAATCAAAACACCACAAACGCCTACTAACAAGTGAAGACGCGCACAATGACTGGAAAGAAAGAGATATACTATATACTTATCTGCACATGGCCACGCAATATATGAACCCCTATATGGCATACGTGGTGGTCTACGTAGTTCTACGTAGAAGATAACGCGTTCCAGATTGACAGGTTCGCGTATTGCATGGGTGTACGCAGATAAATTTTCCTGTCCTTCGTTGTACCGTTGTGCGCATCTTCAGTTGTTTAGTATAGGCGCGTATGGCTGTCCGTGTTTGCGCGGCATGTCTCTTTTAAAAGGAATACGTACCAACTAGCTCAGTTCTGTGACGACATAGATGTGGTCGCTGAAATTTAGTGTTACCCGTTTACGGGGCCACCATTCTCACCGTGCACAGTTTACCACTTACGAATAGACCAGGTGACGGCGGATGCGGTGCTCATATGCAAAATTCGGTCTCTACCAACTTGAAATCAAAGTGCAGCAATTTCTGGGTCCTTCAACGCGGAGTATGAAAGCTTCGGAAGCTGCGAAGATCAGATGCAGAGCGCAAAGGTGAGCGCGCCTCACCAGCCGTGCTTAGTCTGTGACTGTCCGTGCCACGTGCGCAAGCTGCTGTCGGAGAATGACAGCTGCTATTCGGGGACCTTTTCAGGTCGGCATTATTGTCACTCCTCTTCAATGAAGTAGAGCTCACTTGCCTGGTTGCGCATGACGCCGCCATATGGCACCACCTGTTCATGTCACCGAAGCATGCGCTACTTGCGCTGTCACGTTCGGGCAAATTGCTAACGATGAGTTTCGGACAAACAATAAGCTTTGATTTTTTTGTGGGAAGAATATAAAGTTTTCGTATGAAGAGTGACATCGCTGAAATTTAGTATTAGCCGTTTACGTGCCACCGCTCTCATGGTGCGCAGCTTACCATGTACAGAGAGATCCGGTCATGGTGAACGCGGTACACATGACGGAAAAGGTTTCAGTACTGTGAAGTTTGCGGATCTTCACTGCTCACCCGGAGTGGTACATATTACCAAACCTTCCGTGCAGTAAACCAGCACTGCCAGCTCAAACGCTCCATTGTCTACACCTCAAGTAAAAATGTGTAATTGGGAATCCAACTGGTTTCAGCTGGCATTAACTAGGGTCAACTGATTCCGCATGCTAGCCAGGTGGTTTCAGCTGGGAACAAAAGGGGAACAGTTGGTCCCAGTTGCAAGTGGTCCCAGTTAGTAGCTTACCCCAGTTACACCTCAACTGGCCGCCAACGGGTGCTATCACCAGTTGAACTGGAAGCAGCTGGTCCCAGTTGGAAACCATAATCAGTTAAATTGGAAGCAACCGAAGCCAGTTTTGTTCTAAGTGGAATCGCGACTATGTTGATCTGGTTGTACGATCATTCAAAGTGAAACAAGAAAAATTTGAATACGAACACGAATGTATGCGACGTATAGAGTACCCACTGTATCGCTAGCCTCGTAGGACATAAGACGATGAGCAAATGAGTGTCTCATGATTTGTGAATCTATTATCGTTTCATCTTTTTTCATTTATCATCATCCTCTGTGTGTTCTTTTAACCACACTGACTCGATTAATATATTATAGTGCAATATTCCGATGCACAAGTGCGCGAGTCCCATAGCGTTCAAACGTACGGTTGTTTTAGCTCAAGTAAATTAAACTGTATTCTGCTGTCGCGAATATTTTTTTACGTTTATCGCTGGTAGCGAATACGCTGGTGAAGTGGTCCCGATTGACTTCAGGGTGCCGAGATATCTCGCAGGGAGGATGCCTGCTTGACAGCCCTGTGTGCTACGCAGGGTGATTACTTCAGAAAAACAAATAGAAATAACACTGTGACAAGCTTGTAGCTACCACGGCCGAGACTGCTGACATTCTACAATGCTGCCAAGCTGTAAAACAAACGTGCACCATACACCACCACTACAGTCTCTACCACGCTTCCTCTCTACCTGCTCTACTTGCATGGCCGACAGCCGTCACTGCAGTTGCGTATCCAGTTTTACGCTCAATTAATGAATACATTAGTGAAGTATAATCATACACAGATATAAAATAGACCTGAACTAATTATTAAGCGTGAATTCTGCAACAGTTAACAGAATTGTGCACAGGCAGAAAATTGTAGAACACAGTGAGGAGCAGTTTTGTACAGCACATGTGGCGAGGCGTATCTACCCTGCTACATACGCGCTGCGCATTTGTGATGTTCTTGATGACGAACGTGGAGTCGGGGTGTGACACACAGATCTTATTGATTAGCATTCGACAGTTTCATATTTGGAAAACTTTATGACTTCAGGTGATTGTCGGACGAGTTTGTGCCTGTGAGAAGACTGATATAAGGATCCACCGAGTACGGATCGAATGCTGTGCTGCCTGCCTTGTCCACGATGCAGCCGTTTGATCGTAATTATTGACTTCTTCTTCGAGTAAGAGAAAATATAGATATAATAGAGCTCATCAGACAAGGTTTTGAGCATGGCGGTGATGGCGGTGATTACAAGTCACCTTGTAAATAATGCTTTTGAAACAGCACTCTGATTACAAGTAGATGCGACAGCTATGCGGCCATTTGTTTTAGATTGTCATAAAAAGAGTGTCGCGCAATACTTGTCTTGAAGAACATGCTAAATGTCTACGAAGTATACTCTTGCAGACTTGTTGCCCAGTGGGAAGTACAGAAAGTATTTGCTTGGCAATCGAATATCCCCAAACCTGTTTGTCTCTATGAGCTTCTAATTTTCTTTTGTTTTGCGTGGAGATAAGCTAGGCAGTTTAAAAATTGAATTAGATGAAGACTTGATCTCTACGCACACTATTTAATTTATGTCAAGTCAGTTTTATAATAATTCTCGATGGAATGAGAATTTGGAACTGTACATGCCACGAGTTGTGTTAATGATTGCAGTTGAAGGCTGTAAATGATACTGAAGTATACCTGCACCTTTTGCCAATGAATACATAAACATTGAAGGTGCGCCCATTTATCCCCAAACACGTTGTTTACTGTATGGTAGAGGGATTGGTAGAAAAGTGCAATCGAATATGTTGAAGGGCACCATGAGCAGCACCATACTCATGAATGCTTCAAAAAACTATCTCACAATGGTATATTCATCGATTGAGAGATCTACCGAGAAACGCGCATTAAGAACCACCGTTTCTGCTTATAGGAGCATTATCCATAACCGCAACTAGTACTTGTGTTTTGATGCGTGCAAAATCAACTTTGCATAGGTCTGGGACACACTGCACGCTTTTCTGATTAAGAAGTCAATTCTAGTTGCATGTTGATGAAGTTTATTTTTTGGTGAAATTGCATGCGTAATAGTCATTACAGTTTCACTGACAGCGTAAGTATTTCTTTCAGGTAGTAACGTACGCACGCGATTTATGAAATGGGCTAGCGTCTGCCACTCTTTCCAAGGAAGCACCCAAGATGATGCGCGGCCCGTGCACAATCTATACTGCATGTAATGTTTCAGTTTCAACGCCAAGCTTCAGCTTCATCAGCGGTATGCACCGCCATTGTCCACTTGCAACTGGAAACAAACGGGGCTACCTCAAGAGGTTTGTGGTCAAATTTCCAGTGAGCAACAGTTGCCAGTGGATCGCAATTGGGACCAGTTCAGGTTGTTTATGATTAAATTCCCAGAGAAGAGCAGTTGTCAACGGGTGCCGGTTGGAGCACACTGTCAACTGGTCCCCTCTGGAAATTTCCCCATAATCCACTTTTTTCAGTTGCAATCTTATCAGCTGGGACCAAGGGTAATTGTTGACTGTGAGCGCTTAGCTACTCTAATGCTTGGCGACTGTGTAATACCACAACTTGCTATCCAGCGCATTTCGGCCCACATGCAAAACAAATGCACACGTCCAACAAACAATATCGCATCTGACGAGCAGAAGCCGTATGGGCACCTTGGTTTCATCACTTCCATCGCTTTCTCATAAATGGCGTCGCACACGTAATGTTGCCGATATTGGTGAGAAGCTTGGTGGGTGACTTGAGGAGATGAATACAATTTTGAAAATTCGTGTGTTTTTAGGCCTCTAATCTGGCATAAATGACAGAGTTAATTTCCTCCTTCACCTGACTAAGGCTCATCCTTCGCGCTGCCACTGTGCACTCGAGTCATCGAGGGGACCCATTCCGAACCTGAAACATCTTCGCTCCTTAGCTAGTGTAGATGCTAGTCGAGGAGGAGGAAATTAACTGGCGCAGTCGACAGGATGTGGAGAGCCCGCAGCGAGGAAGGTGCTATAGTCCGGGAAGCTGACGAGACGCACGTCGCTTCGGGACCTTCTGTTGCGCTTCGAGAAGCAGCATTGACATTCGGTACGAGCCTGTCGGTCAACATTGGAGCGTGGAGTTGGGCAGTGCAAGAGCACTGCACGTCACTGAACGAGAGCAGTGCCAAAGGTCGTCGTTCAGCGACGGACTTACCGGAGAGGCGCAGCTGGGTGCTGCTTCAGGAGCAGAGCAGCGGGGCAGTCGATTTGACAGATGAGTCAGCGACAGGGGTGACCGGGCGGAGACCTGCTGCTGTTACGAAGCGCGCCTCCGACGACGTTACGAAGGGCGCCACGAATCGCACCGCTGCAACCACTGTTACGAATGACGGCGACGCCAACACGGTCACGAAGGCGCCACTGCTTCGAACTCCACCGGGAAGGTCACCAGCCGGTAGCGTAGGTTTCTCAGCGCGCGACTGCTTCTGCGAAGAGCTGATAGACGAGCGGACGAGACGACGGTGAGTTAACAAGGTTTTTGTACAGCAATGACATAGAGGCGTTACAAATTTGCACTGGGGCCGACAGCTTAGAGACTCGGACAGCCAAGCTCTGTCCACTGACACATAGGTCTCCTACTCGCGACGCGCCGCAGGGCTTTTTTTATATGCACCGGGATGATTCGTTGAGTAACCAAATGTCCAACCAGAAGCGCCGCTGGCCGTGAGGTCAGAATCGTCTAATGGGGTCGCCGCTGGGCCGCGTCATTCTCATCGAATCCGGAGCCGCTGCGCTGCATGTGGCTGCACCCAGGACAAGTGACGTCGCCACGCATTGCGTCAGACTCGCCAGACAGGAAGGCGCCGATTGCTTCGACGGGCTCACTGTGCGTGCGCAACAGAGAGGCACCGCCGCGTGATAACGCCGTTGAGTTGTACGCGTCAGACGGGCTCGCGTGCTGGCCTTGACCCAGATTGCCTTTTGCAGAAGCATGGACGTTCGGTGTGGACTCGCAGGCATAACACTGCATTGGAAGTGGTAGTCGCACATAGCGTTGGTGACGAGACGGACGCAGTTCTATATACTGTCAAGTTCAACGGGCGACGCATCACTGCAAGGTGAGGCCGGCTTTGTGCTCTCTCGGAGCCCCAATTTTTTTTCTTACTGAATGCACTTGCCTTCAGGCACACTCTGGGAGATGGCGGATTCAGAGAAAGATGTGACGGAAGGTGACAGTGTTAATGAATCGGATCGCACCCGCGAGTTGCAGCTCGAGATAGAAGTGGTAAAACTCAAGCTTGAGCTAGAGAAAGCGAAGTCATCGCTGCCTTGTCAGATGAGCCGGAAAACTGGTACCGGCATTCTAGTATCGCACGGTACGCGAAAGAGCTGAAAGCAGTCCTAGCATCCATGTCCACTAATGAGCCGATGATTCCAGCTTGGTTTAAGAATGTGGACGCTTTTTTTGCGGCATTGAACATTCCTGAGGAAATTCAGGGCACGATTCTGTTGCCATTCTTAACCGATAAGATGCGTACGTTCGTTGCCAATCAGGCAGATGCTGGGGTAATGCCGTAATTAGATATAAAGTCGAGGGTGTTAAGGGAGCTGAGGATGACTCCAACCGAGTACCATAGAATGTTTTTGGAAATCAAATGAGGAGCCGGTGAATCGTGGATCCAAGTGAAAGCACGCCTGGAGACCATGTTTACGTACTACCTTCAAAGTAGAGAGGTAATGTCGTTCGAAAGTCCTTCAGGAATTACTCATAGCTGACAGGCTGAAGCAGCTAATGCCGACTGATGTCCGCTCATTGGTCATTCGGCAGGAAATAAAGGGCTGGTTGAAGCCCAAGCATATTGCCGAGTTAGCTGCCAATTTTGAAGACAGCCTCGACAGCAGCAGGCAGGAAGTTGCGCAATGGAGTTACCGTGGTACTGCGACAAGGAATCAAAGTTGCCGAGCGCAAGCCAAGCACTTTGCTAGGGCTAATTTCCGCCCTAATTCAGGAGCGTGTTTTCGCTGCGGAAAACGACGCCACTTTCTAAAAGATTGCGAGCTGTCATGTGAAACTGCCACTAATAAAGCCGAAGTTTTCTGCGTGGCTTCCCAGAATAAGCGATCATTTGAGAGCCGAGCTACATCGTCGCGACACCGTGCCGTCATAAAAAACTCACTCATGAGAGACCCGCGTCTTGACATTTTCGTGGAGGACAAACCCTGTTTCGCGCGAGTTGATTCAGGTGCGGATATAACGGTGATACGGGCGAATGAGGCTGAGATTTTGCGTGAGAGCAGTGGCACAATAAGACTAATTGACGCTTTTGGGCATGGTGTTACTGCACGTCTGTAGTACGTACCTCTGGCTCTTCCAACTTCGTCGGAAGCGCTGCTTAGCCTGTAAAATTCCGATGCGCAGTGACCAATCAGTTGAATACGAGTGTGTCGGTATTGCCCTGTCCCACTGATTATGAGTGTCTTCGTCATAACGGCAAAAGCCACTGCACGATATAAATGAGGGTAATAAGAGAGAGACCGGCTGTTCAAGACAGGGCATTACACCGGAGCAGTATTCCCCGACGAGGGAGCCAGATCATGTGCGTCGAGGTTCTAGCCTTAGCGCTAATGCCGTGCAGCGCACAGTGAAGAAACAGGACGGCCGAGCAAGGAAGCCGCCAACAATTAAGTCCGCTCCACTTGTAGAGTAGGCGCAGTTGAAAAGTTGCAATTCTGCTGTGGAACGTAATGTGGACAGCGGGCGTGTTGGTCCATTTTGTGAAAGTTATCGCGACGGGCAACAGGAACGTGATGACCCACTTGCCGATGTGCGGCGTCAGGTGAAAAAGGGGTCGCACGTCAGGGTAACTAATAGGGCGCTGTTAGACCGGTAGCAGTTATGCCAGTCAGTGGAACCAGCTAAAGCGTTAGCGCACGACGGCCTTTGCGGTGGTAACTTCTCAGAAAAGAAAAAGAGAAAGCGCGTTAAAAAGCGGCTAGCATTGGGGTTCGGCGGTGGATCGAGGGGACCCATCCCGAACCTCTAACATCTTCCCTCCTTGGCTAGTGTAGAAGCTAGTCGAGGAGGAGGAAATTAACTGACAGAAACGTGGAAACGCATATTCCAAACAAATTCATTGATATCCAGTGACCGTGAAAAATTGCTGGAGTTGGGCTTCCAGAAGGCGACCACCAGACCACCGAATTGACGGATGGCTGGACGAACGGACGTGGGTTTGGATGAATGAATGAATGAATAGATCGAAGCAAAAAATTAGTGATCGAGTTGACTTCGGCTCTTCAAAACATTCTTCTTTGTACTGAACAGGGTTGAATATTAGATGACACTTAAATACGCGTAGGTCACACTGGTTGGCGTAGGTCACACTGGCTTATTGTCAATAAGCGTTCTGGCTCCGAGCACGTCGTCTCATAACGTTCTAAGTCATCGCGATGGTTATTTTTGGAGGTAAGTGATGGACCCTGCGCACACTGCAAAACGCTGTTTGGCGTGGGCGAAGTATTTTCGGGCAGTAGCCAACAGGAAAACAGGAAATGGAAGCAGTTAGTATTAGCCATAGCAATCCTGACCGTCGAAGTAATGTAGTAGCCCCATGGTGCTATTAACGTTTTATCTGTCATCATTGTCATGAAACAAGCAGTCAAATTTTTCGCGTGACTCACAAACACATTACTGTGGTCCTCAGAATTCGCATAAACAATGCAATAAAAAGTGGTCGTTGGTAAAATTTTTGTGTTTCATGGTGCCTTGGTACTCTTAAACTGTCGCAGCTTTGCCGCAGGGGCGAAGCAATGACCATGATAGCAACAAATTGGAAGGTCATGCTAAGAATGGCAAGCAGATCAAAACGTGGCCCACGTTTCTCACGCGCAAATAACAGACGGAAGGCACTCACAGGTACAGACGAATGCGAATAAGCATCTCAGTTGTTACTTCGCTGTGTCTGAAAAGCACGCTCTTTTCGCTAACGACAACTGTGCAACAATTGCAGTGATCTTTGTGCGCCCGGTAACTACAACAGAATCGTTACGGTGAAGGCCAAAGGCCATCCAAGATGTACGATCTTCCCCACCACTTGATAAGGGCGTGCAACTGAGCGCCCTTCTCCGCGGGGCTAAGTACGCGTGGGAGTTAAGAGCGCGCGCCGTCGCGTCGTGAGGATATGGCGACGCTCGCTCGTTGTGCCATCTTGCTGGTAATGCTCAAAACACAATAGCACCCCCCCCCCCTCCGAGATGCCCGTCACCGGCGGTAAATGACAGATAGTCAGGACAAATAGCTTGTCACTTGGCGTTCAGTGGCGTTTGGCACAACTGTGCCAAACGCCACTGTTGTGCACAAACCTATTTTTATATGTTCTTATTATGCGTTAATATCACAGCTCATGTACACTTACTCAGTTTATTTTGTTGTACGCTGTGGATAGCGCGTGCTGCGACAAAGGGCCTTCAGGCACTCTCAAGGTGTTTGCAACAGCTTACCTGAAGAATCTTCAACAAATTGTAAAATATTGTTTGAAATAAAGCTTTGATTGATTGATTGATTGATTTATTGATTGATTGAGAAATAGCTTGCCGTTTGAACGTTGAGGAATGTGGCTGATGGTTTAACACCTCGCATTCACGCTTTACAGGTCCCAATGTTTGATTCCGTGTGCCAGAGTCTTTTTCTGTATTTTTTTCTTTCGTTTTCATACACATAGATACGCACACATATACTGTGAGTGACGGTGACGCCGTTGGCGAAAACCAGCGGAGGGTGTCCTTATAATTGCTATCGCAATAAAAAAAGGATGGCAGATCCCACGTACAATAATCCCACGTTACGCGATCCATGTGGAAGAAAGGTGACTGTGGTGTAATTTTTTAATTGAGAGAAACGCTAGGAAATAGAAGTAAATGTACTCACAAGAAATGATACTACATATATTCACAAATATTGGCACAAGCATTTGATTAGCAATCACATATGTTTTACATAGCCAGTTTTATACACTTAAGTAGTGACTCCAATAGCAACATACGTATTACCAACTCCAAAAAATGATAACATGATATCTAGTGCTTGTGCTTGCTAAGACGGTGGCACTGGCTAGTGCTACGTATGCTAACTTCAGTGGATGACGCTTAAGTATATAGTGAACTCAGGGGTGACTGCGGGGCTTCGTAGCAGCGGCGTCTTCAAAGCACTCGCGGGGCGGATAATGACCCTCCCTCTCTCTCTCTTGTTTCGCCGTGGAGTGCAGTCCATGTGTATACACCGGGGGAAGGGTTTCGAGAGAGTGGTTGATGATATGGGCTGTCCTCTGTGTGTGCCACGACTCGAGTAATAACCTTCTCCTCCAGTTCGATTCGCTTTCAAGGGTGGCCGTCGCTTCAAAATTTATCCGGTGATCCAACGTCTCAGCCTGTTCGGCGACTGCGCGTCGCTCTTTGTAGGGCTTTTGCACATCGCAACCAAGTCGGTTTCGAAACGTTGGTTTCTTCAAACTTTTGGTTGGAGTCTAAATCATCTCCCACTGTATGGCTCCATATTTACTATATTAGTACATAAAATAACCATCTGAATTTTTTTTTGGGATTCCTAGTGAACTGATTAGTTTTTGTTTTTTTTTTTGCTGCTTCGAGTCTTTAGAAGTATTTTATTCTCCTATTCCAAGACACACACGTATTATTCTCTTGGAGTGGGTGCAAGGGCACAAAGCTAAACTCATAATGAATATGTGGAAGCACTCACACTAAAATCACATTATGGTCCTATAACTTCTATTTTGCCTGCGTATCTGTGGCGAGAATTTAAAATTTTGCCACGTCAGATAACATCACATAGTCTACTTTGTCAGAATTGGAGTTTACTCATCTATGCTATAGGGTGTTTGAAATCAGCGTGTATTTATTTCATGAAAACAAACCTCAATCAATCAATCAATCAATCAATCAATCAAGGCTATTATTGAAAAAATTGATGGTGCTTTTCCAGAAGGGTCGAAATATCAGTTACCAAAATACGATGCCGAGTCCCCCCCCCCCCCCTTCCTGAACTTTCGCCTACACAGGTCTGTTCTGGTGCATTCACCTGTATACCTCCATTGTAATGAGACATAATGCCTACATAATTTATTTCTGCATGGAGATTAAATACAAGCAAATAAAAAGACTTTTGGACGAACCGCCCCGAAGGATGGGATTTAATTTGCCACTTCCGGTGGTTCTTTGGTTTAGGGCTACTGCACTGGGTTTTACCCACGGGAGAGTTTGCGATGTCATACATCATTTACTTCGCGTGACAAACCGAATTGAATGGTAAGATTATCTCAATCGATCCTATTCCTCTACAACATTAGTATTTTTTTCTTTTTTCTTTTCGTGAATAAATCTAATTAAGTATTGAGAAAAAACCTATACTAAACACTTTGAGATCATACACAAATTAATTTATATACCAAAGCACCGCCCGCTTCATGGTTGATTTCCCATGGTGGTTTGCACGAGTTTAATAAGGGTCGACCAACCAAGCCTAAATTTACCGCCGGTTAGTTGACCGATCCCCCAAAGTGGGTAAGATCTATATCACAAGGGTCAAGCAAGGAAGCACGTGCGCACGAGCGCACGCTGCGGCCAGAAGAAGAATAGCGATCACATCGACAGCATCGATGGAAAAGGGTTCCGCAGATAAACCCGAGTCGCCTATCCCTGGGACGTACTCACCAACCTCCCCTCCCCGCCAGCAGCGCGCTGGGTTGGCCGCTCCTCGTTGCGACCCCGTGGGCCAGACGTCGCCGATCGTGAAGGAAGTCGCCAGTCGAGACGGCGTGGAATCCACCAACCTTTTGACCAATGATGCCGCCATCACGGGAGGGGCCGTGCTAGGTATGAATGTTGAAAATTTTCCCATATATCTCTCTGTTGTGGAGATCAAGCGCAATCGTCTTTTAATGCAGGTTGCCAGGTGAGAAATAGGTGCGTGAGCTCTTTAACGTTGTCCCCAAGCAGCAGGATTGCGTGATGGCAGAGAACTGACCTTTTAGCCTATCGCGAGTGTGTCTGCGAAATTCAAGAAAAACCGAGACCTTGACTGTTGTTTCTCGACTGCGTCTGCATGAATCTACTCGACGGGCTCATTACGGCTGTGCTTGCGGCTGCGTTAAGTCACACGTTGAAGACGCTGGGCGCTGCTGCGATTTGAACATTATGTAGACACCATCGTCCACCGATAGAAGACAGATTAACGCTTCGTATCACTGTCACTGTATACATCTACTTTGTACCTGGCACCAACCGGAATTTTCGAGCATTAGCAGTTACACTGTGGAAAAAACTGCTGTAAATATATGGATTGGACAGCGATTTCTCTATCAGACCTTGCGCAGGTATTTTGGCGTCCTATATGGCAAGCATTATAGTACGAGAAAAGAAAACAAAAAAACTTAACGCCAAGGTACCTTGAACTTTCGCAGATAGGTTAACCTGTGTACCTGGCAATGCATAATACCATGACAAAGTATATCATCACTATCATCATGCTTCTTCGAGTAAATATAGGCCTTAAAAAGTGAACATACTTTCCTACTTTTGCTACTGACAAACCATACAATATTTTCATCCATGGGGCAAAGTATCAGGTGCATTTCCACCAGAAAAAAATACAGATAAATATACCATGATTATATGGCGAAGTATTCATTGTATATATAGCAGAGCGCCTAACTGCCTCTAAGATTCTGTCATGAAAAAAAAGACGTATTTCAACCTAAATATACCGAATCGCGTTTACCGACCTATTCAGCCCCGCCGCGGCGGTCTAGTGGCTAAGGTGCTCGGATGCTGACCCGCAGGTTGCGGGATCCAATTCCGGCTGTGGTAGCTACATTTTTGATGGAGGCGAAAATGCTGTAGGCCCCTGTGCACAGATTGCATGTTAAAGAACCCTAGACCTTCGAAGTTTCTGGAGCCCTCTACTACAGTGTCTTCAATTATCATATGGTGGTTTTGGGACGTCAAGCCCCACACATTAATCATCTTTATATATATATATATATATATATATATATATATATATATATATATATATATATATATATATATATATATATATATATATATATATGTATATATGTATAGTAGAGTACCTAACGACGTCATAAAATCCCTAACGATGTCATAAAAAAACACCTATTTTAACATAAATATACCAAATCATATTTACCAATTCAATACGACGTTGCACTGTGGCCGAAAGAGATTAAGGCCGCATAGAAAAAGTACCTGAGATAAAGAAATATAACTTAGAAAAAGGCAATCAAGCAATCAAGCGAATAGCACTAGCCTGCGAAATTTGTTAAGGTCTTGACATGAAGATAAACAACGTTCTGTTACTAGTGTTAGTATACTGTTGAGCTGAAAGATGCCATCCTCGCTTTGTCGATGAAAATAACTAATTAATTGTTATAAAAAGAAATGTGTTTTCAGGAAGTGCAGCTGCTCCAGCTAAAACTTTTGATTTGAGGGGCTCATTGTTGGTTGTGAGCTTTCCACGTTGGCTTGCAGCCCCACTGCATACTGCATGGTCATGTGGTCGGTCAGTGATAAAGCAGATTCACTGGAGTTTTATTCAAGCGACATCAAACGTCGACCACAGTAACGAAGGTCGCGCAGTGTTGAAGCACGATGCGAGAAAAAAACAGAACATTCGGTGGCATTGAATTATATTGCGCAACACAGACAACCTTTTCATTCCCTCCCCAGAGTGTCACGCGACAAGTTGAGCTGTATAGCTATGTGACTCCCAGAGGATTCTCTGGCAGCCACACACGGTAGCCCTGAGTGTTCGAACCAATAAAAGCGTGAGATTTACCAAAATCGTGCATCTACACGAGGTGTTGCAAACGCACCTCCGCGCATATATTGAACGCACGCACATGTTCAACTGGTTGGTGGCCTTTTGTATTCAAGATAAGTCGATTTTGCGAAAGCACTCTTGACATGGAGCGCTGACAAGTGATATCTTATAGCGATGACCACAAGGTCTCCTGATTGTACTACTGGGTTTGCGCTGGACGACTAAATTCGTCTTGCACAAGCTTCAAGTCAATGTTTTGGAGCAGTATATCTCATCTTCAGTACTGTAACAGCTTCTCTACCCGAATTAACGTCATGGCATGTGTACTGTGCAGGCGTATACTTTTCTCTTTAGACCGAAACGATGGTGATAAAACAGTAGGGCGCTATTCACTGAACGCAACGCAAGATTACGCGCCTAGCATAACGGCGCAGCCTCTTATTAACCTGGCTGCTCGACGCAGAGATCTAGCTCTCTGTCTTCCGAAGGACAGCACTCTATCGCAGTTCAAATCGAGTGGAAGCATGTGTATCAATGAACAACAATCTTTGTTAAACGTGACTAAATCATACATATGCTTGTTTGTCCAAACAGCAAGCACCGAGACTGCGAAGGACGCTAGCAGCACTTTCTATGCGGACTCTTCATTGAGAGGCAGCAGACACCGGCGACATAAGCTCAAGTCACTCAGCACCAAGGCCAGTCGACACCGGGGCCGGAGCAAAGAACTGGTGAAGCTCGCTGAATCTGGAGAAGCACCGAACACGACGACAGCAGCCCCGAGCTTTGAATCTCCGCTAATCGAGCCTAAGTGTGCCTTTGTCCGCGTTGAGGCAATGAGGCTGGAAGAGTCGGACAACACCGCGAAAAAAGTGGCTACAGCTTCCCTACAAAGTGAATCATCCCATGCTGATGCGTACGCACATGCGACGCATCCCCAAACGCCCGAACAGAGCTCGCCTCTGAGCAGTCGAAGCCCGAATCTCCTGAAGAAGCCGACTTCACCCACCTCCATCCTGAAAAAGCGGATCATTCCGGTACCCTTCCCTGCTTGGAACGCCGGAGTCACGCCGCAATTTGGGCAACCAGACGAAGGGAAACCAACTGCTGTCGACACGCACGCCAGTTCAGAGTGCGACAGTCTCATGACAGCGTCGACTGAGAGTAAGGAAGCGAGGACCTCGTGCACGCTCAGTCCAACGTCACCGGCTTTCGATCAACTGTCGTCGCCGTCTGACCAAGCGTCGTCGAGGCCCGCTTCCATCGCGGTGCCTTCTGCCCACAGCGCCACCCGCAGCCCGACTCAAACCGTGGTCGCACCGAGAACCACTCCGGAACAGTATTCGCATGTCTTGGTGCCAGGGCCGACGTCGTCACCAGATTCGCGAAGTGTCACATATCCACCCAAGTTACGCGCCTCACCCGCTGCCATTACCGAGGACAGAGCGGCGTCTTCAACGGCACCGTTTGGTCATGGGCAACCTGCCGATACTCTCGTATCGAAAGTGTCGAAAGTTAACAGCGCCACGGGTTCGCCGCAGTCCCTGCACTCGGAGATGACGCCTCTGGTGATCGGCAGCAATGCTCAGTCACCTAACGTGAGTACGCGAAACGCTTTCTCGCAGCTCTCTAGTCGCTTAGGGCTGTCATATCGGCGGATACTCGGTTAGTGAGCGAGGCAGAGGAAGGTGTCTTTTTCCACCGTGTGTTAACATTAAGAACAAGGTCCCACTGTCATTTCCTTCACATGATCGGTGCCGTGGTGGAACAGTAGGGTCGTACTTGTATAGAAGGGTGAACGGCTGCGTGTTATATGGACATGGTTTCCCGATATCATTCTCCGAACCAAAACGTAACGTCAGCGAGAAGTGTGAGAGAACATGAAGCGTGGACGACACCGAGACGAAGCACGTACCGCGCGTTCAGTTCGTCTTTGCGGCGTTAACGCTTCAAAAACTCATGTGAAAAAACGCGAATTATCACGTAACACACACGTCCGCCACCGTCAATGTACCCACTATTTTTGTGCTTGACATGTGTGGCACGACACTAAAATGACCCTTGCACAGAAATATTCTGAAGCTTCGTCAATTTCAAGAGAGTTTTATTTCATGTAACTCTCTCGAAATGTACGGTTAGTTCATGTTGACTGCATTTTCGGCGCAGAAAGGTGCTCTAAGTGACCATTTTTTCTCAGAGTGTACCTCATTCGCTGATGCAGCAGCCCAGGTTTCATGCACGTAAGACATTGAGAAGGCACTCACTTGTTACTGAAATCGAATTGCGCTTTGTGCTGTGGTCGCGGACGCAAAGAGAGATAGGTAATTTTTTTATGTTCTGAGGTTGCGTCGACCTGCCCGCATTTTTTTTTTCACTGAAGTGATAACGCCCCGTAAAAGGATTGTCAATTGTCTCCGTCTAAAAAGGTTGTTTTGGGCTGTGATATAGATCACTAGTGATGCCCAAGCACTTGTTAAAGCAGAGTAGGCTGTGTACATGCTGCTGTGAATGTTAAACAGCATCACCTGTAATCATATATTAAACACGTGTGTTTTTCGATATTGTTGTCCACGTGTATCCGGTATCCATACACATAAGATGTTTAACATGAGCGTGTAACGGTCAGCACGACAGCTCAGGAACCTAAATTCATCCCCTATTATAGTACAGTAACGTAGTTTAGGAACGTATAACGTTACTCAATAGTCAAATTAAGATGATGGTTGCAACAAAATACATCAGTTTTCCTTTATTACCCTTGAGAATGAAAGGTGTATCAAATAAATTCAAACTTTGGAACGGGAACCACTCTACTGTGCTGAAAACCAATGATAATAATTGAAAATTGCATTTAGCAATTAATACTGTTTTTTGTTTTTTTTCTCTCACACATTGACGTTTCTTTAATTAGAACTCAAGATTATAAAATTGTAGAAATTAAACGGAGTTCCTATCAGGTAAGTGCTATAGACTGAACTAACACTCCACCGCACTGCATGTACACAGTCCTGAGAAGCCACTTCTGCACTCGTTATCTGGAGTGAGGCTACTACAAGTGTGTGTGAGGCAATTTTGTAAACTACGTTCTAGGAGCTCTAACAGTGAACAGAATTAATTGGTCCGTGATACACCAGAAACAAGTACCCGTATGCATTCATGTGATCAGTCAGTCTTACCGGTAAATGTATGGCGCTATTCATGTTCCAAAACAAGTTTACTCACACAAAAGAGTTAACGCAGTCGAAATTAAAACTAAGCAGCAATAGGAATTTGCTTGCCTTTATTTTGTCGTGACTGCGTGAGGATTGTTTGCAGCTTGCCCAAGAGCTCCAGCTCGGCGTCTAAATTCACAACCGCTGAGCAATCTTGCTGTTTCGCTGTTTTGAAACTCTGCTAAGTTTGGTTTGGTGCAGTTTTGCAAGACATCGTGATTACTCTAAGCGAACTTTTGCGAGTAGCAAAAAAAGCAGGGGCTTCCAGTTGGAGTTCATGGTTGCAATTACGGACGCGTTCAAAGTTTCAGGTGTTTTCCTTCACAGATATATGTACACAGGGCACTGCCAGTACCAAGGCATCATTACGAATAAATGGTTATAAGTTCTTTTAATCGAGTTCGATCGAAAGAGCGTTTACTGTATAGGGTATTTAAAAGGAAAAGATAACTCTTTAGAGAAAAGCTTATAGCTGCTTATTTCCAGTTTCAGCTCAGTGCTTTAAAATAAGTCACCTATAATTTTGACTACAGCATCGCAGCCGTAATAACAGGCTCGTCTTGTCCTGCATTTTGCCGACAGTTGTCCGGTGCTGGGAGCAAGGTTCCGTCTCAAGGAGACGAAAATGGTCATCTCAGGCGCCAGACGCATGCCGTAACGTCGTCGTCGAAGCGCAAAGCAACGTCCGTGCGGTGTAAGTCAGACTCCAACCTAAAGATGCTGAGGCCCCCACGTGGTTTGAATGAGTGTACCAATATGCCTGCGTAACAAATGTTGACGTATATATACCCGATTCAATGACGATGAGATTACATGAAACCAAAGACTTCTCAGTTCTAATCTAATATCGGCTTATAGTTTAAGTGGAGTCTTTCATCAGTGTCTTGAGAAACGCATTTATGATATATAAAGATGCGAAATTTTTGCCTTTTGCATGTTTAAAAATGTTGTTGATCGACGGTGGCAGCTCGAACGTGCTTCAGCCAGAGAACGTAGATACGTGACACCGCATGAAATGCTAGTATTGGGAATGCATCTTCACTTTCTTCAAATCTTGAAACACGTGATTTTTGAAAGTTTCGAGTGTACAAACGTCGCCAATTTATGAGGAGAGTCGAAGTAGCGATCTTGAAGCCTTGTAGGTAGAGAAGACTTGCGATGTTTGCAAAGAAATCTATCGGTAGTCTAATAACGCTACATGCGTAACCTTGGTTAAGATATTTAATGTGATGTTGAATGACAACTACTGTTGGCATCGTTCCACCAACGCGTTAGAAAAGTACAAGAAAAGTTTTGGCTTTGTAGACTAGGCTCACTCTACTGCTGGTAGCCTTCTGTCTGGAACAAAAGGGCTCAATACTTTTTTCATGAATTACTTGCGCTCTTAGAAAATATATATTTAACTCAACAGTGCTAAAAAATAACTGACAAAAGTTAGTTATATGCGATCACGCCATGCAAAGGTTTTTATAAACCTTGCAGAACTTTTCTGAAGCATCTATAGCTTCTGTTCATAAGACACATGCTACAAATTCACAGCACATTGCGTGCATCAAATTTAACGGAATGTTAAACGTACTCTGGCCCCCGTCTCTATCTTGCACGCAGTTGGTGCCACTACGTTTTGGGAGATCACGCTGGCTAGTGCGCCTCGACTCACTGGAAGTTCCCCTGCGTGCGGTTTATGCGTCCTAATAGCGGTCTTCTTGGCCACGCTGGGTACCTTGGCCCTGGTATTCTTCACAAGCCGCACGCGCACGTACATCGAGGAGTGCAACAGCACAGCCTGCGTCAGAGCAACGTCATCCTTCTGGGCTCTCGTAGACGACACGGTGGACCCGTGTCAAGACTTCTACGGTCACGTGTGTCGTCGCTGGGACAACATGACGGGTGGTCGCTTGAAGTACGTCTACCACGGCGTTGAGCAAATCGCGAGGCGCGTCAATCAAAGCCTGAACGATGCGGGCGAGTTCGGCAGTGCGTCGCACGACACACGTGCAGTGGCGCAGTTCTACAAGCTCTGCCTCAGATTCATGACGTCACCCGATAGTATGATCTCGCGAACGAAGATTATGCGTTCTTTCGGCGCCGAGAAGCGCGACCGCCTGCTGACGTTGACAAACTTCACCGACGTCGTGGCTGCACTTACTGACCTGTCTCTTTCCAGAGGGTTGAACACGGTATTCGGCGTAAAGGTCGTCCGGCGTACCGGCGTGGCAGTGTTGAACGTGTTCCCGGGGAAAACTCTCGCCGAAACAGTCGGCTCCCACTCATTAGCTGCGTGGCGTGGCTACTTGAACAGGCTCGTCGCAGAAGTGGTGGCGGCGTACCCGTCTCACAAAGTAGACGTAAATAACATACAGAAGGTGGACGACATAGTGGGGCACCTCTTAGAATTTCCCGATGGTGGTGACCAGGTTCGAGAGCACGTCGCCGCGGGTAATCTAACCTTCATGGGTGATGCTATGAGTGCAGACGGGTGGCTGGCGGCAGTCAACTTCCACTTGACGGCTGATGAACAGCTCAACAGCAGAACAAAGGTGTTGGTTACCAGTTACAAGACCGTCCGTAACGTGCTGCAGTTCTTGGGGGGCCTGGCCGACTACGGAGTCTCCTATCTGTACATGCACGTATTGCTCGAGGTGTTTCGCTTCGACTACGTGCGCAGCATTCCCAATCGCAGCGCCGTAGACCTGATTAGGGAATGTCTGCAGGCGAGCCAAGACGCTATGTGGCACACGAGGGACGTCCTCACTACCAACATATTCGGTGGCCGCAGCGAAGGTATTCTGGAATCGGCGAATACATTACGTCTCGTTGCCGAAGCCACTTCAAGCGAGGTAGGCCGCTGGCTGAGATGGATGGGTGAGGCGATGCGAACCAGGCTGCACAAGATACTTTCCAAGGTGTCTCTTCGCGTCCACGACTGGTGCGCCGGGAATTACACTAGTGCTGCCATAGGCCAGCACGCCGAGGCATTAGTGTCGGAAGCCCGAGCTGTAGATTTCGCTTCCATATACGTGCGCCTCAAGCAAGAGCAGCACATTGCATTCCTAAACAACATCCATGCCGACAGTGAGGCCGATGACGCAGTGCACGTCTTGGACACGAACGTATGGTACGATGCCACATCCGCCCAAATGGTCGTTCCGGCCTCCCTGCGCATCGAACCAGTGTTGTACACAGAGGACGTCCCTTTCGCTTTTGTTGCGGGCACCCTTGGTACCCTCGTGGCCAAAGAACTTTACCAGACGGCAATACTAAGCTCGCAGTCATCTGCTTGGCGCGTGCAACTGCAAGCCTTTATGAACAAACTTGATAATTGCACTGAAAAACTGGCTGACGACGAGCTCAATATATCGCTACGAACACTGAATGGCAGGTTAGCCGATGGCGATGTGCTACCTGCGCACATATTTTGGATGCTTGCGGCGAGGGCTGCGTATGAAGCGCTTCGTTTGGCTACCTTGAGCTTCAGGCTGGCAATCAACTGGCCCAGCTACTGGAAGAAATCGCAAAGAATTTTCTTCGGCCGTTTCTGTCTCCTGACGTGCGGCACAGAAGAAGAAGACAACGGAGTAGCTGGCGTTACTCCAAGGAATCTCTGCATTCTGTCTGTCACGAGTATGCCGGAGTTTTTGAAAGTCTTCGGATGCAAGGATCACAGCGCTGCTCTTAAGTATGCTACCTGTGTATTCAACTGAGAACTCTTATTGGATAGGTGTCTGAACTTTTATTATTATGCTTGAATAATGTGACATCACTTACAAAAAAGCTCGCATTTCTTGTTTCTTGCGGTTCTTGCTTACGAGCGGGATGGGCATAAACTCCACATCGGAATAAACAACTAAAGTATAATGCATTCATTGCACCTAATGTATGAATTTTGTGTATTGAATAAATTGTTGATCGGCATTCTTCACCCATTGTCAAGTTTTAAAAACATGTTCCGAATTATGAATGACCAAGGAATTTTTGTGAAAAGTTATGGAAAAAATTACGCTAACGTCCTGCAATTTTTCACTGCAAGCTCTTTATTTGTAGGACTACTCACGGTGAATTCCATGCTCTGTTCTAGTTCTGCAAAGACGTACTCAGTGCACTGTGGTGTCGACATGCACGATGTGTTCTTTGTTGAAACATGTCTTATTTGCAGTGTTGATCTGTTGGACCGAACGGTAGAAATTCGAATCATTTTATGGTTCATTTTTCCCGTGCGGTGTTAAACGGTAGACTTATGCTGAAATTGTCCCATCAGTAGTGTGGAACATGATGGCTATATATACAGATATATCCCCACGGTGTGTTAGATATATCTGAATACTTGCAAGCATTCAACAAAGCATAGCTCAACAGAAGGTTCAGGTAAGTTGGATTGGTGCTGTCTGTTAGTTCACGTGGCTATTTATATTTTGTAGAGTGATATTGTGCACCTTTATGCAGTGATGACTCAGACTATGCTGCAGAAAGTCTAGTCGTTAAATGGGTTATTTCTTGCGTATGCTGTTAAAAGGCGGACTTGGGCTACGACTGGGCCGTGTAATGAATCAATTCTCGCAATCTGGGGTCTGTTAAAATGTTTCAAATCATTAGACCAAGCTCGAGGTCTGACATTCCGCGATGGTCCCGATATCCTAGACAATCCGGGTTCACAGCATAACTACAATTTATTACTCTTTTTCACAATAGTGATACACTATCAGCTTTGGCACAGGAAATTCCCGTTCCCGCAGCGGAAGCTAACTAGACCTGAGAATGTTGCACCCTGAGAATGTTACAAACGGGAGCTTTCCTGTCGAGAGGAAGTTTGTCGCTTTGCCCTGGACATCGATCCACACTGCCCCGAGTGCCATAAGGAGAATCGCTCATTAGCTCACATGCTCTGGCCGTGTTGGGCGTTACAAAATGCCTCTTTTAAAAAACAATAGGACTGGGAGGGCGCCCTCAAACACGCCGATATCCATGAACAACCAAGGGCTGTCCAAACGGCTCGTGAACAGGCTGAGGACAATGGTCTCTGACCCAACGTGGGCGCAGCCCACAACGCCTCTGTAGTTCCTTGGGACCCGAAGAATGTTTATTGACAAAATGACTGATTAAACAAGTTTATGCCGCGTAGTGGTGACTTGTAAACCAGAAACTTGAAGGCAGTTTGGGGGCAACTATATTGGCTTGAAGGCAGTCTTGGGGCAACCACTTTATTTGGGCTGTACTGAGGCTCTATACCGCCGGCTACAACATCCAAAAAGCGCATCCGCCGCGTCGGCGTGTCTCGCATCAACCGTCGCGGCTCGGCGCCACACGCTCTTCTTACCCGGCAGTGCTCGGACTTGCATCTGTTATATATTAATACGTCAAGTCGAGATAAACGAATGCGATACCACTATTCCCAAAGATGCACGTTAAAGAACCCCAGGTGGTCGAAATTTCCGGAGCCCTCCACTACGGCGTCTCTCATAATCATATGGTGGTTTTGGGACGTTAAACCCCACATATCAACTATTCCCAAAGCTTCATACTAGGTGCTTTCTTCTTCGCACCAAAGACTAGAGGCACAAATGATAAGCGTGCCCGTGATTCGCGTCAAACGAAAAAATAATCACGTGGCACCACAGAATGCTTCGCAAAATTGATTTACGTCGTCTGTTGGTGCATGTGGTCACCGTTTGTTTTGCGGTATTTTACACCGCTAGCAATCGCAAGCTCACAGCAGGCGATCTTGCGTGTCCATGTTCACCGCGAAACCACTTCCAAGGCCGCCAGTACGCACTCACGCTCCATTCCAGAACTGTTACAAGATAGGCAAGTGTGACTTATAAACTTTGTCTTCTAAAGGCGTCATGTCGAGTGATGGAACGTTTTACAGCTATGCAACCGCTTGTGGCAGTAGGGCAGAGTTGCGTCAATGTGATCCGACATCTGAAAGCTAAAATGCTGCGCGCTGCAGGGTTGCGCTTATATATACTACAAAAGTCTGTGGAGCCTTCGTATGCCTCCCTCCTGAAAAAAACAAAAACAAAAACAGGGTGCTGAGCGTTATTTTTCACTTTGTGACGATGCTTCTCTTAGTTGCGATTTCAGTGAAGCCCATGCTATGGAGGCTTCGCCAGAAATAGTAGTTTTAGCAACGCAACTGATAACATTCTCCGCCGAAGCACTACAGGAAAATTTGCACACGAATGCACCAAAATGGGGCACTGATTTGTTACTTTTTAGGTCGAAGTGTCTCTATTCTCGTTTTATGTTTATGATGACTTCTTTTATTGCAGTTGCGAGCTTTACATGGCCTGCAAATATGAGAAAGCACTTCTCAAATAGGCACCAAGCACTCATTCGCGTGACTTGAAGCTGGGAAAGCGAAAACTTCCGTTGAGCGTAAGACAAAGCCCGAGTTGCTGTCGACTCGAAATGTTTAGATGCGAAGCAGCTCTTTGCCTCACGTGTGTAACGCTGTTCGTGCGTGCATTCGTACGAATGCGATACCACGCTTTTCTCTTGCCGTAGGTGTGGGAGCAGTTCCAAGTAGGTCACGTCGCAGCTGCGTGTTGACGCACACTCCCCTCGCATGCTTACTTCGCAGGTGCGCGCTGACGTCACTTTCTCTCTAACCCGCAGCATGCTCACCGCAGCGCATGCAGCTGCCACTTCAACGTCGCGTATCTGCAGGAACCTCTCAGTGGGCACTTCACCGATCACAAGGCCGAGGTAGTCAATGCAAAAGGTGCGTCTGCTCTGGTTTTGCGCCCGTGTCTCGACTCGGAAGAAACGGCGCACGAAGTATTGCCGAATACTTTAATGAAACTTACATGAAACCCAGCTCTCTGTAGTATACAAGCTATTCAAAAAGGTAATTGCTAACAGAATTAAGGCAACATTAAAATTCAATCAACCGAATGAACAAGCAGGATTTTGAACAGGCTTCTCAACAATCGACCACATTCATACTATCAATCTGGTAATTGAGAAATGCTCAGAATACAGCCAACCACAATACATAGCCTTCATAGATTACGAGAAGGCGTTTGATTAAGTAGAAATATCGGCAGTCATGCCGACGCTGCGGAATCAGGGCGTCGACGAAGCATATATAAACATCCTGGAAGAAATCTACATAGGATCAACTGCTACCACAGTGCTTCATAAAGAAAGCAACAGAATACCAATCAAGAACAGTGTAAGGCAGGGGGATACTATCTCTGTCAATTCAAGCGCACGAATAAACATAAAGGAAGAGAGGAGAAGCGCTTTCTCGAAACTAAACAATTTATTAGAAAGGAAAGAACATATAAACAGGCAATAAAAAAACAACCCATGTGTGTGCAGGCGAAAAGTACACCCGTGGCACCTCGAGAACAATCCAACTATATAGTCCAACTTTTGATTCTGTTGGATACTATCTCCCTAATGCTATTTACCGCATGCTTACAGGAGGTTTTTGGAGGCCTAGAATGGAAACAGTTAGGCATAAAGGTAATGGAGAGTACGTTAGTAACCTGCGCTTCGCCGATGAGATTGTATTCCTGAGTAACTGAGGGGACGAATTGCAACTCATGATTACGAGTTAGACAAAGAGAGCAGAAAAGTAGGTCTTAAAATTAATCTGTAGAAAACGAAAGTAACGTACAACAACCTCGAAAGAGACCAGCGCTTCGAGATAGGTAATAGTGCACTTGAAGTTGTAAAAGACTATGTCTACTTAAGACAGGTAATAACCGTGCAGCCGAACCACGAGAATGAAGTAACTAGAAGAATAAGAATGCGGTGGAGCCCATTTGGCAAGCGGTGTCAAATCATGTCAGGTAGATTGCCAGTATCTTTCAAGAGGAAGGTATACTTAGCTACGGAGCAGAAAGCTTGAGACTTACAAAGAGGGTTCAGCTTAAATTGAGGACGACGCAGCGAGCAATGGAAAAGAAAATGGTAGGTGTAACCTTAAGAGACAAGAAGAAAGCAGAGCGGATTAGGGAACAAACCGGGGTTAAGGATATCATAGTTGAAATCAAGAAGAGGAAATGGACATGGGCCCGGCATGTAGCACGTAGACAGGATAACCGCTGGCCATTAGGGCAACTAACTGGCTTATTAAAGAAAAGCGGGTTAGGGGGAGACAGAAGTTTAGGTGGGCAGATGAAATTAAGAAATTTGCGGGTATAAATTGGCAGTAGCAAGCATAAGACCGACGACCGAGTTGACTGGCGGAACACGGGAGAGGCCTTTGTTCTGCAGTGGACGTAGTCAGGATGATCATGATGATGCTGCTGCTGCTGATGATGATGATTATGACTTAAAACCCCACTCGAATCCCGTGCATTTGCGTTTGATACAAATGTTTAATCGAGTGACCACTACACTGAGTTTCGCTTCAAATTGTTCTTCCCACGTCGACGTCCGTTTCAACCTGATCAACGCCGTGCGCACCACTGCTGCATCACATCCCATCAGGGCTTCCCTTGGGAAAATGGGGCACATTTTTTTTATATATTGCACATTAAGACGAACTCGACGCCCTCGCACGTGCATAAGCTTATTAGACGCCGAGGTTGGCGGAGCGGGGCGGTATGAGTGAGGGCCGAAACCAAAGCCCTCTTTCTCGCCAGTCTTGACGGATGAAAATGCGCGTTCTCTCTCCCCCATCTTATACATTCACCCAAGACGTTCATACACTCACCAAAGACGGCTAAAACGCGAAATCTTTCATATCATCGCTGCCATCAGCGTCAGAGCATGTCAGGTCAAGGGAGGTTTTGTGTCGCACGTCGTGCTCTAGGGCGAAAGCTGTCATGAGAGCGCAACAGCGGTCGTTTTGGCGCCATATATAATCATTCCTCATCACCGCCCGCAGCGTTTGTAATCACTATCACGCGAATAAAAAAAAAACGAAAAATAAAACATCGTGAACGGAAAAGGGTTTCAACTTGTGCATTCAGCATGGGAGCCCAGTATTTTACCACAGGGCGAAAGTCACGGCGAAAGCTGGAAGAGTGGCACTTCTAGAGGCCATTGTAAACACTAATATAGCTATCTTTCATACACACTAACAAGGTACCCACTACGCCCTAAGTCATAACTTTCACAAAGGTAGGAAGTACCCACTGCGCCATTATTAGCGAGGTACCCGCTGCACATCTGCGAAGAATGATGTGCGCTTTCTTGATGCTGTGGTTGATGAAGAGGAAGTTTTATGGCTGAGCCATTTGCAACAAATGGGAAGCATTCTATGACCACATCGCTAAGCGATTCACATTGTATGGGGCCTGGTTAAACATTCAATATTCTATGAGCCGGTGCTCGGAAAAACATTCAACGCAGGCTTAACGTTAACGACGTTAACGGGTAAGATAGCGTGTTAGAAGAGTAGATTGACAATGGTGCATCATAAATGTTTAACCAAGCCCCATACAATCTGAATCGCTTAGCGATGGGGTCATAGAATGCTTTTCATTCATAGCAAATGACTCAGCCATAATACTTCCTCTTCCTCAGCCACAGCATCAACAAAGCGCACATCATTCTTCGCAGATGTGTTGCGGGTCCCTCACTAATAATGGCGCAGTGGGTTCTTGCCAACTTTGCGAAAATTATGACTTTGCGCGTAGTGGGTACATTGCGAGGGGGCATGCAAGATAGCTCTGACAGTGTTTACAATGGGCTCCAGAAGTGCCACTCTTCCAGCTATCGCCGTGACTTTCGCCCTTTGTTATGGGTTGTCATCTTTCAACGATCCACTCGCTGTGCAGTTCACAAGGTGCGATAACTGACGGGATTCTACGGTTCAGCGGAGCAACCACCGCATGTGCATAGGACTTGGATAAAGTTGTATACTCTCTCTGTCTCTCTTTGTCCAGTGTCTCTTTGCCGAACTTGACCGTTCTATATGGTCTGTTTTATAAGGTTTCATGCATTGACGCGGCTTTGTGGTATAGAGGATTTGAAATCTTTGACTGTCCCACAGAGTGTCTTTGTTTGACTCTTGCTTCTTTTTGTTTAGTGTGCGATTTTTTTAGGGCGGTAACGTTAGCGCTCGTACCATACTCCACGTTTTTTAATGTCAGCTTCTGAAGAGGTACTTAAAGATGGCCCCGATCATAAAAAAATTGAATAGACAATATAGTGACAGTAGTGAGTAGGAAAGAAAGCTATAGAGAAATACAGTTCCTCTTATATACGACGCAAAATGTCCGCCATTATCAGGCTGCGATATAATAAACCGTAACCGTTCTTTGGCTTGACCTTTAGGGCAATAGTGTGCACGTGTGTGCTCGACATCGTGAAAGGGTAACTTTTGTCTGCGAATACAAATAGGCTTTGGTCTGGTTTAGTTTGGTTTGATTTATTCAATGCATCAATTTCTACGAAATTTCTTTGTGGGGACAAGACTAAAAGCTTTGTATTTGTCTTACGGGTTCCTACACACAGGCAGGAAAGAAGCCACAAGAAATATATTAGTAACCGTCAATAGCAAAGACAACGTAAGAGTACGTGTTAGTACATGTTCCAACATGAGACTTAACTTCGAGTAAACAGCATAAGAATTAAAAGAAAACCCCCGTTGTAGTGGTCGCGATACTAGCAAATGCGTGTTATCAATCGCATGAAAACGTCTTGACGAGCACATACTTGTGCACTGCAGGTCAAAGCAGAAATGAGTTCGCTGGATAAAATTGGAACATTGTTGCCTTTACCTACTGTAATTGTCATGGTCACTTAAAGTAATCGCTGTGAAAGTTCTTAGGTGCTATTAAGGTTAAAATACAACTTTAAATTGTGTACGCGTAAAACGCTAAGGTGATCCTAAGTCTCTCATTATTATCATTGCAAGAGTGCCACCATTGCCAACAGTGATTCGAAGCGAGATGAAAAGAAGAATGAAATGAGTCACAGTCGCAACTTGACAAAAGCGCGTATATAGAGTACAGGAGAAAGCCGCCTGTGAGTGTCCGAGTGCCTACTACATGGCTCTGAACCATACACCCCCACAGAAGCACCAGAAAAAAATGGCAGATCCCACGTACAGTGGGAATCGATGAAATACTAAGCACAAATGAGAAAGGTTGCTATGTCACTTTAATATCAGCACAACGTTACGAGGTCGAGGTTAATGATGCCGTACAGGTCTTCCGTGTCATGATTTTCGTGTTTGGATGTGTCATTTACATTAGTCATCTTTCGCGTCACGGGATACCAAATTTAGTATAATTGGAGCAAGCGAAACGACCATGAGCACGCTACAAGCGTGGTATGTTGTCATGTTCTTACACGACACGCGTGTCAGGTTTATCATGTTTGCACCAGTCATACATATACTTTTGTTCTCATTGACGTCACGTAACACCAAATTTGGTATTTGCCGAGCCAGCCAAACGGCCATGAGTGCATCATGAAGAGGCCAATGTACTCCAATGTAGCGTTGAGGCGCGGCCCTATGGCAACCGGCGCGAAATGCGACATGCTGCATTTCGCGCCGATGCGTTACCTAGACAACACTGCGTCTTTCTCTTTTCGTCACGGAGGAACGCCGGACGCACTGAAACGCGCATGCATCAAAGGAATGAAGCGCAGCGTGCCCCTGCGAGTATGTGGCAATACCTGCAGTGCCAGGCGTGGGAACACTGGCGTGACCCGACGAAATGAACGCTGGCGAGCACGCAAACTGCGTCACATCGGAATGTATTGGTGTCTTACGTGTGGCATGTAGTCGTGTTCTCACATGACACGCATCTCATGAATATCATGTTGGCACCAGTCACATTGCTTCGTCATCCATTGACGTCACGCAATACCAAATTTGGCATATGTAAAGCTAGCGAAACAGCAACGAGCGCATCATGAGTGTGGGATATGTTACATGGCACGCTTGTCGTGATTAGCATGTTTATATGTGTCATTTACCTATGTCGTCCGTTCGCGTCGCGTAATACTGAGTTTGGTACATGTGAAGCTATCGAAACGGCCGTGAGCGCATCATGAGCGTTAGCATGCAGTCATGTTGTTACATGACATGCATATCATCTTTATCGTGTTTGCACCAGTATCATACCTTCGTCATCCATTCACGTACCGTAATACCAAATTTGGCATATGTGACTCTAGCGAAACGCCTGCGAGTGCATCATGAGCTTGGCATGTACTCATGTTGTTACATGACATGCGTATCCCAATTTTCATGTTAGGGTCTGTCGCTTGTGTTCATCGTGCAGTCATGTCATACCTTCCCAGTTTTGCAACATGCCATGTGAACGAAACCACCTCAAGAGCTGCAGGACCATGAAATGTAAATCATGAGATTCATGACAGACATGGCATAATTTTCATGTTATGACTAGTGAAATATGTTTTTCATACATTCATGTTATGCCATACCAAGTTTGCTATCGATACCATTATCGAAACGGCCAGGAGAGCTAAAAATCGTAGGTGGCTAGACAGATAGATACGCGCAAAGTCGCCGAAGTTCGCTAAGAAATGCTTCGCATTTAAAACCGCGACATAGCACGACCACTGTACAAAGTGAAACCTGTAAACATGAGCCCTCGAGACGCCCCAGGATCGACACAGGAAGGAAAGCATTTTCTCACACCTGCAGTGCCCGATAAGGACGAGCGGACTATTTTGCCGTGTGAGGGACGCGTCCTCGTGTACCTTATCGCGGTCTTGGCTCTGACCGTGGCATTGGCCGTCGTCCTAATCACGTCGTCCTCGACGCGCCGGCTGGAAGAACTGACCATTGTTAGGAATTTGCTCTGTCGCGATGGTAGCGGTGGCGAAGGGCGGCGAGCCGTCCAGCGGACTTCGCTGAAGCCTTAGCCCGAAGGCGAAACAGGACAAAAGCAACAAAAGTAGCGTGAAAACAGCAACAAAAGTAGCGTTTACTGTAGCAGGTCGTCGTTTGTACAGAGCCGGCCAGCACGACAACGTCGGCTGGGGCCAAATCTGCTAACATGGGGCCGGCACGGCCTTAAATAGCGTTTTGGGACTCTTCTGCGAGACCAGTTCCCCGGAACGGCACAGTGGCGCGGCTGAGGAGACGCAGCCGTACCCGGAACTGCAAAGTGGTTCGGCGGAGGAAGCGACGTTATCCCCGGAACTGCACGGTTCTTCTGCACGGAAGGCGGCGCTGGGAGGGGGGGGGGGAGACAGTTCATCGGAACAGGGCTCGATCTCGTGAGACGTGCTCCCGAACGAGGAACATGTCTGTGGCACAAGAGCACCCCCGCCGCCAGAAAATGCATCCGGAGTTTTGAGCCGTCAGCGCGGCTCGGAAGGAGGGATGCTGGTTGACCGTCGATACTGTAGCCACTCCGTGGTGATCTTAAGAGCCCTGCAGAGAATCACTGGAACGACGGAGTTGAACGCAAAGCCAAACCATTTTCGTGGAAGCAAGCACCCTCTGAACGTCTCTCACAGCGCCAGACCAAGGCAGCAAAGAGATCTATTGAGTCTCTACTATTGTACGTTTTAAAAAGCACGAGAAACGTATTCCTTAAAGACCTCAAAACACTGGCCCTCACGAATGCTGTGATTACACTGCGCAGTCCCGATGCCAAGAAAGGCCACGCGAAACCATCCCTAATGCCATATGAGCGGGTCGGAACCTGCTGAAGCAGCCCAAAACCAATTCTGTGCAATTTTTTTTGAACAATTTTACCAGAATGGTAGAGGCTGGCCTTCCTGGTAACCTATCAGAGTACACTGCAAGCAAAATTACATCTGTTAGTGCAATGCGACATTGTTGATACAGTTTAAATCAAAACGAAAGAATAGACGCCAAAATTATGCAAAACACGTCAAACCAGAAGGATGTGCCTCAACTTGTATGAGGGAGCTGAGCTGCACTTCAATAAGCTCTGCTGAGACCATCTGCATTTGTGTGCAGCTTCCCTTTCTTATAGCGCACACTAAAGTTATGGTGCTGAAGCGTCAAGCTCCACCTAAGTAAACGACCGCTTTTAGACGACATGTTGTGCAACCAAGTCAAAGGGCAGTGATCAGTTTCTACTATGAAGCTCGACCCTGAGACGTAACATGCTAGCTTACCAATTGCCCAAACAAGGCAGGCGCACTCTTTTTCTGAAGTGCTGTAAGCTTCCTCTCTGACACTGAGCTTTCTGCTGAGATACAAAACTGGCCGCCCGTGCCCTTCGGCGTTCTTTTGGCACAAAACTGCTCCTAGGCCGCGGTCACTGGCATCACACTGAATAATAAAACTCTGAGAAAAGTCCGGTGCCGTTAGCACGGGTCGTTTTTCGAGAGCGCTCTTGAGGCTCTTGAAAGCATTCTCTTTTCTTGTGTCCCACGAAATGACGGTGGGCTCGGTTTTGCGGAGAGAGTCCGTCAGCGGACTAGCCAGGTTTGAGTAACCTTTGACGTAGTGTTGATAATACCCCGTCAGTCCCAAAAGCGCCCTCAATTCCGAATTTGTGGTGGGACGACGATACTCTAAAACGGCCGCAAATTTCAGCTCGGACGGGCTACGCTGGCCACGACCCACGATGTGGCCGAGATAACTTACGCTTGCGCACCCTAAGTGGCATTTCTGTGCTCTCACGGTGAGGCCTGCATCACGTAGTCGAGCCAGAACGGTCCTCAAGTGAGTCACATGCTCGACCCACGTCTCAGAGAATATCGCCACATCATCGAGATACGGCAGGGCGAAATCTCCTAAACCCCGCAACACCCGATCCATGAGGTTTGAGAAGCAGTAGGGAGCATTCTTTAAGCCGAAAGCAAGCATTAAAGGGCGAAATGTTCCCAATGGGGAAATGAATGCGGCATAACGAGAGGCTCGCTCCGTCAACGGGACCTGCCAGTATCCCCGTACCAGATCTAAAAGGGAGATATATGTGGATTTTGCCACGGTTTCTACTCTCTCCTTGATATTAGGTATCGGATACGTCTGATCTAAAGTGATCTTATTTAGCCGGCGGTAGTCCACACATGGCCTAGGGTCCTTTCCCGGAACCTCGACTAGTATGAGTGGGGAGGTGTAATCGCTTTCACCTGAAATGATGACCCCCAAGTCACACATGCGGCGGATCTCGGCTTCCATGATTTCCCTTTGCCTCGGCGATACGCGGTAAGCCTTGCTAGAGATCGGTTCTTCACTTGATAACCGAATATCACGCTCTACCAAAAAGGTTTTCCCTGGTTTGTCGCAAAACACGTCTGCGTAGTCTCTAACTACTTTCGTGAGATCATCACGCTGACTCTCCGTGAGACTTTGCTCTTCGGCAATAAGCTGTACGAGCCTGTTAGCTGGCGCGTCGCTTTCACGTGGAAAACTTAAGAGATCGGTCTCCACTTCGTTCGCCGCATTCAGTGTCATGTTAACCACGGCATGGCGCTGGATGTAAGGCTTCATTAAATTACTGTGGTAAACCTTACCTTTCTTTCGGCCCAGTTTTACCTCGTAGTTTGTATCTGAAAGCTTGGACATTACTTTAGCTGGACCTTCCCACTGCATGTCCATTTTGTTCTTTTTACACTGTCGTAGCAGCATTACCTGGTCGCCGATGTTGAACGTGCGCTTCCGGGCAACTTATCGTAGTAAGTCTTCGCTAAACTCTGAGCCGCCTTCATGTTTTCCTCAACTAGCTCTCTGGTTTTAGATAGTCGGAACAGATCTAAAACGTAGCTGACCACGCGTGGGTCTTCTTCATATCCTTCCCACGAGTCTCTCAATAGCCGAAATGGAGATCTTAAGTTTCTTCCATAGACAAGCTCGGCGGGACTGAATCCCGTTGTCTCGTGGGGAGCGGACCGTATGGTGAAAAGTGCCGCGGGTATGCATGCCTCCCAATCTTTGTTATGTTCAAAGCAAAGAGCTCTCATAACTCGCTTGAGTACAGCATGCTTCCTCTCCACGGGGTTAGACTGTGAATGTCCTATAGAGCTGTGGATTATTTTTATTCCACAGCGTTCAAAAAACGCTGTTGTGAGACAACTGGTGAATACGCTCCCATTGTCACTCTGAATCTCGGCTGGAAAGCCAACGCGAGCAAAAATGGACAAAGGTGCGTCCACAATGCAGGGAGAGGTGAGCTCTTTTAGCAGAACCGCTTCGGGAAATTTCGTTCCCACGCACAAAACAGTTAAAATGTAGCGGCAACCGGAACGGGACTCTGGAAGGGGGCCAACAATATCAATTACGAGCCTCCGGAACGGCTCTGTGATAACAGGCACTAATCTCATCGGGGACTTCCGTTTGTCAGTAGATTTTCCTACTCTCTGACACGTGTCGCACGATCGCACGAAGTTTTCTACATCTTTCCAGCATCCAGGCCAATGGAAATCCTGTGCGAGCCTCGCCTTTGTTTTCTTGATGCCAAGGTGGCCCGCCCAGGCATTTCCGTGCGCCAGTTCTAAAAAACTGTCGTCGGTACTTCTCTGGCACTAGAAGCTGGTCGAACGTTCTACCCTCAGCGTCCCGATACTTTCGATACATGAGCCCTGCCTTCGTGTAGAATGAGATGTTCTTTCGGGCTACTCCTTCTTTCCCGTTATGCTGCAGATTCTTAATGGTATCATCACTTGCCTGCGCAGTGACGAGTGTGTTTCTGTCTACTTTACTGAGCTCTTCCCAACAAGTGGATGTTGGACCAAGCAGGGACGACTGAACGCTCTCCTGAAGCGCCCTGCTTTCATCCACCTCCACAGGCTCGTCGCGTTCGGCAGCCAATACCGTATGCGGAGCCCTACTGTCTTCGATGTCCTGTGATACCCTAGTCGCCTCTTGGCCCGAGTCTCCCTGGGGAGTTGTCTCACGCTCGACCGCCTCCTCGTTCGAAACCGAGACCTCAAGTCTCCCCGCGAGAGCGCGGGACCGCGATCCCGTGAGTGCCATGCACGCGAGGGGAGATGAAAATGACTGGCCCTTTTCTTTAAGGAGCTGCTCTGATTTGTTGGAAAAAAGGTACGGAAAATCTTGGGGCAAATTAGGGCTCACGGCCGCTTCAGTGCGCAATTTTCCAAAACTTCCCTCTAGAACAACCGCAGCAATTGGCAAACAGGCACTTTGCTCTTCTGCAACCTGTCTGATCCAGGCGCATTCACCAGTATAGTCGCCAGGGGAGATGCAAGATGGGTGTGCTATGTCCATCGTCGCAGCTGAATCACAGAGTGCCCGGCATTTCTTTCCGTTGACCACAATTTCGCGCATGTAAGGCTCGAGTAACTTCAAGTTCTCGTCCGACTCACGAATGCCAGCGAAAACAAACTTTTGCTTACAGCTAGATGAGATATGACCCTCCTTTTTACAATTGTAGCATCGTTTTGATTCAAAAGCTCGAGCGGTGTCGACGCGTTCCCTCGCACTTGCTGTCGACTCAGGTGCCTTTCCTGGCTTTCTCCTTTCCCTCTCATTGATAGTCGCTCCCTGACTGAATTCGTCACGCGGCGGAGCCATCTTTTGTGCTGCATTTTGAGCAGCAAGCCGCCTTGAGGAGTCCCTCTTCTCTTTTGTATCCTCGCGATCCAACTGAAAATTCCTTCGCGTATAATACTCATCAGCTAGCTCAGCAGCTTTGTCAATGTCTGTTCCCTTCATTCTGTCCTGAAGCCAGAGTCTGGCATCTTCAGGCAACACACGATAGAATTGCTCGAGAGCCACACAATCAATCACCCTGTCGTGGTTACCGTAAGCATCCGCACTTCTAAGCCATTCTTTCAAATTAGACTTAAGCTGGTACACGAACTCTGTGCATGATTCACTGCCCCTTTTTTGCTTGCCGAAATCGCTGCCGAAATGCCTCGGCAGACAAGCGGTACTTACGAAGGAGGGCCGCTTTGACCTTAGCGTAGTCGTCAGAAGAGTCTTCTTTAGACAACCGTGCGATTACTTCCGCGGCCTCTCCCGGAACGACTGACAGAAGCTTCTGGGATCAGACACCCTCATTTATCCCAATTTTCTCGCACGTGCGCTCAAAGTTCACTAAAAAAAGCGCGATGTCTCCACCCGTCCTAAATCTTGGATTTTTTGTCTTGGCATTTCGTCTGCCAGGGATAGCGAACTAGACTGCGCCGATGTTATGCGAAGTTGCTCAAGTTCCAGCTCTTTCATTCTAAGAGTATGTGGACGCTCTTCTCGCCTTTTACGCTCCTAAGCCTCCTCGCGTTCGCGTTTTTGACGCTCCTCAGCCTCCTCGCGTTCGCGTTTTTGACGCTCCTCAGCCTCCCGCTGTTTTTCTTTAATTGTCTCCATAGCCTCTTCTACCTACTCTTCAGTTATTCCTTCCGCTCTCATGAAATCAAGAATATTTCCTTTACGGCTCGTCCTAGCAACAGAAACACCCAGCTGCTCACAAACATCGAGAAGGTCCCTCACTCTGAGCTTCTCCATTGTGTACCGCAACTCGTGCACGTTCCTTTCTGAAACAGCTTTGTCTCAGAAGCTATATTCTTCGACGTGAAGCAAGTCGAGAACCAGCCAAGCACTAGCCACCTAAAGATCTAAAAAAACATACTTGGCTACTCTGTGCTAACAGGGTCTGACGACAAAAGACGAACGTCAGGCACTCACCCAACTAGAGCGGGTGACTTCGGCCATCTGGTCGTTGCCGTCGAGCGGTGTTCTGGGTGTCCTCGGGCCTGCCAAGATCCGCTCCAACTTTCAGCCGTAGAAGTCGGCGTAGCGGGTCTCAGGGCAGCAAAACGATATCACGGTGGTCGTCCTCGGGCTTCCAGGGATCCGATCCAACTTTTCAGCCGTTGAGATCGGTGTAGCGGGTCCCAGAGCAGGAAAACGTTGAGGATAGGGGTAGCGTATACCCGCGTATCCAAACGCTGACATCAGGTTGGTCGTGCTCGAGCTTCCAGGGGTCTGATCCGGCGTGCCAAACGTAGGATATTGTATCCCGTAGCTGCCAACCACTGTCAGGAGTTTGCTCTGTCGCGATGGTAGCGGTGGCGAAGAGCGGCGAGCCGTCGAGTGGACTTCGCTGAAGCCTTAGCCCGAAGGCGAAACAGGGAGGCGATCCGTTTTGAAAACAGCAACAAAAGTAGCGTTTACTGTAGCAGGTTGTCGTTTGTACAGAGCCGGCCAGCACGACAACGTCGGCTGGGGCAAAATCTCCTAACATGGGGCCGGCACGGCCTTAAATAGCGTTTTGGGACTCCTCTGCGAGACCAGTTCCCCGGAACGGCACAGTGGCTCGGCTGAGGAGACGCAGCCGTACCCGGAACTGCAAAGTGGTTCGGCGGAGGAAGCGACGTTATCCCCGGAACTGCAAGGTTCTTCTGCACGGAAGGCGGCGCTGGGAGGGGGGGGGGGAGACAGTTCATCGGAACAGGGCTCGATCTCGTGAGACGTGCTCCCGAACGAGGAACATGTCTGTGGCACAACACCATGCAGCGGTCGACGGTCGCGAGGAAAGAGAAGCGAAGTATGGATAACTCCGATGCGCTGGTGCGTTCGCGAAATGCCACAGAGCTGCGCCAATTCACAACCAGTTTGACGGGTGTTTGTGGTACCTCGGTGGGTCACGAATACGGCCCCGTTGAAGACGTCTCCGAAAACGATGAAGCCGAGTCACAGATTTGACTTATTAGCGTGTATTGACGTTTAATTCCGATTTCGATTAAAACGAGCGCTACTAAACCACATGTATTGTAAAAGTGTATTTGGCCCATTGTGTGACTGCATACCCAGTTTAGTAATCAAGCGTAATTAGAGGGAGGTAGCACCTCACATAAACAAGTAATGAGTCTCGCTAAGATGTGGTGAGATGGTTACTCGAAGACATTCGTTCAGTGTACTCAAAATCATTCAAACGTCTAAAAGGCCCTGCTGGCGTGTGGAGCTTTCATAATGTTGCTCTGTCTATGCACGCGTCAGTTTCACAATTTTTGTTTCGTTTATGCAGTTCCCAAGCTATTGGCAATGCACAAAGAAAGTTCATGCTGTCTACAGCTGTTACACGTGCTACAGAGATTACGCGTGGGTAACCAAATCGGGCACATGCTATTGTACTTCGAGAAGTGACTAGTTCCAAGTGAACCGATATTTTCTGATGCAGCAACGGTTAGTGTATTGGGCATTAGGCAGCTGAGTTTAATGTTCACCATCAGAATATCCTAAATTATGCAGAACACGTGCAAAGAAAGAATTAGTGTCATTTGTCCTCTCGTGCGCATGTCACATGTCTGCGCGTGTGCTTTTCGGCGCGTGCATGAAATAGCGTGTTTTTTATGTAAATATTTGAGAGCATTCGCCCCAGAGCAGCAGTAGGACAGGTAAAACGTCAAGATAGTTATACTCAGTGAGTAAACAGTTCACGCATATACATTCCAGACCCTGTAAGTACATGTCACCAAGGGAAGTGGTCGTGAAGGATTAGTGAACGCACTGGAAACTTTCATTTGAATAAGGTCCCGATGCTGTGTGGTCAGATGTATAGGCTGAGCTCACACGGTGTCCAACCATCGTTGAAAGTCGCCCTTGTAAATGTACAGGGCGTGCGAAAGATGAACGCATGCCTGCACCACGGACACCGTCTGAAAAGGAAGAAGGAAGCCATCTCGCCATTGTTTCAAGAACAATGAAAATTGATGAATACTTCGTCAATGGTATTTTTAGTGCGAAACCACCCATTAACCTCCGAACAAAAGTTTATTTGGGTTTTCGAAAAATCAGGGGACCCTTAAGCTTCGCCTTTAAGAGTAGAACGTGATAGTGCAATCTGGCCCATAGTGCGCCCTTCAACCGCTAAGTGCACACTTATTAATATGTTTTCTCTCTCTCTTTCTCTCTCTCTCTCTCTCTCACACACACACACACACACACACACACACACACACACACACACACACACACACACACACACACACACACACACACACACACACACACACACACACACACACACACACACACACACACACACACACACACACACACACACACACACACACACACACACACACACACACACACACACACACACACACACACACACACACACACACACACACACACACACACACACACACACACACACACACACACACACAGGTTTTTGATCAAAAGCAATAATCGCACGGCACGGCCTCCAAGATACACGCCGTGCGCTTGCCATCTTGGAGACCATGAAGAGTCTGACAATGCCTCACAGATGGCAGTACATTATATAGCGTTTGCTGTTTGCTTGATCAACGCCTCTGGAAAGGCATGATATGTCTTACGCTAGATATACATAGTTGTCCATTTTTAGAGCTGTTTGAAAGTTCCTGTGTGTTTTTAGTGGCGATGGCTGCACTATCCCGGCCTTTTTCGACGTAGTTTGAAGCCTTCCAAACGCGCCTACAAATCGCCGATCGGGCTCATTTTCGTCGTGAGACCTGTCGAACAAAATGCGTTAAAGGAGCCCTGAAACACTTTTTCAAGTAACCATGGGATGAATTCACTAGAAGAGCTCATTTTCTCACGAGTTCAACACCGCAAAATTTTTAAGAATCCATTCAGTGCGAGTGGAGGTACAAAGGTTAGTCGCATGCTGCGATTTCATTCTTTTTTTCTGTCGGATCTACGAAAGCACCAAGCACTAAGCTGGAAACTTGCGCACTTTGCTTCTTTTTTCTTAGAATGCGCGGCTTTTCAATGTGATCGCGCGCGCACGCGTCGACAAGTAGCGGCCTCCCGTGGCGATCTCAGGAACGAGCGTTTTCGCTCATGGACGATTTTTCGCTCGCAACCAACGGGGCTGACGCCCACGGCAGAATTCCTGCGACACGAGCTCCCTAACGCTATTACGTTAATAATGAAACTTGTTTCACAGTAACTCATTGAAAAAGATCGACCCTGGTGCATGCACCGATGCCGGAAAATGAGCCGCATCCTGATATGAAGTGCCCAAAACGTTTTTAAACAGAGATTGAAAGTGGTCGATCTACATGAAATGCTGCTTGAAATCTGAAGATTTCTGATTAAAAAATTCTGCTCGAAGACTGGAAATTTCTGTTTAAAAAATGTGGCTCGACCACTTGAGGACGGGTATAGCTTAGTCTTACAAATGGTCCTTTCGATTTCTTGCATTTTGGTAACATTGTATTACTCGATAATTTCGCTTAGATTGTTTGCGAGCTCATTGTTGGAGAGAATTGAGGCGTTGGATAACAGACGTAGGCATACGTGTGAAGCTGGATCCACACTGCGGTAGAAATCATTGCTTCAACTTTCTAGAATTGCAAAGTGGCCAAGCTGTAAAGATTTCGCACCGCCGGTAGCTCGTCCTGTATGGTTTCCTTGTGCGACCAACTTGCACGCTAGCCACATCAGCAAGCCATCCCACTCCTGTTGTGCAAGTCGTGCTTAGAGGAACCGATATCACATAGCTGGTGTTAGAGCATTTAGGCTGAATAGACAATTTTTTGCTAATTGTTTGGTTTATAGTAGTCAAAAATAGGCCTAAAAATGCAGCCAAAAGTAGCCCGATAATTTTAGCTTGGTGCTAACTGTGACTTTTCGTCAAATAATATTACGTTTCACTTGTTTACATATATCAGAAGAATATGCCTTTGATTCCGAGAGCTTTTGAGAAAGGGCTCACAATTTTCGATTGGAGCCTACATATGAAAAAGTGTCGGTGGTATAATGGTGGTAGTCACCGTCTTAAGTACACAGCCACACATAATTATCAATACTTCATTTCGTTAAGCACAGCCTGGTTTTTAACAAAGAGAACGTTCACTATGTCTCGAACTACCAGCTTGCAAGCCCATGAAATGACATTCACTTAGCAGGAACTATACATTTTACTATCACGAATTCGTTCTTTACAAATGACCCTAGTTTTAAGAAGGGAACCATGAAACCTGCAATCTTAGCTGAGAAAACATCTACATATTTCACTTATAAAAACTATTAAGTTCTGATGCAAATTGTGAGCTGGCTGTTTTATAAAGAAAAATGTATAATTATGTACACTGACACAAAACAGACCACTGAGGGATACCGATAATACGAAAGGTCAACACCCACGCAACACAGGAAAAATGCAGCTCTCCGAACCTGCTTCAACGCGTATGTGAGCTTCTTATATAAACGAGTTCGCGCTCAAGCAATTCGTACAGTAATGAACCAGCAAAACTGTGCAGTGTGGTCCTGGGTTATCATGACCTACGTCCTATAAAAACGTCTTTTGTGGCAGCTTTTGATTTCGTTGCCACACTCTTAAATAGGTGCGTTTTCAAACTTTCCAATCGGTGGAATTAGCGCAAAAGATGTACAATACCTCTTAAGTACTTAGTGCATAATTTTAATACGGTTACCACGACTAGCTGTATATGCTCACAAGATTTGGAGAAGAAGTTTTGAGGGCGTGGACACCCTCCAAAATAGCGCATGTTAGCGTCTCACTCATTATATTTTTGTGTGCTCGTGGACCGCAAAATTTTGCCACCTTCTTCTTTGAAATGTGAACAATTCGATCCATCTTATTTTTCTTAAACCTGTAACATTCGATTACACAGAGACAAATTGGTGTTTAAGTGTTAATTTGTCAGATGTTTACTTGTTTTTACTTGCTTTTGTTATTTTGTTTGCTCACGTTTAAGTTACGTGCACAATAAAACTCCGCTTCGTGAAGCCACATGCAGCTTCGCTTTGAAATTACTATGAAACATCTTAGGAAGAATTGCTACGAAGACACTTCTTGCAAAGGCGAACATTTCCACTGTGTCATGGCATCATCTAATGAATGTCATACGTGAGCGTAAATGTGAAGTTCTAAATGATTTGTCAGCGTAGTGTACAGTGTCATCTTTATGAAAGAGAACACGGTGACGCGTGGCCTGCGCGCTCCGGCGGCTGCTGGCAGCGCGTTCAAGCGGGAGTGAGAACAACCACAGTCTCTTTTCGCGTCATCTCGTGGCGAAGAAAAGAATCATTCATTGCTGATACGGTACCAGCGACAAGATTGCGACCCCTTCCCTTTTCAAGGTGATTACGCGAGATCTGGTAATCTCCTCGAAGAAGGAGGGGTTGCAAGCTTGCCATTCCATATCAGCAACGAATGGTTGTTTTGCTCGCCGCGAGATGACGCGAAAAGAGACCGTGGTTGTTCTCGCTTCCGCTTGAACGCGCTGCCAGCAGCCACCGGAGCGCGCAGGCCACGCGTCGCCGTGTTCCCTTTCATATATATTGACACTGTACATGTATGTGACAATGATTCCATGTGAATATAAGAAACAATTTGAGCAGGAAAATGTACGAATACAGGTGGCAATCCTACCTCTCTATATAAACCAGAGCACGCTTATCTTGCACCGAGGTGCCTTGGCTTTCGGTGGCATGCTCTCGCATACAGACGCCATTTTGTTCAGAACTGCCGAGGAGTGTATCTCTTCCATCAAGTTAACATGGCAAGCGGCAGCTATAGGACTTCAAATTGCGTGAAAGCGCCTGTTAACATCAGTCCTGGTTAGAAGAAGTCAGCTGGGCACCACTCCGCCGTCTTTGGAGGCGAAAACGATCACCGCAAGAATAAGTTATTACATAGAGTTATTACTTAGCACTGTCGGTGAAATTCCATCATGGCACCGGAATAGTGCTGGCGCAATGTTTCCAGATTGCACAGATCTCAGTCCGCAGCAAAAAACGTCGAGCTCTGTCACTAGTAGATAATCGCAATCATCAGGAAAAACTACGAGCCTATGGAGTAAGATTACGAGTAAGTACAATTACTGCCTGTATTCATTCGTGACGCCAGCTATTTCGCTTTGCAGCGGTATATTTCGCGCAGTGTGGCAGTAGTACGCGGCACCAAATCATTGTTGTACTCATTCGCAGGCCGCATGCCAACAATACGCTACATTACTACTCAGGTATGTATACGCAAACTGTGAACGTTTAGTACAAATGTGATTGCCTATTATCGTCATGCGAACAAACATGAACAGCGGAAAGCGTAGCTTTCGACTCAGCCGAAAGGCGGACAGGCCTTGACTGTCACTAGGCGGATAGGTGTTTTCAGCCGGCGTCACTATAGCACTGTAAAATCGTGCTCTTGATGACACTTCTTGACCGCTAGTGTGTTCCTAGTGCCCGGCATGGCTGGCTAATGATAAGCACACTGGATGCATGAGTGCGTGCCGGAGCGGGATTCTAGCGCAACGGTGACGCTAGCTGAACGCAGCAGTTTTGCCTAGCCACAGTCATGGCATGTCGCAGTTCGACTGAGTAAATTCCATGCTTTCCGCTGTTCGCGTTTGCCATTGAGATAGCACGCATCTGGTGAAGTTGCTTTCGCAGTGTGCAATGCACATGCTTTACACATTGCGGACTGCCGAGGAAGGCTGTCTCTACATCTAAGACGAAAACAGCTCGAATTTATAGGTGAGTAAAAGCGCGACACGTGTTCATAGCTAGATTGAGGTTCCGCAGTTTCGCGTTGGATTCGCGGAGCGTCTGCTAGCATGGTAGTTCAACGTATTGCTTCGCCGCGCTTGCGACGCACTGCCTGGATATGGCGGAGCACACTGAACTCGCTGTGTTAAGCTGAATACGGATGCTAATTTTAAAAATGAATGTGCTCTCACCCCTGCGACGATGGCTCTGGCAACGCCAAAGTGTCGGGTGAGGACGTAGCAACCACACGCAAGGAAGGCAATGCTCCCGGCGCAGTGGAAGATAAGTAGCTGTATCAGCTGCGCAGAACGGCATTCAGAATAAGTGAGTAAGCTCAACACCATCATAATCGAATACCCGCTTTCTTTTAAAGTTCACTGTAACAAGAAGCGCGGACAACAGTGTGGAAAGTACGCAGCACCATGAAAAATCTTCGGACACGGAAAGATGCTAGACAGAATGTTTTCACAAGTGCTCTTGTCTTTCTGAGGACAGCACCAACAAGATCACTGGTCCTAACTTTGATTTCAGCTACACCCTCTATCGAATCGCTTATCTCTTCGAGCAAAGGTGCTTGCCTCAAACAAATTTAGAAACTCGATCAGCACGCTATCAGGCTTTGCTGCGCTTTTTTTGGAGGTCGTCACAATTAATACATCTATTCTATTGCTCATATTTGCCTCGAGCACGGTCAAAATGCGTCAGCGAACGGGTGCTCTCCATACAAGTACGGCAGTACAAGCACTATGTCTTCTTCTATTTCGCTTTAGGTATGTCCTTGAACTCTCTTATTTGAGAAAAGTATGTTATCCACCGTTTGTTACATCACCTACTTCAAGTTACGTTACAAATGGGGGGCGCTTTCTGCATTCGCAGAAAGCGCTGTCACGGCTTAGAATTTTGTTAAGCTAGTACATGGGGTCGTATCATGTATATGAGCGGCCGTGCACACCAATATCATTCTGCTCGGGCAGAATTGGACTGACACCACACAACCGTTCCGTTGGAAATGCGTTTCACTTCGTCTCTCTACCATTGCGCGGATGGGCAGCATCAAATTATCGAATAGCATTACCTGTCAACGTGTAGCTACTGACCTGAAGTGTAGATGGCTGTTTGGACGAGCTCGTAGGCTGCCGCGGCTGCTGGTTGCAGGTGCCGTTCAGGAGCAGGTAGAGGCCGGCGATGGAGTATATGAACGACACCATGAACAGCGCCTCGGAGAGACTCTCCTCGGAGTGAGAGCACAGCGAGTGAAACAGCACCACCGACAGGCACTGCACACCAGAACACACGCGCCGCTGCATTAACACGAAACTTCAAAGAAACTACTTGTTCGTCATGTTGGTACAAAAGCTGTGGATTTGGTGGGATACGAACCACATCTTTCGAAATGAGTGGGTTCAGATTCCACCGACACAAAAGGTGCTTTTTCACCTGTATTCAATTCATCTCCATTTATGTCATATTATTTCTTTACCGTGGTTTAAAACATCACGTTCACTCTGCTTTCCTCTGCTTAGTTGCCGGTTGTATTCAGTTGGTTGTAACCAGTTCGAGTGAGGATATGACACTGGATGTAAATGTAGTGCAGAGCCAGAGCTACACTAATGTTAAGGAGAATAAAAGGGCATCACTGATGCAGCATAAGGGTATAACCCCCTCACCCATACGATGACGCACGCAGTCGTCTTCCAGGTACATCGAAGCGTGCCGCCCCTCTGAAACCTCGATGCAATTTGCTTCTCAAATTGACGGGTGAAGCGTAGACTTGTCAGCATAGACTCCCCAGCCAGACACCGAGCGCATAACCCACGTCTCAATATTGTACTGAAAATGTTACGCGTGCCCAACGGACATAATAGATACCTTATTTTTTGAGTAAAGCTTTGCTGGAAGTGGTCGAGGAAATGCTACCAAACTAGTGGCCTTTTGTACCAATTTCGCAGCACCGCGACAGCGTGCATGCCTCACAAGATTGCGAGCACCAGGCCTACCTGTCTGTCCGTATCTTAATATGCTGGAGCTAAAGTGCATTTGAAACGAGAAGAGTGTGATGTTTTTATTATTTTCTTTGCAGCCATACGTACAGACTAGTAATACGAGTTGAGTCGTTCTGTGGTAATTTATTTGTTCTTGTTATGTAAACGCTGTCTATTAGACGCCAGTCATTTCACAGAATGGAAACACGTATCTTACTGTTTCTACAAGGTTGAGCGCTCCGCTGGCGGTCTGGATGTACTTCGTGCTGAATACGAATGGCGCCGCCGCCAGTTGAATGTCCGATGGTTGATTCGGACTAGCAATCTGTGAAGAGAAATGTGACAAAAATAAGAAAAATTTGGTATATCCCACGGAAAGAGGGAATCGATGATATGCGAAGCACAAATAGGAGAGGTTGAATTATCACAATAAAATCAGCACAGCGTCGCGAGGCGGACGTAAATTGTGCCATACATGAGTTCCATGTCGTGATTCTCATGTTTGCGCCAGGCATTTGTGCTCGACGTTCATCAAAGTCACGTAATACCAAATTTGGTATATGTGAAGCTATAGAGTGCCTCATACATGCTACGCTCATACCGCTTGCGCGCTATGAGCGTAGCATGTAGTCATAATTTACGGGACACGTATGTAAATGTGGGACACGCATTTATGGGGCACGCATTATCATGTTTGGACATGTTCTTTTTCTTCGTCGTCAACTCCCGTCAAATACCAAATTTGTTGTATGTGAAGCAAGAGAAACGTCCGCGAGCACATCATAAGCACCGCATGTAGTCATGTTCCTAGATGACACGCATATCATGATTATCATGTTTGCATCAGTCATATACTTTCGTCATCCATTCACGTCACGTAGCACCAAATTTGGCATATGTGAAACTAGCGAAATAGCCGATAACGCACTATGAGCGTAATATGTAGTATGTCTTTATGAGCGTCGTCTAAGAACTCATTCACACCAGCGACACAAATGGGATCACCGACCACAATGGCTGTGAATGCTGTAGCATTCAGAAGTCGCGAAAGCATCTTGCGTACACAGTGAAAAATGGACGCTTTTGGTCGAAAAACTGCTGCATGGGCTAGTGGAAAAAAGTAGTCACTGCACAAGCGTGAAAGTGCCTGAGCGCGTGGGAGTGTATGATCCAGTCGTTGTTCGACTAACTTCGCCAACGTGCGACTTCCAAGTGCTTAGCATATTTACTACCACCCTGGTCGCCGTACGTCTCTTAATGAGCCCATGTCGTTCTAGCTCATCTTCTGAGAAATTGAGTAATGGAGGTCAAGAAAAGCGAAAATAGGGAGATTTAGAATAGCGCACTGCGCACCCTTGCGGTGCGGCCGCTGCCACTGCGCATGCGTCGTAACGCGAGCCGCGTTCGCGTTCGCTGCCGGCCCGCAGAAAATCCGAAATAGCGGGCGGCATGCGCGGCCTACAAACGCTGGTGTCGAGGCTATGTGTAGTTTCCGTGCATTTCAGTTTGCGCGGCGCCTAAAGTCCTTAGATTGTTCCCTAGGAGGGGCGAACGTTATTTAAATCTCATATGGTGCCCGCTATGCTTGCAGCGCCTGCAAACGTTATTCTAAAGCTCACTACTAACGAAAAACGCGTTGCAATGGTTTGCACGCAAGCCTGGCTCCTATCATACAGGAAGTGCGTTTCTTGTCAAACACTACAGTGCAACATGAAGAACCCGTTGCAATCATGTTTTCTTATACTGGCGCTAGGAGCAGTGACTTTAAAGGAGCCTTGAAAGGCTTTTTGGGGTAAACGTGGAACTAATTCACTGGAAAAGCGTATTACCTGATAAATTGATTGCCGCAAAAATTTTAAGAATCCGTCCAGTACAAGCGGAGTTACAAAGATTTGTCACACGCTGCAATCACATTCTCTCTTTTCTCGTCCCGACGAAAGCGCTGAAAGCTGAGCAGGGAGGGATGGGAGGGGTAAACAAAAAACTTCACTCGCGCCTCGTCACCTCGAGCATTTTTTCTTTCTCTTTCCTTCGAATACGCAGCTTCACAGTGCGATCGCGCGCGCATGTGTGGAAAAGTGACCGCCTCTCGCGGCGACCTCTGTAACAACCGAGCACGCCATGTTCAAATCAGCCAATAGCTGACAGATGGACTTACTAGGCTTAATTCCGTGATTTGTTGAGAAAAGAGAAGGCGATTGTTAGCTTACTTCGATAATTTATTGTAAGTTCCAGGCCTCGTGCTGCGCTATACTATTTGGCTCGTGTGTTGTCGGGAGCCTCTACTACCGATCGGCAGCGTTTTCTGACCACGCTCCAAAAGTGTTGCAGCGCCCCTTTAATCTGGATCGCACCGCAACGTCAGCTGCCATGACGTTCTGGCAAGTAGATTCCAAGTTTAACGGTAATAAACAGTGACATGACCACTACCATTACATAAATCATCACTAGTCACGCCGAAAGCGCAGTGGGTGAGTCTGTAGGTACATTCGCTACGTTTCACAGACAAGAAACACTGTGGCCCGAAACAGGACATGAAGTGAAACTTAAGGACCTGTTTCAAAGCAGTAGCAACGGTCTGATATAAAAAAATACGTACCGAAGGTTGCTGCATGACGGCTCCACAGGCAGCCTCACCTTCTTCTCGAACTTCGTCTTCTCCTTCTTCTATTTCATATCTTGCTCGCAAGCATCTATAACATTATGAAAATGTTTGCCGCTTGGATATTTGTTCTGATTGATTTATGGTATTTACTGTCTCGATGCCATCAAGGCTAAATGACAGACGCTGTAGTGGACAGCTCTGAATAACTGTGACCATCCGGGGCTCTCTAATGAGCACTGCTATTACTCAGGCCAGGCCTGCAGTTCATCATCTTCATCCTAAGGGCACTGCCGTGGCTGGGGTATTTAAGACCCGTGTCACACGGGCACTTTAGGCAAGAAGACTTTTTCTGAAAAAAATGTTCCACACGCAGACACACAACTGAGAGTGATCTGTTTTTCAGAAGCAGCGTTTTCTGGAAGCAGAATTCGACGAACTCTTTCACGGCGGTAAGGAGTACGTCGCCACCAAACTAGTGGGCACACGCAATTTCCAACATGACTGCACCTGTGCAGACTTGACAAGCCGCTTCAATCCAAACTTGCCTTTGAGATACACCCGGAGCGCTGGCAGGAACAAACGAACAAATTGTGATTAGTTATCACTTTGTGCCATCTCACAATCAGAAACAAAGTATTAGGTCGGCAATTTCGTTATTAACGAGATAGGCTCTTTCTATAACGACTCTACAATCCCTAACCCACTGAGATTTCGACAGCAGTTCATGAAATAGCGCAGTGCAGTCACGAATACAGTGCTGTTGCTCGCTCCAAGACAAATTTAAAGCAGTTACAGGCGCCAGTTTGGAGCTTACGGACCATGAACTGTATGACCATGAACTGTATGTAGGGGCTAATCACCATTATTATTGACTTAGCGGCCCTGCAGCCTCCACAGGGCTGATGGGAACTTTTGAGAGATCGGGGATATGACAAAGTGATTTCCCTGATCGTGATATGCTTTGGCCTCGCACGTTTCATTTTTCACAAACTGGAAAAGCGTGCTCGGCAGTCGTGCATGTATACTCGGCATTCCAGTGTAGTCTGAGTGTCTATGGCCCACCACGGGGACAAAGCAGCTGGCGGCGCATGGAAAAAGCAGTGTCTACAATGATCGGACATGGACACCTGGAGTTAAATCAGACTGTAGAAAGACGAAAGCTTCCTGAACTAGTGCAATAAACCTGCACATTGGGATTCCTTCATCTGCTATTCTGAAGTTTATGTCAAAAAACGAGAAAACAACAATTCTTTAATTTTTATATCTAGATAGATTGTTCTACCTTCATTGCTTCTTTTTTAACTGCAAGCACCTCGCTTTCAGTAGCGTATTCGAAAAGGAGATCGTTGGTGCCATGTGTCTGCGCCGCAACGCCTTTTTGGTGTAAGTCTTTCAACTTCTTAAAAGACCGTTTACGTAGAAGTCTTCTTGCTTGCCCGTGTGACACAGGTATAAGACCGGAGTTCTCCCGGTTCTGCAAACCGGAGTTATCATTATCATCATCCACCGCCACGCCCTCGCTTCGTCTTCTTCCATTTCTTATTCGCTCCCGCAACACGTGCGCTGATATATGTGCCGATTTATCGCGTGCGTATATTACAAAAACTAATGAGTGAGTATGTTGCATAACTGAGGATGATGAACAACAATTAATCACGCGATTAATATTCTCGGAAATTCACGTAAGAAATCATGTAACCAAAATTACTTAACATCTAATAACGTGACTAAAGCCACGTTACAAATCTGGTCATGTGTCTAAAAAATGAGGTAACAGCACTCACGTGACTAAACGGGACAGGGTCTAAAGTTCTTGTATGAGTCGGTTGGTATATTTTCATATTGTTGCGGGTTCGCGGCTATGCAGCTATGCGGGCGGTGCGAAGAAGAAGACGACGACGTTTTTGGGCTGTTCGAAATACACAACGGCTGCCATCTTGACTGCTGGAGTACTTTTCTACTCTAAAGTAGTAAATACATTCGCAACATTTTGGTGGTGGCGCTGGGTACGACGCAAGACGGAACTTCGAAGCGGACGTGTTCTCGACTGCCCGACCATGGCAACAGAAACCAATTCTGCCGCTCCTGTTTCAGCCGCGACTCCGGCGCAGCCTGTACAGCCGGTCGTATTGACGCAACCGCGCGACCCTGGCAACTTCTGCGGCACCGACCATGTTGACGTTGACGACTGGATTCCGAAGTTCGAGCGGTTTGCAGCAGTGTACCGGTGGGACCCTACGATGATGCTCGCCAACGTTGGCTTCTATCTCTGCGGAACAGCTGGCGCGTGGTTCGAGGCTCATGAAGCGGACATAACCAGCTGGGATACTTGCAAACAGAAGCTTCGTGACCTGTTTGGTAAGGCCGTCGGACGCCAGCGGGCCGCTTCTAAAGAACTCTCTGGTCGGGCACAAACTACGACCGAATCATATGTCACCTACATCCTTGACGTTCTCGCCCTTTGCCATCGTGCCGACCCCAACATGTCCGAGGAAGACAAAGTAAGCCATTTACTTAAAGGCATTGCAGATGATGCTTTTAACATACTGGTTTCCAAAGACTGTTCCACCATTGATGACATCATCAAAGAGTGCCGCCGATTCGAAGAGCTGAAGAGTCGCCGGGTCGCCAAGAATTTCTTGCGACTTCCGAACACGGCCGCTACGTCATCTTGCGAGGACCTTCAGCCGCCATGCAGTCAACCACATAACAACGAAAGTGTGGTTCGCATCGTTCGTAGAGAAATCGAGGCCGCGTCTCCGTCTTTTCTGACCCGCCCATCTGATGATCGACCAACGATCTCGTTGATCCAACAGGTCGTGAGAGAGGAGCTGGCAAACGTTGGGCTGCAGCCTGTGTGTTCGTTGACGGAACCTCGGGTCAGTACCATAGCGCCTTCTCCTGCACCAGAAAGATTCCGCCGCTATCGTGATCCTGCTCAGTGGAGGACACAGGACGACAAGCCTATATGTTTTCATTGTCATGGTGTAGGACACATCTCCCGCTACTGTCGTTTCCGCACGTATCCACCTCGGTCGTTTCCTGGCTATCGACGTGACGACAACCACCGGCCCCTGCAGTACAGCGCTCGTGACGATGGACCGTACAATGGCACTCCTGCGACACCAGTCCGCCGGTCCAGCCGTTCGCCGTCCCCGCATGACCGTCGCTCCAGGTCACCTCAGCACCGCCGCTATTCGTCGCCCCACCCTAGTGGACGCCCTTCTTCGGAAAACTGAGCAATGCAGCTCCCGGAGGTGACGCTGCATTGGACTCCCGACCTGAAAACCCTCTGCTGACCTTGACTACGGACAAGAACCTGCTTGATGTAGAAGTGGATGGCCTTCCTGTTACTGCCCTTATTGACACCGGCGCACATATTTCAATTCTGAGCTCTGACCTCCGTGCACGATTAAACAAGGTCCTTACGCCGCCAGAGTCCCTATTTGTACGTGTCGCTAGTGGAGCGACCCCGGCTGTGCTCGGAATGTGCACCGCGCGTGTGAGATTCGCCGACCGCCAGACGTCCGTTCTATTCCATGTTCTCGCTCACTGTCCACATGACGTCATCCTTGGACTCGATTTTTTGTCCGACCACTCCGCTGTAATTGACTGCTCAGCCGGCGTCGTGCAACTTGACTTGCCTGCGGCCACCGAAGAGTCGAAGATGGTACAGAACAAGCTTTCGTGCGCTGAGTTTGTTCGCCTCCCACCCCAAGCCCTAACTTGTGTCACAGTTGAACCGTATCCCAGTGTTCCGGATGGGGATTACGTGGTCTTTCCCTCTCCCGGTGTTTTATTGGCCCGCAACGTTTCCTCCCCGTACACCATATTAACTGTCACAGCGAACAAGACGTGCCTTCCTCTTCTGAACTTCGGACTCAGCCCTCAAATCCTACCACAAGGCATTGTTCTCGCCACTCTTTCACCGTCACACGAGTGCCAGATCTCATCAGTGTCACGTGAACTGGCCACAGTCGCCTCGCCGAACCCGCATAGCACCGACGCAGCCAAATCTACACGGCTCAACAATGTAACTAAGATGATTGCCTCAGACCTCTTGCCGTCTCAGGTCAAAGACCTCACTGATCTTCTCACGAGCTATTCGGACATATTTGACTTTGACGGTAGGCCCATAAGTCAAACATCGCAAGTCAAACATCGCATTAATACCGGTGATGCAGCTCCAATTCACAGGCGTCCCTATCGAGTGTCACCATCAGAACGCCAAGTTATCCAACAGGAGGTGAATAAGATGCTCACAAAAGGCATCATAGAGCCCTCATCGAGTCCGTGGGCGTCCCCTGTAGTCTTAGTTAAAAAGAAGGACAATACCTGGCGTTTCTGCGTGGACTATCGGCATTTAAACAAGGTCACCAAAAGGGATGTCTACCCGCTTCCTCGTATTGATGATGCCCTGGACTGCCTTCATGGCGCAACCTATTTTTCTTCGATAGACTTACGCTCCGGTTACTGGCAGATCGCCGTGGACGACCTCGACCGGGAGAAGACCGCCTTTGTAACGCCTGACGGTCTCTACCAATTCAAGGTAATGCCGTTTGGCTTGTGCAATGCGCCGGCAACGTTCGAGCGGATGATGGACACGCTTTTGCGCAGCTTTAAATGGTCTATCTGCCTGTGTTATCTGGACGACGTGATTGTGTTTGCCCCAACCTTTAAGTCTCACCTCGAGCGCCTTTCCTCAATTCTTTCAGTATTTCGAGAGGCTGGGCTCCAACTTAATTCCTCGAAATGCCATTTTGGGCATCGCCAAGTTACTATTCTAGGGCATCTCGTTGACTCCTCCGGCATCCGCCCCGATCCCGACAAAGTCCGAGCTGTCCTGGATTTTCCTGTACCGACTTGTGTCAAGGACGTTCGAAGTTTTGTGGGCCTATGCTCATATTTCCGACGATTTGTCAGAAACTTCGCAGAGGTCGCACGCCCCCTCACTGATCTTTTGAAGAAAGATGTACCATTTGAGTGGGGTCCTGATCAAGGCACGGCCTTTTCCCAGCTCATAACACTTCTGACCACGCCACCGATTCTCGCCCACTTCGACCCGTCTGCTCCAACCGAGGTCCGCACTGATGCTAGTGGCTACGGTATTGGCGCGGTTTTAGCCCAGCGTCAGTCCGGTCACGATCGAGTTCTTGCGTATGCCAGCCGGCTCCTTTCTCCTGCCGAACGCAATTACTCTATTACGGAACGCGAGTGCCTGGCGCTTGTATGGGCAGTTGGTAAATTCCGCCCCTATTTATATGGCCGGCCTTTCACAGTTACCACTGACCATCACGCTCTATGCTGGCTTTCAGCCCTCAAAGATCCAACGGGGCGCCTTGCTCGTTGGGCTCTGCGCCTCCAGGAATTCACATACACAGTGGTTTACAAGTCTGGCCGTTTACACCAAGACGCCGACTGCCTCTCTCGGTACCCCGTTGACGCTCCAGATCTAGTAACCGACGACGCGTCCATCTGTATTTCCTCGCTCTCTGCTTTCGGCAACATGGGATGTGAGCAACGGCGTGACGCGTCCCTACGCGAGCTAATCGACCGCCTGAACACAGGCTGTACAGACAGTTCGCTTCGCATGTTCGTTGTCATAGACGGCATTTTATACCGCCGCAACATGCACCATGTGGGAAACGAACTACTACTCGTAATACCCACTCATTTGCACTCGACCGTACTTCAGCAACTACATGATGTACCAACGGCTGGCCACCTTGGTGTTGCCAGAACGTACGACCGTGTCCGCCGACGCTTTTTCTGGCCCGGCCTCTACCGTTCTGTACAACGTTATGTTAGGTCTTGTGAGTCGTGCCAACGCCGCAAAAGGCCAGCGGTACACCCCGCCGGGCTCCTTCAACCGATCGACGTACCTGCCGAGCCTTTCTATCGTGTCGGCCTCGACCTGCTGGGCCCTTTCCCTCTTTCTACCGACGGTAACAGGTGGGTCGCCGTCGCCATAGATTACTCGACCCGTTTCGCAATTACGAGACCTCTTCCAAGCAGCTGCGCTACAGATGTCGCCGACTTTTTGATTCAAGACGTCATCTTACATCATGGTGCTCCTCGTCAACTGGTCACCGATCGCGGTCGCTACTTTTTATCTAAGGTAATTGACGATCTACTTCGTTCTTGTGCAACCAAGCACAAGCTTACGACGGCCTACCATCCTCAAACAAACGGCCTCACAGAACGTCTGAATCGCACACTCACTGACATGCTCGCCATGTACGTGTCGACGGATCATCGTGACTGGGACATTGCGCTACCCTTTGTCACTTTCGCTTACAATAGCTCACGCCACGACACTGCTGGATATTCTCCCTTTTACCTTTTGTATGGAAGAGACCCGACATTGCCGTTCGACACGCTTGTACCCAACCCTACCGACCTGTCCACAGCATATGCTCGCCGCGCTATTAGCACCGCGGAGAAAGCCCGTCAGATTGCCCACCAGCGCCTTTCGGACTCGCAGCTCCGTCAGAAACGTAGCTATGACAGCCACCATCGGGACGTCCACTTTAGTCCAGGTGACCTCGTTCTTCTGTGGACTCCGTCGCGACATGTTGGTCTGGCTGAAAAGCTTCTACCCAAGTATTCCGGACCTTATCGTGTGCTACGGCAGGTAACTGATGTTACCTATGAAATAGCACCTCTAAACCCTTCGATACCTTCCACATCTTCCGACATCGTCCACGTCGCTCGCCTCAAGCCGTACATCTCGTCCAACACCTGCTAACAAGCGCCGGGTCGGCGCTTTTCGCCGCCGGAGGTCGATGTTGCGGGTTCGCGGCTATGCAGCTATGCGGGCGGTGCGAAGAAGAAGACGACGACGTTTTTGGGCTGTTCGAAATACACAACGGCTGCCATCTTGACTGCTGGAGTACTTTTCTACTCTAAAGTAGTAAATACATTCGCAACAATATAAAATGGACAAAACAACACGAAACACTCTATCCACCTCTTTGCTCTTGCCTCGTCATTCGCTGTGTTTCTCGCTCTCTGTGAACGGGACTAAGGATCGCGTAACATCTGGTAACTAGCCACGTGGGTAAAATCATCTAACATCACGTAACAACTAGCGTGACTGAAAACCCCGGAACTTCCCTCGACATCCAATAGTGCGACTAAAATTACGTGGCATATGGCCACGTCCCTAAAATGTCCCTACACCACGCAATAATTAGTCGCGAGACATTTTGCCACCACCAACCATGCAACAGTTAGTCCCATGACTAAAAATCGCAATCCCACGTAACAGGTACTGATGTGACAGGCCTAGCGAAGTTAAGCCAAGTCGAGCCATTCTTATTACTACTAGCGAAAACTTTGCATATCTAGCGAAAGCTTGGCGTTACTAGCAAAACTGATCTATAGGTGGAACAATAGCTGCTCTGGTGGTTCCATCCTTGTGACATTCGGTGCAAGCTGCACACTTTTTCGCTCGGCTGCTTTTGATTTCTTTCACAAAAGTATAGAGTTAGTCTATTACTTGCTTGCTTCGGTCTCTTTTTTTCGATACTGGTTCATACATTTTCATTTCTGAATAAGTTACACCACCTCCTTGTTACTTATTCGTTTTTTCTTTTGCATTCGTATGCTTGAGTAAGTATCAGTGAACTGTTACTATTACTTACTTGTATCTTTCGTACACTTTCTTTTGAAGTTAATGTGCACCCGACACATACTCATGTGTTAAGGTGGGTTGGGGGTAGTTTACTAATTAGAGGGATGTGTCTCACAATGTAAAAAATATTTCCTGGATGTTTAAGTCATAATGATAAAGTGTTCCAAATAGTGTTTTATTTTTGAACATCACAAAACTATTCAAGACTTTTTTTTCATGCCGCACTTCATTCAACGTACAGCAATATAGCAATCTGCATTGTAGTGAGCTCATGATTCCTTGCCCGCGTTCAGCACTTATTGCTAAGCCGATAAACAAGACAACACCATGAAATCGAGAAGACGCTACGCAGATATTAGTACATCAAGTTCTTCGCAGCAACATTTCGACATACGACATATAAATGAGCCAAATACTATGACAATGGCTGATAACGTTTGACCCTAATGGCTAGTTTATAAACGGTTCCTAGCATTGGACTGACTCTGCGACTTGTTCGGTACGCAGTGGTTTGCATTTGAACTGAACGCCTTAATTTAATCATAAAGTCACACTAAACAAAGATAAATTAGAGCTTCAAGAGGTTTCAAGCTTCTCTTCTGGTAAAACAAGTGTAAGCAACAGAATTGTGTGAACTGAAAGCAGTCATGGTGAGCAACCCTATTAAGGCTCGTTAATCCGATCACCTTGACGACCTGAGCTATTTTATAGCAAACGTACATTACAAGTAATTGCACGATTGTGCTTGTACAGATAGTATGAATGAAACATTGCCAACTCTATTGCACATCTCCGCTTCAAATGAAGTAAATCGCTAATCTACGTATTTCTCTCCATCTAATTCTGCACGTTTCTGCATAATAAATTATAAACTTAACTCCCTAGAAACGGTGGCTTAGTCCAGCATTGGTATCAAAACAAGTATACAAACTACTTGTCCCGGTGTCCCGATTCGCTGTCTACTAAAAAAAAAATAAAGGTCAGGAAATGGTCAATTCATCCTTTCTGTTTGCTTGAAATCTATAAGGTGCATCATTTTGAGCCGGTTGGACGGCATCTGCAAATACGTTTAAGAAGAAAAAGGAAATTGCAGAAAGATGCCAGCACAGGGCCTTAGTCACCTGTGTTTTCCTAGGTGCATTTTTATTTTCCTGATGTTATTTTTTTCTCATTGAACTGTGACCGTTGTTAACTTGAGCATGCCGATGCACCAGGCCCACTGCACAGCTTCAGGCGCCAACTGCGTGCTATTGTTCAAGAGGCTGATCCGAGGTTTAGATTTGGCTGCAGATTGGCGATTAAAAGTAGCGATGAACGCTTGCGTGAATTTCTGGAACCGTTGTAATGGCGTGTGAAATTCGAACAAATGATTTGAATTACAGTAGACAGACACAGTAACGAAGTAGACATACAAGGAGTGAACAATCGTGATATATTTTCAATCTTCTTCCTCCTGGTCCTGCGAGTTAGCACGAAGCGAAGGAGCAGTGACTGCTCTCAGGTGGCACAGTGTCAGCGCGCCAAGCAAATAAGCGGCCCTTGTGCTATCAGCATGTTTTCCACAGGGTTCGAGAAAGACCCATTTGTTTCACTCGTTATGCACGTCCCTGTGCATTTCAAAACCTATGACCAATGGCGAGGTAGGAAAAGGTACTCCAAGTGTAACAGCACACTCGAGATATAAGGGGTGGGTACGCCTCAAGAGGGTTTCGAATCGTATCAGCCAGGCTGCCGATAACAGCGTCACACTTCTCGTACGACAATCGTCCAGAAAACTCTGACGTGAAGATCGCAAGATGCGTACAAGGTGCCTCGAAAGAGCGTCATTTGTGGCGTGATGGTTTCTGTATAAGTGATCATCGCTATAAATAACGTTGTGGTTTTAACGTCTCTTTTGTGCTAGAATTAAAACTGTACACGCTGTGTACCACCTATTCAAAAACCAAGGAGTAAGTGATGCCATATCCGGGCGCCAATATTTATTTACGTCCTAGCAATAATAATTTGAAAATTCTATGTGCAAGTGTGCTCCATGGGAGCAAGACCGTTGTGGCTCGTAAACACGATGGGTGTAATGGTTGTAATACTAAACACTGTGGCTGGCCAGCACCACGGTGTGATATAACGTACCTATATTACATATGACGGTCGCCATCTGGATAAATATCAGTGTCGTGCGCAATGAGTTGCTTTCGTTCGTATGAGGTGTCACTGGCGATGTGGTCGTTGCGCTGAAATCTTCACGTAAGTCCACCACAAAGCAAAGTGCAGACCATTTTGCGGAGTGGTATGCTGTCGCACAGCACAGCTTCAATGCTCACGCCGCACAACCGGTGTCCCCCTTCTCTTCAGCCGTAGCGTTGGTCCTTCGCGAGGAAATCATGATGCCGAGGAACACAAAGCCCGAGCACAGGATCACGCCTGCTGCGATCCTGAACAGGTTGTCGTAGGAACCCGTCGTGTCACGAAAATACCCTGAAACAAAGAATAACGTTTTATCATACAATAAGAACCTCTATCTCTTCCCGTCACCTCACATCTACAGCGACGTTAGCATATCACCAGGGTGCGTGCTATAAAACGTCGTTACTTTTTGTTGAGGAGAATGCTACCAGTAAAGTTTTGAACACCAAATATAGTGACACAATCATGCGTATTACCATATAACAATGCATAAATGACGTAAAACTTGCATGCGTAAGTACTATTGAACGAATTTAAGCTCGGAAACACGAGGGCGCTTTGAAAATTGTAATGAACATTTATGTGCTGGTGGGGGCCTACCAGTGATGTACGTCTGAATTTTTCACGACGCTTTAATCTGTCTCAGCCGTGAGTGATCTCTGCGAAGCATTTTTATACAACTAAGGAATACATTCAGTTTAGTGCGACCACCGTAGCTCACACAGTTTTGTTCCGTATGGTTCACTCACATTTTTAAAAGTTCCTTGTACATTAGCACTTGTGAGCGATGCTTGAATAGCACGTAAATAACTTGTGTCAGTACCTTTCTCCGGGAACTTCCCCTATCGCTCAGAGAGAGAGAGAGAGACAGAGAGAGAGAGAGAGACAAAGGAAAGGCCGGGAGGTTAACCAGATATTGGCATCTGGTTTGCTTCTCAGAGCATGCCATGCCACTTAAGAGGTTAAAGTGCAGAACTTTAATCATAAGTGCCAAACAATTTGCATTCGCATGGCCTTATTCTTTGTTCATATCTCTTAAATATGGCTAAGAAGTTCTACTGAAAATTTTCCAGTGGCATGCGTTGGTATTAATGATTCCGGCTACCAACTTGCTTTTTGGTCAACATCGTCTAACCCATCGCAAGCATTCGGATCTCCCTTGGCCGTTAAGCGCGACAGGCACACTTGACACAGCGCTTCACTTTAGGTTTATTCATAGGTGTACGCATGAGAGAGGGGGGATCATGGGTGCGCCTCTCCCCCTCTAGTCGCAAAAAGGGGAAGGAGCAAAGACTACACCATAAATTACCTTAACAGAGAGGGGGCGTGGCTGATTGATTGATATGTGGGGTTTAATGTCCCAAAACTGCCATATGATTATGAGAGACGCCATAGTGGAGGGATCCGGAAGTTTCAACCATTTGAGGTTCTTTAACGTGCACCCAAACCTGAGCACACGGGCCTACAACATTTACGCCTCCATCGGAAATGTAGCCACCGCAGCCGGGATTTGATCCCGTGACCTGCAGGTCAGCAGCCGAATACCTTGGCCACTAGACCAGGGTGGTGGGGCGAAAGGGCATGGCAATGAACTTTGTCCCTCCTCCCACCCTGAGGCACAGGGTGGGTTTATCGATTATGAATTCATTGGCTTCATTGGGGCTCATTGATTTTTTATTTATTTATTTATTTACATACCCTAAGGACCCGGGAGGGCATTACATAGGGGGAATTAGGAAGATTTTCAACATGTGTAAGATACATTAAATGATCAGAAGCATCACTACATATAGCCTAAATGGAAAAAAACAGCACACACAACAGTGGTGATAAGGATAATAAAAAACATATATATATAAACCTTGCAGAAGAAAAGGTATTCATTATGAGCTTATTGATGTGAGATCGGCAGTGTTGCAAGTGTGTCGTTTAGACATCGCATGGCACACTTGTGAAGTGCCTGCAAGGTGTGCAAGAAATAAGGTCTATAGCCACTCGCCCTGCTTGCTCTGCTTGCTGACGCCAAATGTGTTTGGTTTGGACAGTCTCTGCTTAGCCTTTTCTTTTCTCCTTTTCCATGCTTCTTGTTCACGCACAGCAATTTTTTAGCTTACTATAGAATTCTGCTGCCGAAGAGGAAAAAAAAAAGAAATGGGTTGCTGATAGACATGATGAAAGAGACGATATAGATCACCTGAAGATGACCCACTTGTTCACCTTGATTTTCAATGCGTTATTGTTTCACTCTCCAATACCACAAGCATACCATAGCCAGAGTTCAATCGTCCATGCACCCCTTTGTGTTAACTTCTAGAACCGCATTTCTTTTGAAGCCTATCGGAGACCACTATCTCTGTTCTGACCGCGGAAGTCGTCCTTCGCTTTTATGTTTGCTCAATGCAACCTCCTCTATTGTGCCTACCTGAACTCCCGCACTTGACGGGGCTCAAGGGCTGCAGGCTGCATTTTGTCATCCCAAGTTTTATCTGAGCCTGAAAGCTTTTTTTGTTAAACTGGGCTGTAGTGACCCTGTATTAGAAAGCGATACGAATTTTCTGGAAAACGGGAACAATGCGTAGAGCGTAGTGCGTGTTGCCAACTTTGGAAGCGAGCATTGAAATAGTAGCGAGAAAGAAAGATTGAGACTTTCTGGGAAAACGACAACTCAGCAATGATACAGCCTGGAAAGAATGTCGCAATCGTACTTATGAAGTCCTCTTCTCGCTATCGTACTCCCTTGAATGACGTCATCGGGAAACAATTCGAAGCCTCGGATGGCTAATAACAAGATGAACGCATCTCTTGAAGAGCTTCATGATAAACGTCAAAGCTGATAGCTTTCTTTTTGAGCTCTGCAGGTCGGTAACTTGACAGTCGTTTAAGAGCTCACTGACACTACAAATGTGGTGATGGGGCATTTAATGGAACAAAGTCACTGACAGTTTTGCATTAGAGACTGTTCCTCGGCATTTTTTACATAGAATATTTACAATTTTTGCGTTAAATTGCGCAGTGTTTCGAAGTATCACGACTAAATACTAATAATTTGCAGGCTTTGGGTGCCAAAACCATGATATGGTCATGAAGTACGCCATAGTGGAGGGCTCTGAAAATTTCTGCAGTCTCGTGTTCTTCAACGTGCACTGATAACGCATAGTGCAGGCCCCAAGCATTGAGCTTCCTTCGAAATACTGCCGCTGCGGCAGGAATCTTTCCCCGACTTTCGGGTCTGCTACGAAGTATCGCAACCACAGCACCACGGCAATAGGCCAGAGGTGCAAGTTAACCTTTAGATGCATCTTGTAAGAGACCTCTCGTCGAAACTTGTTTAATTAACAAGTTATGTAAGTAACCAAACACATGAACGTTATACGAAAATACAGTTTGCCTTTTCGAGCCTAACAACCTTTAGCACGATCTCGCAGCATACTTATTCATTTGCAGGGACGGTAAATTCCTAGCACAGAAGCTTTCCCCGATAAGGGTTCGTGTGAAAGCTCCTCAGGATGACATAGTTCTTTCACTGTTTGTGTTGCCTAAATTGGGCCGAGAATATATATTCTTCTCGAATGCGGAGACAAAGTTATAGCCGTGATTGGTTGACATTTATACCTGAAGCATGTACGGATTCATATGATGCTTGATGACTGGATGCGATTCTTAAAAAGATATCGCTTGCATAGAATAGCCGCAAAGTTCCTGTGCGCTTTTAAGAGATAGTGATCATACTGTTTCTCCTCTTTCTAACTACGTATCTCCTTATCTCGGGGGTTCTCCAACTCATCTTAGGCAGCGGGCCACAGTCACAGAATTTAGCCAGGCGATGGCCGGGTAAAGGAAGAACACAAATGCAAGAAATGGGAGAGGGAGGGGGGAGGTCAGAGGTTCAGTTCATACACATTGTCAGGAAATATTACCGTTGGTAAGAAAACATTTTCGCGTATTCATTTCTGAATTCATTTCTGAAGAAGACTTGGGGCGATGTCCAAAATGAGTAAAGTTTGGGTGCCGATTCTTAAATACTGTTTTTGTTTCACTTTTATGCTTCAGCGCATGATTACCGCAAGATGTGCTTCACACGCACAAAAAAAAAAAACCCTTTGGGACAGCCATGCTTTGTAGTTCGCGCACTTGCTACTTATAAAAATTAAACAATAACTGTATATATGACGAACATAGCCATGTCCGGCCAAATGGCCGCAAGCGAGAGGTTTGCAGGCCGCTCCGAAGGAGTTCAGAGGACACAAGCTTTCCTGTTTTGCATTGACGAGTGCACCTGGATGATCGCAGCAAGGCCGGGCAAAGAAGGCGCTAACAGCGTAATTTCTTTATGAGCCGAAAAATGTTCGACAACGTATAAGTAATTGTCTCAGACCTGGACATGCGAAAACCTGGACCAGACCTGGACCTGCCTTCCGAAGTCATCGGCTACAGTTTAATGGGCTGAAAATCGTAACATCAAGTCGCGGTTTATTGAGCCCTATCAACCTGCTTCAAATGGGTTAGTTGAGCGGGCGATCAAAGACGTCAAACAATACATTAGTTTGTATCCAGCGTATAAAGGTGGTTGCAAATGTTGTCTAGAACCGGCAGTTGCTCACCACACCCGTTTATACACAACCAGACTGGGATGTAATCCTCTGTTTGCTGAAACTGGGAGACCCACCTATCTGCCTGTGGACATAAGCCTTGGAATTGACAAGAGAATAAATCTACAAGAAGCGGCAAGCTCAGAAGATAGTGTATTCGGGTACCGTGAAAGAATGAAAAAAAATTTCCATAAGCGACCAATTGCAACATTACCGGAACTCAACATCGGTTACTTTGTGCTGGTAAAAAGAGGAGCGACTCTTAACACGGCCTACAAGGGGCCATTTCGCGTTATAAAGACGGCAAGTAAAGGAGAGCACTTGAAGACCATATGGTAGATTGGTCTTAAAGACATTATGAAATCCGCCACTATAAGAAGTATATTCATGTATCATCCAAGGGGGATGTAAACCATGGTGGGGGAAATGAAGCAAGCCGAGTAGCCGACATACAGGAGAAGAAGAAGAAGCAGAAGAAAGACTAGAAGACAAGGGGCGGGGGGTGAAGAGAATAAAGAAGTTCGATAGAACAAGATGGACTCTCTTGTGTTCAGTGTTAAAGATCAAGTGAAGTTTATACATGAGACCTCTCCCTTAGCTTATAATCTGTCCACACCTACTCTAACCCTATTGCTCACCTCCACCCCTGACTGACCTCATCGCCTCGCTGCAGATTTTCTAGTTCTTCAAATCTTTGAATGCGACGTTTAGTACACACAATTTTATCAAAAGTTAAGAAACCAGCATAAGTAATGTTTATATGCGCTAATATACCACTACGGGTTAGTGGCATTAAGATACATCGCAGCTGAGGACGAGCAGCGTCGTTGTTTTGAGATAGGCTTTCTTAAAAAAAACTCGATGTATTGACATCACCAGCACCACAACTATATACGAATTCTCAGACAACTCTTGTGTTGCTTCGAAACATTGAACCCTATAATGTGGCTTGACTTGCCGGAGCGATTCCACTGCAAACTAGCAGTTCGTGTTCCTCATAGGAAATTGACGACTCACTCTTGTGAAGCATGTGTAGCCCACTGTACTTAACGCAGACTAAGATAGCTTTTCTACGACGGTGACATTGCAAAGAACTGTTACAGTGAGAGACAGTTGCGACAGAACTCACCTATTATGAGTGGGTTGCTCAAGAGCACCGGCACTAGAAGTAGACCTGACGCTCCCGAAACCAGAGCGACGGCATTTGCACCCAGGTTGTCGGCTATGAGAACCTGTTTCATGGTGAGGAGGCCCGCCATTGCCACGGACGATAGCGCCCGGAGGACAATATGGGCAGCACCTGTCGTTTCCGGCGTGGTGGCGAACAAAATTCCCAGGGAGAACAGCGAACTGCAGGCCAGCGTTGGTCTGGTCACCCAGCCAAGGTCGGCGATGAAGGGCAGAAGCACACGACCGAAAATTTCAGGTCCCGCGGCATACGCGATGGTCAACGTTGCTTGTGTGTGCGATACACCCTTGTCTCTAGCATAGTCAACAAGTGTTGAAAGATGCACGAGATTGATGTAGTCCAGCAACATGGAGCCCACGACGGCTAGGAATAAACCCAGTGAAGGAAGCCTCACGCGTTTCGCTAGCCACCGTACTAGTCGACCTGGTAGATGTGTAAATCTGTCTCTGCAGGTGGCGTTCCGAGTGCTCTGCTGTTTCATTTCGCCCTCTTTGACAGACTTGTAAAGGTCACCTGATTTGCTATTGCTTTGAAGGGATCTGATGGTCAATGAGCTTGCTGAAGAGATACGCCGGCTGATTTCTTGCACTAATCTTTGAGCAATGTGGTCGCCGCTTGCGACTTCCGAGTTTAACTTGTCGAACACTTGCTTGTCTGTGTTCAGCAGCGACCCATGGCAGCCTAAATTTTTTACCTCTAGCTCGGACGCTGCTTTATTGTCTCCGTGGGTGTCTATTTCAAAATTAGGTATTGAGGCACTTCGTACTAGTCTTGGTGAAGTCTTACTCGAAGAAACGTTGCTTCTAGGTTGCTTGACGGTGGCTAATAAGGCCTCCGCCTCTGGTACAGGAAAGTCACATTCAGTAGCTTTTTCTAATCCTATTTGATTGACTACTAAAGAATTTACTGACTCGATCTGCTTGTTTAGTGAAGATTTGTGCCATTCTGTCCTGACGTCCGTCAGCCTGTTCAGGTTGTCACTGCACAGTTCCTTCGCTGACGTCTCCTTCTTCGATCTCTTTCTGCGGATCCATGGTGGTTCCTTGAGAATTATGCTGAAAGCAGTCACGTGCATGGTAATGGCCGCATACACAAGCATTGTTCCGCGAAACCCGTAGACGTCTTTCAGCGTTGACAGTACCATCGGGAACACGATCGCACTGACAGGATTGGCAGACAGGCGAAGTCCGGCTGCGATACCGCGGTACTTGTTGAAGTACTGCATGATGAGTACTAAGTTCACTACCAGTAGCATTCCAGAGCCCAGACCTGAAAACGAGTAAAATGAATGGTTCAAATATTTCCGTCTACCCTCATTGTTGAACTTTGTGTCTGGACGAATCAGTATACTTTGTTAGCAGTGTTCTTTTTTTGTATGTCGCCACACAAGTCTCATTTGAATATCCATCGCAGCATAAAGGGCTGCACAATAGTATTTTGGTAACCTTTTTTTAATGGGCTGAGTACATTTGCGCAACATATACAGTAGAAGTGGCAAGTAAACAAGATCACAGACAGGCAATCAGATTATAGGAATTATTCAGGTGCGAATTATTGGGAAAATAAAAGCAAACTGCAGGATGTACTTGCGAGGTATGTTTAGTACTTTACGGCAGAACGATTGACAAATACGTCTTCAGAATACTCATTTAGTGATTAATTAAACCTTATAAATAATGAATCATAAAATGACCTTTCTGCGCTGCAATATACGCTAAACACATCAAAACGCAGCTATACGAATGCATAAATCAAGCTAATGGCGTAATGGTTGCCCAAGACAACCATCAAAGCAGTGTCGTGAGCGAAATCGTCCCACTGTGTCTGGTAGGCAAACGGCAACGGTTGAAACATACAAGACTGCACTGGAACGTATTCAAACGCTTACCACTTGCATCGAGGGAACACTTTTTCCCACATGACATTGTCTTCCCTAAATCCTCATTGAGCAAGCTGCGAACCTTTATACATATGAAACGCTTCAATGTTACTTAAACGTTAAGAAGGCTGATGCTTCTGTTTTGTGAAGCTCAAGAGGAAGGACATAAAGTATACTAACTTTTTTTACGTGACTATCGGAATCTAAGCCGGACAAGAAGAGTGGACTATATACGTGGACATTAAGTGTGAGAGATCGCTAAGCAGGGAATGTCGCTCGACTAACGCTTCGAGAACGTCATTACATTTGTCAGAGCGGCAAGCAGCTACTTTGACGTTGAAAACCCTCGTGTTGAAACGTTGGCTCCCGCAACGTTGACTGTTCAGTTCAATTTAATTTTAATTGATATATCCCATATAGATAGATTAACCCGTGAAAACGCACCACACGAGTACACGCAAAAGGTTTTTTCGCTACAAAAGAAGGTATTTAGGAAGGTTGGTTTTCAATGATATTGCCGGGAGACGCTCGCTACGTTAAAATTATAATAATGCTGACTACATTATTCGATTTAACCTATTCTCTTCTATACTCCTCTTGCATAATATTGCTACGCACGCTTCTTTTTGAACTTTTATGTCTTAGTTAGATGTATAACCACAGCCCTGCGCATGCAATGCCGGAACGTCTGGGGACTGCCTTGATTATTTTAGACTCTGTTGATAAGGTTGCGCGCACAACTCGAGCAGCCGAGCTTATTCTGCATTGGGCTAACGGAACGCATCCACCAACGATAACTCTGAAATCTTCGACGCCGCGTGTACAGTCGAGCGCTATATGAAGATTATCGCGTGAGTGTCGACTAATAACTACAACAACGTCCATTCCGGAATTGTCTTTCTAGGAGAGGGTTGTATGGCGCAAGCGTCACTCACTACTTTTGCTGTACCTTATGATCTGATCACTCCCGTCTCTGGAAGCTGAATGAACGAAGCTTCGTTTATGCCTAGCACCTGCTGTAACTCATCTTTTTCAGCAATTTCGTAATCGCCTGCAGACATAAGAGCCCACGAAGAATACACTTGATCACGAAGAATGGTGACTTAAAATGAAGGGAAAAGGTGTAGGATTCGTCTTGGGGGTGACTGTTGTAGCATCATAGAAGAGTCAATGACGAAAATAAGAAGGTGAAATCTTGATTTCCACCACTGCGAAACATGGTGTCTAAGGCCCTGGTACGCTTGGCAGGTCGACGCTCGCGTGATAACCTTCATATCATGCACGACTTTACGCCTCACGTGCCGATCACTTTTTTACAGCGAAAAGTGTAATGAGATCAAAACAAGGGTCGTTTTTGGCACCGTATAGTTGTCTGTCACCGCCGGTATCTGTCACACCACTATTGTGCTAAATGAAAAAAAAAAACTCAATACCTAAAAATGCCGAGGACAGATTGATGTGAACTCCGCCCCCCTGCGTGCCAGCCCAGTATTTTACAACTGCTTTACGCTGGTGCTTGACACTCTATTCCAAACTGACCCTAAGCAGGCTTTATGTCGGGCAAGGAAATCTCGTTAATATGCGTAATAAAGTGATTTAGAATAACAAAGGAACAACAAGACGTCGGGCAATGATATTTGCGTAGCGAGTGGGTCATCGAATGCTCCGACCCATTACAAAAGTCTCATTCTTCATTATCGTGAGCCACTGCAACAACCAAGTCAATATAATATTATCATCATGATCAGCCCACAAAAAACACAAAAAACACAAAGAAGTGTATGACACAATGACTTTCTTGTGTTTTTATTGCACTTCTTGTGTGTGTTTTTGTGCTTTTTTGTGCGATAATCGTGATGAGCACGTTCAAATTAGCCCAATTTGCTACTTCGTATAATGCCTTACAAGCTCTTGGCGAGTACCACGCTTCTCTAAAGAATGACAAAGAGCAGCACAATGGATGTCTCCATACTGCACACAAACTATGATGATTTATGGCTAGTGAGCACCCTGCAAGTGTGCTTGCGGAGGAGCGAATCCTCCTTCGCCTTTATACTAAAACTCTATTGTGCCCGGCAATCATAAAACACTTTGACCCCGCTTGCATGGGGAAGTGCCCGCATTGTGAGGAAAATTCCTCTGACATTTTCCACATGGTGTGGGCATGCCAAAAAACCCCAAACCTTACCCCACTACCCAACCCTTCGCGGGAGGACTGGGAGGCAGCCCTGCTCGGCTGCTCTGACCTGACGGCCCAACGGGCCCTGGTCGAGCGTGCCCGGTCCGCGGCCAACGCCAATGGGCTCCCGTAAGAGGGAGCTCACCTAGTGATTGTACGGGGCGGCCCCTTAAGGACCGTTCCCACCCTCCCTGTAAATAACATCTGTAAATAAATGTTTTTCAGCAGCAGCAGAAGTTGCTCAAGGAACGCTGAAAAATACTCAAAAATGCTGCTCTTGTACCTTTCGCAGCACTGCGCGTTTCACGCTGATTTGGCTTTTTTCCCCGTCGACGACCAACAATTGTAATCGCCGACACAATTGCACTTAGGGTGCTACTTTTCTGGCTTGGCTTCGGCCAGCAACACTTTAATCATTTCCGGCTTGAGTTCTGTGCACTTCACCATCACGACAACGGAACTGAAGCCGGGAATGCTGAAGCCACTTTCGTTTCGTAAAGTTCTGCCACAATTGCAGACAATGTCTAAAAACATAACTCGTGTACGGAGAGGCGTAAGTCCACGAATTTCTTCGCTGCGTCTTACCATGAGCGAATCCCATCATCACCGTCATCCATTCAACGTTCGGTACAAACGCGCACACGATAAGGCTGCTCCACAGTAGCACGCTTCCCACCAAACCCATCCAGTACAGTGGAACGTGCTTCTGCAACACCGAAACGACGAGACCTGCGCACACACACAGATAATGTTTGTTTGTCAATACTTGCGTTTTCAACGTGACAGCGTTAAAAACCTCTTTTTGCAGAAATTTCAGTGTTTGCGTTGTGGTATCAGCGTTATTAGTTGTGAGTGAGAAATGGGGAAAGATGCAAATAAAATAAGTGTAAAAACTTTAGTTTGAGTGAGAACTTAACCCAGGTGTTATGCTTCGAAAGTGAGTGTTCTACCACAGAGCCACGCTATTGCTTGAAATGGCTGCGGAAAAAAAAGTATACAGTGTGGAGCCTCTATAACTGGCGTAATAATGTGTGCGTAGCAGAATCACACCAGGCGAGAGAACATTTAAGATGCGCAACTGGCGGGTGTTTTAAAGGCCCACTCAGTACAGAGTGCTTAAACATATTTGACCATTATCAGCAGCAAAAGCATCAACAAAGTGAGCAGCTGCACAGGTTTGCGTGCTGGCTTAAAAATGATCCCTTCACTGATTCACTAAAAAAATTGTGGTGTAGTGGGTTCTTTGAAACTGTACTTGCAGTAGGTGCCCTAGGATGTATTTTCAAACGGGCAATGTTACGCTCACAAACATTTGTTTCACTGTGGAACAGTTAACACATCCACCGAGGAAGCGAAGCTAGCCCTTCGGAAGGCGACGCTTAGCGCAATCAGGGTGCCCAAAGCAGGGTGCCAAAGTTTTTATTGAACTGCAAGTGCTTGTCGATGTGTGGGGCACTACAAGTTAGTGTTACCGCCAGTGCACTTCAAGCTCAGAAGTTTTCTTGAATACATACATCATGCAAGTAGTTCTTGTACTTGCAAATTAGGGGGTTTCTCGTCATCGGTGGCAGGTTTGAAGTTTGAATTCTATCACGCTAAACCACTGCTTACAAAATTGTACGAATATTGAGAAACCGTAGAAGGCTTTGTTGCGACGTAGTATGTTCCACCCCTCGAAATTGCAGTATAGGCAAACTAACCGAGACGCAGATGTTTATGTGCTTCTCATTCAAGAGTGACACATTTTGAAGGACCACAATATGCATCAAATGGCCTAATTACAAATTTCGTAACAGTGCTGAATTGCGGGCCTTACTTGAAGAGGTATTCTACAGTGTAGCAAGTAATAAGACGTCCCACTTATACATTTCTCTCTTTTAATTTCTTTACATGCATGTTGTAGCTAGTTTAATTTAGGTGTCGCGACGTCGTTGCGCATATTGTGACGTCTATGCAGACCCGTAGCCAAGGGGAGGGATAGGGGCGAGAACCCCTCCCCCGCGAGAAAACTCCTCGCTACGTTTGCTGAACATTTCGTGACTGGCGTTATACGAGGAACATGAAAAAGAGGGGAGGACAGAAACAGAGGGGCGCCAATCTGTCTCTATGAGTTCTCCTGGCGAGGGACCTGCGTCTGTGTAATCTCGCTGTAAAAAGTTCACGTGCAACATGGATCTGGACATGACGTGAGAAAAAGAAAACGCTCATTTCTACGATTATTAGTAAGCGCCAGAATAAATGAAAGAAGTGGGCTCGTAAGAATGAGCCAGCCTATTGGAGATATTACTGACCGGAGCTGCGTAAGGTAACACCGAGGACAGAGCCTGGCCAGGCGGCGCCACGGCGGTCAATGCCGAACTCTTCCATGAAGACGACGTAGAACCAGCCCATGTTGCGGTTTGTGGCGATGGCGAAGAAGCCGGCCATAGACGTCAGCGCGGCCACATCCCATCGACAGTCCACTTTATTCCTCATCGCTCAGTTTGATTTGTTTTCCTGCAACGTAGAAGAAATAGCCCTATACCATCGTTGTGCCCCGGGGGTGGAACGCCCAATGTTGAAAGCAGGTACCTTAAAAAAGCATCGATTTAACTTCGTTGCGATCTCCCCCCCCACCCCCCTCATCACTTACTCGTACGCAGGGTTGCATACCAGTTGAGCTAAACAGGTGAACGCACCTGCCTTTCGTCTTAGGTTTTCCTTCCTTGACCATTTCTCGGCTTTCGGTGCTACAAAAAGTGTTTTGCTCAACTCTCTAGTAACCGAAAGTTTGCATGCCGTTTAGACTTCTGTATAGTCGTTTCTGTATTCCAATTTGATACTCTTGGTCATTATATTTTTACTTTATTCAATTTGGAACAATTTTCTTCAAAAGACACAAGCGCAAATGTCCAAGTGATTGGAAAACAGCCGCTTTCACTGTGCGCGCTGCGGAATCTCGACATCCGTTGAGTTCGACGACGACACAGCTGCATGCCGCTGTTGCTGGCTTTCGCTACATTTATCAAAGGGTCCGAGAAGCCCGTGTAAGCGTAGAAATCCAGAAATAGAGCAAGTGTTATCGCTACGTATGTTCCAAATTCGACGCGAGTGGATCGATAAAGTGTTGTCTGAGAAGCTCGTTACTGACTGACTGAAATCTTAGCTGTCCATTTCGTTGAGACAGGAATCCGAAACGCGGACGTCGACTACATACATCAGTTGCTGGGGCGAGAGATACCCATGGCCGAGGTGAGCGACCTTGTCCTCTGCGAGTGAATTATCACTTCAACTCGATACCCACTCTGTGCGTAATCACGATTCCACGAACATGACATATCAGCTAGATCACGCTTACCCCTTTTGCTGCTGCTCTCCTACATCTTTCGTCTCTTTTTGTTCTACATTCGAGTGATTTCTTTCGTCAGCCTAATATCGGCGCATTTTTGCGTCGATTTCGTATCGCATTGCTTCTTGTGTGTTATGCACGGATGTTGTAACTATTGCCAGTTAACGGCAACGTTACATTTCGAAGCCGCCTCGCTATGATTACCGTTGCGCCTACTACGTGGACGTCGTCAGTGAACAAGCGATGAATCAGTTGTTCACGGGGGATTCAATTAATGTGCACAAGAAGAGAGTATGATTTTCCTCGCTCTCAGTGCAGCGACACTCACGGTGTGAAATACATTAAAAAAAAGTATAGACCAAAGTGAAAACTACCGATGAATCTGTAAGACCTACTTGAAGGCCTAAAATATATTGCGAAAGTGGGAAAGTATAAACCTGCAAATTTGTAATGAAATAAACGAGAGTTCAATCTTATAAACAGCACACAAAAACTTTTCTGCCACAAATAATTTCAGTGCATGAAGTATGCAATGCTCAGATATACAGCTAAATCTTGAATATACTTTAACTAAGCCCTCACAAATATTGTAATAATTTAACCGAGGCAAACTCTAGTTTTGGATCTTCTGAAAGCTACAAAGTGCATCACTGCCCTATATATATATATATATATATATATATATATATATATATATATATATATATATATATATATATATATAACCAATTCACTAGCTAGTCACTAATTAATCGTACGAAATAACAGCTTTCCGAGATAAATTGTCACTTAAGTGATGCCGCCACGTGCTTTCAATACATGCCAAGGAAAGGAAGCGGGAAGTGCAGAGTGGATTTGCGGTTCCGAAAAAGCTATCCACCCAAAATGCGATGGAATTGAAGGAAGAGAAAATTTTCAAGATCACCTTATAACAGTGGATGCTGTCACAGTGGGATGGAACCCCAGCGAATGTTGTGCGAAACGTGCTGCTTTAGGCACCGCCAATCGAAGACCACAAAAGAGATTGACGACTTCTGTGCCGAGGAAACCTGAAATCGTCACGGAGTGCTTGCGCAACTCGATTGCCTCATGCGAAAGCCTGCTCAAACACGGAGTCGCGACAGCTGCGATTCTTCCACTTCAGCATGCTGAGAATTTTCTTGAGAAGGCCGGTAACGCGACCGTGCTGCTTACGCGGAGTCACTGCGCCATATGCTGGCGCGTTCAATTTACCATTTCGGAAATCGACGCAAGCAGAGGCCGGGTGACGTATGCAGTATGCGTCACTCTCGAAGCCTTCTGCCTGCTGAACTGGCGCGTTCCTGCTGCCGCGACTCTTCGTTGACTGCTTGTAGGACTTGGAGTGGCGACGATAAGGCGACCTTGCTTGGCAGGATGAGAAGTATCTGTAACAAAACGCCAACGTGGGCGATAAGGAGCACGCGCCGACGTGTGTAACAACATACTGTAGGCGAACGTTCCGCGATGACCACGTTGAAAGGATAAAAAGTGTTCCGAATTGGAGCAAATGGTGAAGATAAAAGAAAACTGATGACTGACGCCGGTAGGTTTGTTACGTCCTTATCTATTACTACGAAAAACAATTCAAATAGGTTTCACTGTTTTTCTTCCTTATCAAGCTCGAGCGAAAAAAAAACATATCTATGGTTACATCTGTATATTCTGTCTCCGTTTTACGAACAGCGGGCCTTAACCTGCCTGTCACAAACCACAAACTAGCATCATCATCACTTTCAAATGGCACATACTCCCTTGATCCTTTTCAGCTTCTTCGCTACCAAAACACGTGCGGCGATTTCTCTGGCGCGGCGTGCAATAACTCTGGAGGGCGGGATAACGCGTACTAAGAGAGAGAGAGAGAGAGAGAAACACGTGGAGATAGAGAAATAACGACAGATCAAGGAGGAATTCTGTTAAGGCATGGCGACATTCGAACTAGCGTACTCACGATCCTAGGGCAAGCGTGTTAACCACTCGGCTATCCAGGTATTCCGTAGCATTGCCTTGTGTGGTATAGTATAGGAAGGCTGTTGGAAACAAAAGTGAGGGTGAGGTGAAGGGAAGTGATTAAGGCATGTCATAGAAAGCGAAAGAGAGAAATAGAAAAAAAAATGAAAGGCGGGAAAAGAAGAAAGAGAATCAAAGGAAAAGAGAGATAAAAAATGGCAGCATATCCACGGAGTGAATGATGGAGAGCGGGGCGAAGCATTCGTCCGTCCCAGCGTCCATCTGTGTGACCGTCCATGCGTCTGTTCGTGCGCCCGTCCCTGCGTTCGTTCATGCATCCGCCCCTGCGTCCGTTCATGCGTCCATCCATGCATCTGTCTGTGTGTCCGTTCGTCCATCTATTCAACACTCCAAGTCCCACCATATCGCATCTTTTTATCATATAATCCCCATATAGAAGCACCGCCATTCAGTGGACATTCCAAGGACTAAACGAGAGGTGGCACACGCACACTTTCTTGCGGCTAGCGCTTCGGGTCTACTTCCCACCTTCAACCACCTTAAGTTCATGGTATATACTAGTTCACTGTATTCATGGCACTACGGCCCAACACTCGCTAAACATTTCTAAAACCAAGGAGTTTACGCCCAGCGAGTATAACGTAGCAACCTTTTTCTTTTAGATAGTGCTTTATGTACATGCCAATGGCTGCTAATGCGAAATGAAAGACAGGAGAATTCGGCTTTTACTTTCTTACGGCTTGCGCTTCGTATCTACTTCCCACTTTAACCACCTCGAGTTCATGGTATATACTAGTTCACTGTATTCATGGCACTGCGGCTCAACGCTCGCTAAACCTTTGTAATACTAAGGAGGTAACACCCAGCGAGAATATCGTAGCAACCCTTTCTTGTCCGATAGTGCTCAATGTACATGCCAATGGCTGCTAATGGGGATCGCAGCGTGCGCGTTGAGTAAAAGCCGAATGCTCCTGTCTCTCATTCCCCATTAGCAGCCATTGGCATGTACATTGAGCACTATTTTTTATTGTTAAACAACGCACAGAAGAAATTTCTCACCGGCACCACCTTGGAGGTGAAATGTTATACCTATTTCGGGTATGTGCCACTGGTGGTTACGTGCTACTAGGGACGCACAAGTCACGCCATAAGGAGCTTCGCCTCTAAAAATCACAGCATATCCACGGAGGGAATTATAATGAGTGGGGCAAAGAGTCGAAGGGTTTTTATCACTATAAACCGTAAATCATCCGCCGGCCGCATTCATCCATCCATCCTTCCGTCCATCTGTCTGTGTGTATGTCTGTCTGCTCATCCATCTGTCTATCTCTCTGTCCATTCGTCTGTCCGAATGTCCGTCTGTCTGTATAACTGTCCGCCCGTTCATCTTTCCATCCGTCTGTCCCCCCATCTCGTGAACACTCCAAGTACCACCATCTTGCATCTTTTCATCTTTTATTCATCATATACAAGTACCGCCATCCAGATTACATTCAAAGGACTAAAACGAGAGGTGGCTACTAAATACGGGAGGCGCACGACCCACACCTTAATAAGCTTCACCCCTAAAATATTAGTGAAAGATACAGAAAGAAAGAGATGGAAAGATAAAGGATGCGAAAGAGAAAGAGAGAAAGAAAAGGCAATATAAAAGAAGATAGAAAGACCGGGAAGGAGGAAGAAATGGGGACAGAGAGAGAGGAATGGGAATAAACACACGAATAAGGCACACAAAAACCTAGAAAAGAAAAAAAATATAAAAAGAAATGGAGGAAGAGGGAAAGGAATATTTTACAGAGGCAGTAACACCACAACAAAGGTGGCCGTCAGTTCAGCTATTTGTTTAGCAGTGCGCCTTGATTGAAAGCCACGCTAACTTTTCACTCAATATGAAAAATAATTTATAGACATCGCAATATACCCCCATATACGTGTTTCGAGGTTAGAAGGTGTATTCCTCGGCACTTTGTCTTGTCCTGAGTAAGTTGTCACCTCAGACGTTTTAGTCTATTCATGGACATGATCTAAATATTACAGAGAGCATCGCGCTTTCAATTTAACTTAATCTTTTTCATACCAATCACCGTATTATACCACTCTAAAGGGTCACTGCCTTAATTGACGCAGTGGAGGCATATAAATACCAAGAACAGCGGCTAACAGAGACAAGTCATTGTATTTTTACATGTTAAAACTGCTCTAGACGCAAATAAATATCAGACCACACGAGAACACGATAAGAGGCAGAGTGCATGTATGTATGTATGTATGTATGTATGTATGTATGTATGTATGTATGTATGTATGTATGTATGTATGTATGTATGTATGTATGTAGTATGTATGTATGTATGTATGTATGTATGTATGTATGTATGTATGTATGTATGTATGTATGTATGTATGTATGTATGTTAGTGCGCGCGCGCGCGCGCGTGTGTGTGTGTGTGTTTTGCGCATCTAAAGCAGTTATAACATTAACCGATGCAATGCGAACTCACCCAAGAAGACGTTATCTCAAAGAGGTCATTACAACCAGTTTTCGCTCATAATCTGTGTCACGTGGTTTATTCCCGGGTGTTCACAAACAAGCAGGTGAAATTTCAGCGCATCTTAATTTATACGGATCATTTTTATAAACATGCCAACAGCCAAAGAGTATGACAACACTGGCACACTTGCAAGCCATGACGTAACAACCTGGTTGCTGTCTTAGCATTTGATTGCCAGCCCACGACATTGTTTTCCGGCCAAAAACATTGTGTTTAAACATTGTTTCCTGCTGTGTGTGCAATGGAGCTATCAGAGCTTTTTTTCAGTTGGCCATTGAAAGTTTTATAGTTTGCAGCTACTGAAACATCAACCAAAGAAGATGGCTTCATTTTTTGAAGCACGTCACGTCACACACGCCATGGCAAAATGGCGGTCGCCGTCGGTGGGCGTGAAGCCAGTGACTTCCCGGGCTTTTTTTTTTGCAGTGAAATATTTTTTACGACCCATATTTGATGCATGTAAATACACAACAGCCCATCGACTTCTATATTCCACTGAAAGCCGCATTTAGGTAGGCGACCGAATAATGGCATCTTTAGGCCTTAATGTCTCCCTCACCCGCAACAGCGTAAGTTGTTGTCGTTTTAAGGGCGAGTGAAAAGAACTGAGCGAACGTGCCGCGTAGGCCAATAAACGCCGTGATCTTCAGCATGCTGTACGGTATAGTGTAATAAAGTACGCATACATGCGTCCTATGGCATTGACGTGCCCCCTCCCTCTCAACTTTTTCCTTTCGTTTTCTTTCTTGTGTTGAATCATTGCCCCGTCACTTGACGCATTCGGCATGCCAGTTTATCTCAATCCCGCATAATTATGCCTGTAGGATTAGATTGATGAAAAAAAAAAAACTTTATTTAAACGTCCTGTACAGGGTGTTGACTCCTACCTGGCTAATTCAACGTCGAGACTCGGAGATATAGGCACCCGGCAACGCAGTTTACCAAATTTGATGGTAACGCCAAAACACACCGCCTAGCGAATTAGCGCAGGAAAACCGAGTCTTCCAATGTGTAGCCTAGCGAGCAGACGCAGCAAAGCCAGACTTGCCTGTGCATATTACTTTCTTTTTTTAGTTGTGAGCAGGCGGCTCACGGCTGAGTATGTAAGCGCCTAAGAAGCGTTCTTTGGAAATGTGCTAAAAAGGGCATTGAAACTTCAGCTTCTCAATGTGTTCCGCGAGAGTTTCATTTTCTTGGTATCCCTGGCGGTCGGTACCAAGAATGCTGAGGCGGCCACGAAAGCTTCGTCGCGCCCCCTGGTCCACTGTCGGGTGCCTATGGTCGTGAGACTTTATCATCCCTGTAAACCGTTCCCGGGAGATGTCAGGGCGTCTCCCGCTTGTGACCAGTGATTTGCACATATGTTTCAAGCATAAGAGTTTCCTAAATAACTAGAGGTGACTCTGACACTGCGATTGTTCAGCGGCCAAGGGAAGGATGGGTAGTGTACGGATTTGCCTAGTATTCGTGCTTGCGGGTGGCGAATCCCACTTGTGGCTTCTTGCATACGTTGCTTGCGTTCGAAACGCGTTTGTAGCATTTCTGCGGCCATCGTTTGTGTAGCGTTTCTGTTGATAAGACGCGGACATTATGGCAGTCAGGTACAATGACAGGTGCAGTGCTTCGCCGCTCCTTCTCTCGCCGTTGACACTTTCTCCTTTCTGCGCCCCACTCTCCCGCACGTTCGCTCGTACATATATATAAACGGAGTGAAGCACGCGCCTCACTCTCGACCGTTCGCTGGCGGATGAATCTGTAAATAAATGGTTACGGTTACAAATCTTGCTCTCGTCATTAATTTACGCCATTAAAATTACTACGCTGTGTACTCTCAGCACAAAAAATGCATTCGCATTTCCTCGCGATTCTCTACGGGGAGGCGGGGGCAATTTTCGCCCCTAAAAATGCTAGCCCTGTTTCGTAAAACATGCCAATATGTTGCTATTGCGTTTATTGCTTCACCCTTTTGGCGAAACGGCGACTTTTTTCTTTGTCAATCACTTTTGCAGTTTTCCTGTGCTTTTTTCCTCCTCATTTCTGTTTATTGCTACTTTTCCTTCTGTTTTCTTCCTTTATTTACCTGTGTATTTCTTGCTATTTTGATTGTTTACTCGCGATATCGCCCTTAAAATGCTCCGCACCTAATATCGTCATCAAGGCGCTCGAAGCACAACAGAAAGAAGAGCTTCCTTCTTCAACAAAATTTTCAATTATTAACAAGAAGAAGAGCTCTCTTTGGCGTGAACACGCGCTCATGTCAAATTGAATTCAAGCAGAGATGTTCCATATGGCAAACGCATATCGACGTCGACAGACATCTGGCGCGGCAACGAGGACCATATACAGCTTTACTTATACACTGGAGATCACAAAAGCGTATAATAGTGTCAAACATAGTGTACTAGCCAATCGTCGGAGGGAATTCAATTTCCCGCATTATTTAGAAGCTTGGATTACGGAATTTTCAGGCAACAGGAAGTTTTATCGTTCGCAGAAGGGAGTTTCATCAGGTACTCATAAACAACACAAATAAGTTCCCCAGGACTGTTCGGGTCGAGGCTGTATGAGCATTACTTGGAGTTTAGAGTGTAGTATCAGTGAGATGGTGCATCCGTGTGCGCGATTTGACGAAGTTCGTTTATAGTGTCTACCCTTGATAAAGGTTGAGTAGCGTGGGTACTCCATTTCCGCGTTACAAATTGATGCACTTACGATGATAATTAATGGGTGGTTTCGGGTTAATTTCATTCACAGAAAATACTGTAGGGCGAGATTTATTATAAGTGTATTACAGGTGTTTTTCGCCTTCAAGTTAACTTGCATTCACCTTAAACTAGCATCCAACTTGCTTCCTTAAGTTGGAACCGCAAAAACTTTGGTGCTTATACCTACCACATCAGTACGCAGGAATGCCGAATATGCAGGCGTCATGCGGAGCATGCATAAAACGAGATAGGACATGGACGAAGCGCATGCTATAGAGGTGCGCTCCCGTATGTCAGCGATTTGTCCTTGCATCACACTCCTCTACCGCAAGTATAGCGTCAAGACGTAATGAACGATGCAGCGGAGGTTTGGCATAGACGCTGTAATATTATTTCCCTAGAAAACTAATATAACTAGAAGGGAGTACATTACACACACTTGAAATATTCGGAGAAGCATTCGCAATGCCCAGAGGCTTTAATGTGGAGAGAGAGAACACAACTTTATTGTCGTCAGACTTAAGGAGGTAGGTGACCCGCCAGGCTGAACCTGATGGCCACCTCCTCTGCCCTTTGTACGGCCTGGAGCTGAACGGCCAGGCTGGTGGAGGTCAGAACTGCCTCCCACCCCTCTGGCGAGGGAGCGGCTAGGAGATCGAGAGAGGGGGGATCTTCCCTGCAGGCCCAGAGAATGTGATTAAGTGTGGCTATTGAGCCACAATGCGAGCAATGCGGATCAATCGAGTCGGGGTATATACGTGCATAAATGTATGGGCACGGAAATGAATGTGTTTGCAAGCGGCGCCAGATAACCTCCTGGCGCTTAGTTAGCTTATGGTGCGGGGGTGGTTTTGTCTGCCTCGAAAGACGGTAATATTGTGTGATGTCATGGTAGGATGTCAAGGCTTCACCAGGGTTTTCCAAATCAGAGGCGGGTACCACCGCTCGGCTGACGAATCCTCGAGCATATAGGTGGGCCGCCTCGTTCCCTGGGTTCCCCGCGTGAGCCGGCACCCATACCAGCGCAATGGAGGATAGTGCGTCTTCCTCAGCATCTGTAAGGAGACTGGGCAATAGTAAACGCAGAGTTGTGGGGGCCACAATGCCACGTGCGAAGTTGGATATAGCAGCCTTTGAGTCACTGAGTATAGTGGTGAATCCGGATGCTGCTGCTAGCGCTATCGCCGCTTCCTCAGCTTCTGTCGTATTAAGCACACGGACAGAAGCAGCCGCTTTAATTTGAGGTGAATTGGCGTTGTTGCCGGGGAGAGTGATTACGCTTATTGCATATGCTTTAGTAAACTCTCGGTATTGGGCGGCGTCAACGTACGCAACGGTTGGGTTGGACGCGTACGTTTTTTGCAAGAATTTGGCCCTCGCTTTCCTTCTACCGTCGTGATGGCTGGCCAACATGTTCTTTGGCAGTGGTTTTATGAGGAATTTCTTTCTGATGTTGGGGGGGATGACAGCCGGATCGTTACCCGTAGGAGATACCACATGGTCAATGTTAGCAAGGATCCAACGCCCCGTCCTGCTTCCCTGTAATCGGTGAATTTGCGCCGTAAGATGCGCTTCAAGAAGTTCTTCTAAGGTGTTATGCAGCCCAAGACTGAGGAGGTGCTCTGTCGATGTGTTTCGGGGGAGACCCAATGCCACCTTATACGCTTTGCGTAAGAGCCGATTTAGTTGGGCTCGCTCAGATTGAAGGAGGTGCAAATAAGGGAGGGCGTACGTGAAGCGCGACAAAACGAAGGCTTGAATTATCTGTAGCAGTTCTTTCTCCTTCATGCCTCGATTGCGAGCGCTCACTCGAGATATAAGATGGGCCGTCTGGTTCACGGTTACGGTGAGACGGTCTAGCGTAATGTTGTTGTGGTGGTTTGTTTGCACAATGAGTCCGAGTACTCTCATGTGGGCCACCTGCTTAATTGGCGTGTCATTGACATACACGTTAATACTAGGAAGTGGAGTCTTAATTTTGCGGCGATCTGGAGGTCGCAGTAATAGTAGCTCCGATTTGCTCTGGGAACACTCCAAACCCGCTTCTGACACGTGCTGAACGACTACGTCGGTTGCTCTTTGAAGAGTCTCCTCGATTTGACCATCGGATCCCACCGTCGTCCAGAGCGTGATGTCATCTGCGTAGAGGGTGTATCGCAGGCCGGGTATCGTGTCAAGTTTGGGAGGTAGTGACCTCATAGCGAGGTTGAAAAGGAAAGGGGACAAAACAGCTCCCTGCGGGGTGCCGCGATCACCGAGTGTGATGAGCTTAGAACGAAGGTCACCCACTGAGAGTTCAACCGTTCGATTAGATAAGAAAGCACGGACGTAGTTAAATATGCGTTCCCCGGATCGTAGTTCGGACAGACTGGCTAAAATGGCACTATGCTTCACGTTGTCAAATGCTTTGTGAAGGTCCAGACCGAGCAAAGCCTTGGTACTAGTGCCACTCTCAGGTCGTAGGAGATCGTGATGCAACTGGATGAGCGCATCCTGAGTGGATAGATGGGCCCTGAAGCCCAGCATTGTGGGGGGAAGTAGGCGGTGCTCTTCCGCGAAATTTTGCAAGCGACAGAGGACAACATGCTCCATTAGTTTGCCCAGGCAGGAGGTCAACGAGATTGGACGAAGATTCTCCAGGTCGAGTTTCTTGCCCGGTTTCGGTATAAACGCGACCCTTGCGTGTTTCCATTCTGATGGCAAATGGCCGGACCTCCAGCACTCATTCATATATTCAGTAATGGCCCCTACCGACTTTGGATCGAGGTTGCGCAGCGTCTTATTTGTCACCCCGTCAGGACCGGGTGCCGATGTTGTACGCAGTTTATGTAGCGCTATGCAAACCTCACTTTCCGAAATGTCGGCGTCCAACTGTTCGTTGGCTGTTCCAGTGTATTCAGGCAACTGCTCTGTGCTGTTCTGTTTCTGAGATGTGTTGATGTAGCGGGTGATGAGCTCCTCCAGCAGCTCTTCGTTGGTGCCCGGGTATTGATGGACAATTCGCGCGAGCTGTTTGCGTGCGGCCGACTTGGAGCTACCAGGGTCCAGCAGGTGTCGCAGAAGATGCCACGTTTTCTTGCAGCCCATCTGGCCATTGAGGCTGCCGCAAAGTTGGCCCCACTGTTGGCGTGTTAGCACAGCGGTGTGGGCTTCTAATTCACGTTCGAGCCTCGAGATGCGGCGGCGGAGCCTTGTGTTGTGACGTTGGCGCCGCCACCTACGCATGAGGCTTTCATGCGCCTCCCACATATGTAGAAGGCGTGAATCTGTTGATGGCTGTTCCGGAGTTACGTCTGCTTGGTATGTTGTAGCGTCCACATCTCGACTCAAAGAAAGTATCCATTCGTTCAAGTCCAATACCGAATCGGGTGCCGTTTCTTTGCGCAGTTGGCGGAATTTATCCCAGTCTGTAATGCGAGCTGTGGCTCGTTTTTTTACATTGCTTGTGGTTAACTCAATGGTTACCGCTAGAATGAAATGGTCACTTCCTACGGTGTGACCTGTGTTTTGCCAACGGGCACCCTCCGTGTTTTTGCAAAGGGAGAGGTCTGGGGTAGTATCTCGACATACGCTGTTCCCGATTCGCGTCGATTGCTCCGGATCATTGAGGATACTGAAACCTAGGTCGTGTATGATGCTCCATAATCGGCGACCCTTGGGGTTGGATTTCGGGTATCCCCATTCGGGATGTTTTGCGTTAAAATCGCCTAGTACGAGCAGCTTTGCATCCTTCGCCAGATTTGTTGCTTTCCGAAAGATGTAAGGTAGATCCGCAGCTGTATCTCTTGGAGGGCTGTATATATTTAAAATGAAGAGTGGCTTGTCTCCTCGTCTTTTTGGTATAATTTCCACCAGTGTGTGATGAATACTCGTACCCTCAATTTCATGTTGAATGGCTGTGACATTCTTGTGTACTAAGATGGCAGTGTGGCATTGTGCGCTCGCGGATATGTCTATTTTCTGATTATATGATGCGTATCCGGGCAGTTGAGCGGCAGTGTTCGTTTCTTGTAAAACTATGATGTCCGGCGAACATTCCCCATTTGGTGCATGGTTTTGAATATGCTGGATATGTTGCTGCAGATGGCCCTTCTTATTGCGGAAGCTCCTGCAGTTCCACTGCCAGACGGTGAGCGTGTGGAGAGCCGCCATGACTATGTTATTGGCGTAGGGGCCGGTGTTTGCCGGCTATTGGATGGTGTGCGGTGGATGGCCAACTGCACACTGAAGTCGGCCAGTGCAGCTTCGGTCGAGCTCTTTAACACGGCGAATGAGGTGGTTGTTTCCCGGATGGTTTGGTGGATCGCATTAAAGCGCGTTTCTATTTCAGCGTTCAGATCGGATTTCAGCGTTGAGATGGCTGCCGTGACTGCCGTCGTTACTTTTGTAGTGATGTCGGCGTCTGCGTGGAGTGAAGCTGTGGGTGTAGCTGCCTTGCGTTTATTAGCGTTCTGAAGTTGAGGAACTGGCGATAACGCCGGGTTTGGTGCCAGGGGGTTCGGATGTGCGTCTTGTGTTTCGGATGATGTGGGTGTAGTTTGTTTGTCGATACTGAGTGCTCTATCTATTTTGGCTTCTAGAGACTGGATGTAGCTAGTCAATTTAGCTATCTGGGACTGCTGGGCCGAGATTTGAGCCTTAAGGGCAGAATTCTCCTTTGCCAACTCCCTCACCTGTGAATCGGAAAATAGTAGTGATGCCGGGGCGCCCCGCTGCCAGGCCACCGACTTGGACGCTTCTCCGGGACCTCGACTGGATGAACGAGACACCGATGGGCTGCGCCTGGCTGATTTGGACCTTGAGTGAGATGAGGGCCTGCTGTCTCGTCGTTGGGCTGAGCGTGACCTCGGGCGCCTGCTGTGGGATCGACACCTGCTGCCACGTCGTTTAGCTGAACGAGACCCTGAGCGCCGGGTGTGGGATGGGGACCTGCTCTCTCGGCGCTGCTGCTGGTTGCTGCTGTTCCCGAGTGGTGGGAGAGATGCAGAATGGTCTCGAGATGATGGTGAGCGTCTGCTGGAGGAGCCACTGTGAGATGGGTTGCGATGGATGTTCGACGAAGGTTCTTGCGCTTCTTGCTTCGATTGCGGGGTGGGTGGCGCCTTCTTGATAAAGCGATACTTGCAGTTTGAGCTGCCGGTGTTGTGTGCACCATTGCAGACGATGCAGCGTGGCGTGCATGCGGGTGTTTCGCCCTGTCCTGGTGTGGGGTGTTCCTCTCCGCAACGGCGGCACCGCTGCTTACGTGGCATCGGGCAAACATCCGTGCGGTGACCAACCTTGCGGCAGTTAAAACACGATTCCACCCTGTTGTAGAACGGGTACAGCCTGATGTCGGTTCCGTGGTAGAATATCCACTTTGGAAGGTTTGGCGTCATTAGTGCAACCACGACGTGCCTAGTTTGGCCCAAGCGTCTTCCACTCACGATAGGAATGGTGGGGTTGCTGGCTTGTAGGTCTGCCAAAATCTCTTCGTCTGAGAAGTCATCGTATGCATGGAACATGATGCCTCGTATGGCGTCGTCTGGAGGGGGGCGTAGACATGGAGCTCGATAGTAGCAGCGCCGATGGTAATCGACTTCACTCGAAGGTAGGCTTGGGCGCGTTGCGAGTCGATCACGCTCAAGGTAAAGGTATTATTGGTGGGGTGCGTCCGAAGGCGATCCCGACTTGCTGGTGGCTGATCTGGCAGTGAAGCTGCCTTGAGCAGGGCGTCGTGCAATTGCCACGGCGGCACTTTCGTCAAGTCGATGGGCGTTCTTGGACGTCCTACTATATGAATGGAGTCTTGCGGCAATCGGGGGAGTGGTGCCCGCCGACGTAACCGAGGCGGACGTGACTTGACCTGGGTTGGCGTTCCGGCACAGCGGCGCGGGCATTCTCCGACGTACACGGTTGAAGAACGGCTTGCCTTGGTTTTGAAGTTCCCGTCGGCGTCGTTCCTGGGCACGATAGCCGGGCGATTGCCAGAATCGTCGGACCACTCCTCTTCAGAGATGGTATGACCTTCTACGACGCACTCCATTCCGGTGGGCGGCTGGGCACGACGATGGGAGTAGCGTGAGGACGCTGCACCAGGCTTAGGCAAGGAGCCGGACGCGCGCTGAGCCAGCTAGGCGCAGGGCGGCGAGCGACCGTTTGGTCGGGTCATCAGATGCTCCGGTAGAATCTGATAATCAAGTGCAGAGATTGATATCCGCGCGTTCCCAATAACCTCATGCAACCCACTCAACATCAATTATTGGTCATTAAGCACGCGTCGCAGCGAGAAAGCGAACGAGGCTGGGGGGCATGTTAAGGCGTCCTAATTCGAAGCGTTCGATCCCGCGAGAACGACAAGATACCCGCCTGCGTCCTTCTCAGCAATTAACGAGATGGCTCCGAGCGTCTCCCTCGATCCTTCCTAAACAAAGAAAATAACGAGAAAGCTATAGAACCTGACGTCGAAAGATTAAACCTAAACGGCAGCAGAACATCCTACGAGTTAATCATGCTTAATCATATGAACGAAGGACTAAATCCATAACCAGCATGCGCCGCCTGGTTCGCATAATTATATCAATGACGCGCCTCCTCATCGAAAACCCCTTTAATGTGGAGTATTTAGCTTAATTGGAAAAAAAAGAAATCGTGCGCCCGCGCGTGATTGTCCTCATTTGCAAAGAGCAGATAGAAACGCGGCACATCCTGCCGCTGAAATCTTGACAGCTGTCCCTTCCTGAGAAAAATAATTTACTGAACGCAGCTGACATCGGCCCGATTTGCCGCACGGGTGATATTTTGCTTCCCGTCAGCTGCGTTCCTGATGCTTGCGCAGACTTGCTAGTGCTCTCTTTTTCTCTACCAACTTTCTTATTTTTGGATCTCTCTCCTCTAGTGTGTGTGTGTGTGTGCGTGTGTGTGTGCGTGCGTGTGTGCGCGTGTACGTGCGTGTTTGTGTGTGTGGATTTATGGGTCCTATTAACAATGCTAATTATACCGAGATCGAGCACCGAAGTTTGTGGTGTACGTGGTGCAACAAATACTTTCTCTTCTTCTCCAGCTATCAGTGTGGGCTATGATGAAACAAGTTATTAAATAAATCAATGCTTAACTTAACCATCTATAGCTCCCGCAAAGTGACACTTGGCAACTCGGTTAATCATGTGGTTCATCCATGTAATCCCTACTTGCACGGTTGCCAGCTTCAGTAGTGTCAAATACGAATGTTCGATTCATTCATATTTGCTTGGGCACTGCTACCTCACGTCAGGTGAACAATACATGTTACTTCATGACAAAAAATGCCCGTTGATTTATCATGTAGACATATCACGACGAAACCTTGCGTCACTTCCTCTTCCTCTACAACATGAAGCGACTGCTCTCTTTCTGCTGCGCGCATTCCATCTCTTGACACGCACACTCGAGTGTCTAATTTTGCTGGGCTGTTCTTTTTCCGCCCTGCTCTGCAGGTACACAGAAACAATTTCAAAGCGGAAATGAATCATTACTAAAACTTGGTTGAGTGCGCAACATTGTCGGTTCTTCAACAGGGTATTTTTGAATAGGAGCTTAAAAAGTTTGGGGCCCCAAAGTTCTTAGTGTGTTCTCCCTTTGGCAGATGCCGGATCTAAGAGTTTTTGAATAGTGTCTGCGGTGCTTTGGACACTGCCCCTATTACAGGTCACTCTATTGTTGACTTAGAGCTGTCCCTTCTGTGGGTGCCGTCGCGTTTGTTTCACGCAAAGCTTTTCAGACAGGCTTTTGTGCTGCCGCTAAATTTTACAAGTAGCGTCTCCAACGCAAAACCCAAACCCTATTTGTGTCTCGCACATGCGCAGTGGCCTCGACGCTATTTTTTTGCGCCCCAAAACGACTGACGTCTCTATTCCAAAACTGTCTTATACAACCGCGTTAATTGGTATTTAATTAGTGGTTACAGGCAACACGTGCGTTGTCTATACAGCATAAGCGCAATTTACACTTTGCATGCGCAAATGGTGCTGGCCGTACTGGGGCACTTCACGAACTCCTATAGCTCTCTAAAACTGTGCGAGTCTGGCTAAATTTGGCAGATAGTTTTTCACCGGCTCCTGTAAGCAGTGCAGCCGCGAAATAATTATTCCAGGAAGAACAACAGCGCTACAACGCAAGGAGTGCTGTGCGAAGTGTCAAGCTAACTAAACAGCGTGCGAAGAACGCTTTGACGCCACCCTTGAAAATCTTTCATCGGGCTCCGCAAGACCTATTCACAACGAAACGTGAACAAATTAAGTGGCGTAGGTGGCGTAACGCTCAATCGGCTCTGACAAGATTTTCTTAGCTATGTAACCTTGTCTTAACAATTCATACTTGGGCTCATGATGAGTTAACCTAACGATAAATTGTTGGTCTCATGAATAAATCACCTTAACCATGAATACTTTAGCTCGTATTTTAATGATAAACGCTTGGCCTCGTGATAAGTTTACGTTAACAATTTATGTCTGCCACGTCGCATGCGCACGAAACGTTTCTACAATCACTAGTGACCACTCGTCACTATGACAGCAGCAACTCACGCCACCTAAAAATTTGCGAGCAGCAGAACGGATTACAGCGAGGATATGCCATTTCGCGATGAACACGTAAAGTCTATGCATACGCTTATACGTGCATGGAACGTACCTTCGTGGTATAAGTCCAAGTCACAACCAATGACACGTCACAAAATGCACAATTTTCCTCTTTCGACGAAGAACTGTCATCCTCTCGGCGCATCGGGTCGAGAAGCGCTTGTGAAAAGTTGTTTTTTCGCGGGAAGAGACGCTTCCGCACAATTAACGTACGTCATCCGCGTTGGCTTTATGCAGAGAAAAAGCTCGCTGCCGTTGTCACCGAACTACGACGAAAGGGGAGACTAGAATGCAAGCCTTCGCCCGCCGCCTGATGAAGGTGATGGATGATGAAACGCAGGTATAACCGACGACGCCGCAGGGAAGGCCGTCTTCCAGTCATCCGCCGTAGGATTATGCAGCTTCGGTAAGCGCCATCTGTCGCTCACAATGCGACTACACTTTCAAGCGGGCTTCTGGGTGTGCTCCCCAACCCCCGCAACTTGCGCCTATATATAGCGCGTCTGCGATACGTGTAGGACAAGAGGGAAAGGAGAGAGAGGTGGGTGTTTATATTTTGTTTAGATTTACTACTTCGTGGTCTGACTAAAAATAAGCCACAGCGTGTTCAAACGCTCTTAGCGTGGTGAAAGGGTGCCGTTCCTCGAACGCTTTGCAACGAAGGGTAAACTTACGGCGCCGTCACGGACGCGGAAGCGCACAACGTGTCCCAAGTTGGGGTAACAGGACGGAGAAAGTAAACAAGGAACGGGGTTGGAGATTGGGGGAGGTGTTGAGTGACGTCATTACTGTCTTCCATCATGCCGCCGTGCACGCGTGACCTTGACAGCGACCCACACAAAGGCGTGCCAAAAGGTTGTTTGGGCGACTTGCGCGAAGGCTGCCAAGGCGTCAGTTTATCCTGATGCGACGTGAAGTTGTGAATACGTGATGTAATGTAGGATAAAACACTGTGTGACAAAAACTGTGTGAGGTTGCAGAGAAACAATTGTTTGGCAAAAGTTGAGTAACCACAGCCCTGTGTTACGTGGGACTCTCAGTCGTTGATGGAATGTTTCAACTTGCGCAACACTTACGTAAATCAAAAGCAGAAAACTTCGGTGTGAATAAATAAATCCATCCCATACGTTGTAACTCCTCGATATGTAATATAACTATGCGGCGTTTTACGTGTTGAAAGCAACATATGATCATGTTGAACTTATTCGTAAACTGTATTGTTGAAGTTAGTAGCCAACCAAAGTACGTCATATATGCACAAGACGTAACTTTTGTTTGCTAATACAGAGCTTCAAACTCTCTGGTCAGATTTTAATAACTGCTTCAAACAGTTAAGCAGAAGTGATTCTAATTCTTTACATGTTAATTAATGCGACAACATCAGAAGTGTTTTTCTCGCCCAACCCTCTGGACGTGGAATGACACACGAGGCCAGTCAGCTTTGGAAGTTATAGATTGCATGAAACATTGGGTGTATATACTTCCATAAGCATATCATCTGGGACACATAAGTCAGTCATGTAACCAAACAACTATCGAAATGCGTTGGTGTGAGTTAAGGATCGCGTTATCGGACCCCTCGTGTGCATCGGCGTTTGAATTGTTTCCCTGTTTTGGTTCGAGGTGCATGCCGCAATGATGCTGCAAGAAAGCAGACGCCTGCACGCGTAACATTGGCCATTTTAATATATCATTGAATTCCTACTGCAAGACAATGCCCACTGCACCATGTTATTATTCATTTTGCGAACCAGCGAAGGGCAGGCCCACTACGCTTCCGTAGGGCAACACGCGAGCCTACGCAGCTGTACACTTGGTTGATGATTCTGCCGCTCATGTTTAATAAATACGTCATTGCGCTTTGTTATGAGTGAGCCTTTAAAACACCCACTCGTTGCTCAACTGACATGCTTTGATGCGAAGCGTTGGATATACGCTTGCGTGCTGTTAACTATGTTCTTCCGACATCCGTCCATTTCTCCGTGTTTGTATTATGGAAAAAAAAAGGTCCACACATCCCCACGAACTGAATGATGACGAGCAGAGGTCCTAAGGTCCATTATGTCTACATTGAAGTCACCGACTAGTGTAAAGAGTTTGTGCTTGTAAAGGCTTTATAGTGTTGTGTCACAATCACGATTTATATTAGTATATTGTTAAACACTTCTTGTGGCTCACATCTCTGTCTTACGTCCACGTGATGAACGCAGACGCCGACAAGGCTATGGCCTAAGAAGCTTCACCCCTTACAAAAAACGCAACTAATTTTTTAGGGGCGAAGTTTTTCAAGCGGCACCCGTTCGTCCCTCGTAGTTGTAGTCGTAGTGTGTAACAAGTGTTACATTTTTGACTTGCAGGGTGGTGCCGGTGGGAGATTTCTCCTGTGCTTTGTTGAACAATAAAAAGTTCGCGGCATGCGCGTTACTTAAAAGCCGAATGCTCCTGTCTCTCATTCACCATTAGCAGCCATTGGCATGTTCCAGCAGGAAACGTTAGTAGAAGTAGATATGTTAACAGCCGACTTCTGCTGCCTCTCATTCCCAGTAGCAGCCATTGTTTACCTCCAAGGTAGTGCCTGGTGAGATTTCTCCTGTGTGTGATTAAACAATGAAAATTTTTTGTTCAAAACGCTGTTGATTGATGCGATAAACCAATGAAAGACGCCAGATGTTTGCTAAAAGCAAAACGAAAAGACACCAGATGTTTCTAAAGCAAAACAAAAAGAAGATGCCAGCTGCCTAACAAAAGACGCCAGGTGTTTTTTTTATCGGGCAAATTAACGGAAGAAAATTTCACGGTATTACTTCCAGGAGCTTCACCCAATCTCATCATCATTCACCTCATGGATCTGCCATCATTTTTAAAGATAAACATTCAATATCCTGCGACTGAAGCCAGCGTCACGGTGGAGCTCACGTCCGCAAAGAAGCCCAGACGCCCCGCACATTTTACTGCTTGCCAACCTTCATCAACATACTAAGATACATTGTAACTCACTTTATGGTACACCTTCGCACGTTCTACGTTCTATAGTCATTGGTCACCATTCATGTGTTCACATTTACTACTTCAAGTTACTAAATAACGCCTCTGCGCATGCCGACTGGGAGCTAACGATGACTAATCCTGGTTCTCACATGCTCAAAAAACGCCATATGATTGTTAGACACGTCCTAGCGGGAAAGAGCGACTTAGTTTTTTATATCTTGAGTTCTGTAGTGTCCACCTAAATCTGAGTACATTGGTGTTCTTCGCGTTTTGGATCTATCGAGGTGCGGCTGCCCTAGCCTGAGAATTGAACGCGCGTCTCGCAGAACAGCACCTTCTCGACGAAGCTATATAATGGTGGGGAGCAGAACACGCGTGTGAGCTGTTGAACTGCAGTCCCACTACAAAACTTCAAAATGACGACTTTCTTGACCGCGTTTCGTGTTCCTACGCCTTGTCAAACTAACGAAAAACGACTTTTCCTTGTATCTTAAGGATATAAGGACTCGTAGAAGCCTGCTGGTCCTACAATGTGGCACTTCCAACCTACCGCCACTTATGCCTCTCTGTATGCCTGCGAGAAAACAGTAAAAAAAACAAAAGAAGGAAAGCAAAAGGAGAAGACTATGCAAAGGCAAAAAAAGGTGGAAGAAAAGCAATTCATGGCCCTATATATACGAAGCAGAGTTATGGAAAGGAAGGGTGGAAAAGTGGCTTGAAACTACACTATACACCACTTTCAAAAAGAACGTTTCCACAATGGCCTAGCTGGTGCTAAGGGGCTCGTTTACGAAAAAAAAGTGAGGGACAAGATTGAAGGTTATGGGCATAGGCTAGAAAGGCACAGTATGACCATTGAGTAGCAGCAGGAAGTTTGTTTCAGACGCGGTGATCTCGATCGAAGCCTACTGAAAGAAACACTAAAAATTATGATTTTTTCTGTTTTAGCCGCTCATTTGTGCGGAAACCATCAAGTGGATCGTTGCGCGGTGACCTTCAGCCAAATGGCGCTGGCGAGAAACGTGGTGGAAAACACCATGTGACATTCTCCGAAACGTACGAAGAAGGAACGGATAATTGTGACATTATCATGCGACACAATGACGAAATCACAGATCATTAAAAATTGTGGCACCATAAGATGACGTACAACGTGGGCGTCATTACATGACATCGTATTATGGCAAAAAAGTGTCATAACACTGAAATTAGTGCGGCACCATGTGGCTTACAGAACGCGTCAACGGGGGCAGGAGAAGACGGTCGACAGAACACGTGAAAATAGCGTAATGCACGTCTCCCACTGCCTTACAAGAAACATGGGCCGCTACTCTACAGAAAGAGACAGTTAGCAGTTACTTCGTTCTATGTTTCATCACTGCTGCACTGCTGCACTACCTTTCTTCTTCCTCAGCCGATAGTTATGGCGGTGACATAAGTGAACAATATAGATAGACAGACAGACAAAGAACATTATTGAGTCCTGAAAAACGCCACTCTTATAGAGCAACGTCGTGGGCCGCTCCCATGAAGGAACGCGGAGGCCTAGCCTCACCGTCGCATTGTGTGCTCGGCTCTCTGGACAGCCCGTAGTTGTGGTAGTAACTCTGAAGTTCGTTCATTATCTCGCGGTGGTGCCATGATGATGATAATAATGATTTGCAGAGGAATGGTACAACTCACCATGGGGCATCTGCCACAAAACATGTGGCAGTAGAATTTGCGAAAAAATCAATAAGAATTCTAAACACTAAAATAAAAGAAAGAGAGAGAACAGAAACAGGGGGGAAATATAGGAAACAGATAATCGATAAGGAGGCAAAAATACTTGTACTAACTTCGGTGTCTCTTTAAGACAATGTTGTATAGGTAACGGAATAATAAAGTTTTTATATAAATAAATGAATTAGATAGAGTTCATAAATAAATTAATAATATTTTAAATGTACTGACAATATTACCATACCATTCTGTTTGTTCGTGCTCTTCACAAGAAGAAGAAAAAGGCTGAGGAAGAAACGACGTCCATTGTTCGTCGCTTTGCTGCACTGCCTACATGGAGAAACTGCTCTTAAGCTCAAGAAGTGAGCGCTATTCTTCACTCGGACGTCGGTCTTCATTATTGCGGAGTCGTCGTTCGTCGAGCATTCGTATCAGCCGGCGGCGATCATTGGAGAAGTGGACCGCCCGGTCCCTTGCCTCGCCGATCAGGCAGACCAGTGGCAATTGTGGGACCACGCTTTTCTGCAGCGCAGCGTTCGCCGCAGCAGCCACCGGCCTCGGGGCATACCTCATCCTTTGCTATTACAGCTCCTTCTGCAGGCGCCCCGCCCACAAAGAACCTGGTCACAAGGAAAACATCAAACCCCTGTTGCAGATGATCTGGACGACGGCCAACATGAGCCTCAATCCATGTGCAGACTTCTACAAGTACGCCTGCTACCATTACCACCACTCTGCTAAGGAAGACATAGCGTTCCAGCATCCTCTGGCGAACAGAATGATACAAGGCCTGTCGCAGAATCACGCGGGTCGTGCCTTGTTAAACTATCACAAGGTTTGTCTTACAGTTCAATGGAATTCCCGAGACGCTGTCAACAGTGCTGTTCGAGCCGTTTTAGAGATCGTCTATGTGGAGTCAGCCAAAGTTACACCGCTCCGTATGTTCGTGCTCATGCTGAAGCTGAACCTTGCTTACGACCTCCATATTGACCCTTCAATATACCTCGACCAGTCGGGCAGCGCAGTGCCTCATAATGCCATCAATTCGGGTGATGCTGGCCAACTTGAAGGTCTCGACCAGCCTTCCACCCTCTTCTTGGTCGCCAATACACAGCGTTCTTGTTTAATGTCTTCTTTTGCCGAGAAAACTAAAGCTACATATAGTGACGTCGTTCAGGAACTGGCATCAGTAATGGGAGCAAACGTCACATTCCCCGACTTTGTCAACTTGTCTGTGAACCTCTGCAGCGTGGCGAGCAACACAAGTGAATTCGTTGAATCCCGGCGCACCATTTTGAACCGGCTTATCCCTGGCGTGTCGTCAATGCGTTGGGTAGACGTAGTGAAAGGGTTCAGTGGCAGTAAACTTGGTGACTGGGTCATTCACTCGTCTATGGACGTCCTTCGACATCGTTTCACAGTCCTCACAGACAAGAATACTCAACCCATTGCGCTGGCCTTCGTTTTGGCTCGGGCGACAGTCGAGCTTATACGCGACAAGTCATCAAACGTGCCAGCGCGACCTTCTCATGAATACTGCGAAATGACCACATCGCAGCTGCTTCCTCTCTGGGTACTCAACGTTCTTCTCTCGTTCTCCGCGAAAACAGAGCACAACCAAGTCGTCTTCAGTATTTTCGACTCCCTGGAGGAAACGATACAGAAGGAGCTCACAGAGATGCTCCTTCCCGAGGACGTATCCCGTGCCAAACGGGAGCTGCAAAAAATCAGGCCACTGCTCCCCTACCACATCTACCCGCTTGACACTGAGATACCCAGGCTCAGCGACAACCACTTCAAGAATATCCTCCTTGTGCGCGAGTACCGACTCACTTCCTCGCTGTACCGCACGCCATCTGGAATTCCTGGCAGTACAGCCAACAGCATCACGCTGTTGTGTCCCACGCTGACGCCAGGCTACATTACCATTCCGCTCGGTCTGTACAAAGTGGCCAAACTGAAGCCATTCATGCCTCTGCAGCCTATGGCGCTAATCGGCTTGCTAGTGGCGGACAACATGTGGTCCGCACTCTTTCAAGCAAACTTGACAGACGCGGGGAAAAAAGCCATGAGTGAACTCCGTTGCAAGCACATCTACGTTAACCAGGAGAACACCTTCCAGCGAAGCCTCAAATGGCCGCTGCGCGCACTCGTGTCGTGCGTTCGCGCAATCGGTGCTTCCGACTGGCACAAGAAGAGCATCATCTGGGGCCAGTGGAGCACTTCTCTCAGCCAGATTTTTTACCACCTGGCGGTCATCTACTTCTACTGCCAGGACTCCGCGCAAGCCCCGAAGCTCGCAACGTCTGACGTCACCAGATTTCTTAACGCCGTCAACGACTTTGTCGAAGCTTTTGGGTGTCCTCGACGGCATAAGCTGCAACCCATTTGCCCGAAGAGAGTGCACCCTTTCCCGGCTGGGAGACATCGACCCTTGGATGAGTTGGTAAATCATGCAGTATAGCAGCGGAGACATCAAAGTGAATTTTTTAACTACGAACAGTTTTGAAGCGATGGATAGTCTTCATTACACTTTGCCTATTCGCTTTCTTTCAAACGCCAACTTTACGAACAGGTTTATTAGATGCATTCACAGATGCGTCCATCGCGCATGTTAAACGGTCTTAAAGATATAGCGGAGCCCACAACTATTTTCACGAATCTAGTACCACATAAGCATAGACACCATTGTTAAAGCTAAATGTATATATACGGCCTACAGAAACATCATATTGAACGTAGAGTCCCGACGATGACTCAAAGATCTACAAAGATATCGCGTGGCTGCGCAAACTACGCGCTCATTTTGTCTAAGGGAAAGTGTGAAACCGAGGCGCTATGTCATGAAAAGTTTCTGAAGAGCCGCACTGGCTGCTTTTATTATAGAGTTTTTAAGCAAAGGTTCACCGGTGATTATGATGCTAAGGTGAATTCCGAGCGCAGCTTCCAACTGGGGTAAGGCCAATTATGTTTCAGGTTATAGCTTTCCCTAATGTATTGACTATGCCATAAATCATAATATTTGTGAAATAGTACAGTACCTACTGCGCCATTATTCGTCTTTCTGCGGATAAGCAAGGTACCCGCTACTCATCTCTAAGGCATTAAGTGCACTGTGATGCTGCATGTGGCTGATGACGATGCATGTGTATGGCTCAGCACTTTGCAGTGCGTGGGAAGCATTGAACCATACAGTGATTGTGCAATTAGCAGTGTGTGATGATTGGTTATTTTGCGCTTCTACAACGTTCTATTACACATGTCGATGTGATTCCTTGCCCGGCATACCGCCTGTGTAAGGTCTCTTGCAGCGAAAACTGTTACGAGATCACAACATGGGTCACTCTCGGCGCCGTAGTTGTCCGCCACTGGTTTCCATAACCACTGCCGCATGAAATAAGAAAAAGAAAGACAAGTTAATGAAAAACAAGGACACAGCGGGGCTCGAACTTGGGTCCACTGCGTGTCATCCCAGAGTTCTACCAAAGGGCCATGCCGGTGCTTGGGACTTGTACGCAAAGTTACCTTAGGCAGGTTTGATGTTGGGAAAAGAATCGGGTCAATATGAGTAATAAAGCGTTTGAGAACACGAAAAAAAAAACAACCACGCATCACTCAATGCGAATAGCGTAACTAGTGGGTCGACCAATGCTCCAAACCATCACAAAAGCTTGCTCTTGATCCCCCATTAAGTGTGGCGCATACCCAGGCATAACTCCTCATCGTCGTCAGCCATTGTAAGAACAATTGGCACAACATTTCATGCAAGTGTTTACCGGATGCCACGCTTTTCCGAAGAATGACGAAGGATAGCATAGTGAATGCCGGCTTATACTACCCATAAATTAGGATCATTAATGGTGTAACGGATGTCCAGCAAGTGGGCTTGTAGCAGTTACCCAAAAAGTCTTTCGAAAGGGCTTTGAAAGGCCACTCTTCCTGCTTTTTTTTGTGACTTTCAGCACGTTCCACGCATGGTGTTTTTATTTGAGAAAAAGTTTAAAGCACCATCACAGCTTGTTGGTAGAATAGTAGACTGCCACATAGATCGCACGATTTTCAGCCCTTTGCTATCCTGGTATTTTTTTTCTAAATTTATTTTTTCATTTCAATTGCTTAAGTTTTTTTGTCTATCAGTTACGCCACCAACGGCGACGATGACAGTGACACCGCTCAAGGCAGGAACGGGTGACTAAGAGATGCACTCTAAAAATCACGGCATATTCACGAAATTAATAATGATGTGTGGGCGAAGCTGTGGGATCGTTTGGTGTTACCACCAATCACCATTCACATTGGCCCCTCAAGAATGCGAATGAGTGCCTATAGTGGTGTACCAGTTATACACAATGTTTGTCGGCCATAACTGGTATGTTGTGTTTGGTTGTGAATTTCGTTTCACCTTAATTATTACTGCTTTGTGGTATCGAATCTAGCCGCAAGTTGGCAAAGATGAGGTCTGGGCACGTCCCCATGGGGGTTCTTGGTCATTTACAGTCATACGGAATGTATCGGGGATCATATAGAGACGTCATCAACTGCACAGGCCAGTCGTTATCCGTGATTATAGTCGTCATCATCTCCATCATCATTATCGGTACGGCGTATAGTGGTTACCTTGCTGTGCCGGAATAGCAGAAAAACAATGTGGGGCCTGGAGCGCGCTTGTTCTTCATCTTCATCGTCAGCAGCAGATATATTCGGCGCGACTAGAGGATAGGCCTCGTTTATAAGGTGTTTCGCATCGAAAGGTGGTCTTCGCGAGACTCAGCTGACGGCTGTGGTGTAAATCGAAAAGGGCGCGCGATGTAACACGATTATGCCAGGGCGGGATATACTGCAGCCGAACAAGTATGCAATGCTATAGAGGATGGTTGACAAGCATGAAATAAAGCACGGGAGGTGTCAGTCTTCAACGCGTCGGCGCAAAGACTTCCAACATTGAGTCCTCTTAGGGATATGGCAAAAATATTCTTGATATTCCTGTTTTACTAAAACTAATGTAGCAGCGAACTCATGTTCCGTTCCTTTGTCGATGTTGCTGTCTACTGTACATGTATACACTCCATGCGGGACCTATAGAGGGCGCCTTCAAAGGCGCGTGCAGCGCCACTTGTGGTGTGGTTGGCGCGCAACTTTGATAGTCGTAGCAGATAGCAGCGACTAATTTCTTTGATAGCTATGGTGGCACAAGCGCCCATGGCCAGCGGATTAGTGCGTGCTTCGAGGAGAATCTCAGAATTTAGAGATATCCCAGGGGGAGAATCTTCCGCGATGCCACCATGAATAAATGGGAAAACCTTCACGAAAGCAGCCACGTTTTTTTGCGTTAGTGAGCGCTTTGCAGCCCGTCGCCAGGAATGACGGCTAAGCGCGTGTGTCAGGTGTGCGTAATGCATGAAGTTTGCTGAATAACTATCGCGGCAAGATCTCATTCTTTCGAATTTAGATTATTATCGGTGCTTGCCCACTGCCCACGTACTTGCAAAATACTCGGAGCGTTTAGAAATATCGATGGCTCGACGGCCACTCGCCGTGGAAACTGGCGTGGTCGTTTGTTGCGGAGTCATGCCATGGCGATTTTCAGCCACCGAGTCTCGCGAAGTGCTTTGCTTGAAATTGTCGCGGCATCATCGTCGCTCATTATGATCACAGTCTTTACCTCACCGCTCGTGCAGCTCATGCTGAGAGCTTGAGGCGTGGGCGAGAAAGCGAACGCGAGAAGATTTAGTCCAGAGAGGACGGCGCATGCCCCATTCCTTCTTCCGCTTCACCTTGTATAGAGTGTTGACGACGACGGCACGGTCAATTCGGCCACTACCACGTGTCTTTCATTCACTATAATCTCTTGCGTTGTTTATGTTGCTTTCCGAGACTAACACAGACATGCACATTCGTCGCTACAGTATTCGCAAAGCATCGTTTCTTACCATGTGTAGTTCTGCTATACTCTACGCCCTGCATCATTTCTTCCTAACATGCTTTTGAATGAGCCAAATACGAAAGATGGGATTCAACTCATTACTTCCGGCGGTTATTTCCTTTGGAGCTCCAGCACTTGGTTTTAGACACAGGAGCGTTTGGATGGCACACGCGAGTTGCTAGGCGAGACGAAACGAATTGAATTGTAAGGTTATGTAAGGTTATGTAAGGTAAACGTATTCTGCTACGACAGTACGCTTTTTTTCGTGAATTAAGCTAATTAGTTATTTAGAAAATGATATATTGCTAAAGATTTTGATATTTTTAAACAAAATCATTTATATAACAAGGCACCACCCATTTCATGGACAAACCCCCATGGTGTCTTGCACCAGTTTAATAAGGACCAACCAACCGACAGACGCACTATAGCTTGATCCTATCAAGGGCGCATACGCTGCTGGGTGGCTACTTGTGTTTCCGCTAAAATGCTACGTACCTCAATTCGCCCCTTCACTGATGGACCCATCAACTCAGGAAAGCACTAATTGACCTCGCATTGCATTCCTCAAAACTGCGAACAGCACACGTCGACGTAGTAATTATTAAGGTCAAATGAAACATCCCATCAGCCTTAATCTGAAATAAAATTTCTTGCATGCGTTTTTTTTCTCACCAGCTCTATGACAGCAAAAACATCACGCAAGATCATCGCATCTGCAGATTGTGTCTCAGACCAATTAAAGCACGCATTGGCAGAATGAGAGACGGCAGAGTAAATGGGAACTAAACACATTTTACGTCCCACAGCTGTGATCCTCTTATTTCGCTGCCCAATAAAACAGGAACAGGTCGAGAAACACTTAAACTTCGTTCCTGCAGGTCACGGTGTGTACCTGTTTGTACAATCGACTATGCAGCAGTTCATGATTCAGATAAATTACGTGCTAGCGAACGTTGGCGGAATGATTTGTTCAGCTCGGGCTCTCAACGTTTGTCTTCTCTGACGGCCGCGTGGCGGCGCGCCAGTCTCAGTTCACGTAAGGCCCCTGTATTTTTCAAAGGTAGCGCAAACCGTTGTACAAAAAGCGGAGGAGAATTTCCTCCCCGCCCTCTACGTCTCTCCTAACTCCGGCGCGCGTTTCTGCTACCCTATTGGACCAGGCACGACACGTGACCAATGAACCTTATTGACCCCTCGTCAGGTTCGGCTCCGCCGGGCAGCGACGCCATGAGTGAGCGCACTGCATCTCGCTCCCACGTGTGTTGCCTTTAGCAAGGCGGCCTCGGATGCAGCGCAATGCCGGCCTGCTGTGCCGTTGGCTGCTCCAGCAGCATTGCAAAAGGCGACAAGCTTTTTGTGGTTCCACGAGGGAAAAATAATGAGGAGCGGAGAGCGGTATGGCTGCATCGCATCGGCAGGAAAAACTTCGATGGTCACCGAGGGAGGCTTTGCGAGGTAAGCACTCACTACAGAACTTCTTCGCGTAGACATGTCTCCGGAAGGCTTTCAGATAAAGCTCATCCTTGGTTCAGGTTCATGTTAAACAAAAGCAGCTTGAAGTTTCCGTTGACGCTTTCTCGCACGATTTCAACCACGATGACAGCTCGATCGTTTTTAGCTTGCTCGAATATTCGAATACGGCCACAACATAATCACTGTTGAATGTTTGGCGTTCGCGATTTGCTTTCTAAATGGAACCATTTGCAGCGGAAGCAATTATGCTTCTCCAAAGATCAACCACGTCTTTGATCGTTTTTCCTTTTTTTTTTTGCTCGAACTTTGATTACCTGTATCCAAAATTTCGGCGTTTATTGTTTTAAGGTGGTTTATTGTGTTATCAGTTTGTATTCTTTCATATTTATCTCACTTTTGCGCACTTCCATGACCGAATTTTGTGCATGCGTGTACAGCTAATATAAGATAGTGTATGGTAAATATAATGTTGTATAGTTGTTTATTTGTAAAGTGCATAGATACTTTCGTTCAAATTTCGAACATACTTGCGAAGTTGTACACTTTCGATTAACAAAGAGAAAGGCACCTACTAAATGCAAGAAAATCATCTGGCTTTTGTGGCTGTTTGCATTTTTAACGTAAGAAGCAAAATATTTTGCTTCGGCAATATCACATCAGCCGAACTGCAAAAATGCGATAGAGAATGTCGGTATTTTTCAGAAACACTTCACGATGGATCAGTATGAGCCAGCAATTCTGGCACAAACTGGCATCAAGAAACTCAAGCCAAATGCGGTTCCTTCTATATTTGCGCATCAGCCTCTTCCGAAAGAGCGCAAGCCACCCCGCAAAAGGGGGAATGAAACGGTTCCTGGTGAGGCCCTTTTGTAGTTTCTATTCCTCTCTTGTGTTGTGAATGCGATTATGTTTTGGGGTTTATATGACAATACAGTGTGTTTGGATCGCTGGCAGATAGCATAGTTGCTGCATTTATCTTTATGACCTGTGAACCTGATTAATTCGGCATCCAATTCTCTCTTACTGTGGCAGCAAACATCCCCACCCCTACACTGTACTTTCTCAACTCTTGCTTACAGCTGTATCCTTGGATGAGCCAGAAACGTCAGTGGGGGGGCCCCGGACGCTGAACCAGTGGGCAGTTTATTTTGTGAGTTGACTGCGCTGTGATGACAAATGTTCGCGCCTTTAGACTCTCTACTTACGCAATTCATGCTTACAGCTGCCTCCTCGGACAACACAACAACGTCAATAGACCGCGACCTTGAACCAGTGGGCAGCCCATTTTGTGAGTTAACTGCACTGTGATGGCAAATGTTCACGCCTCTAGCCTCTGTATTTACAATTCATGCTTACAGCTGCCTCCTGGGACCAGCCAAGAACGTCCAAAAGGGTGACCCCTCAACCAGTGGGTGGCTCATTTTGTGAGTTGATACCACTACGATGACAACTGTTGTCACCTCTAGAGTCTCTACTTACACTCTGTATTTACACAAACCATGTTTACAGCTGCCGCAACAGATGACACAAACAGAATGGAGGCAAGCCAACATTTAGAAGCACCACTTGAGCCTTCAGTGGAAGAAGCACTAAGGATGCGAATAAAAGAACTGGAGCTGCAGCTACAAGCTAAGGAGCAGCAGCAGTTACTTGCTAACCGTAAAAAAACCAGGCAGCTCTTGAAATGAAGAATCTAGAGTCTGGACTGAAGGAGTTTTTGAACGCAGATCAAATGCGGAGGCTTAAAAAAAGACAACGAGAGGCACACCATGGACAGAAAAAACTCTAAGAAAAGGACTGCAACTTAGATTAGCCTGTGGAAAACGGGGCTATAAACTTGTGAGGGAAACAGGACAGCCTCTTCCAGCAGACCGCACGTTGCAGCAGCATCTCCATAGTTACAAGTTCAAGCCTGGTTTGCTTCATGACTTGATGCCAGCATTTGCTTTAAACGTATGCTTTATTTCTCGCAATCCCCAAATCTTCTTATTTGTTGGCACATTTAATTTGCACTAGTTTGAAGCTGTTTTTGGTTAACACCTGCTTTTTTGTAGGTTGGGCAAATGGATCCAAAGGAACGGCATGCAACCTTGATGATAGATGAGATACAGCTGACAACTGGCCTGGCATATGACGCGTCCTCTCGAACAGTATTTGAAGCACCAACGGTACCTCTAGCCGACGGTACATTGCCTGATGAAGGCCTTGCAACACATGCAATTGTGTTCATGCTTGGTGGGGTCAGCACCCGGTGGAAACAGGTTGTAGCATACCACCTCACAGGCAATTCCTTTCACCCAAAGACAATGAAGCAGATCATTGTGGACGTTATCACAGAGTGCGAAAAAGTTGGAATCCGTTTGCATGTTGTTGTGACGGACATGGCGGGAGGCAACCAGTCTGTTTGTAAGTTGTTCGGAATTGTAGTTGGAAAGCACAGCAAGCCGAAAGTTTCATGTGCTCACCCGTGTGACCCTAGCAGAAAGCTTTTTTTATGCCAGATGTGCCACACTTGCTTAAAAATTTGCGTAATCACCTAACTCAAGGACAAGAGATTACACTGACAGAAGACCTTGCCAAAAAGCTAAAACTTCCCGGCCGCACCGTGTCAGTCCAGCCAATTAAGCGGGTTGTAGAGGTTGATGCCAAGGCAGACCTTAAACTGGTGCCCATTTGAAAGAAGCATGCGTGCAACTAGGACATTTTGGAAAGATGAAAGTGGGATTTGCTTTCAGTTTGTTTAACAACGACACTGTGGCTGCACTGCGCATGCTTGTAGAAGCAAAGGACGACGAAATTAATAACACAGATGCCTTAACCACAGCGTGGTTTGTTGAGACGGTGTTTAAATGGTTTAAATTAATGTCCTCAAGAACGACAAAGCTTGCCATCAGCCACTTCGATGAACAACGGTACAAGGAGACCGTCACGTTTTTAAAAGACATGATTGACCTTTTTGAAAAAATTGAAATCGGAACTGATGTGAAAAAATGTTGGAAGCCTATTCAAACGGGCATAGTGATGGCGACTACAACTATGTTGCATGTGCAGGAGCTGTTTTTGAATGACTTGGAGTTTGTCTATCTCTTGTTGATCCGCTCCAGCACTGACGCTTTTGAAAACCTGTTTTCAACCTTGAGAGCAAAAAATCCTGTCCCAGGGGAATTGGACTTTCGGAGCGCCTTGAAGATTGCCACTCTGTCTTTGTTTTTGCGATCGAGTAAGGACAGACGTTATTCTGATGCTGATGGCTTCATGCTTGCCGGAATCAACAGTGGGAAACACCAACATGACGGAGTAGATTCCGTTCACACTCCTGACGACATGCTGGATCTGGAAATTCTAGAGCAGGAGTCATTGACATACCTCGCTGGGTATGTTGTGAGGGGAGTCAAGAATGGTTTGGCCTGCCAAGAATGTCAAGCTGCACTGTCTGACAGCAGTAATGCTTGCAGGCTTCAGCAGTTAAAAAGCTTCACCAAACACAAAATGACGCTGGCTATTCCATCAGCGGCAGTGTTGCAGGCTGTTGAGTTTGCAGAGGCTTACGTCAGAAAAAATGAGGTGGACCTTCTCACAAACAAAGTCAGTGTACTAGCATTGCAGGAAAAAATAATAGCTTCTTTGTTCACAGCCAATTCTTTCCCGCCATGCCATGAACTGCTCAAGAAGATTGTACAGTTGTTTTTGCGAACAAGGATGTAGATATTAGTAAAGAAGTCCAATGCTGAAGCGGAGAGGAAGCGACTGGCTTCGAAAAAGTCGGGCAGCAGGAGTGTTTCAATGAGAGATGCCGTTAAAAACGTGCACTAGTTTTGTTTATGTTTTTGCCTATTTCCTGTACACACTTAGAAATGTCACATTAGTAGACTTAGGTACCTTATGTGTATATTTGTGATCGAAAAAGAAGGTTTCTTTACAAATGTGAATGAGTTTTGTTTATGCTTTTGCCTAGTGCTTGTATATACTTAGATATGTCCAATGTACATTTTACTTTAGTGCCTTATGTGTATACCTGCGATTAAAAACGAGGGTTCCTTTACTTAAATGTTTGCAATGAGGGTTTCAATATTTTATGATGCATTTGTGTATTAATGCGAACCTGTGCATGTTGTGTTTTCTTTATGTCCGGGCGCCACTCTCGGTTGTCTGATCTGTGTTCAGACCGCGAGTTTTCTTCTGTTTTTTTGTATGCCTTACAGGCTATCTGATTTAATGAGAGTGTTTCACCCCTTTGTCACTTGGCTTGAATGTTTTAATGAGAGATACCGTTACAAATGTGCAATGGTTTTGTTTATGCTTTGCCTATTTCTTGTATACACGATGCAACGATGTGTTTGTCTGTGATTGAAAAGGTTCCTCTACTTATAAATGCGCAATGATTGTTTCAATATTTTATCGTGTATTTTTATACGTCTGCGAACGCCACCTCTTGTATTGTTTGTGTTTGGCCACGCCCGGCTGTGTCACCTACGTTCAAAGCGGGTGTTTCCTTCTCTGATTCAGTGAGTGCAAGGTTTAACGAGCTGACGCAAAGCGGGGCGATGAGGCGTGCCGTAGTGGAGGGCTCCGGATTAAGTTTTTTTTCTCTTTCCTTCGCATGCTGTAAAGGCTATCTGATTTGATAGCGAAATTGTTTCGCCCTGTCGTGGCTCTACTGGAATGTTTTGCAGCGTTCGTGATTATTCGATGCTTCCCGCATTTTATTTGCGCACTCAATAAAATCTACCTTCATCCCACTAAACGTTTGTGGTATTTTATGGATGAATCGTTTACACACGTCCCATTATGGAAGCAGGCATGCATGTCCCAAATTTCAGTAGGGATCTGTTGTTCCTGTACAAACTCGAGCTCTAAGAGCACTCATATTAACTTTTGAGGGGCTGTTCCACACTTATAAACCCAAGAAAGATTACACGAAGACCAGATTTTGCTATCTTATGAAGCAGACCCCAGATTAAATCGACGATAAGTACTGCAAAGGCAGATTGCGATAGGGCAGCATTTGGTACATTTGGTTCCCCTCAAAACGCGCTAAGGCACTGGCCGATCGCACACAGTTTTTCTTACACAGTATTTGCGAGCACCGTTGTGCATTTACGCCAAGAATTGGCGCGTTTTAAGCAAGCACTTCAACGTAAGGCCCCTAGGGGCCTTACTTCAACGCGCTGCGCGACAAAACGAAACCGTCCGGCGGCGCGCTCCGCGTGAGTCGCTCCTTCATGGCGGCTGAGAGTGGCGGGCGAGGAGGAAACGGCGCGGGAAAGGGAGTTTGCGCTACCTTTGAAAAATACAGGGGCCTTAAGTTCACGGAGTCTATACCGTGTCGCTGCTTTGTTTCTGCTTTGCGCATTATAACTATCCGCCCATTGAAACTGCTTAAATAACTAATGTAGTGCTAATTTGAGAAAATTCGACAATTCCAAATAACTATTTCAGTTAATTCCTTGGTTATAGATCTGTTTAGGCTTATCTACTTCTTCCTACGCGTGCCTACTATGACAATGGGGCACGACTTTCGACATATCCACCTTGTGGATTATCCACGTTGGCTTCCACTGATTGGCTAGAGCTCAGCGAGAAGCATAACCCCTATTTCCGGCCATTCTTCCAAAACGTCACGAAGCTCTCACAACTCTCGACACGAAGCAGAAGGACGGAATGTGTTCTACGGCTACGAATACTGCCTGAGTTCCGGTTTTCAAAGCACATTTCGCCGGCCATGTATTATTTCTAATAATGACAGCATTTGAATCCCGCCCACCTGACACACCAGGAAAGGTCGGTACGCATTTCCTGCATCGTTTTCAATCTGCCCAACATGTCCATGTGTAATTTCAGACTATTCAAGTTTAATAATAATATGTGGGGTCTAACGTTCCGAAACCACCATATGATTGATTATTAGAGATGCCGTAGTGGAGGGCTCTGGAAATTTCGACCACCTGGGGTTCCATGTTTTTCAATAGGGGCAGTATGTCACTTAAAAATATGCCGAAATTGCCGGTCCTATCAGCCGCTTCACGTAAATACGTGAGTTCCGTGTGTGCACTTGTGGAGAACGCTTAGCCTTTAACATGGCGGAAATGCACACGGTGGTTTACTAGAAAGCAGTATACTTTGCTTAATGTCTATAATTAGCATGTTGCTGACGCGGTCCACTACTTATCCCGATGCTGTGCGGCCGCCTCTAAAGCTGATGCGCAGTGTGTGTTATCTTACACTTGACGAGAGCCAATCTGCAGTAAAATGCATCTGCAACATTTATATTCTTCTAGATTTCACCGGCCCCGCCACGGTAGTCTCGTGGTGAAGGTACTCGGCTGCAGACCCGCAGGTCACGGGATCGAATCCCGGCTGTGGCGGCTGTATATCCGATGGAGGCGGCAATGTTGTAGGCCCGTGTACTCAGATTTGGGTGCACGTTGAACACCAGGTGGTTGAAATTTCCGGAGCCCTTCACTACAGCGTCTCTCCTATTTTCTGGCGATTTTGGGGACGTTAAACCTCACAAATCAATCAAATCATTAATTGAAAATGGAATATCTCTATGTAACTGCTGAATAAACACAGTGCACGGCTTGAAGGAAACAATGTTTGATCGTTTAACGTTTCTGCTCAGTATATAGCGGACTACAATATTCCGAGATTGCTCTGACAGCAACGCATATTCTGTATGAGCTATACAAACAGTCGCATTGAAGTAATAATTTTTTAATTATTGAGCAACTTGCATGTCACACAAAGGTCAACCAAAAATAAAAATAAAAAGTGATATTGGGGTATCTTTTTTTTATGTGGCATAACTCCATGTTCATTCATACACTATTCCTAATTAGTATCGCTTTTGCTTTAGGTCAAACACAAATGCAGTGCTACTATAATATGTGCATCGGCTAAGTTTAGCATAAGTTCGGTTTCTTCTTCATACACAGTAAAAAATTTTACACCCAAAGGGTGCTTTTACGAGAAAGCACCCTTCGCAACACCCTTTAACATCCATAAATGGTCGATTGAAAAAAAAGCACCCATTTGTTTGGGTGCTTGCCTCGATAGCACTCTAAAATAGGCTCTAAGGGTGCTTTTGTGCCTGAGAAGGGCGTAGGTGACGATTCATCAGATGGAATATGCAGAATAAGAAAAACACATAATTAGAATATTTGGGATTTTACGTCTCAAAAACCTCGATATGATTATGAGGGTCGTCGTAGTGGAAAGCTCTAGAGAGTTTGACCATTTGGTGTTCTTTAATGGGCGCTGATATCGCACAGTGCACAGGCTTCTACCTTTTTACCTCCGTCTTAATTCGACTGCCACGGCCGGCATCGAACCCGCGACCTTCGGATTGGTGGCAGAGCAGCGTAGCTACTGCACGAATATGTGGACCTTGCGTTAAATGACGGCCTAGACTTAGAATGTGTGAAGGTGCTCTCCGAATACAGCAGAATGCCAGCAGAAGCAAATCGCGTTTCATCTATATTGGCAATTAACTGCAATCCACGTTACGAAAGCTCACCTTAGCGTTGGTTATAAGCTACATGTTTGCTGTGGATTATATACAGGAACATAATGTTCGCCCGAGTATGGGTGTGTGTGCGTGAGCCTGCGCATGTGTTCGCGTGTAAGCGCGATTGTGTGTACACCCGTGCATGTGTGCGTGCGCGTGTATGTGCGAGTCCGTGCTTGTGTTAAGCGTGCCTGTGCACATGTGTACGCCCATGCATGCGTGCGTTTACGGTCGTGTGTGTGTGTTGCCGTATGTGTGTATACGTGTATGTGTGTGCGCCTGTGAATAAGTATGCGTGTGTATCAGCCCGTGCGCCCTCAAATTTCGTGTGTGTGTGTGCGGGGAGGGGGGCACTGCTTCTTAGTGTTTAAGGTCCCACACCTGTTCAGACTGGGAGTCTATATGGGAGGTGGTTTAAGAAATGGCGGTGGTCAACGCACTGTACACGGACTATTCAGTACATGGAAACAGCTGCACATTTTCGTACCTCATCATTGCTTACGAACTTGCTGTGGTAGCTGATTAGGTCCACTGAGGCGCTTCAACGCTCGAAAACGTGGGTTATGACCAATTCACACGGAAAGCTGTCACTGCACTTATGCACAACTATCGTTTATATTAACAACGTTTAACAAGAACGTGCCCTGCCTTTGCTACAGGTGCTTAGCTAGCTCATTGGGCAACCATATGGAATTATGTGCTGATCAAGTGGTCAGCAAAAAGTTTGTTATAACAACCTCGGCACGTTTCGTGGTGCGTGACAAGCCGTTTCGTGGTGCGCGACTGTGGATTAATTTGTTCCAGCTTCGACTACGCATTCAGTGTTTGCGGCACCATACGCGGAATTGCCAGACACAGATAATGCGAAAAGAAATTCCTCTGGAAAAAGGTGTAGCGATGCTCTCCCGCTAATGCCACCGAGGACGAAATAATTATTGTTTCTGGCCATTCCATGGTGCACTTTGCTTTCCGCAAGTTTTGCTTCACTATTTTTCGCCCACTGCAATCGCATTCCGTCAAAATACTCAAAGAACCCGAGGCTGGTAAATAACCTGCGTCGCTGTGCGACTGGCTGGAAGGAGAGTTGCCATTTACAAGGAGTCATTGCGCGTCGAACAGCCGTCCGCCGTATGCGCCATAGCGTTTGCCTTTCGGCGCCGTCTTGGCGGGTTTCCCGCTCCTCCCCCCCCGCTCACCCCGGCCAGCGTTGCTCCCACAACGGCGGCGTAGATAAGTGAATAGTTGCGTCACCGAACACCTGCGTCGACAGCTGCGGCGCCGCCGCCAGTGCCTCCTCCTTCTCTCTCTCAACGTTGCTCTCTCTGTCTCATCGTCTTTCAAATGCGTTGCGTTGGCCTGGGGTCTTGGTCGCTGTGTATGTTCTAGCGAACAGGCACATATTCAATGGTGGTCACGCATGACACCGTGTTCGAAGTGACGCTCGGATTAAGGAATATTCATGGAGTGGCGGACACGGACAACGTGGGCCAGTTAACGGTGAGTGTACTGTTTTCGTAGGTAGTAATCATACAGCGCTAGCTGGGCGCCTGCAGCAGCTCTGCCGAAGTAGGCTGCCAGCCGTTTACGACAGCATGCGTTCGCGGGCCTGTTGCAGATGCCCGATTAAACGTGTGACTTAACGAGTTCACACTGCTATGCGCGATGTTGTGTAAGTGCCTGCATCACTCATACAGTGAGTGATGTGATCACTTAACAAGGGCGGGATTAGTTGCTGATCGCACATTGTCTCTACACTGCACAAAGTGTTTGATATTGTTTTAAGATGTGCTTTGGGCTACATCGTAATAACATTTCTAATAATACTCAAATGTGCAACGTGCTTCTGTAGGTGTAAGCGTAAAAAAAAGAAAGAAAAAGAAAAAAATTATGTTCAGAGGCGCACTGTGCGAAATGGCTTTTTTTTTTTGCTTAAAGACGGTATAGTTGGAGGTGCTGATATGGCGCGATGCTCCCGGCACGTGCGCTTCGGTCTTTTAAGCTATTTAGGACAAGTGTCACCAGCAACAGGGAAAGATCTAGCAACTTCCAAAGGCGCGTTGTTGTGGCCATCGCCGTGCGTTGTTTTCCCTCGTTTCTGTTTGCTGTTTTCGTCCTTTGCCTTCATCTGCGATAACGTTCGGCGCTATAACAGAATCGAGAGAGTATACGTGACTGTAAGAGCTATGTGCGGTAGCTCTAGCATAAGCCATGGCTTCTGCAACGTAGACGGCGTCCGCGCGCGTTGGTGTCGTTCGAGCACTCCTACTTGCTTGATTGTGTTTAACCGAGTATTTAGGCACGGGTTACGTTTGTAAATCCCGTGGTCAATAATCGCTAATAGCGTGCCCCTGACTGCCATCAGAGGATGGGCTTGGTTGTCGAAATATGCCAGACGCTTTTTCTGAAAGCAAGCTTTGAAAAAAATTTTTTAAAGAAATACTTTCATACGTGCTAGGCAGTGCCTATTGCAGGCCCGCAACTCTTTAAAAACTGGACCAGCTATCACATCTTTTATCAAATTACAATGAATTAAGATGACTGAATTATAGATAACGAAATTCTGTGCTAGATTAGGTGCACAAAACACATGTTCGCAGCCCTACGTCTAGAAAGCAGGCAAATAGGAAGCACAGCGTCAAATTTGGATAAGATTCCATTGACGGAGCATCTTGTGAGGGTAGAAAGAACGAGAAAATTGTTCAATTTTGATGCCCTTATAGAGGCAGTCAGAATTGCACTGATTGGTGACTTGTAACAATTCCTCAGATTGTTAGAGGCGTGATTAAAGTCAATAAATCTTTAACTTTGTTTTTTGCAGACCTCTTCGCTAGTGCCACGCCCAAGATCATTTGTTCTCATGTGAAAGAGAAAGCGGAGATGTCTTCACTGTTTGTACATGAAGAGGTAAGTTTCTTGTGCGTTTTGATTAATGCTACATGTTCTGAACGTTGTACTTTAAGAATTGTTTTTTACACTGGCTCACTACCCTAGAAGGAATTTGATTCTTAGGTGAGTTCAGGCTTTCGTAAGCGCCAATTTTGAGCTGTAGTCTTACACTTCACCTCATTTCGCGAATTTACTGTATGCTGGAAAACTCTTATCTTTATCATACAAAATTATTGGAATGTATGGGTTGTATGCTTCGAGTTCAGTGTAATGTCAATTACACGCCATTTCGAAGGACACACACCACACATTCTTTATATATGGTGCTGCCAGAACAGCACGAACATCCTTTTATGAGAAGTCATATTTGCTCTCGTTACAGGATGAGAGGGTGCCGCTGACGTCCTACGTAGTCTACCCCGGACCCAGCCTAGAGCAAGCCTACTTCCAGAACCTCCACATGGATAACCGAAAAATCTTCCATGTCAGTAATGACGAAGAAGGAGTGACAGCACTGATGAGTTGATTTTTTTTATTTTGAACATTGTCTACGGCCTCAAGGCCTTTAACAACCACCGTGATTGAGCGGCTTTTTCTCGGCGTGAGTTTGGAGTTTATCAAAGAAGTTGTTCAGGCAGTACGACGCTGAAAATTTTAGTGTCACAATTCCTGAACAACTTTTTCTAGTGTGGTCATGGTAGATGAACAAATATTGTTATTTGTGTCAGTTATTTTGCTTAAATATAGCTGGACCATTCCATGCCAAACGTCCCAGTCACTTTGGCGACCATCTGAATTGTATTTGAAGAAAAAAAATTGTGGTGACTTACTGCGTTGAAAACAGTGAACTGCTAGAATATTTCAGCGAGAAAAAAAGTTTTGTTCATGTGGCTGGCTTATAACTTCCTGGCATAATGCCGTTTGTGTGCTGTTTGTGGAAAATTTCGTTTTAAAACTACCGCTTATTTTTTCTAGAGCAAATTCGGTCTACCTATTAAGTAAATGTACTTCTGTAAGGTATTCGAAGTTCAATAATAATAGTGCAATTTTTTGCCACATTCGCTTCCAAGAATAAAGCCAAAATGTGTTATGTTTGCATTTTTCATTGCAATATCGCACTTTGTATGAATAACTGAGCAGTCAATACTTACTCCACAGAAGGTATATTTTGAGGAAAAATATCTTTATACCTCTCAAGCTGCTGAAATATACGAGAAAATATCACAAATTTCACAAAATCTGATTTTTGTCCGTATTGAGATGCAATTTGCTCCATGTTGTGATACAATGAAAACTCATCATTATACCTAAATTGTAAGAAAATGAAATTCTTTCTGTAATAAAAATCTTATCACAAAAAGGACAGGAAAGAGCGCTGTCAACTAAATTTTATTGAAGGTGCTACGAGCGTTTTTATACTGAGCACAAGACCAGGGCTCATCTGCAACAACACAAGTGTGACCATAACAAAATAATTTTAACCGAGAAAAGAATACTCTTTTTCGGAAAAGATAAGTGAAGGTGTACTGATGCATTGATTCTTGGCCTTCCTGATAAAGAGTATAAAGAGTTCTAAAATCTCTAATTTTTCTGCTTGCTTTTTTTTTCAAAAACCGTGTTTTATGAAACCTAGGACTACACTTACATTCTTTACGGTGTCCGGCCATGAGACTACTATAGCCCTTCTTAACATTTAAAGCATGCTGTCTTGCTTGATCATTGAAGCATTGCCCAGTTTGTCCTATGTTTACTTTTCCACGTGTTAGCGGTATCTCATACACATTAGATTGGCATTCAGTAAACCTAATCTAGTGACGAATAGTGCAAGATTGACTATTCCTGTTGCTGTAAGTACATGCACTTTTGAAAGCTTGCAAGGGGTGGAAAACAACAATGTCATATCTGCTGGCTCTTTTCCTAAAATTGTAAGACACCTTATGTACGTAGTACCATGTGACATGCAAAGGTGATTGGTCATTCTCTTTTTCTTTTGGTCCTGCTTCCTTTAACTTTACTTTCTGCAGGAGGGTTTCGCATACAAATGTGATTGTGCTGTTGGGGTATTGGCTGGTGCTATCAGCCCAGGAGTGCAAAGAATGTTCTGCCTTTTGATAGTGGGCATTCAAAATTTGTAGAAAGAGGAATTGATACCACATGTATTCATGCCACCCTTCAGAAGTCATTTTAGCACAAGGGTGAGGTCAGGCTTAAAAACCAGATTAAAAGACTAAAAGATGCTGGTTATCCCAACAGAATTATCACACCCGTTTGCAAAACCCTCCTGCAGAAAGTTAAGTTAAAGAAGACAGGACCAACAAAAAACAATGACCAAAACCTTTGCATGTTATGCCACATCACGTGTCTCACAATTAAAAAAATAGCCAGCAGATATGATATTAGCGTGTTGTTTTCCACCCCTTGCAAGCTTTCAAAAGTGTGTGTACTAAACAGCAACAGAAATAGTCAATCTTGCCCCATTCGTCAAGATAATAGGTTTACTTAATGCCAATTTGTCGTTTGTAGAAGTATTTTTTATCAGGTAAACCAATGATCAGTGCATCACTACACGTTCACTTATCCTTTCCGAGAGGGAGCATTCTTTTCACAGTTAAGATTATTTTGTAGTGCTCACACGTGTCGTCGCGCATGAACACGATTCTTGTACTCCGTATAAAAGCGCTCGTAGCACATTCATTAAATTCAGTTGACAGTCGGTGCTCTTTCCTGTCCTGTCTGTCTCTTCCTAAAGTTGTCGCGCTGTGACTAGCACACAACCACGATGAACCAACTCTCCCAAATTAAGCTCTTGTTACGTAACACGTAGACCGAGTTTCATATGGAAAGAAGGAGCGGTGCTTTTAAAATAAATTTTTTCACATACAACACCTAGACGGCATTCCAGGAAGTTCAGAAGGCAGCCACGTGACCAAATATTTTTCCTCTCCTAAATATTCTAGAAGTTCACTATTTTCAATGCAGCACGAGTTTTTCAAATACATTTGAGATGGTTGCCAAAATGGCTATGACATTTGGCATAAAGTGACCCAGCTGTGTCATTAGCCATAATTATGCATTACCTCTTTTGTTTTTTGTGTGTCCTGACTCAGTTTTGTGTTCGTTTTTAGCTTATTGTGTTTCTGATCATTGTATTGGTTTCTTAAGTATTCGCTAAAGTTGTATGTGTGAAAACCCGTATATGTTTGCATGTACATCATTTCTCATAACCAATTGTTATACATCCAGGAATACAAAGCTTAAACCATTGTGATTGTATACATTTGAAAACACAATCCATATATATTTTTGTGTGCATCACTTCTTGGGAACGATTGTGTACATGAAGGCGTATATAGTGAAATCATGGTGATTGTATATATTTGAAAGAATCATAAGTATATATTTGCCTGTATTTCATTCCTATTAACCGATTGTGTACACGAAGGAGTATTAAACTGGAAACCACTGGGATTGTAGATACTTGAAAGAATTATAGGGATATATTAGCGTGTATTTCACTTGTAGTCTCTATGTACTTGAAGCAGTATACTAAACTGAAACAAGTGTAATTGTATGTTGCAAAGAATTGTCAATAAAGTGAAACTGAAAAGATATAATAAACATTTGAGGTGTTGCATGTGTAGGGTATGTATACGTGAACGTATATCTGGTGAAAAAGTTGTGTGGCAGAAGAAAAGTTTGTTTTATTTGCCTATTAAATAAACGCAATATGCAAGGGCAGCAAGGCTTCATTTTCTGTAACGCGCATTATGCATATACTGTGAAGTATATATAGATCCAGCACAAGTTCATACGCGATTGTACGCGTTTATATTTTTGCCCACACGCAATGAATGGAGCTCGACAGGTGGCGCACCATCGATAATCAGGACCACTTTCTTCAAGTAGTGTTTAATCAGTGCATGCTGATATCTATTAGTGCAGGCTAAAATAATACTGCCACCCCTGCCATGGGCACTTAACACCCTTGTGCACGCTTCTCGCACCCTTCTCAGAGGGTGCTAAAAAAGTGATGGACATACCCTTCCTTAAGGGTGTTTTTGTAACATCCTACAGTTTTTTACATGTACACCCTATTCTAAGGGTGCAAGGTAAAGCACCCTTTTTGGAAGGTGCTGAATTAACACCCTTAGGGTGTCGTCCACGGGACAAGCTCATTTACACCCTTCTGGGTGTAAAAATTTTTACTGTGTATCTGCCCAACGGATACCCCACGTCTGTCCTCTAAGACGCAAGTGCCGGCTTTCACGTTGGACCACGGCCTACCTTTCACACGCCAGTGTAGCAGGCGTGCCATCTTAGTAAATAATAGCCGCGGCGCTACTTGAAATAAATAAAAACGTAGATCCAACTCCTATGACTTAGCACATATAAAATAAAATTTGGTATCAGGCTACTCGCTCACAGCTTCACAAGAATCACTTCCCACAGCACATGAGATTGGTCGGAATTTTCGCAATTAATCAAAATATTTTATTTCTGGTTCATTTCATGTATTAGAACTAACGCCTTTCGTAATCTTCATGAGGAAGAGGTTTAAGGGAAGATGGGAGCTAGAAGCCCACAGTACCTCTGGTATATTATATATTTCATTAAGAGGTAAAATTTCGAAACACAAGATTATAGGGATATCTGATAGTTGAACTCTATGTTAAATAGAATTACTAATCTAATGTGATTTATAGGCGTAATTAGTTTGTTTTTACATACACAATAGCGAAAAGACCAACAGCATAATAGTTACTAGTAGAGCTGCTTGTCGACGCAGTGGCCCACAAATTTTAGACCGCTATAGCATACAGCCGTATTACTATAACAATGACAACGAGACTCGCATGAACAATGTGACGGAAAACGTCACTGTGAAATTTGAAGTATCTTCAGGGAAGCGAATTACGTACCCTTGTCGACAGTAAACTTCGAGCCGCTCTCCTTTGGCGGCCCAGGCTGGTCTGCTTACGGAAACATGCTCTGATGCGTCTGTTTGTGCCACGCTGCTATTCGTCTCATTCGCGCACCACTTACTTTAGAGAGGAGCTATCGGGGATGCGGTTACTCAACACCACGAAACGACCCAAGGGAACGCCCACACTACCACATGACCAATGCACGGAAGCGAACGCGCGTGTCATTCGAGTATTTTTCCTCGTTCCAGCCAAGCAGTTGGCAGTGCGACGCAACATTAGGTGGAATATTGAAAGTCACGTGGTTACTAAGCAGCACGTCGAAATGTGTCACGCAAGTGGCTCTCTTGCACTAGCTCGTGTCTAAGCTTCGCGTCTGAACTCCTAGCATCGGAGTATCGTTTGGTAGGAATGCGCGCGCATATGGAATTCCAGAACCGAATCGAATTTTGTTCGAATAGCCTTCCAGTAGCAGGGCATCTGTTTTTGAAACAGCCGTGGAGCGTCCTGACATTTTATTTCCCATACACACTCACAAGCTTTCACAATACTGAAGGAGCATTGCGATTGCTGTAACCGAGAAAGAATAGAACAGTTATGTCAACGGGGGTAACTTTGAATACAGCTGTCGATGAAATCCCGCAGTTGCATCATTATTCAAGGTTGTACCCTGTCACAATCACTGACATTGAACAGAGACATTGAACATTAAAAGCCTTTCGTGAATCAAAGTCATTGTGAGTGTCAGAGTGATCTCGGTGGACTGAGAAAACTGTCGCTATCGTGACACTATAGAGTGTCGAGCAAACGCGCCTTCGTCCATATCAATATCCTATCCATACCCTGGTAAAAGCTTGGGCTGCGTGCATCACGGTAATTAATTAAACAAAACAACAAAAATGTAGGCACGCAGCTTCGCACTAAGGTTGTCATTCCTATAAAGGAATAGGGGAGCTCGTTGGCCTTGCTTCTGCTTAATTTATAGTTTTTTTTCTGCTTATTTCTTTCTCGTTTCTCTTTCTTGCTGCCCATGTTTCTTTATTTCTCTCTCAATCGCTCTCTTGCTATCATTCTTGTTTGCTTTTTTCCACTTTACTTTTCTCTCTCTCTCTCCGATTCCTGCTGCCTCTTTCTGCATATTGCTCTTTCACTCTTTTTTTTTTCATTTTTTGTCGTGCTTTCTGCATTTTCTGTTTTTTTTGTGACCATTTCTTTCTGTCCCATTCTCTCTTTGTGTATTTCGTCTTTCTTTTTATCAATCACTTTATTTATTTTGTTCTCTGTCTTTGTTTTTCTCTCTCTGCACTTCTTCTTTTGCCCATCCGAGTTAATGCGTCTTACGTCCGCGCATCGGGATAGCAATCGTGTTCACGGAGCAGAAGATGCAGAAGAAGATGAGGAGACTGCGCACCGGCCTGTTTATAGTGTGCACACGCTCTAAAGGTTGGAACCCTTTCATGACGACGATAGTTTTTTTTTTGTTAACACAAAACGGCGGAGAAGCTAGTTATACAGCCACGCTGTTAAAACTAGCCCTAGCTGCTCCAACATCTTGTTTTTTGGGGGGTTATCAGCTGGTGATGATTATTCAAAAAAGTATAGGATAAATTTGCATGTTTGATTCAGCACTAAATTTAATTCAATCTGTTTTGCAAAATACACGAATCTTAACGCGATAACGTTAAGGAGTTCGCTGATATTTTGGCGTTGTCAATGAAAAATCACGGTCTTGTCTGTGACGAAAAAGTCGAGAAAGAAGCAAATAAAGAAATAATAAAGAAGTTGTGGGTCCAAGCGGGGATCCAACAAACGCCGTCTGCGTGACAAGCCAGTGCACCACAACATAGTTGCAATATTTCTTGCAGCTGCGTCAAAAAAAAAAAGCCGTATATGAAGGTCATGTAGGGGAAGGAGTCCTCTTAACTCATTATTTATTGCGTGGCAAAAGCGAGGAAACATGCAAGACGTCAAACGATGTTTGAGCAACGCGTGAGTATTTTAATGGTTAAATCATTACATAGCGCGCTGAGATATTCATCATCAGCAGCAGAACCATTAACAAAGTGAGCAGTTGCGTAGGTTCGCGTGTTGCCCTACGGAGGCATAGTTGGTCCTTCACTGATTCACGAAAGAAATAATTATAGTGTAGTGGCCACTTGAGGACACCACGACACGGTCAAACGCAAATTGCTGTCTTCAGTGAAATACAGAAGTGGAGGGTCTGTTGTACCTTCATGCGTATTAAAGATAGACCGTGAAGAATTATTTCGCTGCAAAATGAGCCGTAGATGTCCCCGACTCTAAATCCAGCTAACCACCGGAAACCGTTATTTTTTCATGGCGTGTGTGACGTTACCAGCTTCATGGAGTGCAGCCGTCTTATCCTACCACCCGTGCCCATGCTGACATCATCTTTGATTCATTCCGGTAACCTAAATTACGTGAATGCCAATTAAGACGACGGCGATCACTCATTGTACAACTCAAGTGGCTTTGATAAGAAAAAGAAGAGGAAAGTAAGTACCCGTAACTGTCTTTTCAACGAAGACACCTCAACAGGTGAAAGCGAGCTCTGGTAACGCAATAAAGCGCACTGGAACATGCGTGCCAATCGCATACTGAGCTGTCTAGCTGATGTGGGTTGCGTATGGCCAAGATATCATGGGATTACAGCACTATATATATATATATACCCGCCCGGCGAAAGCCGGAAAACAAGTGAGCCGCCTCGCGTTGATTGTCTTGACGCGACTGCGTCCTGATGCCCTCACATTACGCCAAGTGGGTTGCTCATTTCACGCTCGGTGCCAGCAATTGTCTAAGCGAGAAGGAGGTGGGAGGGAGGAGAGGAGGATGAGCGTTGTTTGGAGCAGGAGGGCCCTATATAGCCTTGCAAAGATTGCTGGCAATTTCTCTGCTGGGGTCGCGCCAGTGATGCGCTTGATTATTTAGAGTCTTCCTGGCATTTTATGGCTTCCGAAAATATGACGTTTAGCTGTGTTGTGGGAAGTACGAGGGAGATTGCGAGCCTCGCAATCGTTGCGAAAGCGTAGGCCTTTCATGTTGCGCGTGGCCACACAAAAGCTCGGCGGGTAGAGATTTAATAGCAGTGCACTCACACGCTGAATCTACACTGTCGGTGCTGCGAGAGAGTTACGCGGAGGTAAGTGGAGCATCGCACACAGATGCACACAAACGCATACAAATAAAGGAAAATAAAAAAGTTGTTTGTGTGTATGTTTGTGCGGGTGTGGGTGTATTCGTAAAGATTAACAGTAAATGTGCACGCACAAGGTTAAACTAAGACAAAGAAATGCCGTCTTTTTGTCCCCTCGTTTATTTAGGTTTTTGTTAAAGTTTAGTCTTAGGCTTTGCTTAGATATTGATGGGCGAACTATATAGTCATGCCGTCAATATATTTCCTGAAATTTTATACGAGGGGGTGAATGGTCGCAGCATAAGTCAAAACGACCTTTTCAGCTCTTTCTTTTTTACTCCGCTTGAATTTGCAAATGCAGATACCAGCTGTCAGTGCTTTTGGCCCCGCATGTGTTCCCTATCTGCTTTCATTATATGAGTCTTGCCTTGTGTGGCCCCAAAGTTATATTTGGAAAGCAGTGATTTCACACACATGTGGCTGCTTCCTGCCTGTTGTGTGGATCGCATGCGGATTATGTCTTCTCAGAGCTCGACGAGTGTCTCTCTATGGGGTTGTGCGCGCCACATTTTGTTCGTTAAAAAAATGACAGCATATCAACGGGGTGAATGTTGGAAAGTGGAGCGAAGCTGGGTCCGCACGCCGCTGCCGCGCCGCTTGTGCCTCCCGTTCTCGTACGCCGGGATCTTGTCGGTGCTGCCGCACAGCTTCACGGCACGCTTCTGCCTCGAGTGCTCGCACATTGGAGATCCGTCTTCGAGTGCGAGCCGCCGCCGCCTTAAGCGCATGTAGCTCTGCAGCCTTTCCAATCCACCGAGCTTCTGAACACGTGCGTGCGCCAAAACGGCTTTCACTTTACGGTACGGCGCCACCGGTGAACACGCGATCGCCAACGTCTTCGTGTGTCATCATTCTTATTTTGTCGCGCACTCGCACATCGTGGTTCCGTCTTCGAGCGCGAGCCGCCGCCGCCTTGCGCGCATTATACTTTTTATCGGCCAACCGTGAATCATCTGCTGGCCACGTCCGGACGTCGTCTGTCTGTCTGTCTGTCTGTCTGTCTGTCTGTCTGTCTGTCTGTCTGTCTGTCTGTCTGTCTGTCTGTCTGTCTGTCTGTCGCATGAACGGACGCACGGATGAACAGACGCATAGATGAAAGGATGCACGGAGGAACGGATGGACGCATGGACGGATGGAAGGACGAACTGGTGCATGAATGGAGGCATGGACGAACGGACGCACAGATGGACACACAGATTGACGTACGAGAGGACGGACGGACGCATGGACGGAAGAATGCATAGATGGATGCACAAATTGATGGACGCACGGATAGACGGATGGACGGAAGCAAGAACGAACGGACGGCCGGAAGCACGGACGTAATGAGGAACGCTTCGCCCTATCATCATTCACTCCATGCATATGCAGTGAATTTAATTTTTATTGTACTACAACTAACGTGTTTCAGTATCGTACCATTTGCATTTTTCGGCGTATATGTATTTCGTTATATGTACAAGTACCCCCCTCTACGATCGGTTCAAGAACTAACGAGAGGTGGTTACATACAATTACGACAGGACGCTCAGCCCACGCCTTAAGGAGATACGCTCCTAAACAAAAATCGCACTGTCACAAAGCAAACGAGGGAAAACATTGTAACAGCGCTGACGCTGAATACCATCCTATCGAGTTTTAAAAACTGACATAGTGTTTTCTAGCAGCGACATACGAAATCACAGGATTGTGATCATATAAATGAGGTCACTTTTCAATGACGTTGTAAATTCAGTGTTGATGTGGCGTCCTTTACTATTCTGTATATAGGAACCTGACAGTGGACCAGAGGGCGCGACGAAGCTCTTCGGGCCGCCTCAGCATTGTTGGTACCGACCGCCAGGGATACTAAGAAAATGGAACGCTGGCTGGACACAGTAACATGCTGAAGTGTCAGTGCCTTTTAGGCACGTTTTCAAAGAACGCTTCCTGGGCGCTTACATAATCAGCCGTGAACGCCTTGCGTACAACTAAAAAAAGAAAATGGTATGCACGTGCAAGTTGGGTTTTGCTGCGTCTACTCGCTAGGCTAGGCATAGGAAGACTCGGTTTTGCTGCGCCTACTCGCTAGGCTGTGTGTTCTGGCGCTACCATCAGACCTTGTAAACTGCATTGCCGGGTGCCCATGGGTTGTGATTTTTTTTGTGCATTTTGCCGACAATCTTAGGCATTTTATATAATGAAGCATTTTCTTACTTTCTTGCAATGTACGTTTATTCTTTTTCCAGGTTGTGTACGTATAGCCTTGTGCATCTTGTCTCTTTGCCCAGGGCAAAGCCTACTTCATGTTTATTTTTAAATGCGAAGCATTCCTTAGCGAACATCGGCGACATTGAGCGTATCTAGCTATCTATCTAGCCGCCTACGACTTTTAGCTCTCCCAGCCGTTTCGATAATGGTATCCATACCAAACTTGGTGTGACATAACATGACTGTATGGTGAACATATTTGACTAGTCATAACATGAAAACCATGATATGTATCACATGAATGTCATAATTTACATTTCATGGTCCTGCAGGTGTTGCGGTGGTTCCGTTCAGATGGCACGTTGCAAAACTGGTATGGTATGACATGATTACATGGCGAACACAAGCGACAAGCCCTAACATGAAAATCATGACATGCGTGTCATGTAAGAACGTGACTACATTCCACGCTCATGATGCTCTCGCGGCCGTTTAGCTAGCGTCACATTAACCAAATTTAGTAATATGGTACGAGAGTGGATGACGAAGGTATGTGACTGGTGCAAACATGATAATCATGAGATGCGTGTAATGTAGTAAGATGACTACATGCGAAACTCATAATGCACTCGCGGCCATTTTGCTAGCTTTACATGTACCAAACTCGGTATTACGCGAGGCGAACGGATGATAGGTAAATGACACATACAAACATTATAATCACGACATGCGTGTCATGTAACAACAAGACTACGTGCCACACTCATGATGCGCTCGTGGTCGTTACGCTAGCTTGACATATGCTGAATTTGGTACTGTGACGTCAATGGATGACGAACGTATGAGACTGGTGCAAACATGGTAATCGTGAAATGCGTGTCATCTGAGGACATGACCGCATGCCACAATCAAGGCGCCAATACCTTTTGTGGTGACGCAGTGTGCGTGCTCGCCTGCGTTCATTTCATCGCGTCAGGCCGGCGTTGCCACGCCAGGTGCCGGTCCTGCCATAAACTCGGAGGCGCGCGCCACGCTGCGTTGCTTTAGCGTATGCGATCTGTCACGAAAAGAGGGAGACGCAGTGTTGTCTGGGTAACATATCGGCGCGAAATGCAGCATGTCACATTTCACGCTGGTTGCCGATGGACGCTGGTCGTGCCTGGCGTCAGGCTATAGAGTGCTCGCATTTTGCTAACGTGGTGTCGCTGTGCCCACCGTACGCGCGCGTCAACGCTACATTGGAGTATATTGGGCCCTTCATGATGTGCTCGCGGCCGTTTTGCTATCTCCACATATACCAAATTTGGTTGTACGAGATGTCTACGGACGACGAAATATACTACTGGGGCAAACATGATAATCCTGGCACGCGTGTCCTGTAAGAACATAACAACATACCACGCTCATAACATGGTCGTGGCCGTTTCACTAGCTCCACATATACTAAATTCGGTATCACGTGACGTGAATAGATGACGAAGGTAAACACACATCCAAACTTATTAATCATGACACGGAAGTCATATACGGCATCATTTACCTCCACCTCGTAACGTTGTGCTGATTTTAAAGTGACATATCAACCTTTCTCATTCGTACCACGCATATCATTGATTCTCACTGTACGTGGGATCCGCCATTTTTTTTAATTTTGTGTGGTGTTGCAAGATTAGATACAGCCGCATCATTTTGCTTTACACACACACACACACACACACACCGATATATATATATATATATATATATATATATATATATATATATATATATATATATATATATATATATATATATATATATACTGTCTATGACACTGTACTAAGGCTAAGGCCACTGTCCCAAAATATGTTGAATGGTTTCGTCAGCGCCGCAATAACCACACGCAGCACTGTAAGCCCATCCAATGCGGCAAGCAAACGCCTTCGTATAAGTAAGGCAACCCAAGGCACGTGCCGCAGAGAACGGTTGTCTCAGATCTGGATAAACCAGATGTATTCGGGTTTATAGAATCGGGTTTTGACGGGTGGGTAGAAATCCGGGCGTTTTCCACGGAAACCCGGTGACGTTGTGTGCGAGCGTATTAATCCTTGCTGCAGCGTCGCTTCCTGACAGTGGAATGGGATCCATCTTGCCATTTTCGTGAGCGTTCTTTGTTGCACCCTCGGCATGCTCATTATCGAAGATTCTGCTGTGGCCTGGTAACCATTGAGAAGTTACATCATATCCTCTCTGTAGTACTTGTTAATACAGGTGTCTTGTTTCCCGCCCTAATTGGTCATGAGGTCAACGACGCAGAACAGTTCGAATACAATACAGCGCTGGTTTCGAGTCGGTGAAAATGCGCCATTTTAGAGGTGCTTCTTGATCAATCCTGTGGAGGTCTCTAAACAGAAAACGTTCTTTGAGAAATGTGTCAAGGCCTCGCACGGTTCGCCATATTTGACAGAGTGGTTTGCGAGGGTCTAGAGAATAGCAGAACTTCACCCACTGTTGGAAATCTCGTTTATTCATACGTTTGCATGCGCCTTGCTATGCGTCGATCTTCGATGAACGTTGTGCGTTGATGTCTGCTCTCTGCACGCCGACAAATTTCGCGAAGTCGCTCTAACTCCACGTCTATTCTTGAGGGCCTTGAAGAGCAAGTCAGCGTGTGCATCGTGCCCTGCGCTGCTTATTTAATTGCTTACTCGATGCCAGAGGATAAGCCTATAGCACAAGAGTCTTCTATGGTGGTTGTGAATGCCGACAAATTGATCCTCCGGATGTTTTCGGCGGTTGACCACGTGCGAAGCCTTTGATAAGCCTACAGGCTTATCGTATCGTATGCTTCTTCTGAGCCACAATCTTGCGATTGACCCATCGCAGTACCGGAGATCGTTATCAACCAGACCCCCAAGGCATCATCACGCCAAATCTCTAACACCATATTTCTGCAGGAAGACGCTTATAGGTTCTCATATTTTCCACACACGGTCTCAGATTGGAACGGAACAACTCGGCCATCCTCATGATATCTATTTCTCCTTCGCTCTAAATAGCATTGTCCAGAAAATTCAGGTTTCTGATCCTTTATTACAGCGTTTTTCTTTTCTTTTCGTTTTCTTTTTCATCTTGCATGTGCTGCACTTACTGTACACTTATGTATTCATTCCTTTCTTGGCTTGAACGGTGGAAATATTGTGTTTATTGTTTTGTATTTAATATGTATTTATTTTTACTTTAATCGCACAGCTTATGAAGTATGAATTTGTGGTGTTTTTTTCTCTTTTGTCCGGTACATGCGTTATTATGAAATAATATGCTATGTCGCTCCATGTGTAAACTATTGATTGATTGATATGTGGGGTTTAACGTCCCAAAACCACTATATGATTATGAGAGACGCCGTAGTGGAGGGCTTCGGAAATTTAGACAACCTGGGGTTCTTTAACGTGCACCCAAATCTGAGCACATGGGCCTACAACATTTCCGCCTCCATCGGAAATTCCATGTGTTAACTATGAGTGTGTGAAACACTCACCCCAAACAATCTTTATGCCACTTGTTTTTTCAACTATGTCTCCTTGTAACTGCCCACCTGCTTGGACCTAAGGGTCTGCAGTATGTAATAAATAAATAAAGGATGTTGAGATAACTTAGGATGTGGTCGCTACCATGCGTCTCGATGTCTCAAAACCATTTGACGCTTTTGGCGAAGCAACGGGACACAAATGTGAAGTCTAAGCAGCTGCTGTACGTGGATCCTCGTAGAAATGTACGTCTTCCATCATTAAGTATAGAGAAAGTTCATCGGCTGACCCAAATGAAGCCAGTTTCCCATCTGTGGTTTTCACTTTTGAGCTTCCCCAGATGGGGTGGTAGGCGTTGAAGTCCCCTGTAATCATCCATGAACGCGGTACACTCACAAGTATGTAATCTAGTCTCTTTCGATGAAAACAAGCTGAAGGGGATAGGTAAACGAACAATAATGTGAAGGCGAGTGTTTTTTGCTTCACAGTGAGGCAAACATACTGCTTCTCGTCATGTGGTGGCACAGGATGAATAAAGTAAGTAAGCTCGCGACGAATGTACACAAGGATCTTGCTGTTTTCGTTGCAGGTTTGGAACGGAATGCATACGTATCCTGATAGTCTGATTGGTTTTGTCAAGTTTGCTTCAGAAATCACGATGATTGGGAAATGGTTCAAGAAAACGTTTTGACGAAAATGGGAAACACGTGATCGAAGTAATATTGCGTTCCACTGGATAACTGATGCTTCTTTGACCTCTTTGCGGAACGATTGTTGATCTCTTGCCATGGTTCTACGTTAGGGTGGGGAGGACTGGGCTCAACGCGTCCAGCACCAGTAGGCCACTTCGAGCAGTGGGAGTTCCTAGACTTCTCTGTAGGTCTGCAATGACAGCGATCAGGAATCGTAGAATCGGGATAATCTCACGATCTATCCTTGACACATCCTCAACGGAATTAAGCTCGGAGGAAGCTGTAGGGTGGGGAGGCCTGAGAGGGGGCTCCTTCGCAGGCTGCGTACGAGGAAGTGTAGTCCAGTCATCCGCAGCTATGGGCTTGTCCACCTCATTTCACTTCGTGCTTACTGTTTTACTGGTGTTAGAATAAGACGGGTTATGCGCGACACCTTGTATTGCACGCCTTCTACGACGGCTGCGTCGGCGCCAAACCCTTTCAGCAGCTTCCCTGTGCGATGAATTGTCTCTGACTATTTGTTGGATAATGTGAATTTATTTCTTTATCCACGGGCATTCCTTGGAGGCAGCATTATGAGAACGATCACAGTTTCCGCACTCCAGACTTGTTGCCCGACATGCGTCTGCAGTGTGTGGCTCAGCGCATCGTGGGGCATACTGTAGCGTTCGTGCATGCACCCTTGGCATGTCGGATTTTCATGCAATTATGGCACTGAAGAGGATTAGGGACAAATGGCTGAACAGGATATTTCAAAGGTTCCCATTAGCGGCGGTCATGGCTTTTATGCAAGGCCGAAAACAGACCGCTGGGTCATAGATTAGATGTGCCAAAAGCTATCGCTTCATCTGCTTTCTCAAAAGCAACAAGGTAGAATCCAGCGCTTTAAAAAAGTGAAACTCTATTAAAACAACTATCACAATGTACAACAAAATGAAAGCCTGGGATTTCCTTAGTCAAAACTTTCATCTGATATCGGTGAAGAAGTGACCTAAATGTAACTCGCGATGCTATCCTACTCATCTATCATCATGTTTACTCCTTGTATTATGAAAATAATAAAGAGCAAAGGTGTAAAAAAAAACTTAGCGCTGGTAGGCGACACGTCACTCTTCTTTTGAACTCGAGCTGCCCCGCCTCTGTGGTCTAGTGGCTAAGGTACTAGGCTGCTGACCAACAGGTCGCGGGATCGAATCCCGGCGGCGGCGGCTGCTTTTTCGACGGAAGCGATAATGCTGAAGGCAAATGTGTTTAGATGTGGTGGACCATAAAGCACCCCCAGGCGGTCGAAATTTCCGGAGCCCTTCACTACGGCGTCTCTCATATTGATGTAGTCGTTTTGAAACGTTAAACGCCCCATACCGATCCATTTACCTCGCGATAAAGTCAATAAACATGCATGCTTTTCGCCAATCACTTACCCAGCGAGAACTTCAGAAGTTTTTTTTGAAGATACAGATTATAGTCGGTGGTTGAGGAAGCGAACGACCATCGTGGCTTTCTCACAGCTCTAAAGCGCGCTTTCTGCCGGACGATTCAACTCGGCCTCGATGTCCCCCTTGCCTCGTCGTGTGAAAGGGGGAACACCCTTAGGCGCATATTCAGGAAGAAATAAACTACAGCAGAGACCATTACAGCATGAAGCCAGCCTTGGAAAGTGAATATCTTCGCGAAGCCGTTCCCTTCGCTCATCTCCTCGCACAATTGGCACGACACGTGACCTCGCGCCAAGTCTGTTCCTGGGGGCACGCTGGCGCCGTAGCTCAAAAAGCTTTAATTGCTTTAGTCACTGCACTGCACTCTTTGTGACATGGAATCGCGCCTGGTAAGCTTGTATTCAATCGGGTTATTGTCACGCTGACCTACTGCACGAAAATTCTACCAGCTGCGCATGTCGGGCACCGATGAAACACTGAATGTGACTGTGGTTCCTTGAAAACGTGAGCGCATTTTATGTGTTGCAAGTCTTACATATATGTTGTACCACTGCTCTGAATTAAATATTCTTTAATTTAAGCTTTCAGGTGATAGTGCAGTTTGATGGCGTCTTGACCATTCTATTCTAATAATCCGGTTTACAAAGAAGCCTTCACTTAAAACTATCTGTTATGTTGCATCGCTGCTCCTTATTAAACACCCTTTAGTAAGCTATGAGTTGGTTAGTATAGTAATGACTTTTTACAGCCGCGAAGTATCCCGTGGCAGAAGTGTGACTATGGCAACGCACGTTCCATTCGTTGGGTCAGCTTTCGCCTTCTTCCTGTGTTGTGGAAGTTCTGTGTTAGGCTGTTTACGCAGTTTGTGTGACACATGTGTATAGTTTCCTAATGGGCCGCACAGGTTTATGCGGCACATTGTTGGGCTAAGTGTTACTTTATTTTTAGTGTAGATTTACCCGATGCCGGTGGCGCACACCTTTTTATGACGCCCACAAGCATTACTGTGCATCCCGGCCACAAAAAGGCTCGACCAAGAACCAAGAACAGCTTCAGTGCTAAAAGGCGGTTTTATGTAACACTTTCTATAACTTCCTTCACATTGCGCCTGATTTGTGGTCTGCGTGAATGAGTTATCACTCTTTGACGTTCTCGTCGGCGTTTTGTGCCCATAACTTCCCCGTCGCAACGAAACATCCGAAGAAATAATATGCTCTTATCATGACGGCTAGCGCCGGCCCAGGTGAATTCCAAACACGACACTACACACGATAGCCTAACCACTGTGCTGGAAATGTGCCGAACATAACATCTTAGACTATACACAGCCACATTGGCCTGGCATTATCGCAATCACCTTGCGGCAGGACTGATACCACAAACCTCGTTCATGAATTGTAGCCATTGAATGCAATTTCTGCAAAACGGGCCTTAGACCAGTGAGCTAATGCGACTGCGATTCGTTTTATCACTTTGCAGTCAGTCAGTCGGTTGGTCGGTCGGTCGGTTGGTTGGTCGGTCGGTCGGTCGGTCGGTCGGTCGGTCGGTCGGTCGGTCGGTCGGTCGGTCGGTCGGTCGGTCGGTCGGTCGGTCGGTCAATAACTTTATTAACTAGTCTTGAGGAGTTTAAGCCACCAGGGTGTCCACGAGGGACACTCTAGCAGCCGCTATTGTAGGCGACGCCCGAGTCGGGACGGGGAACGTGGTGGCGTTCCGCGAATTGATTGATATGTGGGGTTTAACGTCTCAAAACCACCATATGATTACGAGAAACACCGTAGTGGAGGGCTCCGGAAATTTCGACCACCTGCTGTTCTTTAACGTGCACCCCAATTTGAGCACACGGGCCTACAACATTTCCGCCTCCATCGGAAATGCAGCCACCGCAGCCGTGATTCAATCCCGCGACCGGCGGGTCAGCAGCCGAGTACCTCAGCCACTAGACCACCGCGGTTGGGCGGCGTTCCGTAGATTATTTTTTTGTTTGCCTTAATGGGGTGCACGTAGTGCTTATATGTTTTGGGTCGTGCTGTAAAAAAAACATGGATAGTCCGAGATCATTGATCGCACTAGGCAATGCACGTGGCAAAGCTAACGCAAATGACCCTTCTAAAACACCCAAATAACTTTCGAGACCTTTAAAGTTCTTCAACCAGTGGCTACCACAAAGCTGCTGCGAATGTAATGTAAATGCATAGAGGCTCTCTGGTCCAGTAAAAACTAACCCCACCACATTTTGCGCATCTGTCGACTGTATATCTCTCTACACTCCCAGGTATAATTTACCGTGAAGATAGAATGCCGTAAATTTTGGTGACTTCATCGATGTTCATTTTGATCACAATTTCTGTTTGAAGATACTAAAGAAGAGCTAGTGGGTTTGAATGCATTGTTAGTGTATAATGCATTGACCCAACAACGTACTATGCAATGCGCAATTGTCTGTGCATTGTCATAGTAAAGCTAGCATTTAAATAATTAACATTTTAATGGCAAATTTAGGAATCCCACCACCTCTCGCAATAGGCGATATAAAACCAACATGAGCGGTAGACTGGCGCAGACAAGCATGTGGCAACCAGCGATAGTGAAGATATGAGTAATGAAACACGAAGCTCCAAACGAGGAAGTAGGAATCCGACGCACGTTACGGATGGAAATCGCTCTCTTGAGGTGGTGGTGGTGGTGGTGGTGGTGGTGTTGTAGCAGGCGGGGATAGCCTGACCTGCATGGCCGGCAATTGTTCCGCCTGAGCATCTCCTGAATTCGGAAAATGTCACCACGTGTCAGACAGCCCAGTGTCTCGCAGGAAGACTAACAAAATTTGTTGCACGTTCCTCCTAGTTGCCGCGGGTCCTTCAGGAAAGATGATGTCATCAACTGTCCGGTGTCTATGACAGCCTTTTCGCAAGGTGCGGATCATCGCTGCTCTTTGCACATCAAATTGTGGGCAAAGCCAAATGAAATGTTCAATATCCCCAATGTCACCACACAAGGCACAGAACGGGGAAGCGTATCTCCCAGTCTTGAATGACCAGGCCGGGGTGTATGCGGAGCCGGTTCTAATGCGGTACAACAGCGTCGCTTCGTCACGAGGAAGTCCATGAATTACACATGCTTGGTGTGGAAACTTGTAGATCGCCTTGAAATGATTGCGTATCACATCTTTGTTGTTCTGGTAAGTCTTGGGAATTCTTACTTTTGGAAACGATGTACCTGCTTCGCAAGCAAGGGCATCAGCCTTTTCATTGCCCTCAATGCCAACGTGAGATGGGATCCACTGGAACTTTATATTGAAACTCTTGCCATTTAGGTGTTTGATTAGTGCCAGAGATTGTTTGGTGAACTTTTCTTGAGGTAGGCCACGATGCAGTCTTTGTAGCGCCGATTTGGAGTCCGTCAGCGCTACAACATCTCGTGCAGAAAAGGATCGCAGTTTTCGCAAAGCCGCCGTAATTGCAGCGCTTTCTACCGTTGTGGACGAAACCACGCGATCCAGGCGGCCCGACCATGACACGCCCAGGCAGGGTATGCAGAAAGCCGCTGCGCAGCTATCCGTCTGTGTGCACACTGATCCGTCGGTGTACACTTGTAGGTGGCCGCGGTACATGGTGCTCAAGTGGTCCAGTGCAAGAAATTTTGCTTCCACGGCTGGAATGGTGCGCTTCGCTGGTAGCTTGGGTACGCTGAAGTTGCACGCAACATCCACAAAAGACCATGGTGGGTCCATAGGGCACCGTTTAGGCAGTTTCAAGCCTAAATAATGAAATGTGTTTAGTGCCGCGTTGAAATATGAGCCAGTTCTTGCTCTTAGCCGCCGGAGAAGCGCCGTGCCTGAGAAGGACTCGCCCAGTGTTGACAGCTGCGTCAATAAGCCCTCAGACACCAAGAGGCGGAGCGGAAGAGACTCGGCTTCATTGGTGACCTTCGTGCTTGAAGCCACCTGAGGGACTCCCATCACCAAGCGAAGACCCTTTCTGTGCACTGCCTCTAGGCGTTCGAACTGGCTTGGTGATGGTGATATCAGGGGCAGTTGATAAATGATGCGGCTTGTTATAAGCGCATCATTCAATTTAAGCATGGACATAGGATTGTTGCCCCAACGGACCCCTGCCATGCGACGAAGAGCGTTGATCCTTTGCACTGATGCAGTGACTATACCATCAACCGCACGTCGCCATAATAGCTTGTTGTCGATGGTAATGCCCAGGAAACGGACACTTGTTGCACAACGGATTGAGTGGCCTCGAATATTCAGCGACAGACGTGTTGAGTTCCGTCGCGCTCCCGGGAAGAGCATGAAGGCCGATTTTTCCGCTGATAAAGATAGGCCAAGTGTCAACAAGTAACGCTCAATGATTGAAATAGTGCTCTGTGCCATCCGGGCCAAACGTTTGTGCTGGTACCCTGAGATCCAAATGCAAATGTCATCGGCGTAGATGGATATTTTAACTGCTTTCAGAGCTAAGTGCAGAGTGTTGGGAAGGCTGGCCATGGCAGCGTTAAAAAGCAAGGAAGATAGAACATTTCCTTGTGGGACGCCGAGGGAAACGCGTCTCTCTTCGCTCATTACATTTCCAAGCTTAACACGGACACATCTGTCTCTGAGAAATTCATGTAAGAACCGAAGAGCATTTCCCGACACACCCAAGGCTTGGAGCCCGTTCACGATGCCTGCCTGAAGCACACAATCATATGCCTTGGCAACGTCCATGAAGACGGCGAGTGTCGAGAGTCCGCTGACACGGTGGTGCTCGATGTGGCTTAATAGGTCCAAAACACTGTCCTGGGCACTCAGTCGTGGGCGAAATCCGGTCATACACGATGGCCATCGTCCTCCTTGTTCAAGGTACCAAGTTAATCTTGTACATATGAATCTTTCCATCAGCTTAGATACGCATGATGTAAGAGATACCGGTCGATATGACGCGAGACTCGCAGGATCCTTTCCGGACTTTAAGACTGGCACCACCCAAGCTGTCTTCCAAACAAATGGAATTTCTCCCGTGCTCCAAACATGATTAAATATGTCCAAAAGGGCCCTTTTTCGCTCATATGGTAGATTTGTCAGCATTTGATTGCTGATCAAATCGGGACCCACGGCACAGCGTCTTCTTAATTTGCTAAGTGCCATATCCAGCTCTCGGAAGGTGAATGGCATATCCATCGTGTGAAAAAACTGGGGTGACAGAGGAATCGCCGCTCCTGCTGGTCTACCAGAAATGTACACGTCTGCGAAATCCTCTGCAAGGGTTTGCAAATCTATCCCTTGTTTCAAAGCGAGTGCTTCGAATGGCCTGTGTGTTCGGATCTTCCCAAAAAGACTATTTATTACTGCCCATATCTTTGTCAAGGGCGTAAACGTTGATAAACTCTCACAGAAAGCGGTCCATTGATTTCGTCTTAATTTTTTTGTATGGCGACGAATCGCAGCGTTTATCCTGTTATATTTGGTTTTCGCAGACGTATTTCCTTTTGTTCTCATTAATTTCCGCTCCGCCTGTCTACGTGCTGCGCAGAGGTTCTTCAATTTCAAGTCAGGAGCAGGAAAATGGTCGGGCAATTTCAGCAATGAAGTTGCTGATCGCTTGCTTTGCAACATATCTGCGAACAGCTCACCAGTGGATTTGTCCAACACTTCTCTGTAGGTGTCCCAGCGTGTTACATTGCAGAATTGTCGACCAGCAGTTCGAAATCCCAGGATATTGGTGAAGATGGGGAAATGGTCGCTGCCCATCTTGTCTGGAGCCGTGGTCGATGATACCAGAATGTCCGTGGAGTGAAGTACAATGTCTATTGCACTCCATGAATCTGGTGGCCTAAAAATGTAGGTTTACCATCGTTCGCCACTCATAAGTCGGCAGCATCCGCAGCTGCTAGAAGTTCCTTGCCTCGAAAATCTACACTCTTATCTCCCCAGAGTGGATGGTGCGCGTTAAAATCACCACAGATTATTCGAGGAGCGGGATATCGAGTGCAAAGGTCCTTTAGGAAAGTCTCCATAGATACCTTTTTTTCGTGGGCTTATGTACACCGATACCACACTCCGTTTTCGGTTTCCCAGGCACACTTGCACAGCAGCGACTTCCAGTGAGTTGGAACAGAGGTCTTGCACTGATAAGGCGACGTGAGGGATTTCCCGCCTTATGTATATCATTGCGCTTCCGTTCGCAAACGACGTTACGCTCGGGTTGCCGTGTCGGGTGTACCCTAAGAGCGTCCTTGCATTCGGTAGACCGGTTTCGGAGAGGGCTAGAATCTGTATTGGAATGTCGCGCAGGAAAAGGTTGAGTTCGCACAGGTGTTTTAGAAGACCGGCGCAGTTCCATTGCATTATTAAGGGCACTTTTGAAGGACGAAATAGACCAGGTGGGCGAGACATTGCCATTATTCTACTGTGTGTTTGTGGAAGCAGAGCAAAGTAACACTGACTCTAGAGCCAGGACTGCTTCCAACATATCCTTCGTTGAACTCGCAGGCATCTTCGCGACGTGTGAACGTAGCGCGGTGAACAGAGCGCGAATAACGTGCTTGAGGTTTTCTTGCTGTTGGCTTCCAGATGGTGCTTGAGGTGGGCTCAGTGCATCAGCGTAGGTGCGCTTGGCGGACTCTTTCGTGATACATTTCTCACCAGCGTTGAGCACTTGCGTTGACTCAGTACCAGCTCTTGTCGGATTTAGGCGCGGAAAATTTCCTGCGTACGCGTTATCCGAACCGCCATGCTGTGGCGCGCCGGACGTATTCTTTGTGAGCAATGGTTCGTTCACAGTCTTCGGGCCGAGGACAAACGTCTTATTTCTTCGCTGCGCAGCTGTTCGTGCTGGACATCGGCCGTAGCTAGCTGGGTGGTCGCCGCCACAGTTTGCACACACAAGTCTTTCTTTACTTGTACACGTCTTAAAGTCTTGAGGCCCCCCACAGCGCTTACACCTTTGTTCCCCACGACAGTGCTTAGCAACATGTGCAAAATGCTGACATTTAAAACAGCGTGGTGGCGTCTCCACGTAGTCTACCAACTCGTGTCTGGTGAAGCCAAGGTTGATCTTCTCTGGACGTTCCGAATTGGGAGCAAATGTGAGAACTACAGAGTCAGTGCGCCTTGATTCCCATTCGTTCGATGAGGTTTGGACTCGTCGTATGATTCTTCTTGCGTGGTATACTCCCTGAGGTCTCGGGTAGGTTAACAGCTCTTCGTCCGAGTACCATCTTGGGACCCCTTTTTTAATGCATGTAATTTTCATGTAGCTGTGTGGTACACGGGTAGGTATGGCAAGGCCGCAGATAGTATTGGTCTCTAGAAGCATATTAGCTTGGTGTTCTGTCTCTATATCCAAGAGCAGGGCTCCCTGTGCTGTGAAACGGCTCTTGACTGGGGCTCCACCGAGAATCGTTTCAATTTCCGAGTATAGGTCAATAGGATTCACTTGCCTCAAGTTAGCTCCTTCGGATGTTGGAGCAATTAACACAGGAATGCCCACCGTCCTGTCTTTGCGATGTCGCACAAGGCGGAAACCACCTTCGTCCATGTCTTGATCTGTGAGGTTCGCCCCGTTGTGGTCCCCGACGGCAGTTGATTCGTCCTCTGATTCAACGCTGTGTTGTCGCCTGCAGTCAGGTATGTTTGCGCAAACCAGCTGGTGCTTCTGACCTGGTGTCACACCTTGGGAGGTCATGGCGGCGCTCTCCCCGATGCTTGTTTCGTTTCTTCTAGCACATTTCGACGCGGCGGGCTGCGCAGCACCCGTCGGTCGCCGATACGGCAGGTACCTTTTCGAGTCGTCCGACGTCTTGAGCAGTGCTGAGCCGTAATATAAACAAAAATAAACGATAAATGCAGACAGAGCTACTTAGCCAAGCAGCAACAGCTTCGTCGTCCTTGCTCTCTTGAGAGCGCCACCACAAATGCAGGAAGTACCACCCGAACCCTTGTCTGCCCCGTACTCTCCATATTCGTTTAGGGAAGAGGGGACTGTCGAACACGCAGTAATTTCTCCAAAAGCCACTTACCCAAGTATTACTCAACACTAGCCCGAATCATATTCTCCAATTAGTGTGTCCTCCATTGTTCACACGCCCAGCTCTCCAGAGCGTAGCCGGACATTTTAACCAGATGAGCTGTTGAAGCTCATAAAAGCCCCGTTGGTCGGGAGACAGAAATTATCATCATCATTAAGCAGCACATGCTCTCTTCGTACAATTCAGCCTTTTCATCTTCGTCTTCCTTCTCAGAATACGTGAGCTGGTTTCTCCGGTGACGAATTCAATCATTCTGATGTGTCATAGAAACAGCACATACACAGAGAGCAAGAGCAATATTAATATTTATATGTATAATTTTACATCGTAAATTCATGATATATGATTATGAGGGACGGTGTATACAGTGGATGGCTCCAGAAATTTTGACCACCTGGTCGGTTTTTTAACATGCACTGACATCCCACAGTGCGCGGGCCTCTACCGTATTGCCTCCATCAAAATTCGGCCGCTGCGACTGGAATCGAACCCACGACTATGGCGCCAGCAGCCGAGCACCCTAGGCACTAATTATTTGAGGCGGATCGGAAGAGAGAAGAAGGTGGACAAAGAGATCGAAAGAAGGGAAAAGATAAGAATTCTAGGAAAAAAGAACAAAAAAAACTTCTTGGTGAGGTGGGGTTAGAACTCACCTGTACCCCTGATCAGAAGACGAGCCGTTCTCTCCACTCATATCCATTAAGGCTATTAATTTTTTTTATTGCAGACTTCGAGAATTGATGGTTTACATGGTATGTAACTTGTGAGCCACGCTTTCGATGACGCAAGACTGAAGTTTCGGCAAGAACACCACATAATCAAGCATATAAAATCACTCAGGTGCAGCAATGTGAGCATGGTACACCTCCGTGCTCAGACGCACAACAATTTCAATAAAATTTTTCCGCACAGGTCGGACGGCGACGTGAGCACGCTGTAATTTCATTCGAGCTTTTACAAAGCGTGAAGTCGCAGAAGCATAAAAAGATAATACAGAATATCATCATAAGTGTTCCCCGGAAGGACACGTGTGCCGTATAAGAAAAGGGTAATTGTTTCCTTGATTTGCACTAAAGCAAATCTTTTTCTTATTTCAAAGATTTTATATAAATGAGTGGCTTATGCGCATAGGGCCTAAGATTTCAAAGTCATCACTATTTTTATTCGAGTGTCTATCTATGAGCAGACAAGCCACGTCAATCTGTTAAACCCCGTCAAGGTAGGCGGGCTTGGTCCAGTTTATTTATTTTTCTGACAGCTTGTGCCCACTGATATACAACCATGATGTGACTCGTGCTCCCGCGGTGATATGAACACATCACACGCAGCAAGAACGAATTATTCAGGCTCAACGAATTGAAAACTATATATATATAATTCGGCTTGTCGCATTATCTCGTTCTTGATAACACGACTTGGCCGGCCAGTTTTTCAGCACCTCCATAAAACAACTTACCCAAACATTTTGAATAACCTAGAGCTTGACTTATGTACTGTGTTCATGCCTTCATGTCCAAACTTTTAACAGTAGCGAAAAGAAGCGTTTTTGTGTTTGTGGTTCATGAAAATTCTCTCATAGTTTATGTTCTCCACACTATAGAGCCTTGTTCTGAGCGGTCTTAAGAAAAAGCATACCAGATTTCATGCAGATATCTATCTATGCAGATAATATTTACAATTGGATGTGTAACACGTCTTGCATTACGTGCGAGACTCTAGAAAGCAGCGAACTTTGTTTCAGCGTAACTTATAAAACAAAGGCTTGGCATTGTTTCTGAGTAATCATCACTGGTTGCGTTCACGGCAATGACGTCATATCCAATGCAAATCAAGGTACACATTTCTACTACGTCCAGACCCAGGTTCTTAATGGCCGCCATTGATATAAATTTCTTTCGGAGTTTCCATGTGGCCACTCTAAAAAGGCACCTGACGGCCATTTCTCAATCCTGGAGAAAAAAAAACATAGGACATCTCCGACCACGCCATATTGCAGTTATCCAGGATGTTGTTTCTGGCAACGTTACTAGAACCAGGTTGGTTTCTTGGGCACCTGCGCTACAGCTTTTCAGTAGAGTAAGTGCTTGCAAATAAACAAGGCGCTGAAAGTTTGTCTTGGATTCTCACGCTGCACATCAACAGTGAAGATTATTGTGACGGCCAAAGATCTCCTAATCAAACCGCATATTGTAGGAAGGGGCTTACAGCGCATATTAGGTACCCTGCTCACGTCCATGTCTACCACTTTGCTTCCCTTTAAGAGCACCAAACAAGTGCATTCTTCTGTAAGAGAATATTGACTTACTTTGAGAGCTTTAACAGGTCGCACGCCTCCAGCGTGTATTCTGACACCTCCTTGGTGTTGGCCCAACAAAAACTACACTTCACAGTGCCAGGGATTCGCAAAAAGGCGGAGCTCTCCTCGTCAGCTTTAAAGAAGCTGACTCTACTCATGCTGTAGGAACATAACAAAGCCCATGTTGAACTTTACACTGAAATATGGCTCGTCAACTGTCGGAAGACCTGCAGAAGCTGTGATCATCCAGCAACAGCCGAGAACATCCAGTTTACAACGTCACACAAGAAAAAAAAATCAATGGCAGCAGATTTCGCACCACTTCGCAGCGCACTCAGCAGGATTGATTGAAAAGCGCCGCTAAAATGAAGCATTTTATTGATTCGTTGCCAGCTCTGCAATATCTTCAAACTGCTTTACGTCGGGAGCCTCAAGACCAATTGGTGCTGGAAACACGACTGCACCATAATAGACAAGATGACATAACGTGACCTTTCAGAGTTTACCAGGGCACTGCGGCATCATCGGTTATGAGCATGCCGACGATGCAGCTAAGAATGCTAATGAAAATGGCGTGATAGAAGAATTTATTCCACTACCGAGAAGCAAAGCGATGGGACAGGAAAGAATAATATGCTTGCGCACGATGTCACAAGGTCTATGTGGAGCATGCCCGGTTTTCTCCACACCCGTTTTCGCCGCCTGAATCTTTGCCTCCGACGTATTATTCATCTCGTCTACGCCAATCCGAAATGGCCGTTCTCTGCCACATGTGGCTTGAAGTAAAGCCCCTTAAAGGCACTTTCTCTCAATAGCGTTCAGAAGCCTCGACGACCAGTCGCGTTCTTGTAAATCAATCTTGGGATGCCGCAACAATCGCTTTTCACGCTAGAAAGCCACGAAGGTGCTGCTGGAGTTTTTTTTGCCAGTGACCTACCTCGTTGAACGTGTGTGACGTTCCTATTGGTGTGTATGTGTTCCGCCTTCCCTCTCCCATTCCCTCTTCCTTACATTTCTGTCTCCCCTTAACCCTTCCCTAGTGCAGGTATAGCAAACCAGACATTTTTTTGCAGTTCATCTCCCTACTTTTCCACAGCTCATTTCTCTCTCCCCCTTTCTCTATTTCTATGTCACATAGAACTCGTTTTTTAATCACGCGAATGCCCCAATTACAGTGTGAATAAAATCGACACATAATTTGCACGCTTACGTGATATTTACATGACAATAAAACCAAAGACACTAAGGCTTTTGTCTAAAAAATGATGTGCGTACATATGAGTTTAGCGAGCTGCCTCTAAACATTGGCAACAAGCGCAAATGAAATGAACAAGCGCACAAATAGTTGCTACCTAATGATGCGAAGAACTTGGGCAACCGCCTTCATGGCATAGAGAAAATCATCATAACATTTTTGTTTTGAAGTACCTTTAAATATATGGTATTCTACACGATCTATTCTTAAAAGAAACTTTATGATTCATTGATTTTATCCAGACAACTTGTTCATATTTGTTACTCAATTTTCGGTTTTCTAGAAAAACAAGGCTTATGATGAAAGGAATAAGACAAAACCACTTGGATCAGGGTTCAAAAACTTGGTTCCCACGTTTTGTTCCGCTATAAAAAAAAATATCTTGAAGGTCAGATGCTGCTGTCGAGATGTTACACGTCTGCAGTTTATTCGTGAAGGCCAATGGTTTTTTAGAGGTATTTTATGCCACATCGCCGAATTCGGCCAGATTGGCAGTAATGGTTTTGTACAGTGGCGCGCACAAAGTTATGCGAAAGGTCGTTCGGCTTCATGTGGCAGTACCATTGCGTAGTATTAGGGACTGCTCTCCCATAGTTGACTACCAAGTACTCAATACCGTTAAAGGGCCAGTCAACATGCTCCGAAACGCACTGGGAAAGCGCACGCATTTTTCCTCCGCCTTGCCAACATCCTTGTACGCGCAGTGACGTGAACTCCGCAATCGGCGACGTAACGCAGCGCGCAGCTCGTTGATTTGTCTAAACCAGGTCTCAACAAAGAGTAATGAAGACAACGTCACCGATCACCGCGTTGACGTTACTCTGCGTACAAAGAGGTTGGTCAGGACTTCGGAATATGCGCGAGCTTTTACTGCGCATTTCGGAGCCTGTTGACTGGCCCTTTAAATATTTTTTTCTGAACACACGTACCCGATTTCTTTCTGAAAAGCGACGGCTTTCAGCTCTCCCATAATAGAGTACCGAGTACTCTAAATCGTTAACCACTTCTTCTAAACACACAGTCTTTTGGCTGGCCAGGTATTGGTAGGTTGATGTGTCGATGCGACATCATAAATGACATGCCAACATGTAAACGGGCGAAGTGTACATATTCATGTTTTATTTGTGCCTCCTGTGTACCTTGCAATATTCATATGTGTATCTGTTCTTTTACCATCTAATGTACCATCTAATGTACATGTTCTTTTCACGTCATCTCATATCCATGTTCATGTAAATGAAGTCCTTTTTGTCATTATCGTTATTGTATGTCTATAGGAAGAAAATGTTCCGTTGAAATGTTAATGACGTCTTTGACAACAAATGTCTCTAAACAGGGACGTGCCTAGCGAGCATGTGTGTGTCACAGACGTCAACCACCTCCCACTAAGTTTTCGAACCCTTCTTCATTTCTTCTAAACGTAGTACAGAGACAGTTTATTGCTCTCCCATAGCAGAGTACAAAGTACTATAAATCATTTTATCAGATATCACCAAAGTCGACCAGATTAGCAATAATAGTTTTGCACTGTGGCGTGCACAAAGCTCGACTCCATGAGACAATACGTAATGCATAGTCGTGTAGGGACCTGTCTAGCAAGCATATGTTGTGTGCCTCAGACGATAGACACATTTCACCAAGTTTTCAAAAGCCTTCGTCATTCCCTCTAAACATGGTCTGCGACAGGTTGTTGCTCTACCATAGCAGAATACAGGGTACTCTACATCGTTGACCGCGTTTTTTTTAACGCATCGTCTGACATCTTTTCAAACACTGGTGTCGAGCCTCAGGGCAGTATTCGTGTCAGCGCGCGCCTCTTCTTTCCCTGAACAGTGCGAGTGCACTTTGTCCCCAAACCTTCCGCATGCGTCATCATCGCTCACGATAAATCCCGGAAAGTGGCGTCTTGTGAGTGTTTTAGGCATGTAATTCAAATAATTTCTCGTTGCAGTGATTGTGATTGTATTTTTTGTTTTTTATGTTGTTACTGCATATGTGATTTGGGTATGAGCCTCTCGGTAGCGGAAACAGGCAGATTAGAGAAGAGGACGTTCGGCTAACGAGATAGGCCACTGGTGCACGACCCCTTCAAGTCTACTGGTACGCCACAGCGGAATAAACACATTCCTAAACGTAACAGAGTGGTGGATGTGCTGGGTAGTAAGATGAACAGGTAGGCGGATGATGGATGGTGTCGTCGACCAGTATGTCTTGTCGCTGTAGCTCTTCGCGCGCTATTGCCCCGATAGTAGCGGCAAGGTCGGCAGGCGGGCTCACGTCTACGCGGGCGACCGTTGTTACATTTGCCAGCCTACCAAATTTTGGGGAAATGCGACGAGTCTTCAGCTTCTCGAAAGTACGGCAGTGACTTTGGACGGCGGACACGGAAGTGAGGTCTTCCCTGCCTATAAAAAAATTTTTAGATGTCCTCTGCTATACCCTTCAGAAGGTGTGACCATGCCCTCTTCAGACATATACGGGTCTATGATCTTGCACAGCATCAGAACCTCCCCTATGTAGGTGGTACACGTTTCTCCAGTAGTCTGAGCTCTTTGAGCCAACGTGCGCTCCGCGCTTTTCTTTTTCGAATCTGAGTCGCCGAAGCATTTCTTGAGTTCTGCAGCGAAACAATCCCACGTTGTTAAGGAATCTTCGTGGTTTTCGTACCACATAATGGTGGTTTCTGTGATGATGATGATGATGATGATGATGATGATGATGAGTGGTTCTTTAATGGCGCCAGGGCCAATTGATGGCCAAACAGCGCCATTTTGATAGACTAGAGATATGAACAATGATTTGATGCGTGGCTGTAAAGGGGCCTTGAAATTCCTCGTGCTAACACGGCTAAAAACCTAAGTATTAAAATCATGACAGTGGCGTGAAATATGTGCAGTGAGAGTGAATCTCCTAAAGTCATGATAATAAGACTATAGCGGAGATGTAGTCGCCACAGTTCCTGCTACAGATCACCTTGAAATATGCAGTGAAAACTATGTACATCATTTAAAAACGCAAACAATGAGCGAATTTTAAAAATCGGCTCCCTACCGATAAGCATCCCAGGGTGTAGTGGGAGCTGCTGTCGGTAGGGCAGTAAAAAGTGCTTTTTCCTTTGAGCGTCCAACTCATTACACTGGACGAGGATGTGGAGAACCGTAAGTGGTTCTCCACATCTCGAACACAATGTTGGATCACCAGCAGACAGAATATACGAATGTCTAGAGTATGTATGCCCTGTTCTCAGCCTTGTAAGTGTTATTTTTGAGTGTCGCGACTTTGATAGTGGCGGACAATGACCAAGTTGTGGCTTAATAACGTGTAGTTTATTACTTGTGTGCCTATCCCACACGTTTTGCCAATAACATCTGAGCTTTCGTTTTAGGAAAGGTTTTATCGCAAGTGGAGGGATTGGTATTGATGCCTTAGCGGCATCATTGCTGGCGGATGCAGCCAGCTGATCTGCCAAAACGTTTCCCTGTATTTCACAATGCCCCGGCACCCAGCCAACTACAACATGCTGTTTGGATGAGTAGAATGTGCATAAGAGAGAATAAAGGGACTCAAGCACTGGGTTTTTGCGTTTTTTAAGTGTTTTCAAGGCTTTCATTACACTCAGAGTGGTTTCTGTGAGAAACAGCACGACATTTCCCAGTTGATCGTTGGGATCCCAGCAGTTGTACCGGCTCACCCTTTCGTAATGTGTCAGCCACGCATCCACATCTTCTCCTGCTCTTCCCGCGAACGGGCAGGGTTTCATATAGCGATACCGAGGTGCAGCCGGCACTGACCTTTGCGTTGTTGAGAAGCCGTAACCTTCGCTCTCGGCCATGATGGTTGTTGTCGTTGGCAGAGCGGCAAGACGACGGCTCCGGCGAAGTTCAGACTGTGGCTCAGTGGTTCGTCAACGTGCTTTACCCAGCACCTCCACCTCTCTGTTACGTTTAGGAATGTGTTTATTCCGCTGTGGCGTACCAGTAGACTTGAAGGTGTCCTGCATCGGATGCCTATCTTGTCTTGTCTTGACGCCTAGGAGAGCTTGGCTCATACCCACATGGGGGATTGGCCACACTGTACCTTATAATAGATATTTTTTTTACATCGTTTGCTAAAAAAATGAAAGAGAAATTAGATAAGAGCAATAATAATGTTCCTTTAAAAAAACGTGAAAAAGTGCAGAAGAATTCGATAAACCAGAATATATAAAACAAAATAACAAGAATGAGGAAGGGGGACAAAGAATCGGATATATGTGGCAGTACCACTAGCAGTGTATCCTTCCGGTTGCCTGAATGAAATTATGTAGCGCTGACAGAATAGCACTGCGGCCCACACCCAACTGACTGGCTCCAAACGATAATAGGGTGGATGTATTGACTGGCAATCCGAGCATACCAATCGGTCTTTCAAGAATTATTCGGCACAGTGAGGCGAAGCGGCGGCATGTGAGAAGAAAGTGATCAATTGTTTCCGGTTCATTGCAAACTGCACATTGGTTAGTTAATGAAAATCCTGATTTGTTGAGATAAAGAATTGACCGAGGAACTCTACAGCGAAAGCTTGTTAGGGTCGAAAGCTTGTTAGGAATTGCAAGTGCCGAAATTCTTCAGATTGTAGCAGCGACGTTTTGTTGATTTTTAAGATTAACAGGCGTTTGAATCGTTCAGCAGTAATAAAAGGAAACTGTGGAGCTACTAGTACCACCGGGAAATTTAATGATGCCGAAGCGAGCGAATCAGCAATTCGCTAGCAGAACGTCCTCTTCTCTAAACTGCCTGTTCCCCGCTACCGAGAGGCTCATACCCAAATCACATATGCGGTAACATATGCAGTAATATTATAACATTCCCGCATTCATCTAACGCTGTATACACGAAGAATCACAGACGCCATAGCGATACCATCTGCAACTAGTCCATACAACCGGCCCTACGATTAGTCATAACGTTGAACGTCGACTAACCCTCTGTCATGATTATCATATTTGGACATGTCATTTACATTCATCGTCCATTCACGTCACGTAATACGAAATTTCGTATATGTGGAACTAGTGAAACGGCCGCGAGAACGCTATGAGCGTAGCATGTAGTCACGTTTTAGATAGAACGCATATTATGATTAACTGGTTTGGACGTGTCGTTTACCTTCGTCCTCTATTAACTTCGCGTAATACCAAATTCGGTACATGTGGAGCTAGCGCAACGGCGACGAGCACTTCATGAAGGGCCCAGTATACTCCGACGCAATAATGACGCACACGTAGGCTGGGCACAGCGCCGCCACGCTAGCAGAACGCGAGCACTCTATAGTGTGACGCCAGGCGCCACCGGCGCGACCAGCGTTCATTGGCGTGGCCCAATGGCAACCGGCGCGAAATGCGTTATGCTGCCTGTAGCATCGACGACGTTACTTAGACAACACCACGTCTGCCCCTCTTCGTGACTGAGGGACGCCGCGTGCGCTCAAACGCGCATGCGTCAAAGCAACGCAGCGTGGCGCGCGTCTGCAGTATATGGCACGCAGATCCACAATGAAGGTCAGTGGGCAGATCCACTGATCTCTACTAGAGGGATATCGGCGCCTAACGTGGCATCGCCGGCACGCACGCGCGCTGGCTCACGTCGAAGTGTACTGGCACCTTGAGTGTGACGTGTATTAATGTTCTTACATGAGACGCGTTTCATGATTATCATGTGTGCACCAATCACATACCTTTATCATCCATGACATGTAAATGACCATGACATGGAGTAGTAGTAGTAGCAATAGACTTTTATTCAGCCAAATTTACAGGCCGAGCATTTCGACCACCTGTGCGATCAGTCGACGCTGTTGTTCTTCCCCTTCGGCACCGATCCAGTCGAGCCAGGAGGTGATGGAAAGGAATGGGGGAGGTTAATAGCTGGATTGCTGAGCAGTTGGGCAGTAAAACAGGCAGTGTGACAGGTCAGCGTATGGGGAGGGACAATTAGGACGGCAGGGGTTAGACCTATATTTATAAAGGAAAAGGCGAGAGGGGGTTATCAGGCAGTTCATTTGGATGTGCCTTAGAGTTCGAGCCTCGAGCGCAGTGAGTGATGGATGAGACGGAGGGTAAAGACGCTTGTCGAGCAAGAGCTGGAGATATGCCTCCTTGATAGTGTCACGCAAGGAGATCTGCTCATCGTTATTCGCGGAGCTCTCACTGTCTTCCGCCGGTGTGGGCCAGGGAATGAACAGTGCCCGGTGCAATATATTGCGGGCAAGCTGATGAGCTAGCTCATTGCCGTTAATACCCAAATTCCCAGGAACCCAGCGGAGGAAGACAGTGGAGGGTTGAAGAGCAGAGGCCGCTCGCTCGACCTCCGGTTGAAGAGCAGGAGACAACGTGTTGTTCTGTATGTGACGGATGGCGGCGTGAGAGTCGGAGTAAATCATGTACTCGGGGAGAAAAGGGAGGGAGGAAAATGACTGCATGGCGTGGACCATGGAAAGGACCTCGAGCGAAAGTACATTTGGCGGGTGTAAGTATGGCCCGCTGGTGTGCGTGTCAGGTGCCGAAAGGTGTGGATGGTAGATAACATAGCCACACGAGCCCTGAGGAGCCATGTATGAGGCATCCGTGTAGGCAACTCTCTATGTAGAGAGAGGAGGAGAATGATGCTGTGCTGCCGCTTGACGCTGGCTGGCGTGAAGAACGGGAGACATATTGGATGGGAGGGTAAGGATGCGAAGGTTAGAAGCAGCGGTGCTAGCGGCAGAAGGCAAGATGGGAACGGAAACGGGAATGTGAGGGATACCGGCTTGGGCTAAGAGCCATCGGCCTTGACGAGTGAGAGAAAGACGGACAATCTGAGAGTCGTGGTGCAGAGAAATAAGAGAACGTAATGGATGGAAGAGGCCTGTGGCAAAGAGCTTAGTGGTAGACGTATTGACAGGGAGGTTTAGAGCTGCCTTGTAGAGGCCTAATAGAGCTCTTTCGAGTATGTTGAGTTGCGTTTGGGTGAAATGAACATACGGTACAAAGTACAAGAACTTGTTAAGGGCAAGCGCATGTGCAACTCGGCACGCATGAGTCTCGTGGAGCCCCGACTGCCAAGTGACAACGCGTCGCAGGAGGTGGGTCACCGAGTGGCAAGTTTTCACAGCGTGATATAGGGCCTGCGCGTTCTTTGTCGCGTGCAAAGGGAAGCCAAGAACTTTGCATTGCTGAACAGTGGAGATGAGAGAGCTAGAAAGATGTAGGGAGATGAGGGTATTGTGGGAGCGCTGGTACGCAGACCGGTTTAGCAAAAGTAGTTCACATTTCTCCGGTGCAGGGGACAGGCCAGCAGTAGCGAGAAAGGAAGCGATAAGGTCCAGGCCACGTTGCAAAGTATCCTGCACGTGGCCGGGACATCCAGACGTACACCAGAGAGTGATGTCGTCTGCATAAAAAATGTGGTGGAAATCAGGTATTTGGGACAGTTGGGAGGCAAGTGGGGCCATAGCCATAGTAAATGGAGTAGGAGATAGTACGGCACATTGAGGAGTACCGCGGTTGAGGGAGTGTGGGTTAGACAAATGAGTATCAACTCTAAAGCGAGCAACTCGATTGAAAAGAAATGATCGGACGTAAGAATACATGCGGGAGCCACACGACAGGGAGGAGAGCTGAGCGAGTATGTGGTCATGACTCACGCCATCGAATGCCTTCCGTACATCGACGGTTACAAGCGGATGGATCTGACAACGAGAAGGTGAAAGAAAAGTATGTTGAAGAACTAGGAACATGTCCTGCGCAGAAATGTGGCGTCGGAAGTCAATAAGAGAAGGAGGTAAGAACTCTTTCGCCTCAATAAAATCAGTCAGTCGAGTCAAGGCCATTGGCTCAACAGTCTTGCCAACGCATGACGTCAAAGAGATAGGGCGAAGGTTAGAGAGAGATGGAGGTTTGCCCGGCTTCGGAATCATGCAAGTTAGAGATGATATCCAAGAGCTTGGAAGACAGCCGCTGTTCCATGCTTCGTTGAATGTGTGTAAGAGAAATTCCTTCGCATTGTCGGGGAGATTACGTAATGTAGTATATGTTATCTCATCCTCACCGGGTTCCGAGCGGGTAGATTGAGTAGATTGAGTGGCTAAGGCAGCTTCCAGCTCCCTGAGCGTGAATGGGCTGTCCAGGTCTGGGTTAGCTTCGCCACAGTAATCTGGGTAGAAAGGTGGGAGGGGAGGAAGATACAGAGATTTTAAATTTTCAAACACATGAGATGAAGTCTTTTGAGCGAGAGCTTTAGCTAGGGTGGGAGCAACGGCAGGCTTTGTACCTAAGAGAGACCTAAACAGAGGCCATGTAGAGCGTGAGTGCAGTGCGGAGTCAAGGCCGTCACACAGTCTGTTCCAACGAGAGTGCTTGAGAGAAGTGCCGTAAGCGATAATTTCAGCCCGCAGAGCATCACTTCGGAAGAAAAGTTGGACGTTGTGTGGCTGGGAGCGGAGAGCGCGTTTCAAACGCTGATAACGTCGCCATAAATGGAGGAAGTAAGGATTAGGGCCAGGAATGGGGAGTTGAAAACGAGCGCTGCGACTACAGGATGTCATTGCTGCGGAGATCCGTGACGTACAGTCGTCGTAAGTTTTAAATGAGTCAGAGGAAAGGTTATTACGGAATGCTTCCCAGTCAGTGTGAGCGACTCGTTGTTTCCGCCTATTGTGGGAAAGAGGGGTGGTGATGTGTATGAGAAAGTGATCACTGAAAAGATTTTCAGCGGACACCTGCCAGTGAAAAAGAAGGGAACCCCGAGAGAACGTAAGATCGGATGTAGTGGAACGTTGTGAAACAGTGCCCGCTCGAGTAGGGGTGTCAGGAGTATTAAGAAGGGTGAGATGGCGTTCCTGGGCGAGGCAGTGTAGAAGGCGACCTGGTTTGAGTGTTTGGGGGTTACCCAAAAGCCTATGAGGAGCATTAAAGTCACCCCCAAGGAGGATATGGGTGGTCGATGGAAGGGAGTGCAGGAATTTGCCAAGAGCACTAAACAAAGAGGACGTGACAGGGGGGTTGTAAAAGGACATCAGAGCAAGAGAAATACGGGTAGATGGTTGGTAATAGACCACATCAACTAAATGTTTCAGTAGGGGGGAGGGTACATCTAGTGGTTCAACGAGAACGTCATTGCGTACATAAATGGACGCAAGCGGCTTTCCCGTCGTTGCGTGATATGCACGGTAGCCCGGGACGGCAAGGGCCGCCCGAGTCTCCTGTATAAGGAGAAAATGGGGTATTGTTTGGCGGGTGAGAAGATATTGGTGTAGAGGGGTCCTATTATGACGAAAGGGTCGGCAGTTTCACTGCAAAATATCGAGGTCCTTTTAACGCACCATCTATACCCCGCGACAACTTTCTGTGGCAGCACAGCCAAGGCTACGGAGCCGAAGCACGCTCGTCTTACTGCGCCACAGCATGTAGTCCCTCAACGAAAACGTTTGTATACTGTTCTGGGTAACTAAGATTTTACCATTCGTCACTTACAATTTTCGCAGATTTATTTTTAATTAGTGAATAAAAATGTTGCGCTGTAGAAAAAATTTCGTTTCACGCTCTCTCAGGTTTTTTGGGGGTTTTTTGGCTTCCGTCGACTCGCGTTTCCTGCGACTCGCGTTTCCTGCAGCGAAACGCGAGCAAACGCGAGCCGAAACGCGAGCAAACGCGAGATATCGAAACCGGAACACCCGTTGAAGCGGTCGGACTACTTGGCGCAGTAGCACATGTGCATAGGCTCCGCCCACGTAGCCTTGACCGTGCTGCCACAGAAAGTTGTCGCCGGGTATAGGTCTTTGAAGTAGAGGAAGCGCCTACGCGTGTGCGTTCCTTCTTTTTTGCCGGAGTAAGCGACTCTTGCAGGGAGTTAAGCATATAGGTGAAAGATTCCAGTTGCTTAGATTGGCTTTCGAGGGTCGAAAGAATCCGGACAATTGAAATTTCCAGCTGGACCAAACGAGTGTGATGCGCAGTGGTGGTGGTTTCGACCATGTCTTCCAATTTCGTTACATGGGAGCTGGAGGTAGGGGCGGTGAGTGTAGTGAGTTGCTTACGTAGCTCCGCGAGTTGAGAGGTAAGAAAGGATGTGGTAGTTGCGAGTGTCTGCGTCAGTGCGGGTATTTGCTGTTGTAGCGCATCTGAGACGCGTTGTTGCTCGCGATGGTTGCGCTCCAACATAGCCAGTCACAGATCGAAGGAGCGGCTCTCGTTACTTAAAGATGGTGAAGGTGTGTTTGATGAAGAAGTGCACATGGGAGGTGTTCCCTTAACCTTAGTGGCGAATGAGCCCGGAGGGGATGTTGCGGGAGGTGATAGGAACTCATGCGCTGAAGATGAGGGCGGCGAAGGCTGAGTGGCTCGGCGCATGGCTGTGCGACGGAGAAAAGCTGCTTTGGCACAGTCGCGTTGCTTAGCTAGAAGGTAGGGGCAGGTGGAGTCGAGAGATGAGTGGGTGTTGACTTGGCAATGGATGCACCAGGGTTGGGCGCAAATGTGAGCATCAGGATTTGCTGGTAGAGGAGACGCACAGCGGCGGCACTTGGCTGAAACGCTGTGTTGGGGACATTGATGGGCACGGTGCCCTATAGCAAGGCACCGAGTGCAAGTAGGGGGCTTAGGTTTATGTGGACGGCATCGGAAAGAGACGTGTTTGAAGTACACAAAGCGAGAGATGATGGTTCCAGCAAATGTTATGAGGACGGATTCAGTGGAGCCCATCATACGTGCAGCGAGTATATCTGAACTAAAGGATTCGAGGTCATGCAAGAGCTGAGATGTTGTGAAGTGACCACCGACGTTGTGTATGACGCCGAGACATGATATTGGAGGACTGGGGGCATAGGGCTTAATGGTGATCGGCTTACCATTTAGTTCCAGATTTGTGAGGGAGAGTAGGAGGTGGGCAGTGAGAGGTGAGTGCGTTTTCAGAAACACAAGGCTCTGAGCAGGTTTGGCCTAAAGGGTGACCTCCGCACTGGTCTTGGGAGATAGATTTGCGGCGGCTATGATGGTAGAAAGCAGGTCATAGAGAGGCAGTTTCGGCGTGAGTGTTCCGGGTGGAAGTTGGATTCCGATGGTGATCAGCTCGGAGCGGGACGGGCGGTCGAGGCAGGTTTTCGATTGGCACTAACGGTGTTCCAGCTGCCTTCAGAGGATGGCGTATTGTCTTCGTTGACCTGCGACGCCGTGAAGTCCATTTCCGTCGATAAGTCGTCAGCTGAAGTGATGGAAGGCAAAACTTCGGCGATGGAAGAAACGACGCTCGTCGAAACGCGCTTGCCGACAGACTCGGAACTTCCAATGGGTAGGCCAGACGCAGATAAGGTGGGGAGAGCAGCCGGCGTGGTTGATTGCAACGCCAACGCTGCATTACGGCTCTCGGGCTCCGGCGTTCGCGTGGCTATCAAGCTTAGAGTAGCAGGTACGCCACCAGCGTTGCACGTTGCTGGATCGTGCGCGCTGTTGAGGAACGCTGCCTGTTGCTGTATTGTTGTCGGCGCGGGGCTGTTGACATTGCCAGATGTTGACAGCGCGGGCACTGCTGTATCGGCGGTACGACCGGAAGAGGCTGGGCTTACCGACAGGGCGTCAGTTGTCGCTGGTGTCGAATGCTGGGCGGGACGCTGCATCGTGGAGGTGCAGGCGCGGCGCGTTAGGGTTAGCGCGGCACCGCGCCGCTTCGTACTTTTGAAGGGGCCTGGAGGGCCAGCCTGGGGTCGGATCGGGGCCCGGATGGTGTCGGCGTGTCCCGGAAGTCTTCTAGAAGGAATAGTGAGCTTGTCCAGGCACAGGGATGGCCTGGTAACGGGCCAAAAACACGTGAAAGCGGAGCACTGTATGCGGCCAGCCAAACAAAACGGCGCCACCTGGCGGCCTCGGACATGTATATCATGACATTTCGGACTTATATATTATCATTTTTGTGTCATGACTAGTCAGTTATGTTCGTCATACAGTCGTGTTATATTATACCAAGTTTTGTATCGATACAATTATCCAAACGGCTAGGAGAGCTAAAAGTCGTAGGCGGCTAGATAGATAGATAGATAGATAGATAGATAGATAGATAGATAGATAGATAGATAGATAGATAGATAGATAGATAAGCTCAAAGTCGTCGAATTTCACCCAGAAATGCTTCGAATTAAAAACAAAGAGTCAGTGCAATTCTAGCCAGAAGTGCCAAGGTTGGTCTTTTGTGAGTAGTCCGAGAAAGAAAACAGCGTTGGGATGGCATCGTTTTGGAGATGAGGTTTTGGAACTGAGTTACATGACTCGGCAAAATGGTCTCTGCAAAGTCTGCTTCCAGGTGACAGCGTCCAGTTGTCTCTCTTTGAGTTACTGACCCACTCCTGGTATATTTGAGGCCTCGAGCGTGCAAAAAGTTTTGCATATAAAGAAACCCAGACACCATAAACATGCCTCGTTAAAAAAAGCGATGAACTACCACAATGGCCTCCCAGAATACGTAAAAAGTAATATAATTTTGAGGAACTTAAGCGTTCAATGCCTTCGCGACGACATTTCCCGTCGATTTGATCGTACAGTTTACTGCGCTACAAGCTGACATAAAAAAGCTGAGAAAAACCCTAGTGTCAGTATGAGGCGACTGTTCATGGTGGTGGCTTCCGAGACACCACCGGTGGCTTCCGGAAGCTTCAACTACGTGCACTCGATGTGCGATCCAGCTCCCCCTAGTAGAGATCAGTGGGTGCCACTGCATCACATCTGATCGTTTTCTTTCCACCACAGATGTCGAGTACGTTGCACGTTGAGAAAGCCGGAGCTTGTTTGCCATTGAACACCTGCGTTGCCGAAGGGCAGGCTAATCACTACACAGCCTACAAATTTGAATGGAAGTGCAACAGGATAGATTTTCTTTCCGGTGCTGCTTCTTTCGGGTGTAGTACGAGAAAGCCCCTTTGTGATTGTGATGGCATAGGTTCGAGCCTTGAGTTTGCCTTCAACTTTCTTCGATTAACGCAAGATCAAACCATGGCTGTGTTTGCTGCATTTTCTATGGATTCGAATATGTTCCAGGCCTACGTACTTAGATTTAGGTGCACGTTAAAAGAACGCCAGGTAATCGAAATTTCCGAAGCTATACAGCGTCTCTCATAATCATGTCGTGGTATTGGGACGTTTAGGCGCTGCTGGATGTTATTAATATTCTACTACTACCACTGCTACTACTACACTACTACTACCTATTATTATTATTATTATTATTATTATTATTATTATTATTATTTCAGTTAGGACTTTATGTAAAATAAACTGGTAGGGCCTGTCACAGCGCGAAGGATAACTTTATTCACAACTACCGCGCCAAAGTAGTACATTTAATAGGCGAATGAAGACCTCCGGACAGTGTCTGATGGGAAAACAAAGAGGGCCTGTTAGGATTTCATTTGAAGGCGAGACATTGTCATTACCATAGAAGCTTGAGAGGCCACATGAGTTCACGTACTGCATGGATCAGTTTCAAGATCACCGTTTTTGCTGGTGCTGCTGCTGCTGATAATGATGATGATGATGATGATGATGAACATCATCATCATCATCATAAATTGCAGGTCTGCCATTTTTAGTGGGCTGGTATTTTTTAACCCCACACACATCAAGCAGCTCGTCTCGTGCGATTCCACACACTTATAGAACGTATTATTCCATATGTCCACCGTACTCTTTGCTCGAAATAAAGAGTATGATAGTTGCGGACAACTTTTCTTGGCAAGAATACTTAGAACTAGCAGACAATAATGCCAATGAACGTATAGGGGGTGATATTTAAAATTGTATTGTAAATTCGAAGAAAGAAATGTGGTCGAAAAAGCCCACTCAACGTTACATATGACGCAGACGCCGCTTGGCATTTGAGGTACACTTAAAAGGCGGGACTTTCTCACGCGTTAGAAAACGCGAAGTGACCACGTGTGCGAAGTAAAATGTATGCAAATATTTCACTGGCATAAGCTGCGTCGTTTCATAAAGCTACCTGTAGAACATAAAGCAGTAGTTTTCAAACCTCACGCAAAAGAGAACTAGGCAATTTTGCAACTATATATAATTATTAGCAGTAGGATACGCCTGATTTGACTCTGTGCCCTTCTCTTGAACGGCAACGAAAGTTCGCGAGTGTACGAGAGTTTATATTTCCTTCAGCGAAGATTCAAGTATCGTCGTACCTCGGGGGCGGAAAACGTGACTGTAACGCAGAATACCTGGTTTTGATTCCAGCTGGAGCCTTGATTTTGATTGAGAGAATGTGAGTTTCAGTGCCGCATGCCTGATATATGTAGAATAAAACGGTAGAGCCTGTCAGAAAACGAAGAATAAATTTATCCACAACTCCTGCGACAGCGTTGCACACTTAACAGGTGAATGAAGACCTCCGGACAGTTTCTGATGGGAAAACAGAGAGGGTCCGTTATGCTTTCACCTGAAGGCGAGACGGCGTCCTTACCATACAAACTTGAGATGCCATGTGATTTCGCGTACTGCAGGGGTCAGTTTCAAGACCTTTACAATAAAATTAAAGCAGGTCATTCAAGATTGCCGGGTCAGGTACATAGGCCCTCCACGCTTAAGCTTGCCCTATCTAAAAAAAGTGTAAAAAAACGGAAAAATTCAGGGGCAAAAATTTTTTTCATTTTTTTCTGTGCCGTTGGAAAAATTGGTCAGCGTTTCCGTGGAGTAAAAAGTACAGAAATAATGTTTCGACAGCACCGAGCTATATAAAGCTGAGTGCAAGCAGATTCTACTATGGTTTGTCTAGTTTTAGACTTTTAATGCACTTCATTGTCGGCGAGACGTTAACGGAAAACAGAGACTCGCTTTCTGTAGGCACTGCAACAGCAGCTATGCTTTTCCCAATATGACATCTTATCATAATCAAGAAAGCTACAGATGAAGCCAGTGATATCGGCTCTGAATAGGAGTTCGAACTTCATCTTTTTACCTTCTTGATCAATGTTTCTCTAGTCGAAGCTATGGCGAAACAGACATCTCTGAGCTGTTTAGTCTAGCTGCTATAATATTTCTAGGAAGCCATATTCATTTACACAAAGCTAAATGAGTTCGCGGTGACGTTCCTGGCCTGCCTTCGATTTGTTAAATGCCGCATTCCTCTGTGAAGAGAGAGTAAACATTTCATTTTTGTTATTTAAATAATAAAAGTTATTGTTTTTGAGAATTCATAATCAAATATCATGGTATAGCAATAATCTATTGTCATATGCTAAAGAAAATTAGTTTTTTAATAAGAAAGTGTTTTATGCCAGTGTCCACCACTGCTCCGCGGACGTACTTATCTCACTGAAATGACGTTCAAAAATATATACTAAGAGATTGCAAAGAAACAAAAATGGCCCTGAATCTGCATGTTACTCTGCAATTGTCGTTGAAAGAAGGTAGTTTTGTGTCTAGAGAGAGTGAACAAAACGTTAATTTCATATTCTGCGCAAGAAAATCGGTGAATGGTATTCTGGAGGCGCTGCGTTAGAGCGCCTTGAGCGTACAGCGGAGGCGAATGAGCGCATCAAGTCACGTCCCACGTGAAACATGAACGCTATCTGGCAAGTACCTCGGAAAACGAAGTGTGCGGCGCGCGCGCCCGCCTCGAAGGCGATAAGGTGTAGAACTCAAAGCGACGAGCAGGTGCCACCAACGTGTCGTCTTAGCAAAGCTTTGAAAACACTCGCCTTTTTGAGCATCGCGTTGCACTGCCAGTGCAGCGTGATTAACGCTACAGTCCTTAGAATTACTTATGTGTGCCTTCTCTAGTATAAAGCCACACAAAAAATATTGTGTGGCTTCACTTTCTGACGCTACCGTCCTATTCACGCCATCTCACATCTTCGGTAGCCGCCATCACACATTGCTGCCATTCGCCGTTCTTGCGCTTTGTAAAGACACTACCGGAATATTTATTTCCAATCCGAACTCGTGCCCCCTCAGTTTGCGCCGCAACGAGACGCTCGGCCACATTCAGCTTATCGATGAAGGTACTATCGTGCCTGTCGATTTCTTCGACACCAAGCCGAATATGGAACTGAACGCGTTGGTTCCTCACTTTGCCTCGAACAGTGTGTCCTCCGATGCATTTCATCGTTCTATTGACTGCCATCTAGCCCCGGCTCAACGAGAGCAGCTTCTTACCCTGTTGCACGAATTCAGGCGTTCGTTCGACTTTCCCCAAGCGGTTCTAGGAAGAACGAACGCAATTGTGCACACAATTGACACAGGAAAGAGTACTGCTTTGCGCCGGCGCCCCTATCGTGTGTCTCCGGCAGAGCGTCGCGTAATTGCAGAACAAGTAGACGACATGCTACAGCATGGAGTCATCAAGCCTTCTTGTAGTCCTTGGTCTTCACCAGTTGTACTCGTCAGAAAAAAGGATGGTTCGGTACGGTTCTGCGTAGACTACAGGCGCCTAAACAACATTACGAGGAAAGATGTTTACCCTCTTCCCCGCATAGACGACGCTCTCGATTGTCTCCAAGGTGCAGAATTCTTTTCCTCGCTTGACCTTCGCTCAGGCTATTGGCAGGTCCCAATGGCTGAGTCTGATCGTCCAAAAACGGCGTTCGTCACACCAGATGGTCTCTATGAATTCACCGTAATGCCATTCGGACTCTGCAATGCGCCCGCCACATTCGAGCGAATGGTGGACAGCATTTTATGCGGTCTCAAATGGAACATCTGCTTGTGCTATCTTGATGACGTTGTGGTCTTTTCACCCGATTTCACTTCGCATCTCACTCGTCTGCGTAGGATTCTACAGTGCCTTACAAACGCCAGGCTTCAGCTAAACCTGAAGAAGTGTCACTTCGGGGCTAAACAACTCACCATACTTGGTCATGTCATCTCGAAAGCCGGCATTCTTCCCGACCCTGACAAGCTTCGTGCTGTTGCCGAATTTCCTAAGCCGACTACTGTTAAAGAACTACGGAGCTTTGTGGGCCTGTGCTCCTATTTTCGTCGTTTTGTCCGGAACTTTGCCTCCATCATCGCTCCACTCACCAAACTCCTTGCTGGCCCTGCAGATCTTTCGAATTGGACAGAAGCCTGTGACGAATCATTCACAACACTGCGCCAACTCCTTACCTCACCACCCGTACTGCGTCATTACGACCCTACTGCGCCAACCGAAGTACACACGGATGCAAGTGGCGTCGGCCTTGGTGCAGTACTCGCGCAACGCAAACCAGGTTTTATGGAGTATGTGGTCGCCTATGCCAGCCGCGCCCTCACTAAGGCAGAAGCCAACTATTCTGTTACTGAAAAAGAGTGCCTGGCGATTGTGTGGGCGTTAAACAAGTTTCGCCCCTATTTGTACGGCCAAACTTTTGAAGTGGTAACAGACCATCACGCACTCTGTTGGTTGGCTTCACTGAAAGATCCTTCTGGTCGCCTCGGACGTTGGGCACTACGCCTCCAGGAATTCGACATACGCGTCGTCTACCGATCGGGGCGAAAGCACTCTGACGCAGATGCGCTTTCACGATCCCCCGTGAAATCTGAGGAATCGGAAATATCAGCCCTTAACCTTCCCCTCTACTCCGTCAGCGTCACAGACATGCCATCTGAACAGCGGAAAGACCCTTGGATTGTCTCGCTCTTGAATATGCTTTCTGACGCATCAACTTCCGGTTACCCTCGTGCTCTTCGCCGCCAAGCAACGCATTTCGCCATACGAGATGGCCTGTTATACCGTCGCCACTATCAAGTGGTGGGTCGTAAATGGCTGCTAGTCATACCCAGCCATATGCGCTCTGATATCTGCGAATATTTTCATGCTGAGCCTCAACACGCACACGCCGGTGCGCTAAAGACGTATGAACGGATCCGCCAACGTTACTACTGGCGGGGTATGTACACGTTTGTACGCAAACACATTCGCTCATGTTCCCTGTGTCAGCAGCGCAAGACATTCCCTCATTCACCCGGTCAACTGCAGCCTTTACCATGTCCTGCACGCCCATTTGACCGTGTTGGGATTGACCTATACGGCCCGCTACCGTGCTCTGTTGGTGGTAATCGATGGGTGATTGTGGCTGCCGACCATCTGACAAGGTACGCCGAAACGGCAGCGCTACCTTCGGCTGGTGCTCGTGACGTTGCAACCTTCATCTTGCATCGGTTTGTTCTTCGTCATGGTGCACCACGGGAGCTCCTGAGTGACAGGGGCCGTGTATTCTTGTCCGAAATTCTGCAGCAGCTCTTACATTCATGCCACACGGTACACCGCACATCAACAGCCTACCACCCTCAGACGAACGGCCTAACGGAACGTTTCAATAGAACTCTCGGAGACATGCTCGCTATGTATATTGATTCGGACCACTCCAATTGGGACGTTGTCCTTCCTTTCGTGACGTATGCCTACAATACGGCGATTCAATCAACAACGGGCTTTTCTACATTTTTTCTTTTATATGGTCGTGACCCATGCAGCACACTCGACACAATTCTGCCATACAATCCTGATGCCTCCGAGTTCAGCCCAGTTTCTGAAATGGCAGAACATGCCGAAGAGTGTCGTCAGCTTGCACGGTCCTTCACAGCCGATAATCAAGCCCTCCAAAAAGATCGCCACGACCGTGATCTTGTTCAGGACACATTCCCCATCGGTTCTCTCGTGTGGCTCCGACTGCCTTTCCACTCTCCTGGACTGACTCCCAAGTTTGCACCGAAGTATACGGGCCCTTACCGCGTCATTCAGCACCCTTCTTCTGTCACCTATGTGATTGAACCACTCAAGCCATCCACGGACAAGCGCCGCCTTGGTCGTGAGACGGTCCACGTCAGTCACCTCAAGCCCTGCTACGACCCTCCTGTTCTCTCGTCACCTTGAGTCGCCAGGATGGCTCGTCTTGGTCGCCGGGGTATTGTAGTGGGGAATTCACAAAGCACTGACTAGTGGGACCATCTCTCTCGGAGTGCGAAGCGCGAGTGTGTGCACGAGCTGTAGACGCTGGACGGCTCGAGAATTTCTGTCCGTACCGGCTGCCTGCCTACTACCTGGCGTCGCTATTAAACTCCCTTGCAATGTCTTGTTATGGTGCCTCGAACATGCGCAATAATTGCTTTTTTAATTCACAATCGCACAATTATGAACGCTGAATCTTGAGCGATATTGGTGGGCGCTGCGGATTGAATTGGCCGTTTGGGATACCGTTTGGATGCGTTTGAAGTATCACTAAGACAGGACAAACAGACAAATGTACAGACAGGCGGATAGATAGACAGGCAGACCAAAATTTTTCCGCCAAAGTTCCCAAGAAAGACTATCGTCTTTAAAACCCAGATGGCCTACATCTGTCGCGTGGACTGAAACCAGCAACTTCTCGATTCCATGCGCGTGACGTTAACTACTACGCCACAAAACGTACGTAGTCTGGAATGCTAGCGGCAAGCCATTTATATATACACCATACACGGTTTGGCAATCCTCAGGGCTTCGAGTCTTTCGCGCGTTTTTGTTATCAGTGGTGAGATGGCATAACGGGCTCGCATTGGGCGTGCTCTAAAGATCATCGCCTCCACGAAGCGCCGCCCCCACGGAGCGTGGTCTTTCCTGCGCGCGCTTATCAGACTCGTAATTCGGGATAGGACGAAGGTCACTTCGCACGCAGCCACGGCCGCGTTTACGAAAGGAGCGCACCGCTGACACACGACCCAGGAAGAATTGCGACACTCGTTCGCACTTGTCGTGTGTACACTTGTGCGCGCGTTTCGTGCGTCTTTCTGTTCGAACAGTGCGCTTTAAGTGTCGAGCAAAAACAGTTTTTAGACCGCGCTTGTCCTGTGTATGCTGATTTCGTGCGTGCTTTTTTCTTTTTTTTTGAGATTTCGAGCTGCTTACCATTCCTGATGTCTCTTTGCGATTTGTTGCTGTTGCTGAAACAATCCACAATAAATGCTCAACTACCTCTGTAAAAGCACGTTTCGCGGTTTCAAACCGATTTCAATATAAGGAAGTTACCTACGTTTTTATTCAAGGTTTTGTGAAAAAACGTAAAAAAATTTCCTGAAATTTCGAGTGTCTAGTCCCGTCAGTCTTGCCGCCCGCCACCCCAGAGGAGAGAAACCGAACCTGCGGTCGCTCAACTTGGTTACTTACTTAACGCGCTTACTTGGTTTTTCCACTGTGCAAGCGGGCGGAAAGCGTTCTCCTCAAGGTTTTTATAGCGCTATGATTGGTTTAATAATATAACGCTCATATGAAGCTTCATTAAGGTAGGCGTCATTCATGTACCACTTTGACGTGCACCAGTAACACAAAAATATGACATATGGCTCGGCGTGGAATACAACGCCTGCCTGCACCCGGTGTCGATAAGATCGCGTATCTTAAGCCTCACCGCAACGCAATGTCCGAGGAACGCGAATTATTGGCGACTATCTTTCTTTTACATTTTGTTTTACTACTACTACGTCTATTGCCATTGGCGAACGAACGTACACGCATTATTAGCTGAGCTCCGTGCAAAAGACCATGGCAAAATGTTACAACTTGCATCCTAGCCTTCGCGTCATGTCATATTGCGACGAAGAAAATAGCGTGCTAAAAGATAAATTTGTGAAGTATTGCATGGATTCAGCACTCATGAAGAGTTCGAAGATTGTTAAACAACATGCTTTACGGAACTAACAACAGTGATACTAGCCTAACAAACTTGTAGCGGCGCCAGCGCGGATGGATATCCGTCTCGTCGTCTTTGTCGGTTGAGCACAAGGAATTCAGACGTTCCGGTCGCGTGTAGCACGCTCGCTTTTTGTGGTGTGTAAATACCAAGATTCCTGGAAAATATGAGCGCAGTTGGGAAGGCGCTACTTCGTGGCATGTTCAGCAACCGTGGAGCATGCAAGTACGTTCCTGCAAAGTGGCTTGTAGGCAGACTGTGAGCTCGGTTGTTTCTTAAGGTTTACGAGAAATAAATGACTGCCTCATGCAGTGTGCGTGTGAGACTCTCAGGGGTTCATTTCTGCTGAGTGGAGTGGGACGGACGTGATCACCTTGATGTGCTTTTACCGTTCCTTGGACATGTGGATTGAAAAACTACACGCCTCTACTGACGCTGAAGGCGAGTTCGTTTTATTTGCATGTGCCCCTTTCCATTCGAAAACCATGAAAAATAAAAAAAATGGCAGCATAACCACGGAGATAAGAATGGAGAGTGGGGCGAAGCATTCGTCCATCCATTCGTTCTTGCTTCCGTCCGTCCATGCGTCCGTCTCTGTGACCGTTCATGCGTCCATCTGTGTGACCGTCCATGCGTCCATCCGCCTGTCCGCGCGTGCGTCTGTTCGTGCGTCCGTCCCTGCGTCCATTCATGCGTCCATCCATGCATCTGTCTGTGTGTCCGTTCGTCCATCTATTCAACACTCCAAGTACCATCATCTCGCATCTTTTCATCATATATTTCCCATGTAGAAGCACCGCCATCCAGCGGACATTCCAAGGGCTAAACGAGAGGTGGCACACGCACACTTTCTTACGGCTTGCGCTTCGGGTCTACTTCCCACCTTTAACCACCTCGAGTTCATGGTATATACTAGTTCACTGTATTCATGGCACTGCAGCCCAACGCTCGCTAAACCTTTCTAAAACCAAGGAGGTTACGCCCAGCGAGTATAACCTAGCAACCTTTTCCTGTCAGATAGTGCTCAATGTACATGCCAGTGGCTGCTAATGTGAAATGAGAGACAGGAGAATTCGGCTTTTACTTTTTTACGGCTTGCGCTTCGTATTTACTTCCCACCTTTAACTACCTAGAGTTCATTCATGGTACATACTAGTTCATTGTATTCATGACACTTCGGCTCAACGCTCGCTAAACCTTTCTAAAACTAAGGAGATTACACCCAGCGAGTATAACGTAGCGACCCTTTCTTGTCATATAGTGCTCAATGTACATGGCTGCTAATGGGGATCTCAGCGTGCGCGTTAACTAAAAGTCGAATGGTCCTATCTCTCATTCCCCCTTAGCAGCCATTGGCATGTGCGTTGAGCACTATCTTTTATTGTTGAACAGCGCACAGAATAAATCTCTCACCGGCATTACCTTGGAGGTCAAAATGTTATACTTGTTGCACACTACAACGGCTGCGAGGGACGAACGGGTGCCGCTATAAGAAGTTTTACCCCTAAAACGTGTGTTCCATTGCTACACGGGCTTTAGGCGTGACACGTTTCAGAAGTGCGCCGCGGTGGCGTCATGGTTACGAAGCTCGGCTGGGGACCCGCAGCCAGCGAACTCATCCCGATTAGTGCTTCTCATCATCCTAGTAGTCTCAGCTGCTGTGCAGATTTCTGTAGAACTCCTCCGCTACCTTAACTATCCTATCCAATATGGTCGCGACATTGCCCTTGTCTCTTAATACATACATCTGAATTTCGCCTATGAACAGTTTTGCAGAATATATATTCGCGGCTACCGAGAAAACCAGTGGTAGCATTGACGCAATGAGCGATATTTCGATTAGAATCATTAGGGAGTGTTCAGTGGAAGTCGGGACACACTCTTAAGTTAGAACAATGGCCAGCTGTCCGAGGAGATGAAAAACCTGATAAAGTGACGTCAAACCATCCAATCCTCGAATGCAACATATAAAACACAGCTGGCGGAGCTTTCAAAGCTAATAAAAATACGCGTAAGGTAGCCGATAGTAGAAGGTACAACACGGATACTATTGAGCATGCTGTAATGAGAGGAAGAGAGAGAGAGATGTAGATTTTATTAATTTCCGGCAGATTGCTGAGACGGGCTCCTACCTAGGGGCCAACGGAGAAACCATGTCTCCCGGCAGCTTCCTTGGCCTGCTGGATCGCCCAAAGTTGCTTGTCCAGGTCCGAACTGAAAGACTAAAAGAAATTCCTCGCGAAAGCGAGCGCCTGCCGCAGACGGGTACGCAACCAGATTTATACGCCTCTGAGCAACGTGGAATGTGCATGTCAGCGTTATGCGCGCGCATGTGCCTGCACACGTCTTCTCCTATAAAGTTGATCGGCCCGTTAGTTTATTATGCTTCTGTTTATCGAACGATGATTTCTTTTGCATTTGCATCATTAGAAATCATACGGTTAAACCAGTACGTTGAAAGCAGACTCAATTATTATGATGACAAGACATGTACAGTGATGAGCACTTTCAGGATGAACACGGCTCAGCGTGGCAGCGCTTTGCGCAACGCCAGCGCTGCCGCTCTTCTTATACTACAGACAAGCGAGACCGGCGCTCCGCTACTACGGAGTGGCACGCTCAAGCGATGTAGCCGACGATATAAAGCAACTCCCATGTGTTCATGTACGCAGGCGTGGCTACGCTTCCATGCGCGCGGCCACGCGTTCGCGCGTTCCCCCTAACAGTGCTCACCGCTGTACAAGTCGCTTTAGGCAATGATCTTGCATGAATACAGCCTAGGATGCATGGTCAGTGCTGATGAAATTGTGCTGCTTTGCTACAGTTCCATATCCCTGCGCCTTGGTGCGCACAGCCGAATACAGGTTGTCACAACTGCGCCAGAGTTCGCTAATTCGCCTGTATACACGAGATCAGACAGCATAGAGGCCCGAGCTCTTATTGGTCACTACAAACTCATTTTGTAAGATGTCGCCGATGCCCTCATGCCTGCTCAATTTGAGCGATGTCTTCTTTTTGTGATCGAATTTGGTTTATGCCGAGGTACACCAAGACTTCATTGACTTACTTCCTTCACAGATATGACTGCGATATAACTATAACATTATACAAAGAAATAAACCACAGAAAAGCCGCCCGCTCCTCCCCAGGGGGGTCAAGTAAGTGCGTCGCGGAGGTGGGGACTGTGTTCACGTGAATTTTGCGTATATTGTGTATGGTTTGGGGTCGCTTCATTGTTCTTTCGTCTTTATTATTCTTATTTATTGAATGAAAAAGAACCGTTGCCTTCAACGAGTGTTGGGAGGCTGATATTGGCTGTGCCCCCCTGCTGATTGAAGACACTGTTGCTGCCATCGTTACCATTGCGTATACTCAAGTCAAGCGAAAGCCAAGACGCCCTTGACTGAATTCCGTACGCGCGATCCCATTTGATAATATTGCGCACTCTACCATACTAGACGGTCTTGCAGCCATAGGATGCGGACAACACATATTCAACTATGTCTCTGATTTTCTTGGAAATCGCAAGGCGCAGATTGGCATAGCTGGTACCAAATCATCACCATACGACCTCCCACTGAAAGGCACACCTCAGGGCTCCATCTTGTCTCCATTTTTATTCAATATCGGCCTCCGGAAACTAGTCCTCCAGCTGGAGACTGTACCAAACCTGGGCTGTGCCTTTTACGCGGACGATATTACGCTATGGGCAACAAAGGGCTCCTATGGAGAACGACAAGATGTACTGCAAACCGCTATAGACATGATTCAAGGCTACCTCACTGCTGCAGGCATGTCGCGCGCACCTAGCAAATCGGAATATTTGCAAATAAGACCCCCACGCACTCGGTCCAACTGTGCACCCGCGCTGCAGCTAGAAATTGCCGGACAGATCATCAACAGGACCCCAGTAGCTCGAATATTAGGCATTCACGTGCACGAAAACAACAGCGTAAAGACTGCAATAGGCAAACTCAAACACACCTTAAAGAGTATTGCATCCCTTATAGCTAGAATTGCGCGAAGTAATGATGGGATGACAGAGGCCGACACGGTACGCCTTGTACAGGCCTTCGTTCTCAGCCGAGTCACGTTCGCTCTTCCCTTTCAATCAACACGCAAGCCCGAAATAGAGCAGATTGACAGACTCATCAGAATTGCGTACAAAGCAGCATTGCGACTTCCGAACAGCACAAGCACAGAAAGACTCATGGGACTCGGCATGCATAATACGTATGAAGAATTGGCCGCCGCCACGCTAATCGCACAGCGAGAACGACTCACCACTACGCTCCAGGGAAGAACACTGCTACAGAGGCTGGGATACCCTCTCACCCCTCAATATTGTGGCGATGAGACAGTCATTGTACCCAAGCAAATACGTGATCAAATAATCGTGGAACCAGTTACAAAAAACATGCACCCGCTCTACAACAAAAAGCGCCGTCAAGCGCGAGCACGAAAACTCCTGCAGAGAAGTAGCGATCCAGACGCTTACTTTACCGACGTCAGTCTTTATCCCGCGCCACCACAAGGCTCCAGAAAACAAGCATATGCATTGGCAGTGACTAACCAAAGCAAAGTCGTGGCCTGCGCGTCCCTACGCACCAGATCAAGTGCCACCGCAGAGGCAGCAGCCATAGCCTTGGCAATCAGAGAAGCCGAAAGAAGGGGGCGCTCAGCGTATATTTTGACAGACTCACAAGCTGCATGTCGCTTATACCTTAGAGGCACACTTCCAAGGTGCGTCACTGATATTTTGGGGTCCATGTTGATGGAGGCACATGGCGTCACTTGGTGCCCAGGGCATGACGGCCTGGGGGGGAACAAGGAGGCAAACTGCGTAGCTCGCGGACTTACTGGCCGAGACGCAGGACTCTCCTCAGGACACCTCACAGGGCATCATGAAGAGCAAAGTGTAACAAGCAGGCAGATATTGGAAAACCAACGCCTTACAAGACGCACGTACGCCCCTCCACATCCGAACTTAAGCAGCCAACAAGCCCGGGATTGGCGCCGCCTCCAAACGAACACATACCCCCACATATCAAAACTACACGCAATTTTTCCACAGATATACACAACAGGGGTATGCCCATGGTGTAGTAACCACACAGCCACACTTACACACATAACCTACCAATGTACCGAGCGGCCAGCCAATGCAGTATCTAGGTTGGTGTGCTCACTAAAAACACTCACAACGTGGTCTTGGGAGGCACGGCTTTCCGAGCTGGCACTGGGGAGCCAACTGGTGACCCTAGACCAGGCCCGGCGAGCCGCTGTGGCCAGTGGGGCTCTACAAGAGGGCTCCACCCGGGATTAGTCACGTAATTTTAATTCTTCAATAAAGTTTATTCTCTCTCTACGCGTGATCCAGTGCTTACATATACGGGGTGGCCAGTGAATGATTGTGCCGCGCGAGCAGTCGGTTTTTTAAATGCGAAGCATGTCTTAGCGAACTTCGGCGTCTTTGAGCGTAACTATCTATCTAGCCGCCTAAGACTTTTAGCTCTCCTAGCCTATTGGATAATGGTATCGATACCAAACTTGGTATGGCATAGCATGACTGTATGAATTACAAACTTGACTAGTCATAACAGGAAAATTATGATATGTATGTCATGAATGTCATGATTTACATTTCATGGTCCTGCAGCTCTTGCGGTGGTTTCGTTCACATGTTATGTTTCAAAACTTGTATGGTATGACATGATTGCATGGCGAACACAAGCGGCACACCCTAACATGAAATTCATGACATGCGTGTCATATAACAACATGACCCCATACAACGCTCATGATGCGCTCGCGGCCGTTTCGCTCGCGTCTCATATACCAAATTACATATTACGGCACGTGAATGGATGACGAAGGTATGTGACTGGTGCAAACATGATAACATGAGATGCGTGTCATGTCACAACATGACTGCATGCCATGCTCATGATGTGCTGGCGGCCATTTCGCTAGCTTCACTTATACCAAATTTGGTATTAGAAGACGTGAATGGATGACGTAGGTATGATACTGGTGCAAACATAATAAACATGAGATGCGTGTTATGTAACATGACTACATGCTACGCTCATGATGTGCTTGCAGCCATTTTGCTAGCTTCACATGTACCGAACTCGGTATTACGCGGCGCGAATGGACGACATAGATAGATGACACATCTAAACATGATATTGACGACATGCGTGTCATGTAAAAACATGACTACATGCCACACTGATGACGCGCTCGTGGCCGTTTCGCTAGCTTCATATATGCCAAATTAGGTATTACCTGACGCCAACGGATGACGAAGATATGTAACTGGTGCAAACGTGATTATCATCAGATGTGTGTAATGTGAGAACATGACTACATGCCACAGTCAAGGCGCCAATACATTTCGACATGACGTGGTGCGCGTCCTCGCCTGCGTTCATTTGGTTGCGTCATGCCCGCGTTGCCACGCCAGTGCACGCATCCGGCGTCCCTCCGTCACAAAAAAGGAGACGCAGTGTCTTCTGGGTAACGCATCAGTGCGAAATGCAGCCTGTCGCATTTCGCACCGGTTGCCGTCAGGCCGCGTCGACGGACGCTGGTCGCGCCTGGCGTCATACTATTCACCTTTTCATAAACGCCTGTCTGCGCGCCGCCATAGCCCTTCTTGGGCTGTGGAAATTGGCGCGTCCCCTTGAAAATGCACTGACAACGCTGCGCCCTTAGCCTTTGTACTCCCGCGCACAACCCATCATGGCTGTGTTTTTTTTCCTTCCTATGAAAAGGTGTATAGAGTACTCGCGTTTTGCCACCGTAGCGTCGGTGTGCCCAGTGGCCCGCATGTCATTGCTACATAGGAGTATATTGGGCCCTTCATGATGTGCTCGCGGCCGTTTTGCTAGCTCCACATATACCAAATTTCGCCATTGACGTCATCCATTGACGTGACGTCAATGGATGACTGAATATATGACTGGTGCAAACGTGATAATCCCGACACGCATGTCATGTAGGAACATGACAACATACCACGCTCATAGCGTGCTTGTGGTCGTTTTGCTAGCTCCACATATACTAAATTCGGGACCACGTGATGTGAATAGATGACGAAAGAAAACCACACCTCTAAACATGTTACTCATGACACGGAAGTCATGCACGGCATAATTTAGCTGCTCCTCGTACCATTGCGCTGATTTGAAGGTGACATATCAACATTTCTCATTCGTGGTTCGCATATCATCGATTCCGACTATACGTGGGATATGCCATTTTTTTTTTACTAGCAGACGCCGCCTCCATCCGCCTTGCGAGGCAAAATGGGGGGGGGGGGGGTAGAGTTGGCACGAGGCGCGTGCATGCACAGTGGGGGTTTGAACGGCACCGCCGACGCCAGATCCGCGACACCGTGCAACTAAGAATACTTTTTAAAAAATCGTGACATTGGAAGATCCGGTAGTCGAACCCATGGCCTCTTGGTCCGCGGCAAGAGAGGCCGGGCGCTTAACAACTGAGCCACCGGCACACTTCCGTATAGAGTACGATAGACACCCATTATATATTTCAGGCTCCTTTTAGGGGCGAAGCTCCTTAAAGCGGCACCCGTTCATCCCTCGTCGTAGTACGTAACATGTCTTACGCTTTGACCAGCAAGGTGTTGCCGGTGGGATGTTTATCCTGTCCGTTGTTGAAGAATAAAAGAATTCGCAGGGTGCGCGTTAACTAAAAGCCGAATTCTACGGTCTATCATTCCCCATTAGCGTCATTGGCATGTACATTGAGCACTATCTGACAAGAAAGGGTTGCTACGTTATACTCGCTGGGTGTAACCTCCTTGATTTTAGCAAGCTTTAGTGAGCGTTGGGCCGCTGTGCCATGAATACAGTGAACTGGTATATACCATGAACTCGTGGTGGTTAAAGGTGGGAAGTAGACACGAAGCGCAAGCCGTAAGAAAGTGTGCGTGTGCCGCAAATAGAAGCGGTGCTTCTATATACGGAATATATGATGAAAAGATGCCAGATGGTGGTACTTGGAGTGTTGACTAGATGGGCGAACGGACACACAAACAGATGCATGGACGAACGCACAGATGGCTGCACGGACGGATGGTTGATTGATCGATAGGTGGGGTTTAACGTCCCAAAACCCCCATATGATTACGAGAGACGCCGTAGTGGAGGGATCCGGAAATTTAGACCACCTGGGGTTCTTTAACGTGCACCCAAATCTGAGCACACGAGCCTACAACGCATGGACGGATGGACGACGAACGCAGGGGCGGATGCATGGACGAACGCAAGGATGGACGCACGGATGGACGTGTGGACGCACGAACAGACGCAAGCACAGACAGGTGGATGGACGCACGGACGGCCACAGAGACAGACGCATGGACGGACGGAAGCAAGAACGCATGAACGGACGCATTCTTCACCCCCCTCTTTATCGTTCACCCCGTGAATATGCTGCCATTTTTTTCTATATTAACGCTTTTGGTTTGTCAGGGTGGTGCCACCACCTACGAGCGGAGAAGAGTTACTGCGTTATGATATGAACGAGCACCAACAGAGAGCGCTTAGGTAGTCTGAGCACTACGGTATCGCGCTTGAATGACAGCATTCGAGCGGACACTTGCATCAAAGCGCGCTTTCAACGCAACCATGTGGTATTGGCCTTACTCTACACAACGGAACGTGGCCTCTGCAGTTAGCTATCACTGTAAAAATTCTTACACCCTAAAAGGTGTAAAACAGGTGTACGCATTAAAAGCACCCTTATGAGCATTCTTTTTATACTCCGTTTTTAAACTTTGAGGTGTTCGTGAATAAAACACCCTCAAAACACCCAATTTACACTCTTATATTTTGGTTGTTATGAACAAGGCTACAAATGATTGATTGATATGTGGGGTTTAACGTCCGATAGCCACCGTATGATTATGAGAGACGCTGTCATGGAGGGCTCCAATAATTACGACCACCTGGGGTTCTATAACGTGCACCCAAATCAGAGCACACGTGCCTACAAGGCTACAAATGTATGACATTTTCAGGCAGTTATGCTTATACTGTTAGTATACAATAACCATCTTGATACCAGCGAGGCTCCTACTACTAGCTGCTTGCGGGTCTACTAATGAAACGAAGCAGGAAGTAATGTGACCACAACGCGGTTTTCATCGATAAATCACGCAAACTACTATAAAACGGAAGACAAAATAGGAGCCCCGCTTGTCCAATAGAGTAAGGGCCAATTTTCCTGTAACTGTTTCTTTTCATCTGTGTCATTTGCGTGATTAGTCAACACTCAGAAAGTGCACAGATTTGCCTGAATAAGGTAATGTGGTGTACATTGCTGTAGCCATGCATGGAACACTCCAGCCCTCCCCCAAAAATCTTTTAATTTAAAGCTGGAGATAAAACGTCCGCCACCTTCAAAAGAAAAACAACAACAGCACAGTTGTTTAGCCATAACAACCACGTCAGCTGGCCATTAGGTCCCTTAAAAAGGAACGTTGACGTCACGTTTTTTAGCAGGCACATTTCATTTATTTACTGTAGTGAATGTTCCTCTTCATGTGTCCTTAAAAATGCGTCATGGAAATTAGAAAGAGGACACCGACCATAAATAAAAATGCAGAATAAGGACATTTCGGTGACATTGACGCAGCCTTGCTCCCAATGACAGGAGCCTTGTTGACTAAATTGCGAACAAAGCTCTCCTCAGGGGAGCTGAAACGCATTCTCCAGTTCTATCTCTCTCTGTCTTTCTGTTTTTCGGGGATCCTCTTTTTTTAATTTATGTAACTTCTCCAGCAGACGTGCTTCGGTCAAAGCCTTGACTTTGTAAGTAGTGAGAAAACAACATTAATGAAATATCTTCAGCCGCGGTCTCGTTCTAAGGACTGCAAATTAAGTACAAATGTATTGTCGCAACGGGAAGACAGAAGTAGTATTTAACAGGTTGAAAAAGTAGCAGCAGGTCAGTATTTTTATTTACTGCGCACCAGAGCGTTCCTATTCTTTCTTGTTATTGCTTGCTGCATATGATGATGATGATGATGATGATCCTTGACACTCTGGCGCACACCCACAAAGGGGGATCGGCCAAGAACCGGGCGGCAGGATAAAAGCGTGCAGATGCGCGTATGCGCTGTCGTCTTCATCTTCCATGCAGTACGCACGTGGCACTATGTTCTCATCGAATAGTGTGACGGCCGATGCATGTATTGTTGCAATGTCTTTACCGAAATGAAAGCGCTGATAAAATATCGCCTTCGTGACCCTTAATGTGCAGTCTCTAAAGACCCATAGAGCTAAGCAAAAAGCATCAGCTGCGCTTTTTTACCAGTATTCCCTACATTAGGTCGGTGAAGGTGTGCTAAATATTGCTCCTGAATATTACAAATGCGCGTTTTGACTAGTAGCCTATGCTGGCCGAAGTGCACCGTCAAAATGTTCACTGCGATTCAGATGCACTGTTAAAGAACGAGTATAACGCAACAGATCACTGCCGCAAAAAAAAAGAAGAAAAAAAGCTGCACCCGCTCAATCACTAGATGGCCGGAGCTAGCGTTAAACCGCATCTAGCTGGTCTGAGAGCGCACCGACGCCATGCAGTCTCGTCGCCTAGACAACCTTGGCTGCCCGGGACCGTGCGCAGAGCGCGGGAAAGGGACCGGCATCGTCTTACATGTCACTGCGTGCGCTGGTGATAAACCCTCCCGTGTGTGTGCGCGTGGCTTCTCGATCGGTAGAGTTTATTAGTCGGTGTTCAGTTTGAAATGGGCTAGCGCTCTGTGCTCGACCTGTGTGTTCTGTCAGTGCTGATTATTGCGAAGGTGCACCATCCTGAAGACTGGACCTGTGGATTCATATTGTGGAGCACTCGAAGTGAAATAGTGAGTTCCGCTCTCACGTTGTTCCGTTCAGTGCTTTAACTGCGTGAGCACGAGAATAACGCCTTCAAACAAATTTGTTTTCAACTAGTTGATGACAAATCAGCATTTGTTTACTTAGCGAGAATGTTTGTCTGAACTGTTTCACGGGGATGAGGGCGAAGTGTGATTGTGGGCAAGTTTTCTTTGTTTGTTCAGATTGTTTGGGGTACAAAGCAGAGTGAGCGTGCACCGCTGAGGTTCAGCGAAGAAACTGACAGATTTGCAGCCATGTTTAACAGGGCCCGCTCGTGATGCATATCAATTTTAGTTTACTAATTATTACATGTCTGGGGACGGCGCCTGTTAGCTCTAAGCATCAACCGTATCTAAGAGGCATATGCTTGGGCATGTTGGTAGTTCATTTTCTCTCTTTTTTTTTCTTATTGCACAAGAAGACCGAGATCGGAAAACAAGGGCAGTGGTGTCCATGTCGTTCTTTTCGGTCTTTTTTCGTTTTGTGCGCCAACACTACCGTGATAACTCGGATTGATGCATCGGGTGACAACACAGCTATTGCTTCGCGTTAGGTGCGCCTCGCGAACTTTGCCTACTTGCTAATACATTCAATCTTGTTAAATTCGTCTTCACCGGTATTTTCGTTCACCCGCAACGTAGCGTGACTCTGCCGACAGCCGTGCCTGTGTAGCGGATCGAGCACTGAAGCTGGACTTTTGTTTAACAAACATTTCTTCTGTGTGCGTGGTCGAATTGCCTACTTGAACAGTGCAAACGCTTGTTTGAACATAACTGCTAACGTTCGAGCACATTTTATTCAGATTGTTTCCGTGATGTGTAACTTTCAAAATATTGTTGTTATTCAGATTTTTATTGCCATGGCCTCGCTTTGGCGCTTAGTACTTCAGATGGTAAAGGTATTTGCGCTATGTGAAGCGTATTGTTAGATTTTTTTGTTGCACAAAAACACGTTAATGTTATACATACTGCACGGTATCTAAGCATGTGTTGAAGCCACAATGTAAGACTGGAGAGCATATTTATCTGGGAACACAACACGCATAGCCACTGAACAGCCTACGCTGCATCGGGAAGGAGTTATGCTATCTCAGGCTGCCAGCATGATTGAAACAAATGGCCCTAATTTAGCAATATGCAATGGTCATTGAATGAAAGTAACAGGGTGACTTTATTCCAAATTTCCCAACCAATTTCGCGGCTATGGCTAATGTGTTTGAAAACAGTTAAGCTTATTTAATGCACTGAAAACAGTGAACATGCAAGTAAATTTCGGAGAGAAAAAATTTTTTGGTCGCGTGGTTACTTTTTAAACTTCCCAGAATGTTGTTTGAGTATTGTTTGTGAAAAAAATATTTTATAAGTGCCGCTCCTTTTTTATGGCAAGTTTAGTAGATGTTAGATAAAAGGACTTATGTAAGGTGTTTGAAACTCGGCAATATATTAGAATTTTTCGGCCACATACGTCTGCAAGAATTTAGCCAAAATGTGTTATGTTTGCATTTTCTCATTGCGATACTGCACTTTGTATGAATATCTGAGCTGTGACTACTTACTTCACACAAAAAATATTTTGATAAAAATTATTTTTAAACATCTTGAGCAGGTAACCTCTACGAGAAAAGATCACTTACTTCATAGAATTGTCATTTTTGTCCATATTGAGACGCCATTTGCACCATGTGGTGGTCCAATTATAAATAAACTTTTACATAAATTGAAAGCAAATAAACAGTTCTTTGTATGTGACAAGCTGCCTCATTACAATTTCTATTGCAAGGAATGAAATATTTTTTTTAATTTTCCCATCAACGGCAATGAGGAACTTCGAGGCGTCAGCTGCCGTATGACGAAATGGCAAATGGGGAACTTGGAACTTCGAAAATCATTCGGAGCAAAGCTCTTAAGGGCGTGGGTCGTTCCCTCCTCTGTAGTCGTACTAGTATTATGTAGCCACTTTATGAGCTACACAATAGAGAGCTTTAGTGCTTTTCACAGAATATACACTGACAAAATGATGATTCGTGGGGCGAATCCTTCTTTCGTACATTTGTGCTTTCGTCCGTTCGTCTGTGCATCCGTCCGTCTGGGCTTCCGTGTGTTGGGCTGTCCGTGAGTCCGTCCGTCTTTCTGTCCGTTCATACTTGCGTCAGACTGTCTGACCATCCGTTTGTTCGTCCAGACGGACGAACGCTACGTCCCACTCATCATCATTCACTCCGTAGATATGCTGTGATCTTTTTCTGAGAACATAAATTGCTATGACGAAATTTGGCACATGAAAAGAACTGTTTATTTGCTTTCGATTCAGGTACAAAGCCTATTTCAATTCAACCACCACATGTTGCAAGTTGCGTCTCATTATAGACAAAACTACTATTCTGTGAAATTCGTGACTTTTTTTCGTAAAGTTTGACAGCTTGAGAGGTCTAAAATATGTTTTTCCTCCAAATATACCTTATGTAGATTAAATATTCACTCCTCAGATATTCATTCAAAGTGCAGTATTGATATAGAAAAATGCACATATAACAGATTTCGGCTAAATTATTTGAGGCGTATGTGGTCGAAAAATGGTAATAACATTACTGAGATTCAAACACTTTACGCGAATCCTTCACTTAGCTTGTAGACCAAATTTTGCACGGAAGAGGAAGAGGTACTTATGAAATAATTATTTTCGCAAACACCCAGACGAGATTCCGGGAAGATTCCAGACGAGATTCCGGGAAGTGGCCAAACAATTTTTGTCTACAAAATATTCTAGCAGTTACCTTTTCTAACGCAGTAAAATCAGCGCGATTTTTTTCGAATACTTTTGAGATGGCTGCCAAAATGGCTGGGACGTTTGACGTGGAATGACTCAACAGCCGATTCTTCCATTATATTGATACATAGCAGCCGCTCAACTCGGTTGCATGAAAGAGGAGAACGAAGTGAGTTTCCATTTGATGCTGGTCTGGCGCCATCTTGCTCGTCGAGTTCTGTGCGCTGTCAATAGATCATTAAACAAGTTACTCGTAACATCATTGGTGGAGGTGCGCGGTATGCTTGCGAAAGGGCTTGCGAAAAAATCCTTGCGAAAAACATTAATGAGCCTTCATGCAGCCCCTGGGCTTCTCCAGTCGTCCTTGTTAAAAATAAAGATGGAACATGGCGCTTTTGTGTCGATTACCGTCACCTTAACAAAATTACCGAAAAAGACGTTTATCTTTTACCTCGCATCGACGACGCCCTCGACTGCCTGTACGGTGCCACTTATTTTTCAACTATTGACCTTCGGTCAGGGTACTGGCAGATAGCCGTCGACGAGATGGACAGCGAGAAGACTGCAATCATCACTCCTGATGGTCTTTATCACTTTAAGGTGATGCCCTTTGGCCTCTGCAATACACCAGCCACATCTGAAAGAATGATGGACTCATTGCTCCAAGGGTTGAAATGGTCCACCTGCTTGTGTTACCTTGACGATGTTATTATCTTTTCGCCCACATTCGACTCTCAACTCGATCGTTTGTCAGCTAGTCTGGACGTTTTTCGTCGAGCCGGACTCCAGCTTAACGCCTCCAAGTGCCACTTCGCTCGTCATCCAATTTCCGTGCTCGGTCACCTTGTCGATGCCCAAGGCGTGCGTTCAGACCCAGAGAAAACTCGCGCAGTCACGAGCTTTCCCGTTCCGAGGACCACAAAGGATGTCCGCAGTTTTGTGGGGTTGTGCTCATATTTCAGACGCTTTGTTAAGGACTTTGCGAGCATTGCACGCGCCCTCACAGACCTCTTGAAGAAAGACGCCTCGTTCATCTGGGGCCATGGCCAAGCGTCATCGTTTTCGCAACTTACGACACTGCTTACAAGGCCACCAATCTTGGCTCCCTTTGATCCATTAGCCCCAACCGAGGTTCACACGGACGCCAGTGGACACGGCAGAGGAGCTGTGCTATTGCAGCAACAACGAGGACACGACCGTGTTATAGCCTACGCAAGTCGACTGCTATCTGCAGCCGAGCGCAACTATTCCATCACGGAGCACGAGTGCCTCGCCCTTGTAGGGCAGTCGCCAAGTTTCGTCCATACCTGTACGGGAGCTCATTCCGTGTTATCACGGATCATCACGCGCTCTGCTGGCTAGCCTCCCTGAAAGACCCCACGGGACGTCTCGCTCGTTGGGCTCTACGCCTGCAGGATTACACGTTCTCTGTAATGTACAAAACAGGGCGATAACATCAGGATGCGGATTGTTTATCCCGCTACCCTGTTGACGAAGCAACTGATACTGACGCTATCACGGACGTTTTTTCCGTGTCGCAGCTGTTGAACATTGGCGAAGAGCAACGTCGGGATGCTTCTTTACAAGCCATCATTGAGAAACTGGAGTCAATGCCTTGCGACCCGTCCCTACGAATGTTTTTGGTGAAAGACGGAATCCTATATTGCCGTAACCTTCATTCCTTCGGATCCGACTTACTCCCTGTCATCCCAGCGCACCTGCGTTCCACTGTCCTGCATCAACTTCATGACGCTCCCATGACGGGCCATTTGGGCGTTTCTCGCACATACGATGGGTACGACGTCGGTTTTTTTAGCCTGGACTTACCCGCTCTGTTCGACGCTATGTCGCCGCTTGTGAGCCCTGTCAGCGTCGCAGAACGCCGTCTGCCCTCCCAGCCGGCTACCTGCAGCCGATCGACGTTCCCAACGAGCCTTTCTTTCGAGTTGGTATCTACCTGTTGGGCCCTTTTCCACTCTCCATAGCCGGAAATAAATGGATTGCTGTTGCCACAGACTACGTGACGTGGTACGCAATCACACGAGCACTCCCTACCAGCTGCGCTTACCGACGTTGCGGACTTTCTGCTGTACGACATAATATTAGTGCACTGGTGCTCCCCGTCAACTTCTCACCGACCTGTGGCCTGCACGTTCTATCAGCTGTCGTTCATGAAATCCTGAGGTCTTGCCATACCAAGCACAAATTTACTACTTCGTACCATCCTAGTCAAATGGCCTCACGCAGCGCCTTAACAGGACCCTAACCGATATGCTTGCCAAATACGTTGCGCCAGACCACCATGATTGGGACATTCATTTGCCGTATGTGACGTTCGCCTACAATTCATCTCGTCACAACACTGCAGGCTATTCGACCTTCTATCTACTATATGATCGGGACCCATCTCTACCCTTAGACACTTTACTACCTGCGGCCACTGAATATGCTGGGGAAGCCATTGCCCGCGCCGACCACGTGCGCCAAGTCGCCCGTAACCGTCTACAGGCTCCACAGGCGCGCCAACAACAGCTCTACAATTCTCATCCTAGGGACGTGCACTTTTCTCCGGGTTCTCTCGTGCTCCTGTGGTCACCTACTCGGCATATGGGACTATCTGAAAAACTGTTGTCGCCCTACATTGGACCATTCCGTATCGTTCAACAAGATCCAGGCGTCACGTACGAGATTGTTCCAACCGATCCAACAAAGTCATCGTCAGCTCCGAGCGACACCATTTACGTGGCTCGGCTAAAGCCCTATTACCCCCTTCGACATCATCTGCGTAAATTTAGCACCGGGACGGTGCTTCTACCGCCGGGGGTTATGATACCTTACAGCCGCTCAACACGGCTGCATGAAAGAGGAGGACGAAGTGAGTTTCCGTTTTAAGCTGATCTGGCGCCATCTGGCTCGTGGAGTTCTGTGCGCTGTAAATGAATCATTAAACAAGTTACTCGTAACAATATAGTCGCGTCAATGTGAGCCAGTTCAAGAACACTACTATCATGCGCATCTTATTACGTAACTGTAAAGTACTTAATTTTACAAGTTACCTGCACTGAATACCTTCTCAATGCACATACCATCATGTATGCTCAGAGGCATTGTGGTTTTGTGAAATACAGATAAAATATGTATATGTTGTTGCGCGTTGTACTGTATTCCTTTTAATAAACTAATCGAATGAGTACTATGGTAGATCTGCAGAAATACACATGCAGCTGTGTTAATGCATACTTAAGCATAGAACTTGACATTCACTTAGATTGGTCGAGGCATGCAGCTAATGGGACATTATCAACTTGGAGCAGCAACTTTTTATTTGCCTGCGCGAGCCAGGTGAAAGGGTAAAGTAAGGCTCATATCTACGGCACGAAAGGTATGATGATTCTGCCACAGCGCGCTAGCATTGCTCACTTCAGTGGAGCCCGATGCCACTGAATATGCTTCTATGCACTCAATTTATACTTACACATAAGAAAGCAGTTAGTTATGCAGGGTGCATATTGTATGTTGTACTCTTTGTGAAATTTCGGTCATTGTTCCTTGTGTGTTTATTTTATGTTTCCGGGATTGAATTTCCTGTACAGAAAGAGCAGCTTCGCCCCGCATCACCCGATGGCACCGGTCCTCTCAGCAGCTGAAGATGATTGTGCAAGCAGCAGTGACGAGCTGTGGTTTTGCAGTTAGAAGTATACCAACACTCACATTACATTAGTACAACCCCAATTACAGTACCTTGTCAAATGTTCTCATTTTTAATATCGAAATTCATACTGCGAGATATAATAGGTTGTAAATGTGACTCCAGAAACTCACTTACTCTTTCTACGTGTTTTTTCTATTGTATAGGTTTCAATCAACGCCATACCTCTCAGTCGTTTGCCCGACTAGCACAAATGTTTTTGAAAGTTGTGGGGATTTCTTGTATTGAAAACAATGAATTTGTAGTATAGAGAGAAAAAAAACTTGGTCACGTGAGATATTTGAAAATTTTGCAGAATGCATTCAGAGTCCTGTTTGTCAGACTTGCAGTTTTTCCATTATAAAGGCCGATGTGAACATATGGGCTTAATTGTTTTTTGCTTCGGCGTTATGTTCGGTTGAGCCTTACGCTACAGGTTACTGCTTGCACTATTGTGGTGTGTGTGTGTGTGTGTGTGTGTGTGTGTGTGTGTGTGTGTGTGTGTGTGTGTGTGTGTGTGTGTGTGTGTGTGTGTGTGTGTGTGTGAGTGTCTGTGGTGCGTGTGTGTGTGGTGCGTGCATGCGTGTGTGTGTGTGTGTGCGTGCGTGTATGTGTGTGCGTGTATGTGTAAGTGCCTGCCGCGTCCTACTTTGTCGTTTTTGGCCCAGTCTACCTACACAAATACACACTGGTATTATGCAGCTCATTCAACACCACGGCACCTTATTTTATCAGCTGCATTCATGCAGGTATAAGTGCAGTGAGTGACACCAGTATCTACCTTCTTCCCTGTCAGCCGCGGAGAAGGTTCATATATGCTTTCATATATGTTCATATATGCAGTTGAGGTTTGGGCGAGTTGGTGATGTATATTTGATGGAATGAAGTGCTATGAACGGCTCCCCTCAACACACAAGACTAAGCGTCACCTCCTGTGTCTCTGCTTTTGTTGTCCCGTTAATTGTGCTTTATTTGATCAAGTATGCTTATGCATATAACTGCCATATTTTCAAGGGGTTTTTTAGTGTTATACCCCACTCGCATAGGTGTAGCTTCATCCAACACCCATAAATTAGGGGTGTTCATAAACACCTATTAAAGTAGTGTGTAACGTCTCTTTACACCCTACAGTTTCAGGGTGTTTCTAAACACCTTGTTATTTAGGGTGTTCCCAGACACCCTAAAGAGTGTTGACCATGGAACAAAAATACACCCTCATGGGTGTAAAAATTTTAGAGTGATACGACAACGTTTCAGGAGTATGTAGCAAACATAGAAGCAGACTAATAGTGGTTTGGCTCTGTGACGATGCAGTTGCGTGCTATGTATTTTGCCTTGTGCTGGAGTGTGCAGCTTCTACGTGGTTTCTCCGCCGTCTATAGATATACCGATACGAGTGTGAGTGCACCGACTACACTCTAAACATTTTTACATTCATAAGGGTGTATTTGATTTGTCCATGGGCAACACCCCTTTAGGGTGTCTAGGAACACCCTAAACAATAAAGTGTTTAGAAACACCCTGAAACCGTAGAGTGTAAAGAAACGTTACACCCTACTTTATAGGTGTTTATGAACACCCCTAAACTATGGGTGTTGGATGAATTTACACCCATGAGAGTGGGGTGTACACTGAGAACCCCCTTGAAACAATGGCAGTTATATGGATGAGCATACTTGATCAAATGAAGCGCAATTAACGGGCAACAAAAGCAGAAACACAGGAGCTGACGCTTGGACTTGTCTGTTGAGGAGAGCCGTTCACAGCACTTTATTCCATCAAATATGCATCACCAACTGGCCCAAGCCTCAACTGTTCTCAGGCAGAAGCATATATGAACTTTCTCTGCGGCTGACAGGGAAAAAGGAAGATACTGGTGTCACCCACTGCACTTATACCTGCATGCATGCAGCTGATAAAATAAGGTGCCATGGTCTTGAGTGAGCCGCATGAGACCAGCGTATATATGAGTACGTAGACTGGGCCGTAAACGACAAAGATGTGGAAGGCACTTACACACACACACACACACACACACACACACACACACACACACACACACACACACACACATACACACACACACACACACACACGCACACACACACACACACGCACGCACAGGCACACACACGCATGCGCGCACACACACACACACACACACACACACACACACACACACACCACCACCACCACCACCACCACACCACACCACAGTAGTGGAAGCAGTAACCTGTAGCGTAAGGTCCAACCGAACATAACGCCGAAGCAAAAAACAATTAAGCCCATATGTTAACATCTGCCTTTATTATAGAAAAACTGCAAATCTGACAAACAGGACCCTGATGGCATTCTGCAAAGTTTTGAAATATGTCACGGGACCAAGTTTCTTTCTCTCTATACTAAAAGTTAATTGTTTTCAATACAATAAATCTCCACAACTTTCAAAACATTTGCGCTAGCCGGGCAAACGACTGAGATGGATGGCGTTTGATTGACACCTATACAATAGAAGAAAAAAAACACGTAGAAAGGGTAAGTGAGTTTCTGGAGTCACATTTACAACCTATTACATCTCGCAGTATAAATTTTGACATTAAAAAAGAGAACATTCAACAAGGTAGTGTAATTGGGGTTGTAATAATGTAATGTCAGTGTCGATATTCTTCTAACTGCAAAACCACTCGTCACTGCTGCTTGCACAATCATCTTCAGCTGCTGAGATGACTGGTGCCTTCTAGAGAAGTGGGGCGAAGCTGTTCTTTCTGTACAGAAAGTTCAATCCCGGAAACCTAAAACAAGTACACAAGGAACAATGACTTATATTTCACAAAGAGTGCAACATACAGTGTGCACCATGCATAACTAACTGCTTTCTTTTGTGTAAGTATAAATTGAGCGCATAGCAAGCATATTCAGTGGCATTGGGCTTCACTGCAGTGAGAAATGCTAGAAAAAATATGCTGAGAAATAAACGCCAAAAAAGCGCGCTGTGGCAGAATCATTATACCTTTCGTGCCGTAGATATGAACTTTACCCTTTCAGCTTGTTCGCGCAGGCAAATAAAAAGGTGCTGCTCCAAGTTGATACTGTTCCATCAGCTGCATGCAACGACCAATCTAAGTGAATGTCAAGTTCTATGCTTAAGTATGCATTAACACAGCTGCATGTGTATTTCTGCAGATCTACCATAGTACTCATTCGATTAGTTTATTAAAAGGAATACAGTACAACGCGCAACAACATATACATATTTTATCTGTATTTCACAAAACCACAATGCCTCTGAGCATACATGACGGTATGCGCATTTAGGATACATGACGGTATGCACATGGGGGACGGTGGGAGGGGGGGGGGGAGTGTTGTATGCATGGCTACACCAATGTGCGCTACATTACCTTGTTCGGGCAAATCAGTGTACTTTGTGAGTGTTGACTGATCACGCAAATGACACATGAAAGAAACAGGTACAGGAGAGTTGGCCCTTACTCTATTGAACAAGCGTCGCTCCTATTGTATCTTCCATCTTAGAGTAGTTTGCGTGCTTTATCGATGAAAACTGTGTTTCGGTCACATTACTTTCTGCTTCGATTCATTACTAGACTCGCAAAAAGCTAGTAGTGGGAGCCTTGCTGGTAACAAGATGGTTAACGTATACTAACAATATAAGCAAAACAGCCCGAAAATGTGCATTTGTAGCCTTGTACGCACGTGTGCTCAGACTTGGGTGCACGGTAAAGAACGCCAGGTGGACGAAATTTCCGGCGCCCTCCAATACAGCGTCTCTCATAATCGTATGGTAGGCTTGGAGTCGTCAAACCCCACATATCAATCAATTATTTGTAGCCTTGTTCATTACACCCCAAGGTAAGGGATGTAAATGGGGTGTTTTGAGGGTGTTTTCTTTACGAGCACCTCGAATTTTCAAAATGGGGCGTAAAAGAGTGTTCATATGCGTGCTTTTAATGTTACACCCGTTTTACACCTTTTATGGTGTAAACGTTTTCAGAGTGTACGAGAACTTTCGCATAAGCACCACTAAAACGCAAAAGTGTCGACGGGTGAATGTCGCGCAAGTGAGCTAGGTGTATCGAGGGACACGCTAAGGGGGATTGTTGATATATATATGGGGGATTTATGTCCCAAAACCACCATATGATTATGAGAGACGCCGTGGTGGAGGGCTCCGGAACTTTCGACCACCTGGGGTTCTTTAGCATGCACCCCGATCCTAGCACACGGGCCTACAACATTTCCGCCTCCATCGAAAATGCAGCCGCCGCAGCCGGGATTCAATCCCATGACATGCGGGTCAGCAGCCGAGTGCCTTAGTTACTATAGCGGCTAAGGTACTCGGCTGCTGACGCCCCACCGTGGTGGTCTATAGACCACCGCGGCGGGGCCACGCCAAGGGAGAGCACGAACCATTCGCGCGATCGCGAGAACTCTGCGCCTCGCGTTTCCGAAGGTGAGCGCATCATGACCCATGTGGCTGCCATACATACACCAAAGCAGGACCGATAAGATAATACCTTCGCCGAAGCAACCCGTGAACAGGTTGCTGTTCGTTAACACAACACCGGGTGCGAAACACATCCTCAGGACAGTCGCCAACCCGTAAATTATGCATCCTTCGCTTTAGCCACGAAAGAATATTTCTTCCTCCGTGGCTGTTGCGCACCATGAGTTCACAAAATGATTCAGTGAACATCCATTCGGTTTCGCTTGCACGGTTTGAGAGCGCCTGTGGTTCACGCATGATTTTCACGATGCTTTGTTGCGTGGAATAAAGTGTCTCCAGAACATGTATCGCGGTCACCAGTCGTTGCTTGTCGTTGTAGAGCAGGAGTGCCACCAGCCGTCAACAAGGATGCGTCAATGTCTAACGAGGCTGTAGCCACTAAACACCTTTAGAGATTATATATTAACAGGCAGTAAATGTTAGACAACTTTGCTTAAGCCACGCTTTACTTTCGTCTGTTATACCGATTCATATTGCTACTAAGCGCTGTCAGAGATGAAGAGGAAGACCACAAAGAGGAAGACAACGCTCGCTGATATCCGCGAAGCGCTGTCAGAGATGAAGAGGAAGACCACAAAGAGAAAGACAACGCTCGCTGAGATTTTCTTCGACTATGGCTTTCAACTGGCAAAAGTCTAGCATAAGAACTGACTTTGAAAACGCAACGCTGTCTGAAGCGTCAAAAGTAATTCGAGATCTACCCTCGTCTGCTCCTGGTCCAGATGGATTCACAGTTCCTATCAATAAAATTTTTTTCAAGCTATCCCCGGTGACGTCCTCAATCTTATAAACTACTCTTTAAAGAATGTCTGGACACCGTATGACTGAAAAATAGCTAAGGTAATTTCATTATAAAAAAGCAAGGATTAGGTTTTACCATAGAAAATATAAGACCCACCTCGCTAACTTCTAACATGGTGAAACTCATAGAGAGGTTAATAAATGGCCGAATAAACTCCTGGATGACGAATAAATTTATATTAAAGCCAAACTAAATTGGTTTTCGCAGTGAATGCTCAGCTTGGTGCGTCCATGCGGATTTAGAGAGTCGAATACAGCTTGCTCGTAAAAGGAAACAGTAAGCCGCATTAGTAACTCTCGACATAGCTAAAGCGTATGACAGTGTCGAGCACTCTATTCTACTGAACAGCTTCTAGAGTCTAAAGTTTCCTCATTATATTACTGAGTGGATAGCAGAAATCTCAAAATCAACGGAATCGTACTACGTGAAGGACAGCTGTTGTTCGCATAAATCTAAACAGTAACGTGCTGTTCCCCAAGGGGCCGTAATATCTCCAGCATTATTCAATATACTGACGAGCTCTTTTACAATTGTTCAGAATGTCAGTGTCAACATTTATGCAGATGATATCGCGTTCTTCGCTGCAGAGACTGAATTTTACTCACTACATCAAAAATTGCAAAGATATATTATTACTCTAGAAATTTGGTTGCAATCCATATCATTATCATTGAACATCAGCAAAAGTGTGCTCTTAGTGTTTCCTATAGCAGATACAGTTTCAATTTCTGCATTATATGATGGGGAGCCTATTCCACAAGTAGATTCAGTCAAGTACTTAGGAATAAATTATAATGATTGCTGAATTGGAGCACACACATAGTATATAGAACAGCAAAGGCTCAACGGGCGTTAGGTTTATTACGCAAGTTAGGCAACAGAAAATACGGGCTGTGCAGAGACACGATGTTAATAATATATAAAATGTATGTGCAACCAATATTGGAATTCGGGTGTGTATTATTCTCAGGGGCCGCTTGTTATAAAATTAACCCGCTAGTAGTGTTAGAGCGAGAAGCCCTGTGAATATGTCTGGGACTTCCCAGGTTCATGGCGAATAATGTATTGTACCAGGAAGCGCGATTGCCAACACTCCTCTGTCGATTCCACATTCTAACAGTTCAAACCTTCTTAAATTTCTACAGTTTACCGGCACGAAGATCAGAGTACGCATTAATCAGCGACCCTGACTTTTTTTTCTTGCTTATTCCGTCAAAAAAACTTGAAACTATCATCTCCAGATTCCAGTGCCGTGTCCCCCATTAAATTTTTATTTACACAGAGCTGGTCTGACACTTTCACCCCTTTGTCCGTTTTGCGAAGAATCTGAAACTATTGAACATTATTTTCGCTCATGTCGGAACTAGGCAGTAATTAGGAAAAGACTTCTAGGTATTCCATTTGCAAAGCTAGGTTTAAATTTAACCACAGAAAATGTTCTATATTTTGGTGCCTCTGTTTTGGGAAATTGCCACAGAGATGCATTCGATGTGGTGTGTAATTTTATTCAAGACTCTAAACGTTTTTCGAAATAAAGCCCACGTTAACAGATAGCTACAAAACGGGTCGAGAAGATATTTTCAAATCTGGATAAATCCGTGACATACCAACTTGATCGGGTTTTGCAAAACCAGCTGTCTGGTCGGCTCCCAAAATCAAGGTATAGCTATAAGTGTCTACTTTCTTGTTGATTTTTTTTCTCACTATGGGAATCTTTAGTTTCTTTTTCTAATATACTGTCTTCATTCTACAACTCCCCCCCTACCCTTTTACTGTTGTAAGCAATAGTGCAGTTATCGTTCATACGAGACTATATGTTCTCTTGGCCAATCCCCCAGAGTTCGAATGAGCCATGGATTCTAGGCTACACACAAACGTAGAAACATTATCCGCGTAGACTTGGCTGTGCCTTGTAAATCTGGTGTTACGTGTTTAGACACGCCTTGTAAATATACTGGACGCCTTTTCTCTCCGTAACATTTTGATGGAGAGTGCTGGTGCTCCCTTTCACCATCACGACGATTCTCCGTAGCGGACGCTCCTTGGCTGTTTCGGCTATGTCTGCTCAAGAGGAATACGAGGATGCATCGGAAACGTCTCCAATCGTGCCTCGGCCTGCCAGGCCTGCCTTGCCGCCACAAACCGCCGCTAACCACGCCGTCGTCCCGACCCCACCACGCGACCTGGGCACCTTTTCCGGCACTTACAACAAAGATGTCGAGGTTTGGCTTCAGCTATACGAACGGATGAGCGCACTGTACAACTGGGACCCGACGCTCATGTTGGCCAATGTTCCATTTTATTTTGAGGGTACGGCCAAAGTTTGGTTTTCCAACCACTAGTAAGAGATCACCAGCTGGGAAATATGCAAACGCAAACTCCTCGACCTCTTCAGCAAGATCATAGGGCGTCGTCGTTCGGCGCAGAAAGAAGTCGCATGTCGACTGCAGTCCTGCACTGAGTCATACGTGACTTACATTCAGGATGTGCTCGCCCTCTGCCGCACGGTTGACAAAATAATGACGGAATCCGAAAAGGTCGCGCACATCCTTAAGGGAATTGCGGATGATGCCATCACTTTCCTTGTGTTCCGCAACTCGTCCACAGTCGACGACGTTATTAACGAATGTCAGTGCTATAAAGAAGCGCAAAGTCGTCGGATTGCTCCTAATTTTTCACGCCTTCCTAACACAGCGGCGGCGTCTACTTGCGAGGATATCTATCCGCCACCTGCTCCTGCTGCAGGCGAGAACATTGTACGTGTCGTCCAGCGCCAAATAGAAGGTGCAGCTCCAGTCCCCGTGCAAAGTCGTGGCCACGATGATTCCCGCATGATTTCTTTAATACAGACCATCTTAAGCCAGAAGCTCGCTAACGTCGGACTCCAGACGCTCTGCTCCGTGAACAGACCAGACTACCGTCCACCCTGTCCTCCTGATCTGCCCCGAAACTCGTACGCCCATCCTCGGTACCGGAACCCGGCGGAATGGCGAACTCCTGACGACAGGATCATTTGCTTCTGTTGTGCATGCGTCGGCCACATTTCCCGCCACTACCGTAGTCGCTGGAACTCGCCACCCTGGTACAACTATTCCAACAATTGGCGTTCTCTTGTTCTTGACTGCCCACCCACGAAGACGATGCTGCTACACCATCTACACCTCTCCTTCTGCACCGCTCTCCTTCGCCGTCAAGTCGCCTGTCTCGCTCTCAGCGCCTTCATTCTCCTTCCCCCTCTTCCTCCCACCGCTCCTTGGGAAAACTAACGGGCGCAGCTCTTAGAGGTGAGCCTGCCTTGACGACCCGACCCAAAATTGCTCTGCTTACACTACCTGGACACAACAACTTAATCGAGGTAGATATCGACGACGCACCTGTCATAGCACTAGTCGACACCGGCGCTCACGTGTCAGTTATGAACTCGAACCTCCACGCAAGACTACGGAAGATTCTCACTCCAGCTCCGATCACTGTACTCCGCGTAGCTGATGGTACAACTCCAGTAGTCAGTGGGATGTTTACTGTTCGGCTCACTGTTGCCGGACGCCATACCCCTGTTTTGTTTGATGTATTGGAGCAATGCCTACATGAATTGATCTTAGGACTTGATTTTCTATCCTCTCATTTACCTCTCAATGACTGTGCTGCGGGATGTTGTCCAACTTGCCCTATCATATACCGTTGAGCCTAGTGATACTGAGCCAAGCACACTACGTTCCGCTGATTACGTTCGCGTCCCCTCTCTTTCCGTTACGTATATTGCCGTCTCTCCTGATCCACCCGTGCCTGATGGTGATTACGTCGTGTCACCCAACCCTACCATCCTCTGCTCGCAAAAACGTCACCTTCTCGCACACGGTCATGAGTACATGGTCATGAGGTCGCACACGGTCATGAAGTTTTCTCGCTCTACACATTCACGCGTGTGGCTGCCGGCCTTTGTTCCAGAGTACAATCATTGTTGGTCGGCATAAGGATGAGATGACTCGGTTGATCATAGAAGCCGAGCTTATTGATGCTCTCGGAGATGTATGTATTAACAAGCCTTCAATTGCCTTGTCACCCAAGGAACTGGCGTTCCTGCGTACGCAGTGATACGTGATTTTATCTGTGAGGTTTTTGTTGTCCTATTTATCGTTTTTTCTTGTAGGTAGATGGCATTGTCGTGCATGTATCTGAATTACACGTGCTTATCTGCTTGGTCGCCTGATGATTATGGCTTAAAAGCAGCTTGGAGGTCGAAAATAAACATGTTGTTGATAGTAGTGCTCTGTCTTCTCAGTCTATTCTTTCCTGTGTTCGTTTTTTCGCCTCGCGCTACACAAAATTCTTTCAAATGAGTATAAAGGGCAATGCCGCATGTCTCCTTCTCGTCAATTTAGGACTATGCTGACAAGTTCTGCCCTAAGGTATCTCCCTTGCGTCCCTTGCCCCAGCCTGCGACTACCACATTTCCGCCTTAACAGTGGATAACCCACCACCCACGATTCCTGATTTGGGTCAAACTTCTTTGGAAAGATCACATAAATTTATTTTATCAGACATTTCGGCTGATCATGTGCACGCTCTTCGTGTCCTTCTCGCTTTATACAAATACGTATTTGACCTTAATGACTGACCACTTGGCCAGACAACCATTGTGAAGCATCAGATCAACACCAGCGATGACAACCCGATACACCGGCAACCCTATCATATTTCTTCGACTGAGCGTCAAATCATACAAAAAGAAGTCGACAAAATGCTTGCCCGGGACATCATGGAATCTTCTTCAAGCCCTTGGGCTTCCCTGTCGTGCTCGTCGGGAAGAAGGACAACAGCTGGCACTTTTGTGTCGATTACTTAAACCTGAACAAAGTAACAAAAAAGACGTGTACCCCCTCCCACGCATAGCTGATGCCCTTGACTGTCTCAGTAGAGAGAAATATTGTTCTTCAATAGATCTTCGTTCGTGGTACTGGCGGATTGTAGTTGACGACATGGACTGTGAAAATACCGCATTTATTACACCTGGCCGCCCTTATCAGTTCAAAGTGATGCCTTTAGGGTTATGCAACGCCCCAGCTACGCTCGAACGAATGATGGACGCTCTGCCACACGCCTTGAAGTGGTCATTATGCTTATGTTACCTTTATGACGTCATTGTCTTTTCGCCAACTTTTGCGACACACCTCGAGCCCCTCTCGGACAGTTTTTTACGTTTTGCGAAAGGCAGGCCTTCAGCTCAACTCGTCAAAGTGTCACTTCGGCCGTCGGCAGCTTACTGTCCTCAGACATCTTGTCGATTCTTCAGGTGTTCGTCCCGATCTCGACAAAGTGTGCGCAGTCAAAGAGTTTCCTGTGCCTGACCTGTGCGAATGACGTTTGAAGCTTTATAGGCCTCTGCTCCTACACTCGAAGATTTGTGCGCAATTTCGCCGACATTGCTCGTTCTCTAACAGACATACTGAAGAAAGATGTGGTTTTTGTCTGCGGTCCTGAACAAGCCACTGCATTTGCTGAGCTGACCATGTGCCTCACGTCGCCACCGATTCTTGGCCACTTCGATATATCCGCTCCAACGGAAGTGGGAACTGACGTCAGCGGCCATGACATTGGCACTGTTTTGGCACAGCAACATCATGATAGTGATCGTGTCATTGCATAAGCGGAGCACAATTATGTCACCAGTGCAGCACAATTATTTCATCACCGAACGCGAATGTCTTGCGCTCGTTTGGGCCGTAGGCGAATTTCGCCCATATTTGTATGGACGTTCATTCACCGTTGTCACGGATCAACATGCCTTATGCTGGCTGTCATCGTTGAAAGACTCTACCTGACGGCTAGGACGGGGGACGTTGCGGCTACAAGATTGCTCATTTACCGTCATCTATAGAACGGGCCGACAACACGAGGACGCTGATTGTTTGTCTCGTTACCCAGTAGATCCACCAGATCTTTCTGAGAGTGGCGAGTCCACGTGCGTTCTGGCGCTTTCTGTATTGGCAAACATCGGAGAGGAGCAACAAGGGTATCCTCACTTAAGAGCGATCATCAACTGACTGAGTGACCCCACTACGCCTCCATCGCTTCGTATGTTTGTGCTCCATAATGGTGTTCTATACCGTGACAACATGCATCTTGACGGTCCTGAGTTGCTACTGGCCATACCTACACATATGCGTCAGACTGTTCTCGCGCGGTTGCTTGACATTCCTACTGCTGGTCACCTGGGCGTCTCAAGGACTTACGACCGTGTTTGACGCCGCTTCTTTTGGCCCAATATTTACCGCTCTGTTTATCGTTATGTGCCTTCGTGCAAATCGTGTCAGCAACTCAAAACACCGGCCACCGTTCCAGCAGGACACCTTCAACCCATACAGATACCATCTCAACCATTTTAAAGAGTTGGTCTTGATTTGTTCGGCCTTTTTCCTCTATTCATCTGAGGAAACAAGTGGATATCCGTTGCCATCGACTACACGACTCAGTTTGCGATCACATAGTCTATTCTTACCAGTTGTGCAACGGACGTCGCCGACTTTCTCCTTGAGGACGTCATACTTCGCCATGGCGCTCCTTGACAGCTCAATACAGACCAGGGTCGATACTTTCTATCAAAGATAGTCCAAGACATTCTGCACGCTTGCGCTACAAAACACAAGTTCACCATTGCTTACCACCCGTAAACCAACGGCCTAACGGAGCGGTTCAACAGAACGCTTACGGACATGCTCGCCACGTATGTTTCGCCGGATCATCGTGACTGGGAAGAAGCATTTGCGTTCGTAACATTTGCGCGCAGTACTTCTTGGCATAACTTTACAGGTTCCTCTCCATTTTTTATCTTGTACGGACGAGAACCCACACTGCCTTTCGACACGCTCCTTTCACCTGTTCTAGATACAACATCATAATACGCTCGTAGTGCAATTGCTAGAACTGAGGAGACACGCGAAGTTGCCCGCTTTTGGCTTAACACTTCGCAAGAAAAGTAACGGATAATCCACAATGCTCGCCACCGGGATGTCCTCTTCAATCCTGGTGACATGGTCCTTCTTTGGACACCATCAAGGCGAGTTGGTCTTTGCGAGAAGTTGACTGCTCCATACTCTGGTCCATACCGAGTCTTGCGCCAAGTCACCGACGTCACGTACGAAATCGAACCTCTGGAAACCACCACAGCGCGATCATCTGACATCGTTCACGTTACGCTACTAAAGCCGTTCTACTCTCTTCAGTCAAGCACCGGGTCGGTGCCTTCACCGCCGGGGGTTATGCTACGAAGGACTGTCGGAGATGAAGAGGAAGACCACAAAGAGAAAGACAATGCTCGCTGATATCCGCGTGGATTAGGCTCTGCCTTGTTTTTAGGGGCGAAGCTCCTTAAAGCGGCACCCGTTCGTCCCTCGTAGTACGTAACATGTCCAACGCTTTGACCTCCAATGGGGTGCCGGTGGGAGATTTCTCGTGTGCGCTGTTGAGCAATAAAAAATCGCAGCGTTTTCGTTAACTAAAAGCCAAATTCTTCTGTTTCTCATTCCCCATTAGCAGCCATTGGCATGTACATTAGGCAGTATCTGACAAGAAAAGGTTGCTGCGTTATACTTGCTGGACGTAACCTTCTTTGTTTCAGAAAGGTTTAGCGAGCGTTGGGCCGCAGTGCCATAAATACAGTAAACTAGTATATACCAAGAACTCGAGGTGGTTAAAGGTGGGAAGTATACACGAAGCGCCAGCCGTAAGAAAGTGTGAGGGTGCCACCTCTCGTTTAGTCCTTGGAATGTCTGCTGGATGGCGGTGGTTCTATATGCGGAATATATAATGAAAAGATGCGAGATTGTTGTACTTGGAGTGTTGACTAGATGGACGAATGGACACACAGACATTTGCATGAACGGACGCACGGATGGCTGCACGAACGGATGGACGCATGGGCGGACGCACGGTGGATGCATGGACGAGCGCATGGACGAACCCATGGATGGACGTGCGGATGCACGTACAGACGCACGCACAGGCGGGCGGATGGACGCATGGGTGGACGCATGAATGGACGCATGGACGGACGGAAGCAAGAACGAATACACGGACGGGTGCTTCGCCCCACTCTCCATCATTCACCCCTTGGAAATGCTGCCATTTTTTCTGGCATTACGTGTTTAGAAACGCCTTGTATATGTACCGGACGCCTTTTCTCCCAGTGACAATATGTTTTAACAATAATTATATTTTGTTTACCTTATTTTTATGTTGAACTGGTCAATACGCCATCTTTTTATCGATTGTTAAAATACGGCACAAGAGCACAACGAAGAATACACAGGGACGGGCGCCGGCACTGTACACTCTTCGTTCATGTCTCGTGGTCTAGCGCCATTTTTAACTATCAACTCACACCAACTTGCCGCTCTGTCAGTGTTACTGGTTTGGTTATACGCTTTGGAATAAAAATTTCCAGTGGATTTTTTAACGTTTCTTTATATTGCAATTTTATCATATTTGGTATTTCATATTTCCAAGTTGTGATGTACTGCTGAAATTACAGCTGTCGTTCCTAAAACTGATTCGTTGAAAGAACATTGATCGCAGGCTACCCATTATTGCTACAGTTTCCAATGTGGGTACATGCCAGATATGATTTTAGGTATACATAATCATCATCACGATAATCGCGGCATTCACCACGAGCTTCGGCGATGCGGCGACAAGATGAGCTTTCACTTCCTGCCGGCCCGGCGCCTACTGCCGGTGTCCACGTGGCGGGCAGCCCGGCCGGAGGGGCAGCCTCGCTTTCGGAGAGCGTGTTGTTGGAGCATGGTGACCTCAACGGCCCCTTCACGCCGTGGCTCGCGTGTGCCTGCGTCGGGCTCTTCGTCGGCATAGCGCTCTTCGTCCTTCTCTTTCTGTACAAGGCGTCCAGTCACCAAAATAACGAGGCCTCATACGGGGAGGTCGCGCAAACTACGTCGCCTCACCAGGATACGCAGCGGTACCAACCCAACTTGCGACGGCGGCGCGAGAACGCGTCCCACGTGGTCACTACCGGGAGCGCGAGACACGACGAACTCTCGAAGGCGCCAACAACGAGTGATACAGAGCGGTTCGATACAGAAGCGACCGCAACTACAGACACGGACGGAGACCGTTCAACTGGGGACGCCTTCGATCCGGGGTTCGTTCGACGCGACCTATTTGAACCTGTCTCACCTGTTCGAAACTTTTCCAGTCGTGGCTGACGCGTGCTGTCCATGTTCTTGGCTGGTATAACCTACTATGTGTTTTGAGCTTCCCTCAGCTTCAATACACTGTCGTGCTCAAAAATGCTCGATGACTATAATGCGCATCGACGTGCTGTCTCTATATGGAGTATTGAGTGTGTAGCTCCTATACGGCCTATATATTACCGTGCCACTCAACGACATTGTTTTTGCTATTTATGCTTATGGTTTCTTCTTTATCCTGCAATGAGTTGCAATGGAGATAAATAAGCTCTAAGAATTTGAGGTTTAGTTTTTTTTGTGTGTATGTTTGCTGAAACATCGCTATAGGTGACGTCGATATAAACAACCATGAAAGCTTTTATACAACATTGTAAAACAAGAGTGCAAAATCGATGGACGAGCGCACAGAGATAAATCAGCACTAACTTGCAACTGACTTGGATGTCAGTTTGTCTTTGTTTGTGTCTGTGTGTTCATCCGTCATTCTTTGTTATGTTATTTTACGATCATGTGACAACCAACCAACCTGACTTGCGCCATCATAATAATGGAGGTACTCAACAACAACAACAACAACAACAACTACTACTGCTACTACTACTACTACTACTGCTACTACTACTACAACTACAACAACAACTATTATTATTATTATTATTATTATTATTATTATTATTATTATTATTATTATTATTATTATTACTGAGCATATCCTACGTACCTTGGGAATAGACGTTATGGGAATCATGCAGGGGGGAGGTGACTGATGTAATTTTTTTATTGATCGAAACGTTACGAGATCAGGCTAAAAATATGCACAAACGTTGAACAGTCGTATGTTTACTGTTGCGTAACGTTGCCAACATGGGTATATTAGCAACACAAGAAGTAGTTAGCTGGTATGTAGAACATGTGCAAGCGAAGATGGTGGCCCTGGACACTATAATAGATATATGAGATTCATTGGATGGTGATTCACTACAATTGTCATCAACCCAACGTAATGGCTGTCCGATAAAAGTACGTATGCACTGTTTAAAAGATTGCATTGCCAGCACAACCACAATTGACGCTAGACGAACATTGCAAGCTATACTTAAAAAGCAGTTCCGAGACCTGGCGTGGCTCTGTTGAATACTTGATTGCCACGCAGAATGCTAGAATACTTGCTGAGACCATGATATTTATTCTATGCGTTAGTTGCGTCAACGCGGCCGATGCCAGCTTTTGAGGATGAAGCTCCTCAAGGCCGGCGTATAGTTGGCGTCATTCACGCCCCACAAAACCCAACCGGTACTGAACACCTGCTCAAAAAAGAAAAAAATCTCTAATGCACGGGAGTTGTCCGCTAATGTAATACTTAATTCATTGCTACAGCTACAACTTAGTTACAATAGCTACAAACTTAATTACATCTGGACCCTAATCCATCGCTACAACTGCAAATAAAGAGTTGTTGATGTGAAGCTACGAAGCGGGCTGTGGGCGTTCCGTTCCCCAACTGCATCACTTATCGCATTGATATGGGGGTTTCATTCATGTGCGATAACTGAAGCTGCGTAGAGACTGTACATTTTCTCTTGTTCCACGGTCCCCAGTTTGAACATCATGACCTGACTCTGTAGTATGCCTTGAAGAGATTGAGTGATCAAGAGATGCAAGAGAAGATCTTGAAAGCCCGACCACAGTTCAGAAGGCATCCTGCAGTTCGAGAAGGCAACAAAATTGAGTGGCTGGCCATGGTACACTGCACAGTGTGTGGATGTATGTTTCCACTATAAGGATAAACAAGGCAACAAGCCGGCGGTAACCACCAAACCATCTAATATTGGAGAACTTTGGTTATCCACGCAGAGCGATAAATAACAGCATTGTTTTTTATGTTTTGACCAATAGGCATATCACGCATGTGCCACCGCAGCTTATGCGTGATAGTGGCAATCATCATCAATAAAAGAACGTGACAACGAAAAATATTCTTGGTCACCCAGAGTGGGTGCGAGTCATTCATATAGCCCATCGTTATCACCATCATTCTTTTTGGCTAATCCTCCACAGTGGGTGTGAGCCACAGTAGAAGGCGAACAAGAACAAGAAATAGGGAGACAAACCTGCCTTCTCTTCGCTATCACCGTTACTGAGGCCAACTGCGTCGACTAGCAGCATGTACGACCGACGCCGTGTTTCCGCATTCCTGCGCAGCAGCCTGTCGGCTCCTGCTCTAGGGTCGGCGTCCCCCGCTCCAGCCCTGCGGGTGTGGTACACTAGGAGCCCCGTCGGGTCACCAGGCACCCAGAACTCGGAGTCGTCTTCACCCACTACCTCTCTGCTTCTCCACATGTGGGGCTACGACCAAGCTCATGCGCCACCGAGAACCGCAGCAGCCGGGGACTGCCCCGACCTTGTTTCATCAGACGAAGCTGTGACTCCTCAGTGGATGGGCATCACCTCCGACCAGTCTTTCTTCCGCAAGGTTACCGGGTTGGTATTCGCGCTGGCCGTGCTAGCCTGCTTTGCCGCCATTATGCTCAGTGCGCGAGGTCGCCTTCGCCCGACAGAAGTAGTCGACGGGCGTACGTCGGCCGAGCCAAAGCAGTCGCCCATGCTGAACAGTCCACCCGTGCACTTCCGAGGGCTTGCCAACGTACTCGACAGCGGCAATGCCGGAATACAAGCCCAGACGTCTGTGGTGGGCGCTGGTTCTCTGATTCCAGGAGGAAAGAACTCGCCCGTGCCGGGAGAGAAGAACTTTGCTGTTGTTAACGCAGGTTCTGCGGTGACTAACGTTGTTCCTGGTCGTCTCGTGAATCCGGCGTATGTTGCAGGGGAAACTGGAGGGCATCGTGCCCACGCCGAAAATCGAGACACTTCCCTGCAAAGAAGAGTGACGGACACTACTGAAAATCATCTCGAGAATGGCAAGCCCAACGACGTGAAGCTCCACTGGCCATTCCGTGCTCTATAGGTGACCCCAAGGTTACTGAAACCAACCTGTCCCTGCAGAGCTTTGCAAAATTGATGGAGTGACATTTGTAGAGCCGCAAGAGTTACCTTGGCTATAAATATAACGCTTCATGTATTGCATTCCGCGTAGGGCTTACTTCTGTTTGAATGTTGACATAGGTCTATTCCGAAGCTATTATACTGAAAAAGTTGGGCAAATCCCACGTATACCTTCGGAATTGATGTTATGCAAAGTTTGCGGGAAAAGGCGACTGTTTTGTCATTCTTGCATAGAGCCAAACGCTACGAAATGGCGTCAAAGAGACGTACAAGTTTGGTGTGCACAAAGATATGTGGCGTGGTTTGTTATCTTTTAAATAACAAATTTTTTACCATTCCTAAACGATGCCAACAACAACATCGGTATTTCCAACAGCAGAATCGGTAAGCTGAAATGTAGCGTTTGTATTTGCTGAGATCGTAGCTTTCACCACAAGTTAGTGGAAAGAGCTTAAGAACGTAAGCAACGGGATCTTCACGTTATTCATGTCATGACCAGCCAGACATATTCGTCCAACGAACGTACCCTCGCATAATAATTCTGGCCTGTCATAAATAAAAGAGGTGGTCACAATACCACAAAGACGTAGGCGGCCGGATGAAGAAATAGATAGATAGATAGATAGATAGATAGATAGATAGATAGATAGATAGATAGATAGATAGATAGATAGATAGATAGATAGATAGGTAGGTAGGTAGGTAGGTAGGTAGGTAGGTAGGTAGGTAGGTAGGTAGGTAGGTAGGTAGGTAGGTAGGTAGGTAGGTAGGTAGGTAGGTACGTACGTACGTACGTACGTACGTACGTAGGTAGGTAGGTAGGTAGGTAGGTAGGTAGGTAGGTAGGTAGGTGCGTACTGTTAAGAAATTCTTCGCATTTATTAAGTTATTGTCTAATAAATAAACGGACACTAATGTCAAATAACAATTTACGTGAGAGTGAAAGCTCAGTGTATGACAACGCCAGAAAGGACAATATTATCACCAGCAGTTTCCTACTTAGCGACAAATTAAGTTAAATGCACGGAAACATGCGCTGACGTAGGGAATTCGCAAAGTGATGCTGATTACGTCAGAGTTACCGCCTGTTTTGTCACAAGTAATAGAACTAGCTGCAGTAAATAAGGAACCTTCGGTGCATCAAGAGGTGTAATAAAATGCTTCTTCTTCAGTTCTGCTTGATTCATAGAAAAAAGAACCACCGAATGTTACTATGGAGATTGATGCAATTTCTTCAAAAGTTCAATTTTAGCCTGGTTAAACTGGACAAGTCGTGCTATCTAGCAGGGCCGAGTTGAATCCAACACGTCTGCCATCTTGGATTCAATAGAATGAAATTGTTCTACGGCGGTGGTTGCTGCTGTGGCTCCCGCTGTTTTCGTTCTGTTGCTACTAGTGTCGGCGGCTGCATATTGGAGCCGGGCAACGTTGGGCATGGCAACAGTGGCGTGAGACGTTTTGCTTGAAGCGGGTTTTGAAGTGCGCTATCCCGATGGTGGGACCACTAAACGTAATATTATTTCAAAATAAGCACTTCCTTCACCCAAAAGCAATGCTACGAGGTTTCTGGACTGCTATTTCAACTATCAACGTCGACTTGATTCTTGACATTAGTGACCCTTTAACTACCGCGAGAAAACAAACTCTAAAGGAACATCAAAAAATTGGTATCGGCAGGAAGTTTTTGCTTTGGCTTCTTGTTAAAACGCAGTACATATGCTGGTTGAGTGGCCATACTGGTTGAAACGCGCACAGCAACCGATCTCCTGGCTCTCAACAAAGGACGCCGCAGACGCTAGCGCTCAAAGTTCCCCCAAGGGCCACTCCGAGTTTGGTGTCTCCGAAGGAGCGTGCCGCTCTCGGAACAAACGGATACAGCAGACGTGGTCGAGCCAAATCAAAGATCGTGTAAATTTATTCAACTACGTGTACATCAACGATATATCGAGCCCAATCAAATAAGTCACTATTGACGCGCTAAAACAGCCTTATACAATGTTCCTATACACGCTACCAACATAAAAAGAAACAAGAGGTAACGCTAAGGTGGCGTCGCTTATATGCGACCCATCGCGAGGATATTGATGAGACACGACGCGCAGTTACCGTATCCCACAGACCTCCTGCAGGAGACGTTATACAGTCATCAACGCCAAAGAGGCTCCCTAAAGATTTTTGCGCAGCCACCTTGCCTCGCCCCCGCGCGGAACTGCTGGCGCTACCGCGCTAAGTATGATGATGATGATGACGGTGGTGGTGAACCTGCGCAAGCACTGCACCACCCTCCACTCGGCAGCTATTAAACCTAAATGCAGCCTACCTGTGAGACACATGTCCCGCCGCGGTGGTCTAGTGGCTAAGGTACTCGGCTGCTGACCCGCAGGGCGCGGGTTCGAATCCCGGCTGCGGCGGCTGCATTTCCGATGGAGGCGGAAATGTTGTAGGCCCGTGTGCTCAGATTTGGGTGCACGTTAAAGAACCCCAGGTGTTCTAAATTTCCGGAGCCCTCCACTACGGCGTCTCTCATAATCATATAGTGGTTTTGGGACGTTAAACCCCACATATCAATCATTACCTGTGAGACACGCGTGCGGCTTGAAGGGGAAACGACTTTAGAGGAGGTGATTGGGCCTGAACAAGTTGCAAAGAAAATGAATGATAAATATTTTGAGCTTTCAATGAGGTTCGAGCACAGTACGTCTTCGTGGCAAACAGGTATTCTACCACACAGTCACACGATGTTTGGTGAAACTGCTTTGGAAAAAAAAAAGAAGGCAATGTCCTGTGGTGAAAGAAGCATATACTTAAAGGGACCCTAAACAGTACGATTGTTTATGTATTAGTGGAGTGCAATTTCAAAATCCCGAAAACAACACTCTTACTGCGAGATTACGCTTGGTAACCTAAAAAAAGGCTGAAAAAAAAAAACGCCACTGGAGAAGCTGCCGTGAGATTCACGCATCAAGAACCGTGACATAGTAAATTTCGAAGCCGTCCTACGTAGCTTCTATTCAATAAAAATGAAGTGCATTGTCATTTGCGGGTGCAGTACACCAAGCATACGAAGCTTCGGAAAATTCGATCGTGCTATTGTCGCAAGAATGCTAAAAAAAATCGAAGTTTGTCACGTTACACGCAGAGATTCTGGCGCAAAACCTAATAATGATGTTCTCCGCTAATGACTCCTGACAGTGAAAACTGTGGCATTGGAGTTATAATAGTGCAAAGTATTGATCTAAACCAAGTCATTGTTTTTCCATAGTGTACCTTTAACGCATCATGTATTGCGTGGCAGAAGCTTAAAATTGCGCCGGACGTCGAAGCACGTGTATTAAGCAATTAATGGGTGTTTTAAAGGCCTACCTGTTCGCTAAGGCGTATTCGATTATTAGCAGCCCCAAACCATCGACAAACTGAATAGCTGCATAGGTTCGCGCGTTGCCCCATTAACGCATAGTCATCGCTTTGCCGATTTGAAAAAGGAATAATATTGTGGCGTAGTGGGCGCTGAACAACTGTGCTTGCGGTAGGTATTCAAGGATACTATGAAACGGCCGACTTTCCGAGCGCAGTTCTTCATTACCTTGCTAAGTGGTCGAGGCATTCACCCAAAACTAAAACAGGCTAGTAATTCAGAAAGCCAAATACGATATTGCTATCTTCTCGCGAGGGCGAAGCTCAAGCCTCCTTAAAAGTTTTGTGCTTGCTTAATTGATGACTACATATTATCTAATAACATATTCAACGAACTTTCATGACTGGGTGTTTGAGCAGAGTAAATGTTCCCACACTTGTTTGACCTGACGGCCTTCCACGATTACTAATATCGTAAAGGTTATGCAATCGCTGATTGGAAGAAACCTCAAGTGAAAGGACTTTCGGGATTTCAATCTGTCCATTTGTTTTGTGACATAAAGCCGTGTGCCGCCCGTCTGTATAAACATAGAAAGTAACGATTTATCTAAGTGTTCTTTAAAAGTTTTATATAGTACTGACTTTTAGAAACGTCTCACGTAGGAGTCTTGCATTTATCGTGGTGGCTGTGGCATTCTGAAACAAAAAGTTTAGGAACACTTTTGTTGTTCAAAGCGGTGCGATTGGCCTATAGCTGACTTCTCGTTAAAGATTCACAGATTGAAAGTCAATGTGACCAGCAGTGATGATGCCTAGTGTACTCCTGTTATGGCTTAGCTGCTACGTCTGCCATGGACATGCTTCATCGGGTAAAGTGCTGCCATAGATTTTCGCTCGTTTCTCGATAACATAGCGCATACTATTTTAAACAAACCTGCATACGCGGCACTGTTTAACCAAGTCCCTAGCCCATGATATAAGGGTACCATAAGCAATTTGTGTGCTGCTTATTGTGTTATTGCGTTAGTTCCTGTAGTCCGCTTGTGGTGCATCAAGAACGTATAGGCAAGTCGCACTAATGACTTACTGTAGGAGCGCACCTCATTCACTTAACTGCCCGTCGACGTCAATGGGAGCCTTTTATGAGGAAGCCGCTGTAGCAAGAAACAGGAACGTAGCTTTAAAATAAGAAAATTCGAAAATCGCCTTATCAGTGGTGCTGTTTAGGCCGTGAAACGTGTGAACAGAACTTATTATCATAATCAAACACCTCTGCGTCCTATTTTTCATCTGCTGCTTCACTCGAAGCTCATGTGCAATGTTATGTTGAGCGTGAGATGCGTCACTCATGATGTGCAAGTGGAGGAGCACAGAAAGATAAGGAGCTAAAAAGACAAGTGGCAAAATGTTTTATTGAGAAATTCTTGGCGAGGTGGGAGTCGAAACCACGTACCCACGACCCGGAGACGGGCGCCGTAACGTCTCGGCTAGCCAAGCACGCTAGCAGAACTCATGCATTTACCCCTGTATAGTGTGGTATAGCAAGGAGTTGGGAAAGCGAAGCGATGATGAAACTAGAGAAAACAGGTTAGAGAATAAAGTGTAGCATATAAATTATGAGAATGAGCGAAATAGAAAGTCAGACTTAAATAGAAAGAAATAAAGAAAAAGTGTCGCCCACCTACAAACTTCCTTCAGTCTCGGTAAAAAAAAAGTGTTAAGCTGCCTTAATTTCGTCCTTCAAGAAACAGCTTGATTGAACCTCTAATTTAAGAAAATATCTCAGTTATTTTTGGAGAAGTTTACAAACCTCAGTGGTCGTACATAATTGTATTGCAAATTTCCGTTCCTTAATTCCGTACTCTGTTACGGAATGTTGGATTGAATGCATTGGGCATTTTTACAGGAGAAAAATACAAACGTACAAAGCTTTTGCAAAGCTTATCAAGACATGTGTGAAAGAACAATTGCTGTAATAATAACATTCAAACGCCTTCAAAAACGCTCTTGCTTGACACGTATGTGCGTCAAATTTGACTTTGAAGCAAGCAACTGTGCTCTCAGAAAACATTTTCGCTTTAAAGTCACTCTGGTGACATTTTTTGAACGTCACAAGGCTCCCACGTGAACAAATTATTTTTTTCTCGTCTTTTTATTGAGTATACATGAGATGATCACCCACTTGTCAAGGACATTTGGCGTAGATAATCCCTTATTCCGCAAGAAGTTTATATACAGTTAGTACTTAGCGAGGATCGGATAATACTTAAAATCAAGAACTAATGAAGTTATTTTTGGTTAAACAGTCCACACGATATGTTAAGCCTTGGTCTTTGAGTCGTACCATCGCCTTACATATAAGGAGTGTTAACAATAACATTAGAGCAATGAAAGCAGTCTAATAGCGTCGGTCATGCAAAGAAGCATAATGCCGGTAGCAAAGCTTAAGCTGACAAACATTGAATATATAATATGTATTTCTTCATGCTAAGACCCCGACAATGTTATGAGGGACGCCGTGTTGGTGTGCTTTTGAGTCTGTTAAAGACGAAGCATCTTAAGGTGTCGGCTTGTCGATGTGTCATGTAATCGTCACGGCTAATCACAAGCGGGCATGCACCGCGAAAATTGGCTGAATTCCACTAGTCGCCACAGCTGATATGACGCATATTAGGAGCTGAAAGTTCGACGCTCTAAACCGATGCGTTTGGCTCGGCAGCAGTGTCACAATAACCGACAAGCTTTCTTTAATCTAAAACTATCTACAACTAGCAACGCGAACGTGCGTGTTTAAGGTAAAGCCATCAATTTCAAACACTACTTTTTGAAACACAGCTGCAATTTAATGATGCGTTAGTATACCGGTGGTGAGTAAAGCCGTAAAGAGTAAATATTTTGCAGCGAGAAACACCGGCGCACACTGCATATTTCGCCTTTCCCCCCGTTTCACGTTAGTAGGGCTGGAACACTTTCTTTCTCCTTGCTTAGTGTTTCCTCCCATCATTTGTTGTTCTGCTGTAATAACTGGCTTGTTGTGGAGAGGCTTGGGCGGAGAGAACATACACCCCCATCAAAGTTCACCCTTCGTGACAAAAAGTTGAACCCTCGTCATTACCCAGACTCATGTTCACACCATGAGGTGCATGTCTCCAAAGCCACTATACAGCACGCCTAAAACATGCATATCGTGGTTTAGAATAGTAAAACCTGAACAGTTGACTTGTGATTAACTTTAGCACCACGAAGTACTTTCTCTTAGCGATTTGCTCTGACGTAAAGCTTTTAAGAGGGCAGCATATAGCAATATCACCTCACCAGCACTTCCTCATTCCCTAACACCACGATACGATAAGTGTAGTGAAATTATATATGCTCCATGCATCGCACATATTTGAGGAAACGGTGGTATCAACAGAGCCGTCTACGTTGCGGAACTTACCGACAGAAAATTCAAGCGTTGGCTGTTGGAAAAAGCTTGTCACGAAGGTGTTTCTTAAGTAACTACCGTGGATTGGGCAAGTTGGTGCATGATAAAATCGCTAGCTTATAGCGGAGCTCGGTTCGAGCTAGAAGAAAAAGAATTCAGTGAAGAAGGGAAATACAAATGTGAGGATGAGTGCTGAAGTTCCGACTTTCCTTTATTGCGTGATCCTACAGCACATTATATAGCTCACCTGGTTGAACACGTGTACCACACACATGAGAAAAAACTGTACGCGTGCGGCTAAGCACACAGAAAGTTACAGAAAATGTAGCTTTGAGCATATTGTCAATATAACAATTGATTAACCAAATAAGAACTCAAAACAACATAATTCTTACGTAAGTTCTTCTTACGTAAGCTTCGAACTCTTTGTGTGTTGACGGAATAATAGAAGATTGGGTGTGCTGCCATCCTGAAATAGCAAATGCTGCACCTTTGCACTTGTCGATTACTCAGAAAAAAGCAGCAACGGGTAAAGTTAACCTCTCCAAATATAAGAATTCTATTACCTAAAAATAAAGGGCTTTGCTATTTCGTTACAGAAATGCCAACGACCGGCATCTACGTCACAGTGTCCTCCTACAGTGGATTCTGGAGCTATGGACATTTCGAATTGAATTGGTTCGGAATTCCCGAGAGCCTTATAGGAGTCACATACGCAGTGCTAACGACGAGAAATCCTCCGAGAGGTTCCATCGACATTTTGTCTATAGTGCCTATTACACGAACTACGGATAGGTACATGACGAGTGCACCAGCACCGACCTTCAACGTCAGCACTCTGATGAAAGGAGAATGTCTCGGCTATTGGGCCGTCGTAATTAACGACACGTATAATCCATGGGAACCAGTCATATTGTATTCTTCGTGCTTCACACCGAAGCCTAGGTGGATGCGGCAGAATTGTTGCACGCTCTCAACGCTCAGCCTTTTAGACCTGCTCATTCCTGGCACGCACAACTCTGGCATGTACCACCAGGGATACGCGCATCCGCACCAGGAGTACTTGTATAACCAAGACCAAACCGTCGAACAGCAGCTCGCATTCGGTATTCGCAGCCTAGATTTGAGAGTGCAGTATACTGGCGGTGCATTTTACGTGACCCACGACAGAACAAGAGGGTGGCCCACCATCGAAAAAGTTCTCCGAGAAGTTCGCAGATTCGTGGAAGCGACTGGTGAACTTGTGCTTCTAGATTTCCACAGATTCACGAAGGGTTTTGACGAAGGATACGATAACGTCACTGCGCGACATATAGAGCTTGTAAAGCTAATCGTTACTGAGTTGAAAGCTGTTGTTCTAGAAAAGCAGGCCTATTTGACGAGCTTGAACGCAATATTTGACCAATGCGAAAACAAGACCAAACCGAGTGGTCACGTTATAGTGTTTTACAATTATGAAGGCTATAGGGGAGAGTATGAAGAATTCTTATCGCCCGCAGTCCATCACAAATGGCCAAACGCGCAAAGCGAAGGCGCTCTCATGAAATATCTCGAAGAGCACGCGTGCGTGTACCACAGTAGCAGCAATCTGGTTTCGATAATGGCAGAGCTGACGCCATCCTTCCCGTCTCTCATTATTGGAAACCGTCGTGCGGCAGAGTGGGTCAACCACGAAGTTACCGAATTTTTTAGGCGAAAAGGGCAGTACTGCTCTGGCATCATTGCCACGGATTACTTCCTCGGCAACGGAATGATTGAGGAAACCATTGAGGCTAACCTAGAAAAGGGGCGTGCGGGGTTATTTTTATATCATTATAGACACCATCAGCACTGTCAACCAGATGATACTACACAGAAAGGTTTTCTCCAGTGAAGTTCGAAGCTGTTCTCAGCTCTCAAGGCCGCCAGGTTGTGCGTTGTTCCTGTAACTTTGATACGCGAAATTGGTCTTGTGCACACGTGTGCATTATAGAGCGGCTGATTTTCATATTCTGCAAGCTTCCCAATCTACGTCAAAGAAGTAAACGAGTATATTTTGTTCAAAGCTCGAATTGTCTGATTTTTGCCACGTCTTATCTGGTTTGCCTCAGATTTGCTAACCGATAATTTGACGAATATAGCGTGACCACTCAATCATCTCCCCTTTGGTGCGGCCTGCCAAGTCGTCTCTCGAACAAAAGATCAGGCTTGAAAGCAAACGTTCACAGGCAGGCCACCACCGGAGGAGAAGGCGCTGCATAGTAATCGCCTTTGCACCTGCTTGCACTGTCGCACGAAGGTGTAATCCCACTTTCCTTCTATTCTGCCGTTGTGTGGTCAGCATGCGATGTCGTATTGTTCTTCCCAACTGTAAGGTTTAAAAGTACACGCTCTTTGCCAAGAGGATGCTAAGTTCATTGCTTGCGAACCTGTTGGAGTCCCTAGAGCAGCTCGCTAGAAAATACACTTGGACATTTTCGGAAGCCACTTTTCCGCAAAGCCCTCCATTAGTAAAGTCTTGTTGACTAATAAATGATGCATATGTGAGACTATTTGCGAAGAATATTGATAATGGTTCGGTTCGCATTTTACCAAAGTATACATGGCGTTGATAAATACGACCCGATCCGCAATAGATGCAGTCAGTGTGCGTTTAATGTAAAAAAAACAACAACAATACCCTCAGTTATTTATTTCACTTCACTTCACTTTATTTTCCTTAAAGACCTCGCAGGGAGGTATAACATAAGGGGTGGGGTTAACATATTAGTGGCTACATACAAAAATACAAAACAGTGGTTACATACATTTACAAGATAGTGGCTACGATGCACATACAGCATAGTTGCTACAATGCAATAATTGAGATCTACCAAGTTTTATTTTTTCAGAAAGTGAGGATAAGCAGATGGTTTCGACGATATCGAGGGGCAGGCCATTCCAGTCAGCTGTTGATTGACAAAAGAAAGATTCCGAAAGAGTCGCAGTGTGGCTGCGGGCACGAGTAACCTGTAAATGATGCCCTGTGCGCAGAGATGTGCACGGTGGCGGGGCCGGAATATATGGGCATGATGAAGTGAGCTCTAGAAAAACTTGTGAGAAAGAATTAATGAATCGATGTGGCACCTGGACGATAGCGTGTTTAAGCCAGAGTGAATTTGTAGTTGTGATACGCTGGTAGAATAAGAATATGATTATTGAATGAACCTTACTGCGCAGTTCTGAATGGCTTCCAGGGCTTTGATAAGGTATGTTTGATGGGGTGACCAGATGGGAGAACCGTATTCTAGCTTTGGGAGTACGAGTGACTTATATGCTAGAAGTTTTACATGACGTGGTGCTTGGCGGAGTCGGCGTTTTAGGAATCCAAGGGTTTGGTTGACCGAGGCCGTAACGCGTGTTATATGTTATTTGACCATTATTTGAAGTCACTACGTTTTAATTATTAAAAATAACATTAATAATGTAATGTTGAGTTGTCGTACCAGCGAGGGCAAGAGAAGGATTATGTGCTTCCTTCTTGCTTCAATTGGACTGCCAAACTTCTCACGTGCATCGAATGGGGCACAAGTATTTATAACCATCTGCCTCTGAAAATTAATTTTTGTGCTAGTTAGTCGTCCACTACTGGCTTTAACATGTTACCGCAAGCATATTAGACATAGCTTCACTTCATGCACAACAGTTGTCTTACAGCGCCCATCTAATACACAAGCGAAGTTCCTTTCTCACTTCTTTTTTTCTAAATGCGAAGCATTTCTTAGCGAACTTCGGTGACTTTAGGGTATCTATCTGTCTATCTAGCCGCTTACGGCATTTAGCTCTCCTCGCCGTTTCAAATAATGGTATCGATGCCAAACTTAACATGACATAATATGGCTGTATGAACATATTTGACTAGTCATAACATGAAAATCATGACATGTATGTCATGAATGTCATTATTTACATTTCATGTTCCTGCAGCTCTTGTGGTGGTTTCGTTCACATGGCATGTTGCAAAACTGGTGTGGTATGTCAAGATTGCACGGCAAACACAAGTGACCGACCCTAACATGAAAATCATAACATGCGTGTCATGTAACAACAAGACTACATGCAAAATTCATGATGCGTTCACGGCCGTTTCACTAGCGTCCCATATGCCAAATTTGGCAGTACGTGACGCCAATGTATGACGAAGGTATGTGACGGGTGCGAACATGATAATCATGAGATGCGTGTCATGTGAGAATATGACTACTTGCCACAGACAAGGCGCCAATACATTTCGACGTGATTCGGTGCGCGTGCTCGCCGGCGTTCATTTCGTTGCGTCACGCCGCCGTTGCCACGCCAGGCGCCGGTCCTGCTATATAATCGCAAGGCGCGCGCCGCGCTGCCTTGCTTTGACGCATGCACGTTTTAGAGCGTCCGGTGTCCCTCCATCATGAAAAAATAGAGCGCATCGGCGAAGCATGTCGCAAAACGCAGCATGTCGCATTTCGCACCATTTGCTGTCGGGCCGCATCGACGGACGCTGGTCGCGCCTGGCGTCAGACTATAGAGTGCTCAAGTTTTGCTAATGTTGCGTCACTGTGGCCAGCGTGCGCGCGCGTCAACGCTGCTTTGGAGTATATTGGGCCCCTAATGATGTGCTCACAGCCGTTTTGATAGTTCCACATTAACAAATTCGGTGTTTCGTGACGTCTCTGGATAACAAAATATGGCTCACATAAATATGACTGGTGTAACGTTATAATCCTGACACGCGTGTTATGTAAGAACATGACAGCATACCACGCTCAAAGCGTGCTCGAGACCATTTCGCTGGTTCCACATATACTAAATTTGGTATCACGTGAAGTTTGGTATTTGGTATCACGTGAAATTTGGTATCACGTGAAGGAGGACAGATTGTGTTAGAAAAACTAGCCACCCTGTTTACGAGGTGTCTCCTGGCGGGAAGAGTACCAGAGTCTTGGAAGAACGCTAACATCATCTTAATACATAAGAAAGGAGATGACAAGGACTTGAAGAATTACAGGCTGATCAGCTTGCTCTCTGTAGTATACAAGCTATTTACAAAGGTAATTGCTAACAGAGTAAAGAAAACATTAGAATTCAATCAACCAAAGGAACAAGCAGGATTTCCAACAGGCTACTCAACAATTGACCACATTCATACTATCAATCAGGTAATAGAGAAATGCTCAGAGTATAACCAACCACAATACATAGCCTTCATAGATTACGAGAAGGCGTTTGATTCAGTAGAAATATCAGCCGTCATGCAAACACTGCGGAATCAGGGCGTAGATGAAGTATATATAAACATTCTGGAAGAAATCTACAGGGGATCAACTGCTACCATAGTGCTTCATAAAGAAAGCAACAGAATACCAATCAAGAAGGGTGTAAGGCAGGGGGACACAATTTCCCCAATGCTATTTACCGCGTGCTTACAGGAGGTTTTCAGAAACCTAGAATGGGAGCAGTTAGGGATAAGAGTCAATGGAGAATACCTTAGTAACCTGCGCTTCGCCGATGACATTGCATTGCTGAGTAACTCGGGGGACGAATTGCAACTCATGATTACGGAGTTAGACAAGGAGAGCAGAAAGGTGGGTCTTAAAATTAATCTGCAGAAAACGAAAGTAATGTACAACAACCTCGGCAAGGAGCAGCGCTTCGAGATAGGTAATAGTGCACTTGAAGTTGTAAAAGACTATGTCTACTTAGGGCAGGTAATAACCGCAGAGCCGAACCACGAGATTGAAGTAACTAGAAGAATAAGAATGGGGTGGAGCACATTCGGCAAGCACTCTCAAATTATGCCAGGTAGATTGCCACTATCCCTCAAGAGGAAGGTATATAACAGCTGTATCTTGCCGGTACTTAGCTACGGAGCAGAAACCTGGAGACTTACAAAGAGGGTTCAGCTTAAATTGAGGACGACGCAGCGAGCAATGGAAAGAAAAATGGTAGGTGTAACCTTAAGAGACAAGAAGAGAGCAGAGTGGATTAGGGAACAAACGGGGGTTAAGGATATCATAGCTGAAATCAAGATGAAGAAATGAACATGGGCAGGGCATGTAGTGCGTAGACAGGATAACCGCTGGTCATTAAGGGTAACTGACTGGATTCCCAGAGAAGGGAAGCGGGTTAGGGGGAGACAGAAGGTTAGGTGGGCAGATGAGATTAAGAAGTTTGCGGGTATAAATTGGCAGCAGCAAGCACAGGACCGGGTTAACTGGCGGAACATGAGAGAGGCCTTTGTCCTGCAGTGGACGTAGTCAGGCTGATGATGATGATGATGATGAAGTGAATAGATGACGAAAGTAAACAACACAATCAAACATGATAATCATGACACGGAAGTCATGTAAAGCATCATTTACCTCCTCCTCGTAATGTTGTGCTGATTTTAAAGTGACATATCAACATTTCTCATTTGCGCTTCGCATATCTTTGACTCCCACTGAAAGTGGGATCTGCCATTTTTTGTTTGTTGTTGTTGAGAGAAGCTGAGAAAACGCAATTTTATGCTGGTGACAAAATTGTTGGCCCTGCTTCACTAATCTTTTGGTCAGCCTGCCCATGTCAACAAATGTACATACTGACCCATCTCGTTCCACTATGGTTGGTATTCCTGATTTCATGTGGCTGTTACTGGGGCTTGAATTAGCTCGTACAAAAAGTCTAAATCGCAGCAAATGTATCAAGTAAATACATTAAAAATCTTCGTTCATAATAATAATAATAATAATAATAATAATAATAATAATAATAATAATAATAATAATAATAATAATAATAATAATAATAATAATAATAATAATAATAATAATATAATAATAATAATAGTAATAATAATATTATTATTATTATTATTATTATTATTATTATTATTATTATTATTATTATTATTATTATTATTATTATTATTATTATTATTATTATTATTATTATTATTATTATTATTATTATTAGGGGTTTTACGTGCCAGAACCATAATATCATCATGAGAAACGCCTAAGTGGAAGTCTTAAGAAATTTTTAGCCACCTGGTGTTGTTTAACGTGCAAGTGACATCGCATAGCACACGGTGTTTACCTGAAGCGGCCGTCATTGTCGTAGTTTTTTCGCAAATATGTCTGACCCAGTCATCGGCCTCTAACGCAGGTGAAGCGGCGGCAGGTTCTTCACGCGAGCTCCTTCAAGCATGACAAAGCACTGATCAGAACCATGAGAAACTGCCGCCGCAGATAGCTTACTGCGGCTGAAGGGAGCTTTGGGAAAACACCTACGTACCAATGGGACGGGTTCAAGCGAAACTATCACTCTCACAGGCGGAGAAGCGCTTTCGGCGGGCCACATGTAATGATGACACTGAGCGGCCATGATTATAGTAATCATAATTACCAATATTTGAAACATTAACTTTATTCCAGGTGCTAATAATCAATGCAGAGGCTTCTCAACATGATTTCGAACTTGTACACGATTGAGTTTGCGTGGAATATGCCATATATTTGCTAGAAGTTCTCGATTGTAGTTTTGAGGCACACTTTATGCACAAATAAACAAATAGGAAACGTACACGCCTAAGTGATGATGATCCTTGAGATGGTATACAACACAGGATGTTCCGTGCGACGTTGGCGCTGAGAATAAACCAAGGAATGCACTAACCCGGACAGCCGTGGCTCGTGTGTTGCGATTTCACTCCAGCCCGGCTATGTAAACGGACAGTTATATGCACTTTAGTGAGTGCTTCGCTCGGACTAGCTTTCCTCTACTCAGATGCTGCCTTTCGCGTGTCAGCGAAAGTATAAAATTGCGGTATTGATAAATTCAATCACTAACATCAACTTTCCACTACATGTGAGTACGTTTTCTGCACCTACCCGTAACACAAGCTATGCAGGCATTGTCAACTTCAACCTTCCCACTTGTAGGAATGTATATGGTGAACGTTTAATTCACTTCACTGGTGCTAATGTCTGGAACACTATTCCAATTGACGTTAAGCTTCCCCGCAAATGGTATTTGACTTGAAAAAACATTTTGTCAAACAGTCGTGTTCTTAACCACAGTGAAGCTTACGTCCGTATATTTTTTATGTCTCACCTGGTACATAATTCTCCCTTTCAGGTTTTTTTCTTTGTTCTGATGCAATTACGACTGTTATTTAATCTTCAACGCAGCCTTATACAAAAATGTCTGCCCTTTCTTTTCGGGCGCCCTGTCTTTTGTACTTTTTTACAATGTATGCCATTAGTTCTTCTTTATTGCTTGTGTACTTTAGATTTTGCAGGAATTTCTATTTATTATGATGTGCATTTCATTATATATAATATACTTTTGAAGCTATTCAATCATTGAACTTGTATAAAAATTTGGAATTATATCATGTGCTCCTATGCTCCAGAAATAAAGAAATATTCATTCATTATATTGGACCAGTAACTAGCCACAGAGCCTAATGGTCCAAATACTTCGTAACCACTTTTGTATTGATTTCAGAAAAAATCGCTAAATTATTATTTCAATTGATCTGTCTCGTCCAGACACAAAGCTAGGCTCAAGCGTCAGAGATTTTAATTTTTTGCTTCATTGTGGGTACTAGCCAGGTGTGTGTAGCCCCGCCGCGGTGGTTTAGTGGCTAAGGTACTCGGCTGCTGACCCGCAGATCGCGGGATCGAATCCCGGCTGCGGCGGCTGCATTTCCGATGAAAGCGGAAATGTCGTAGGCTCGTGTTCTCAGATTTGAGTGCACGTTGAAGAACCCCAGGTGGTCGAAATTTCCGGAACCCTCCACTACAGCGTCTCTCATAATCATATGGTGGTTTTGGGACGTTAAACCCCACATACCAACCAACCAACTAGCCAGATGTGCTCTTAAAAGCCTATCACTATCGTTATCATCGTCGTCGTCACCACTATAGTAACGACAATGCAACGAGTAAATAAGTTCGCAGTCCCTTACGGCCGGGATGGGGTGACGCCACTCGCAGAAAGGCAAAAAGTCTACATCGACGCAGCACATATTGCCACGCCTTTTCCCGCAACTGCTGCTCCATCTGCCACATCTGGTGTCCAAGTGGTGGGTGGGCCGGTCGGAGCAGCCTTCCTCTCGGACAGCCTGCTGCCGAAACACGGCTACCTCAACCGCTCACTTGAGCCATGGCTTGCGTGCATATGCATCAGGCTGTTCATTGGCATAGTGCTCGCTGTCCTTATCTTCTTTTACAAAGCGAGCCGAGAGGAGGACCAGTCGGCCAAGCTCGTTCACACCTGGGCGACTCATCAGGTTACGTGGCAGCACTAACCGCGGTGCTTGAGCTCGTCATGTACTACGAGCGTGGTACATGACGAGCTCTCAAAGGGGCCCACGATGATGACTACGACGACAGCAAACGCCCTAGAGAGGAGTGACAGCGCAGCGATCTCATCCACAGAGACGGACGAAGACCGGTAAACCTTAGTTGCTCTTGAACCGGCCTTTATTCTACGCCGTGTATTTCAATGTGCCCAGCTCAGATTAGCTCTTCTTGGTGTAGACATGTGCTCCCTATCCAGGAATCAATATAAACGTCTATATAGTTCATGCGTGTTCGACTTCAATTCAATATCGTGCTCCATTGCGAATAACGTATGAATCCGCAGCTGTTCAAGCAGAGTATCAGTGTGGATTCTCGAGGGTAAGGCGTGCTAGTTCTCTAAATCAAACTAAGGGATTGCAGAGAGTCGTGCTGTGCCAATTTGTTTGGTTTTGTGGTATAATCCTTGTGAATTAAAACTTCAGATTGGTGAACTTCACTAATCTGAGACAGACAGACAGACAGACAGACAGACAGACACAGAAATTTATTGAGGTCCTGAGGAACACTACCTCAAGCAGGTAGAGCAGCAGGCCACTCTCCCGTTTGGAACGAGTAGGCAGAGCCTCACCGCCACGTCATGGGCCCTCTGGACAGCCCAGATTTGATGTGCAAGTTCTGAGTTCCTGAGCACAGAGCTCCATTCCTCTTTAGTCATATACCGAGAATCGCGGGATGAGGGGCACTGCCAGAGCATGTGGTCTAACGTAGATGCAGCGACACAATCTGGGCATGTTGGATCAATGCTTTCAATAAAATGACTGTAGGAACAAAAACTGGTGTACGACCTGGTTTGAAGAATGTGGAGGGCAGATGACTGGGCCCTACAAAGTTGCATGATGAAGGCGGAAGATCCTTCTGTCCAGCTGATAATGTTTGGTCACCTCATTGAAAGTGAGGAAAACATCCCGAAAGACTATTAGGTTGGAGTCTGAAGGACCTGCAGGCTGCCCAGCAGGGTGAGTAAGTTCACGTGCTCGAGCATGGGTGATCTCGTTTAGATTTAGCATGGAGGCTATATGGGATCCGAGGTGAGCCGGAAACCAAATTATGGCGTGTTCAGAAATATCTCTATGACCTAAGATTCGAACTACTTCAGCCGATACCAAACCAGATGCAAAGGCTTGCTCGGCTGCTCGTGAGTCTGTATAGATGTGTTGCCGCGAGTCGCCAAGGAGAGCGAGAGCAGGGACTACCTGATCAGCCTTAGCGGGAATGGTGTTATTAATAGACGCGGAGTGATTAACACAACTCTTAGGGTCAACTGCAACGACCGATAAATCGGCTGTTCGACCGTTTGTGCCGCGTCTACGAAGCATGCAGACTCTGGGTTTGCACGAACACTCTTGAGCAGCGCTTCACCCCTGGCCTTCCACCTGTTCACGTTGTGCTGCGGATGTACGTTGCGGGGGAACGGAGGCACCATATTGTTGGCCCTTTGCTTGTTAGCGAGCGACCGCGAAAAACTATAATGCAAGGCTTGCTAGCGATAGAAACGAAATGCTAAGCGAAAAGGGGTGACCTTTTTGTATTTCCAGAAATGATTGGAGGCTCTCTTGTATGGCTATCCATTCGATATGAAGCCCCAAGACTCTGCTCGAAGCTCGTTCCAAGGTACGAAGACCCTTACCGCACCTCGGCACAAAATTTTCCAGCTAATTTTGTATCGAGCCAGTTTCTCTATCGAATGGTACATGTAGACGTAGGCGTGACATAATTTTCCCGCCTCAAGCCCTATCATTAGCTTCTGTGTCAGACGTCTTGGATCACCAGGTCCCAATCGAATAGCAACGAATGCTAAAACGTTTTAGTTAGTCTAGTACCCGCCTATAACCACCTTGTATTTTTAATGTTATGGCGCAGCACATGCGTGAGATAGCAGTAAAATAATCACACAAATATGACCATCAGAACATCATCACTATAAGACAATTCCAGTGGTAAATGACGTCTGCTAGTTTTAATTGTACGCCAATCACTTCGCTGGTATCTCGAGTTAACAAAATTTGCAGCAAGTGCAGTTTTGTGCAAATAATCTGGACTGCTTTTTAACACTACATTGAAAACATTAGCGCTTAAAACGCTCATAAGGCTCTTCTAATCACCAGTTAGATGGGACCCTGACATATTTATAAGCCAACAAGACCACTTTTTTAATGTCTCGTTGCATTGGTTTCCCACCCCATGGCTCATGTTTACACAGCAGCTATTCCCTTTCAAACTACAGCCTAAATATGTAATGGTAATGAGAAAGAGGTCGAGTACGTTGACCATATCATATGATGAAGTTTTCACCAATAACGCGAAGTTACTTTCTTGGCATTCATCTATATGCGTTTTCTAATTCACTTGAATGAAATTAGCTTGGCTGTTGTGGTAGCATCTGATGCTACGCGGTGGAAGGAAATGCCAATGTTAAAATTTCTTCCACCCCGCTAGATTGATCTTCTATTTTCGCCGTATTTTAGGCTGAGTTCATAGTTGCCATTTTACCCTGCGTAAGCTTTCTTTCTCTGTAACTTCAGTGACTATAGAGTAACAAATTTCTTATGATTGTGTTCCACTCACACAAGTTATATTAGTCGCATACTCTGAGAATGTTGTTCCACATGCATCACTTCCAAAAGCTGTTGTTGATTTGCGTTCCGAGACACAAAGCAATAGCATTGAATGAAGTTTTGCGCACTTTCCCAAAGGCTTCTCTTGCAGGCCCTGTTCTCGCTCTCCTTCAATTATGGCATTCGTGGTTTTATTCAGATATATGAAGTATGTCTTATCATTGTTTACTATACAATTCTCGTTTTACCAACAAACTTTCAGCCCTTTCAGTGCTCATTGGACAGAAAACGGTGTAAAACAAGACAGACAGAAGAACCAATGACAATAATGCGATGTAAAATCTCAACTGGTGTTAATCTTGTTTTCATGGTTATCCTTTTTTTCAATGTGAATAGGTTACCCTATGTATTCCCCCCTGTAATAGTGCCTTCGGGCACTGCAAGTAATTTAATTGAATGAATAACTAAATAATAAAAATTGCCCCCACCTCCCAAATGGAATCCTGACGAAATGCGAATGTATATGGAAAAGCGTGGTGGATGGATCCTGACAGACGACTGACATATCCCTACTAAAAAACTCAATCACATTTAAAATATCTGTTACATGATATGATTTAAGTCACCTTACGAAATGTCATATGCTTCTTGGTGATTACGTGTCATGGGCCAAATCGTTACGTTTGTGAGGAGGTTTATTGGGCGTGTCCAAGGGAGTGGCGGAAGATTCGTGATAGCCACGGGAAGAGGAAGATCGTGGTGCTCGAGCGCCGATTTCGTGGTGCCTTTCCTCTGTGATGATGCTTGTTGTTCTCTGGTGTTGTCATCATTCCTTCACTATACGTTGTTTATAGAGAGAGCATGTGCCGTGGGTAGTCCACGAGTGTTGAAGATTGGGAGAGTTGGTTCGTCGTACTTGAACTGGTATAGCGCATTACGGTGAAGAAGAAACGACCGAGAAACGGACGGACATAGCACTCTGTCCTCTTGTGTCGGTCTGCTCGGCCGTTTCTTCTTCCCCGTAATGCGCTATACCAGTTCAAGTACCGTGGGTAGTCACTATACGCAATTGTGCTCGATTTTATTCATGCGACTAGATGGCACGTGATGTTTTATCACGCTATTAGATGTTGCAGGATCTTGCGTGATGTTTGTTAGGTGAGTAGTTACGTGACGTTACCCAACTTTAGTCTTGCGACTGGTTTTGCGATATTGCTTAATCTATTGTACCGTCTATAGTGTTACGTGATTTTTAGAGACATGGCTACATGTTAACTGATGCTCCGTACCTTTGGTAACGCGATAATTCGATTAGTTAATACGCAACTTTACGTCACTCTCTGTCACGTAAGGTACTTGCCCATCATACTTATTGCATTCCACAAGACACGTGTTGAGGCAGCGAAGTAGAAGTTCAATAGAACGAAGTGACCTCTTATTAATCTTATAAATCCTGCTGGCTCGACCCCGCCCAACGAAAACTGCACTACTCATAATATAATATTTCATTCTAATAGACAGCGTGAGCTCGACTACAACCTAAACATTTTCAGACTGTATGATGCACCAGACTCTCGACAAATCTTCATGAGTGGGTAGGTACCAATCATCACAGGAACATCATCATAGAGATTAAACAGGCAGACAAAGGTGCCTTTCCGTTGTCACCACCATCAGTGACAGTGAGTACCACGATTTCAAGAGACTACTTCTTCTAGTTGAGCCTCACAAATCCCGGCGGACAAAGTTTAAAAACTTGAAATGCCTGAGCTGTTCTGCATAGAAACGGCAAAAAGATGTGAACGAGGTGCGTGAAAACATATCTATAGCCTCGCATCGTCTACCAGCGTGTACGGGCATCGCCACATTTCCGCACTCCTGCGCAGTAGCCTCACGGCTCAGGCTTTGAGTACGATGTCCTCCGTGCCAACCCTGTGTCTGTGTGGTACACCAAGAGCCCGATCTAGTCCCCTAGTGCCCAACACTCGGAGTCGTCTTCGCCCACGACCTCTCTCCACAAGTGGGGCTACGACCAAGCCCACGCGCCACCCAGAAACGGGATGTCAGGCGACTGCCTCCCCTAATTATGTCAGACGAAGTTACGACTCCTCAGTGGATGAGCATCACCTCCAACCAGTCTTTCCTCCACAAAATGACCTGGCTGAAATCCGCACTTGCCGTGGTAGCCTGCTGTGTTGCCATCATGCTCAGCACGGGACATCGCTTTCGCTCGGCGGAAGTAATCGATGGACGTGCGTCGGAGAACTCGACCGAACCAAAGCAGTCACCCATGCTGAACAGTCCCCCCCCCCTCTCGTGCACTTCTGAGGACTTGCTAACAGACTCGAGGGTGGCAACGCCGGAATATAAGCCCACACATCTACGGCCAGTCTTGGTCTTCTGCTTCCGGTTCGCGCATTTCAGTAGAAAAGAACCTCGGTGCTTTTACACTTGGTTCTGCTGTGGCAAGCGCTCGTTTCGGGCTTCTCGTTAAATCAATGTGGCTGGGGAGACTGCAGCTCGTCGTGTCGATGCGTAAGACCGAGACCTTCTTTGAAAGGGAAAGTGATGGACACTTCTGAACTTCATATATAAAATGGCAAGTCCAGTGACATGACACCCCATTCGCCATTCTATGCTTCATAGGCGACTCTAAAGTTACTTAAACCAGCCTGTCCACACATAGCTCTGCAAAATTGACTGAGCTGCATTCGGAAAACCGTGACAGTGACTTTAGCTAGGAATATAACACAAAATATATGGCGTTATGTACATAAGGCTCCCTTTGGTACTCAGACTTAGTGGATTAGATAGTTGCATAAAAAGTAAGTGTAAAATGCTTCGGCTACAATTTTGTTCTAAAAGTGTACATGTCTGGAAAGAAATGATGAAACGTCCAGGCTGCTACTTCACCCAATTCCTAACAATAATAGTATCGGAGGTTTTACGCATAACATCCACGATATTATTATGAGGCACGCTGCGGTGCAGGGCTCTGGAAATGTCGACCACCTGTTCTTCTTTAACGTGCATGCAGTGACATCGACAAATACACGGGCCTGGAGGGTTTCGCTTACATTAAAATGCTAATACTGTGTCCGTGATTAAACCCGCGACTCCCAGATGTGCAGATGATCACCGTAACTACGGTGTAACAGTGGCGGACACACGTACTTGGGTCATGTCTATTTTGGATATACGTACACGAGTTTATTAAAATGGTCGTGAGAACACTATGAACGTGCCGTGGTATTCGCGATTTATATTGCGTAACATTCATGTCGTAACATTGTCGTTTACATTCGTCATCCGCTCAGTTGCCCAGAAAGGACGTATTTCGAAATAAAATCATGTTTTAGTGGTCCCCATCAGGTTAGCGCACTTCAAATTACCCGCCTCAAGAAGCAGACCGACCGAACCGACTCACGCCACTGTTGCCGTACACAACGTTGCATGGCTTTACTGCGCTAGTAGCAGCAGACTGAAAGCACTGGGAGCCGCAGCAGCAACAACTGGCATTGATGAATTTCCCGCCAATTTCTCCGAGATTTTACATGTTTTTGGTTCAACTGTGCCCCAATAGATGGCACCACATGTGCAATGTCTCTACGCGGAAATTGAATTTTTGAACTACTCGTGACATTCCCCATAGTAACGTCCGGCGGTCCTTTTTTTCATGAATCAAACATAAACAAACAAGCAGCATTTTATTGCGTCTCTCGATGCACGGCAGCTAGATCAATTATTAGTGATTAATTGTAGGTGGTCCGTCTGGTGTCATCGGGATCATTTGGCAAATATCCTATTGCGGCGCATGTGTTCTTGTGCCCTTACCTTGATTTCTTGGTAAGTAGGGCTCTGTTGTTGTTAATATTGTCGTTTTAGATGTTGTCATACATTGAGCTTTAACTCTGACGTGAATTCTTATTTGACTTTAGTCTTCCTTTAATATTTTAAAAGAAATGCCTACGCACGTAATGTCGGTTCTTCCATGGGCATATCCGCCAATAATTAGTATACTTTCTTGAAACATTTTTAGCCCAATTTTTGTTTAAAAATTGTGTGTCAGTAATATTTGTCGCTTCACTGATGTTTCAGCAATATGTGTCTACTTCCATACAAGCCATTTGGAAAAGTATGAGAAAGCCACATACAGCATCAATTCAAAAGGTGCTATTCAGACAAATCCGCATGCTCGACACATTATTTCAACGCTGCATTCGTGGCGCTGTCAAGACGGCGAGAATACCGAGCAATCCTATAGAAAAGTAAATTACATCTGCGGCCGTAACGAAGAGACGTATTCTGTTTTGTATGCTGCTATAAAGGGACATTGGGCAATACTGCCCCAGTCTGTTTCATGAAAATGCAAACCTTCTACTAAAACAGGCAATATTTTGTCGGCGTCACCCGTAATATGACTCCCGAAAGATTTGCAAGTTGAGCTTCAAGATAGCCACTTTGGCTGATCTGTAATACATCTTTGTCAGGAAAAGCCTTTTCAATGCGCGAACAGTAGGAAAAAAACGAACAATCTGGAAAGAAGTATTCTACTCCATATTGTTCGTTTCTCAAAACGTTCTGTGCACTGAAATAGTGTTTTCTTGACAAAGATTGATGAATTTCACTCCCTCGCTAATTGGTTCCAAATGCGCCTTTGTGTGACAGTACCATTTCATCACTTTAATTATAGGAAACATCGTTACTAGAATTATCTCAGTGCAACCATCTGTCGACATTGTTTTCTCGTAAATGCAAATGAGCTTTCTCTAAGCTTTCTCATCTTTTACACACTCGAGTTATAGGCATTAAGAACGCTGTGGTGATGTAGTGGTGCGTGTGAACCTCTGTGCTAATACAGTCTCTGAGATCTATTTGTTCTCTCCTAAATCGGTGCAACTTTGTTGAAAATGAAAACGACGTCACAGCGATGGACTTAAGCAGGCATTCTATAAAATGTTGCACATAATTATAATTCAAGAAATGCAATCGTTCAATTGCGGTGCACGAACACTTCGCAATGTCGAATTATTTCTCTCAGACCGTGCAGCAACCATTTTCGTGGAGAACGTATACTCTCCAAGAATTTCCAGCGCCAAATAAAGGCCCGCTACGATGGGCCATTCCTTCCCACTCATCTTTAACATAGTGATGAATAGGCAAGCTGAGCAACAGGAGCGAATTCCTGAACTCCAATAGCCACTCTGTGCAGATGACATCACCCTATGGGTCGTCTGGCCTCACTGAAAACAAAGAAGCGAATCTCCTAAGAAGTGATCAACAAAGAGAGTGACATGAAATGTCCACCAGAAAATCTGAAAATCCACGTTCATGGCACTAATTATAGAAACAAACCAGCCATGCAACTGAGCATAGGAGATCAAATGCTGCCGGTGAGACAAACGATAAGATTAGGTTTATGGCTGCCAAACAACAAAAAACCTCAATTGTACAATAAATATCATAGCTCTAATGATTCATAAAATAACAAAAGCACTACGCTTGGTACAAGCACTTGTCCTTAGTAGAGTTACATATGGTCTACCGTTCTCGAGTTCACACCAATGGATATTAAAGAGGTAGACTTGATCATACGGGGGGCCCAGAAAGCTGCCTCGGATATACCGCTTGGTATACATTAAATGAATGAAGCTGTCCTGTCCTGAAATAGGTTTGTCTTGCAGCCAAAGCTTGACATCCTCCTCGATGCAGTGGTAGAATTGCTCCAATGCAATGCATTCTACCACTTTATCGCGATCGTCATAAACACCTTCACCCTTGAACCATTCAATTAAATCGGCTTTAAGACGAAACGCGATGTCAACGTGTGGCTCGTTCCCCTTTTTAGCATACCGGAACCTTTGCCTGAAAGCCTCGGGTGACAACTTATAACATCTCAAGAGCACTTCCTTAGCCTCGTCATAGCTCTCGAAGGCTTCCTTCGACAAGCAAGTTATCGCGTCGGACACTTCGCCGGGAAGAAGAGCGAACAGGTTCTGCGCCCAATGAGACCACTCTAAAGCATTTCGCTCACAGACGTGTTCAAACTTGACGAGATACTTCGCCATGTCCTCGCCTACTACGAATGGTGGCTGTTGGTCCCGAATTCAATAAACGCTGACCTGAATATCGGAGAAGCTACGCTAGGCGCCTGCGAACACTGTAGGATTGCCAATTTTATTCGTTTCAAGTCGAGGCGCTCCTGTCTCTCGGCCTCCTCACGCTCGCGACGTTCGCGCCTTTCAGCCTCCTCGCGGCGTGCTTTGATATCCACCCAGGCCTCATCGAATTCCTCAGCCGACACTCCTTCATCCTTCAGGATCTCAAGGATCGCTTGCTTTCGTTTCGCACGGCCCAAAGTAATGCCGAGTTCCTCGCAAATTTCTATGAGTTCTTTCCCTTTAAAGTTCTTCATCGTTCACACTAGCCTCTTGCTGTTTGCCCTAGTTAAGAATCTACTTGCCGTACCCACTATAAGTCTACTAGCAAGACGCACAAGCAATTTTAACACTGTCGTGTTTACACCCTCTGCATTAACTTTGGTTTCAAAGTGCTCTGACTTTGCTTGAAACGATCAACGCTCACTTCATGCTTCACACAGCCCTTCTCTAAACTACTACAACCTGAGCTAGAGTAGTCTGGTGAACTGAGGGGAAAACATTAGACACTCACCGCATCGATGTCGCTGACGCCGGCCGATCCGACTGCGGCCACCACTGTTACGGAGCGTGCCTCCGACGACATTACGAAGGGCGCCACGAAATCCCGCCGCTGCAACCCACTCTTACGAAAGACGGCGATGCCAACACGGTCCCGAAGGCACCACTGCTTCGAACTCCGCCGGGAAGGCTACTAGCCATTTGGTAGCGTAGGTTTCTCAGCTCGCGACTGCTTCTGCGCAGAGCTTATAGACGAGCGGACGAGACGACGGTGAGTTAAACAAGGTTTATGTACAGCATATATACAGAGGCGTTATAAATTCGGCACTGGGGCCGACAGCTTAGAGACTCGAAGAGCCAAGCTCTCTTCTCTGACCCATAGATCTACTCTAGCGACGCGCTGCGGGGCTTTTTTTATATGCACCGGGAGGATTCCTTGAGTAACCAAATGTTCAACCAGAAGCACCGCTGGCCGTGAGATCAGAATCCTCCAATGGGGTCGCCGCTGGGCTGCGTCATTCTCATCGAATCTGGAGCCGCTGCGCTGCACGTGGCTGCACCCAAGGACGAGTGACGTCGCCAGGCATCGCGTCAGACTCGCCAGACAGGAAGGCGCTGATGGCTTCGACGGGCTCGCTGTGCGTGCGCGACAGAACGCACCGCCGCGTGATGACGCCGTTGAGTTGTTCGCGTCAGGTGGGCTCGCTTGCTGGCCTTGAAACAGATTGCTTTTTTCAGAGGCATGGACGTTCTGTGTGGACTAGCAGGCCTAACAAGGCCTACGCACCTACACCGAGTCATGATGGTCATTTCGTTGAACGCTTTAACGAAGACACAGAGTCGGCCATTAATAAAGTAAAGGCACAGTATACTATTCTAATGGGTGACTTTCATGTCAAAGTAAGCAAGAAATAGGCCGGAATATGGCATTGGCTCTAGAAATTCCAGAGGGGAGTTATGAGTGGAGTTCGCAGACCGTAATATTTTATGGATCTTGAATACCTTCTTCAGGAAACGGGCTAATCGTATGTGGACGTGGCGAAGTCCTAATGGTGAAACTAACAAAAATGAAATAGAATTCATTCTGTGTGCACACTCAGGCAATGTAGAAGATGTAGAAGCAGTTGGCAAGATCCGATACAGTGACCATATAGAATGGTAAGAGCTTGTACTAACCGACATTTTAAAACGCAAACGCATAAACTGATATCAGGAAGCCAATTACTGAGCAATCAGTGAGAGGGAAAATAGAAAAATTCAGTTTCGCTTCAAAATATATTCGCGGCTCCAAACGAAGTAACCGACGTTAGCGTTCACACAGTGAACGATAATCTTATTAGTATCATCAAAGAGTGTGCAATGGAAGTTGGAGGTACAGTCCCTTGACATGGCACTGGCAAACTATCTCAGGAGACGAAAGATTTTATGCAGAGACGACAAATCATGAAAGTCTCAAATCCAACGGACAAGATAGAGCTAGTAGAGCTTTCGAAGTTAATCAATAGGCGTAAGGTAGCCGACGTCAGAATGCATAACATGGGGAAAATATAACAGTCTGTAAAAAGCGGCTGAAGCCTAAAAGCAGCGAAGGCCAACTTGTGCACTGGCGAAAATCGTAATCATGCATTAAGAGACAAGGACGTCAATATCATAACTAATAGGAATGAGACAATTGAGGGGGCGGAGGAGCTCTACAGAGAGCTGTACGGAAGTCAAAACAACCAGGATAATACAAGATGCAATAATAACCCAGAGGAATTCGACATCCTACCAGTGACAACACAGGAAGTAAGGACAGCCCTGAAGGAATGCAAAGAGGCGATGCCGCTGGTGAGAATAAGGTAACACTATATTTACTGAAAGATTGCGAAGAAATTGTTTTAGAAAAACTGACCACCATATATACATAGTGTCTCTTGACGGGAAGGGTACCAAAATCTTGAAGAACGCCAACAACATCTCAATCCATAAGAAAGGACGCATAAAGGACTCGAAACATTACGGGCCGATCAGCTTACTGTTCGCTCTCTCCAAACTGTTCAGAAAAACAATAGCGAAATAATTAAGGTTACAATAGTGTTTTATCAACCGAAGGACCAAGCAGAATTTCGTACAAGCTACTACCCAACAGACCATATTCGTACTACAAGTCAGGTAATAGATAATGTGGGGAATACAACCAAGCCCTATACATAGCCTTCGTACGAGAAGGCGTTCGACTTAATCGAGACATCATCAGTAATGCAGGCACTATAGAATCAGGTCATCGAAGAACCCTACATAAACATACTAGAATAAATCTAGAGTGGATCTACAGCCACCACAGTCCTGCATAAAGAAAGCGACAGAATCCCAATAAAGAAGGGTGTAAGGCAGGAAGACAAAATCTCTTCACTCTTATTCACCGTATGTTTACATGTGGCTCTCAGGGCCCTAGATTAGGAAGCGTTAGGGATAACCACTACTGGAGAGTGTTTTAGTAATCTGCGGTTCACTAATGACATTTCCTTGATGAGTAACTCAGTTGATGAATTACATCTCATGATTGCTAAACTTGACACGGAAAGCAGAAGACTGAGTCTGAAAATTATTATGCACAAAACTGAAGTAAAGCCCGACAGTCTTAGCAGAAACGAGTGCTTTGAAATGTGTGGAGATACACTGAAAGTTGTAAACAAATATGTCTACTTAAGGCAGGTAGTAACCGCGAAGCCGAACTATGAGAGTAAAATAACCAAAAGAATAAGGATGGTGTAAATCACTTTCGGCCAGTACCCTTTACTCATGAATGGTAATCTACCACCAACCCTTAAGAGGAAGGTATATGACAGCTGCAACTTTCCAGTACTTACATACGAAGCAAAAACCTGGAGACTTACAAAGAGGGTTCGCCTTAAATTGATGACGACGCAGTGAACGATTAAAAAAGGCCAGGTGTAAGCTTAAGAGAGAAGAAGAGAGCAGACTTGGTCAGGGAACAAATTGGGGTTAAGAATATTGTAGTTCAAATTGAGAAGAAAAAATGGAGATGGGCTGGGCACGTCGCACGTAGGCAGAATAACCAGTTGGTCAATAAGGTTAACTGATTGGACTCCCAGAGAAGGCAAACGCACGAAGGGGAGACAGAAAGATAGGTGAGCCGAGAGATCAAAAAGTACGCAGGTATAACGGCATCAAAAAGCAGAAGACTGGGCTGATTGGTGGATCATGAAAGGGCCTTTGCTCGCAGTGGACGTAGTCCGGCTGATGATGATGCTGCTGCTGCTGCTGATGATGATGATGTTGAAGTGAAGAGCGTGAAAGTACTTGACAAAATCAGCGGAAAGACTTAAGGGGACATGCTACTCAAAGAAACTTTTTTTAATATTCACCCTAGAGCAATGAAACTTGAGCTGTTTATGAAACTTTTTATGCTGATTTCAAATCTATAATTAGTTTTCTTGTGAGTTGTTTACTTTTAGCTCTGCAACATGACAAAACGAAAACCTTAACCTTTTTGCCTCCCCCCCCCCTCTTTTCATCCCTGAACTTGGGTAATTTTTTACCAGTCATAGTTCATAATGTCTTAAATAAAGTGTAGAATGCAAATACCTAATTAGGAAGCACATACAAAATATGTAATGGGCGTGAAAAATAATATACATAAAAAGTCCATATTTCACCTACCCTTGAAAAGTTTTATATAAAAATTTTATTATATAATAAAATATTGAAATATAAACTAAATAATTGCATTCGCCATACTGTAGAAAAAATTCGGGCATAATTTCATGCAGATCCGAGCACTATAAGTGCCTGAAAAAAGAAGGGCACATTAAAAAAAATGGCAAAAGTTGTGTTTTCAGAAAAACAAGTTTTTAAGTTAAAATTGAGTTTTTGTTTACGAATGATATCATTAAATCTGATGAAGTTTGCACACCAAAAAGAACAATCCTTCTTGTAGTGGCCACTGCGACTAAAATACGCCAGCGCTATGAGTTTGTCCCTCTCAGCTTTTTCGAGCCGACTCCTCACAGACATTTCGCTCACAGACAGGGCTCTGAAACGCTTGCCAAACTTCCACTCCATCTGGCAGAGCCTTGTGCCAACTGCAAGCTAGGAAGAATTTCGACAGGACTTCGAAATCTAAACTAAGTCCAGTGTCATGCCATTTTGTGGGCATGTTTGTGCCACATACCATCGTACATAATGGCAATGTCGTCCCTGCTAAGTTCTATCACTGCGAGCTCTTTCAACCTCGCAAGATTAGTGCTGACGTCGTCCATTGCCGCATCACAAACTTTCTGGCTGACGGGTGTGAATGACGTTTGATGCATTGGTTTTGATTTTGATGCATTGACCGCAAGTTTGGCATTGATTGCAAGATGGTTTGATTTTGACGCATTGGACGCAAGTGAAAGCCGCACAACGGCTTTCTTATGCAAGCATTGCTTTCCTTCATAACAGAGATAATTACACAAAAAAAGCATTGTTCAGCTGCGCTGCTCTACAAGACATGGACCCCGCAAATAGGCTTGGCCAATGGCGGTCGCCGATCCGTACCACGTGATAAACCAGTCGTGGTGCTCGAAAAACGCGCAGAAGCTTGCTTCTTTTTATCAATTCTTGCGCCGCATCAGCGAGAGAAAACTGTTGTTGCTTGAAGAGTGAGGCTTGACTCTTCGGCTAATGCGTTCAACTATGGCGAGTGGCAGCGCAATATCGACGGCAAGGTGCTCGAAGACCACGCACTTTGGACCTTTTAACAGGCACCTTGTGCTCTTTAGGTGCAATTTTAAAGCATTTCCAGTTAAGTCTCGAGCTGTATTTTTTTTCTCATAACTGTAGAGGTACTAATCTTATCAAAACAGGCAAAAATTAAAGATCGGTGATTTTGAAAAAAAAACTAGTGTTTTTCGACCCGCATCTCCCCTAAAGAAAATGGTGCGAAAATAGCCAGAGACGTCATGCTCCACGAAGGTATGGGTGTCTACACTCTAAGGCCAAATTACCCGAAAAAGTAGTAACGGAGCCCAATAGACGTGCGCGAAAAACGGATAGACCATTGAGGAGCAACCACAGAGGGAAGCGTGCGGCGCGAAACCACTTAGTCTCCACTAGGGATGAACCGCCCGGGCATTGCAGGCAGCGCGAAAAGCGTTGCCAGGGTGACCAGCCCTCCTTCTCCACAGAACACATGCCCTTCTCCTCCTCTGCTGGCTCCGTACTTCATCGTATTTTGCCGGTGACGGTTGCGTAGCATCATGCTCGGAGTGCTCGAGCACGGCCGCCTGGATTCGACGATCTAAGAATTACGACGTGGTGCTTGTGTGTACCGCCTGGATGAGCGTGGGCTGCTGCTTTAGCGTTTCGCTGCACCCATGAAGTCTGGAGCAAGCCTCGACAGGTCACCACGCCGCGCTGTATATCTCTAGCTTCAAGATAGTCACGACCAACACACGACAGCAACAGTTGGGGAGGCCAATAGGGCGTCCGAGAAGTCAACAGGCCTATCGGATATATACTTCAGTCCGACTCGGGGCAGAAAACAGCGCTGTATTCTAAGGCAAGTAGGCTATCATTGTTTATTTTACACTACTTGTCGCTTGTGCGATACGGATCGCGCTTGCCGGCAACGGGCTCGGTCGTGCTGTATGTCACACGCACGAAACACATCGCGAAGGTCAGCTTCGGCGTCTGCAGTTCGCCTGCGCTCTGGGACGACCTGGAAATTGGCCGCCATTGTCATCTGCCTCCCGTACGCTCGCTCATCGAGTGCTCGCCTGTCTTCGCCGCCGCGATGAGCTCCGCGCTGACGATATTGGGCTTAGACCTCGTCGCTGTGTTAAGAATCGTCGAAAACACGTTGCGGGTTCTCGTAAATAGCTTGGTTGTAGTATGTCGCGCGCTGAAAGTGCACCAGCATGGGCTGGCGGGGCTTTCGCTAGCGTCGGAACTCACTGAAAATTGGTCGTCATTACAGTTGGCTTCCTCGTCAGTCGGTCGCAAGCAGCTGGGTGCAGTCTGTTGGCCGTGGTAGCGGAGTCGCGTTTGCGCGCCGCACTTGCTCTAGTTTGTGGAAAAGAGCCGCATTACCGTCGATTTCTTTGGTGCTACCTCCAAAACAGCTCGGAACTGTTCGTGGTGGCGGCCAAGCGTACGCTCGCTCTCCTGGTCGAAGTTCACCGGCGGCAGACACTCCATGAGCAGTGCCGTGTTTGGTCTCGCGTTCGCTTGCTCCAGCAGAACGACTACGCTCGCTTAGGACTCGCGGACATGTTAGTGGCACCGTGGTTCGCGGAGCTGTGTCTGCGGCCGCTGCTCCTAAGCTGTTGTGCTACGGGGATCGCAATGAATCTTTGACGATGTGTGACATCACGGTGAAATTATTGGCATGCCATATATCACATATGTTTTCATTTCACCTTGCACGTATTTCTCATATGCATGTGTATTCATCCTCTGTCGCGTGTGACTCACTATTTTACATACTTATTGTGCAGCCGTGGGCACACACCGTGCTGAAGACTGTGCGCTGGCGTCTGCTATGCTCGTCATTCATCTCTTTCATCAGAGCAGCTTCAGAAGGACTGTGCGAGATGTGAAGGTAAAGTTATCTGTGTGTCATATTTTAACGCTTCTTTTTATACTAACGTGCACGTACTTGTCAACTTGACATATGCGTGCATCTTCATGTTCTCTGACATGTGCCTAACTGTTTCTAGTATAATACTGTACGTGCAGCCGTGGGAACACAATAGGCAGAAGGCTGCGTGCGCTGGCATCTGCAATGCATGTCATCTATCGCTTCCGTCGGAGGAGCTCCCCAAGGAGTGAACAAGATTTGACAACGAGACTAGACTTGTACACTTCACCATGAATTCACTTAAAAGAATGGGTAAACTTCATGTGTATGTAGAAAAATAAAAGATTTCGATGTGTCACTTTTGTCTTTCGTTGTTGCCGTGACTGTGAAAGCAGTTACACATAGATGGTAAATACTTTGTCACGTGTTCTTTTCTGCGGAATTCGTTCCTCTAAAAAACAGGCGAAAAACGTATCAGGCCTGAGGGAAAATACACCAAAATCAGTGTTTGAACTGGGGACAAAAAGTTCATCCGATTGGAGTGTTTGAGTGAATCAACCGTTCGTCCGGCAAGGTGCAACTGTCAGGACTAATGGTTGCTCAGTAAGGTGTAAATGTGGGAATTGACAGTTGCTTTGTAAAGTGAAAATGTGACGACTAAATGTTAGTCCTTTGAGGCGACTAACTGTTAGAACCGGTGCCGTAAGTCCTTGAAGAGATTAGTGGTTGTGGCAGCCCCTTTAGTCCCCAAAAGGACGAACCACACCCCTTTTAACACCCTTTTGCCTTAGAGTGTACATATTAAGATAGGGTTTCATTAAAGACAATAGTCTTTTTTGTCAATAATCAATAGACCTCCGACGTAAAAATTTTGGTCTATTTATCTGTCTGTACATTTGTCTGTTTGTCTCCCTAAAGGTATCGTGAAAAGCAGCAGACGATAGCTCAAATGGCTGACCCCATCCCCTGCGCCCACCAAAATGCTCAAGATCAGCGTTCCTACTTGTGCGATTGTCAATTAAAAATCAATTATTGCGCATATCTAAGGCACCATAACAACACTAAATATTCTGTATGCGTGTCGTTTACTAGAAAAGGCATACATAAGTAGCGTTTGTCGCACTGCGCTGACTATGCAACGCTTGCACGAAAAGGCAAGTGTTTCCAACGCTTTGCTAAGATGACACAGTGGTGGCACCTACCTGCGGCTAGAGTGTACTATAATAAGTTCTAGTACACTCTACCGTGGCCTTGCGTTCAACACCTTATCACCTCCGAGACGGGCGCGCACGCCGCGCTCTTCATTTTCCAAGATAACTGCCAGATAGCGCTCGTGTTTCATGTGTGACGTGATTTGATGCGCTCGTTCGCCTCCGCTGCATGCTCGAGGTACTCTAACGCAGCGCCTAGAGAATACCATTTACCAATTTTCTTGCGCAGGACATCAAATAAACGTTTTGTTCACTCTCTCCACACGCCAGACTATCGTTTTTCGACGACATTTGCAGTGTAGCATGTAGATACGGGGAAAATTTTTTATGGTTACTTCAATTTTAAACAACTTATCATCTAAGATTAATATTATCTTTAGTATGAATATTGTAGAAATAGCTTCACCCAACAGCTTTTCATGAGGACAGACATTGGAAACATAAGGCGATTGCACGGCTGAAAGGACGTTGAAATGCCATGATTTGCGTCCTCTGAATCCGTTAACTTGTTTTATGACGTCTAAGGTAATGTTTCGCCTACCTTTTAGCGTAAAGAATAAATGTGACGATTAACAAATGACTACCCGTTCCTTTAACGCTGAAGACGTGGGACGTGTATTGGTAAATGTGTGATGTGTACTCTGTTACTTAGCTTGGTAACTATGGCATTTTGTAGGAAGATGTCAACCACAAAACATGTGCTGTTAAAGCGGCGTCGATGGCCTGTCGCGAACCTCTCATTAAGTATCTGCAGCTTTCAAAGACGATCTCAGCAGGAGGAATGACGTCTGGTGTGTTGCTCATTTGGCTTGGATACAATATCTGCAGCGTTCACGCTTCTTCAGGTGCAGTGTTGATATATCTGATTTCTTGTGGGAATTGTTCATGTTCATTTAAACGTACCTAAACGATGCGATTTGGCCGACGATTCGGGGAGCCGATCGATTTGTGGTTAGCTTACTGTTTTCTGGCGTTTCTTTTTTTTCTGGGTTGTACTAGATAAAAAATACGTGTGCAAGTCGCACAGGTGCCAACTCGATGGAAATGATGGACTTTGGATCATGAATAGGGCGGGGCTGTGGCACAGTGTTTAGACAATGTTACGACACATGTTTTAAGGGCGGGAGGTATGATACTCTCTTTTAAACTGTCAAGGTATTCTTAGCCGAGGTTTTCGCGTCTGTAGTTCTGGTAGCGCTGATCACGTGGCTGCGTACTATGGCAAGTGTGAGCATTCCGAGGATGAGTGGGCTGCATGTGCTGTGAAAGACGAAGGCGAGAGAGTATAATGTCGAGGTTGTGGTGCAAGAGGTGAAGGGTAGGGCCATGGTTAAGGATGTCAAGATGTGAACCGTCGAGAAACGCTCAAAGATGGGGTGATGGTGTCAGGGTCACTGCGTGTCAGGGTCAGTGATAAAAATTTGCGCTTCCAAAATGGCAAGCATTTTTAAATGTGAAGCATTTCTTAGTGAACTTCGACGACATTGAGCGTGAATATATATATATATATATATATATATATATATATATATATATATATATATATATATATATATATATATATATATATATATATATATATATATCATAATATGAAAATCATGACATATCATGAATGTCATGATTTGAATTTCATCCTCTCGCTGCTCTTGTGGTGGTTTCGCTCACATGGCATATAGCATTACTGGTATGGTATGACATGACTGGATACGTAAGTGACAGACGCTAACGTGGAAATTTTGACATGCATGTCATGCAAGTGATGACTACCTGCCACGGTCACAGCGTGCTCGCGGCCGTTTCGCTTGCACCACATATACCAAATTTTGTGTTACCTGACCTGAATAGATCACGAAGGTATATGCATGGGGAAACATGATAATTATGAAATTCGTGTCATGAAAGAACATGACTACATGCCACGCTCATGATTTGCTCGTGACATAGGTGCATCAGCCATGGAGGCAAGGGGATCGCTAGCGCCCCCCACTGAAAAAATATAGGGGCTGAGCCCCCCCCCCCCCCCTTTATAGAGGGGTCCCTCTTGGCTGCATGCTGGGGAAACCAACAACTAAGGCAAAATTAAAATGTTACGAGGCAATGTTACGAGGCAATGTTACAACGTAGTGAAGGTTTGCCAACAGTTTCGCTGTGGTAATTTTCCCTTTAGGCTTTTTGCGGTGTGGATGGCCTATGCGACGCTTCCGCGTGTTGTGCTGTAGTGTTGCAGAGCAGGTGAGCGCTGAAATGGGGCCCTATAATACTACATCCCGTGTTCATTCTTTTATTCTGGTGCGACTTGTTCATTCAGCTACGGATGGGAACGAGCAAACTTTTTTTAAAATTGGTAAAACCATTTGCTGCTTCTGGAAAATAATTTTATTTGAAAAGGATATGTCATCACCGCTGCTCTCTCGAAGCTGTTGCCAGCCGATTACTGTGATGAATAGTTTTGTATTTCAAGTTTTCCGTGCTGAAATGCCAAAAATTGTTTTCGCTTTATTCTCTGGTAAACCTGATCAGCCTTGCTTATGGTAACTTGGAGCCATAGCGGCAGATTGCAAAGTGGTCAGGAATAAAGCTGTGAATTCAAGCTCAGTAGGAAGATCAGCTCTTAAGTTTGCCCCACAACTTGAGCCACCGGACAAGAGAGAAGGTGAGAGACCGTGGTCTTTAGCGCTATGGAGGCTTAGTTAAGAGTCAGGCTAGTTGGTTTTCACTCGACTTCAATTGTCGTTTACAGCTCAAAATACATCTCGGACAGAAAAGAAGCACACACGTGCTTCTTTTCTCTCTATTCATTTTTCTATCAGAAAGCATGAAATCAGAGAGATGTATACGCACCCAAACTACGAAACACCGTTATGCTGCAAGCAGAAATATTTTAGGGGCGAAGCTCCTTAGGGCGTGGGCTGTGCGTCCCCTGTATGTAGCCACCTCTAGTTTAGTTCTTGCAGTGTTCACTAGATGGCGGTACCGTCCCCTGTATGTAGCCACCTCTAGTTTAGTTCTTGCAGTGTTCACTAGATGGCGGTACCGTCTCCTGTATGTAGCCACCTCTCGTTTAGTTCTTGTAGTGTTTACTAGATGGTGGTACTTGTAGCTGATGAAAAGATGCAAGATGTTATAAACTAGAAAGCGGTACTTGTAGTTGATGAAAGACGCGAGATCTTATAAAACAGGAATGATGTCACATATGGCGCGTGTCATTGGTTGAAGGCAATCGTTCGATTTAGTGTGGCGACGTACGCTAGGGGGAGCGATGTAATAAAATCGAGTGGGCAAAATGTACAGAGGATTCATGGTTTACCAGGTTTACCTCCGGAGCTTCGCCCACTCATCATCATTCACTTCGTCTATATGGCGGCACTTTTTATTATACTCATAATCCATCTCGCCACCTGCAATAAATAGCCGCTGCTTATATGATTGGCAGCTAGCCTACTTGAACTACAATGAGAAGGAGACGCTCCCCAGCTTCGTGACGTCATTTAACGAGCAGGCGATTTTGTAGCACACAGAAAATTTTGAATGCCAAAGAAGCAATGGCAAACAATATGCCGCTTCGAAAAGAATTTATTCGCTTATTTTTTACGTGGTCGTTCATAAGTGGTCAGTACACGATGAATTATTTTTGCTTGAATTGTTGCCTAACGTAACAAGCTGATTGATTGGTTAATTTGTGGAGTTTAACGTCCCAAAACCACGGTATAGAGACGCCGTAGTGGAAGGCTTCGGAAATTTCGACCACCTGGGGCTCTTTAACGTGCACCGAAATCTGAGCACACGGGCCTACAGCATTTCCGCCTCCATCAGTAATGAAGTCGCTGCAGCAGGGATTCGATCCCACGACCTGCGGGTCAGCAGCCGAGTACCTAAGCCACTAGACCACCGCGGCGGGCGCGTAACAAGCTGGTGCTGTGTACATGACAAAGACTGTTTGCATTAGTCATATACAGCTAATGACCATTTAGAAATGAAGCAACGAGAGTAGTTTAACATTATAATCGCCCACATTTTGTTCTTGCAAAAGAAACGTTTGTTTACCAAGTTTGTATAAGTGTACTTATGCAGGTGTCTGGAGGCCCCTTAGGAATATCAATACAAATACAATGAGTGTAAACAATGCAGTATGCCCCTAACCCCGCAAATAATACATTTTATATAAAGATGTTCAGATTTTGTTAAAAAGGTTATAACAGTAATATAGCAATAGCAATATAATTATTGATTGCACGCTGCAGAAACAGTGTTCATACTATCAGCAATAAGGCAAATTGTAATACACACAAGCCTAAATATATAGAAGAAGGTGTAATACTTGTTATGAAAAAATATAACAGCAATCATTCGTTCAAAAAACATATTTTATCCCTTCATCACAGGAATCAGCACATAACACGAAAGTAAAACGCGTCTTTACAGGGGTAATGCAATATTTACCGTACATTGATAGAAAATGGTTTGCCGAATGTATGTTTTGGTGTTTGGCAGCTATAACCCCGTTCGACTTGGATGTATCCTCATTAACATTTGGTACCCGACGATTACAATCCATGGTACATTTATGAGACAAACCATTGTGGTATCTGTAGATGTTAACCTTCAAAGCTTAATCGGAGAAAGAGGCGTGTCAGCAAGATGAGCGTCGCATATTCGACGCGGAAATCGGGCTAAGGCTGACTTTCCTCAGCCTGTAAAAATGTGATTGAACCTCGTAGCAAGAAAGTGCACCGTGTCAGCTATGTGGATGCATATTAATATACAACTGTGAGCGTGTCCAGTCCATGAAGTTCTCTCCCTCTCCACCTTATATATATATATATAAGGCAAAGAAGTCTATACCTAAGGGCTCGTTTTTCCGTGTTTTGACACAATAATAATGAGATCTAAAAGGCAATAATGCCAAGGAATGTATAGGGGAAGTTATTAGAACCAATGTGAAATCGGGTGAAAAAATAACTTGCCGTGAGCAGGAATCGAACCAGGAATCAGAGGCCGCAGGTTCGATTCCTGCTCACGGCAAGTTATTTTTTCACCCACTTTTCTTTCTTCGTATTTCCAGGCAGGTATGGTGGTGGAGTGGTCGTAGCGTTGCAAATAGCCAAGTAGATCCTCCGTGAGGTGTCACAACGTGGTTGATTCCAACGTTTCAGCTATAATCTGGCCTTCATTAGCATTGAGGGTACCGTTTGTTGGTGCTCAGCTTTATACAATCTTTAGTGAGAGAGAAAGAAAAAAAGAAGGAAAAAAGGAACAAAAAAGAAAAAAAGAAAATGAGAATCTTAGGTGGACTCCCCCGGCTGCCCCTTCTACTATCTTCCTTTTCCCCTCTCTCTCTTTCTCTTCCTCTTTCTTTCTTTTTTTTTCTTTTTCTGACGTTCACCTTTAGGACGTCCGTGGTCTGCGTATCCTTCCTTCCAATAGCGTATTGTTCCCGACCAGTCGCTCTGGCGGTTCCATGTGGGGAAAAAAGGCCTTTTTTAGAAAGTTTAAGCCTTTATCTACTCAACGCCTCGTGGGCGCCTTGTTGTTGGGGGTGCCGCGTGTTGCCGCAGAGGCTGGCAAGCGGGTGCAATGTCAATTCGGGCCCACTTTTGGATTACGCATGCAGTAGGGGCCTCCCGATTGTGCACAGGGTTGCTGTTAGGCATGTCATGCTTGGCACAATTAGTTGGATAGTAAGGTAGAAACAGAAACATACGACAGCTGTACTTAGGAAGAGTAGTTACACTAGGAACTATTTTGAGTTGTCCAGTACCCGTCGCAGCTGCAGTGTCGTGAAGTCAGTTATTATTGTCATTATTGCCGTTATTGTTTTCTAATGCCTTAATTGCTGCAAGTGTACCCGAATTCTCATTTATTCCTCTATCCAGGGTGTAAAATCAGTGGATAAGGTATGACTCTCGTTGTTCACATTCTCGGTTCAATTTAAATGCCGTTTCTAAGAGTGTTACTGATAGTTTGTCGCATGCATGGTCAGGAACGTGGAGATGTTTTCATAGAGGTAGACTTGAGCTGATTTCGCATGCGCTTTGTGATTACTTAAACGAGTCCTAAATGGTGTTTCTGTTTTCGATGTACTACATACTGAACACGTTGCATTCGAGTAGATATACCACATTGGAGGAATCACGTGTTAGGTTTCCTCGTATGTCAATTAAAAATTTCGATTGTGTGCTGCATGGTTGCTTTGTCTGTTTCTCAAGCAACCCGTGCACAATACAAGCAATATTTCCAGTCATCCACTACAGCAAGCGTTAAAACATGCATATCATGGTTTCGTGTCGTAAAACCTGAACAGTTACTTGTCATTAGCTTGAGCACTGCAACGTAGTTTCTCTTAGCTATTTGCTCTGACATAAAGCTTTTACGAGGACAGCGTACAGCAATATCACCTCACCAGCACTTCCTCGCTCCCCAACACCCCGCAACAATATGTATAGCGAAATTTTAATGCTCTAAGCATTGCACAAATTTTACGTAATTGTGGTATCAACAGAGCCGTCTACGTTGCGGATCTTACCGACAGAAAATTCAAGCGTTGGTTGTTGGAAAAAGGTTGTCGTGAAGGTGTTTCTTAAGCAGCTACGGCAGATTCGGCAAGTTGGTGCATAATGAAATCATTAGATTATAGCGGAGCTCTGTTTGAGCTAGAAGAAAAAGAAGTCAGTGAAGAAAGGGGCTGTTTTGTCTCCAATATTATTCAACATCTTGATGAGTTCAATCTCTTGCAGCCAGGATGTGCATGTATATGTGTATACTGATAACATTGACTTCTTTGCAGCAGACATTGACATTCATTCCTTATGTAAAAAACTGCAGAGGTGTATGAATTTGCTAGAAGGGTGGCTAGAGACAATATACATGTCACTAAATGTAAACAAAAGTGCAATGTTGCTATTTCTGTTAACAGATCCTATCTCAATTATTATCTGTTTTAAAGAAGAGCCTATTCCGCAAGTTGAGTTGTTTAAATATTTGGTAATGATTTATAATGATAAATTAAACTGGACTCCTCACATAGAGAGTAGGGCATGTAAGGCACAACGTGCCTTAGGCATGATTCGCTGATTGACTAGTAGGTGCTATGCATTACGCAGGGACACTCTGCTTATGATTTACAAAATGTATATGCGTTCATACTAGAGTTTGGATGTTTGTTATTCTCAGGTGGCCTAGCTTATAAGCTTAAACCTTTGATTGTTTTGGAGCGTGAGGCCCGTGCGAATATCCTTAGGACCCCCTTAAGTTTGTTGTGAACATTCTTTTGTACCAGGAGGCGCGCTTACCAACCTTGCCTTGTCGATTCCGTATCCTGATGGTTCAGGCTTATCTAAAATTTTATAGCCATTTGGTAAGACGATCAGAATATGTATTCATCAACGACCCAGACTTTTTTTTTTCTTGCTCATTGGCCACGTTTTCATACACCTCAAATTAATTTTGTTCAGAAGCAACTAGACAGAATAAACGTAAAAGTTCGAGATATACCAGCAGCAAACGAGCCAAATCAAAATCTCATAATAAAATATATTGAGATTTTTCCCTTTAGCCGAAATTTCAATCACACAGGATCCTAAATAGCCGCTTGCAAGATTACCTTTGCACACGTGGAAACAAATAATGTAATAGCCACTGTTGCTTCAGTAATAGATGAGAAGGCAGGAGTAGGTATTTACTCTTCTTCACTTCACTGGTCGTTTTCAGTAATACTACCAGACTTTACACCAATTATTGAAGCTGCACTTTTGGCAATTGTTCTAGCACTACAAAAACGAACTTTGAACGCCCACATTGCAATAATAATTACAGACTCCCTGTCCGTATGTACGTCACAGACAGTTTCATCTCAATCAGATTCCTTAAGGTTATTTCTTACGCTAATTCCTCCCCAGCTTAAGCTCTCAAAATTATTATGGGTACTTGGACATTGCGGGTTAGAGTTAAATGAAATGGCCGACTAATTAGCTCAAATGGCATTAAATGGCCCAATACTTTCTGTGCTTCCGGTGTTGCCCAGTATAACGGTGATAAGATATCGAAAATTTGCTCTCAGGGTTGATGCCATAGAATCAGTAACACCGTGCACTGAATTTAGACATTTGAAATATCGATGAAAATCTGGCTGGTGTCATACTAGACAACTGGAAGTCATGCTAACAAGACTGTGATGTCGTGTTCCCCCTTTGAATCTATATTCACACAGGGCTGGTCTGGGAATACCTCCCCTATGAAGCTTTTGTGCAGATCTGGAATCAATAGACCATTGTTTTTTGTCATGTCGCCCTTACAGTTTATTAAGAAAGCGTCTCCTTGTCATCCAATTTGCTAACCTTGGGCTGCCCTTCAACATTAAGAATATACTCTCCTTTGGTGCTTCGGATCTGGGCTACAGCCACAGGAATGCCTTTAATGCTGTTTGCAGTTATCTTCGTGAAACAAAACGAATGCGCCTCTAAATTCCAATTTGCATAATTGTTATTTTAATATTATTAAGCAAATTCTAAACATAAATTTTAAACGTGTTCAAAATTACTGCAATTTCAATTCGAGATATATATTGTTCTGTCTGGTCAAAATGGCAAAAAAATATTGCACTCTTTCTGTATTTACGTGTGTTTATCCTCCTTGTGTTACGATTAGGTATCATTTGAAAGGCCTTAAATTTCATATCCTCAATTCTTAGCCAATCCACCTGAGTAGGCAAGCACCATAGTGGGAGCATCATCATCATCATCATCATCACCATCATCATCATCAGGGAAATACAAACGCCAGGATGGGTGCTGAACTTCAGACTTCTTTTCATTGCATGATCCTACAGCACCTTACATAGCTCACCTGGTTGAACACGTGTACCGCACACACGAGAAAACAACCGTAAGCGGGCGGCTTAGCACACACAGCAGAAAATGCAGCTTTAAGCGTATTGTCAAAATAACAGTTCTATAACAAAATAACGAATTAAAACAACAAAATTCTTACGTAAGTTCTTCTTACGTAAGTGTCGAAGTCTTTGTGTGTAGGCAGAATATTTAATAGAAGATAGGGTGTGCTGCCATCCTGAAATGACAAATGCTGCGCCTTTGCACTTGCCGCTCACTATGAAAAAAACAGCAACGGCTAAAGTTCACCTCTCCAAATGTAAGACATTTATTACCTAAAAATAAATGACTTTGCTGTTTTGTTACAGAAATGCCAAGGACCGGCATCTACGTCACAGTGTCCTCCTACAGTGGATTCTGGAGCTATGGACACTTCGAGTTGAATTGGTTCGGCATTCCCGAGAACCTTATAGGAGTCACATACGCGGTGCTAACGACGAGGAATCCCCCGAGAGGTTCCGTTGACGTTTTGACTATAGTGCCTATTACACGACCTACGGATAGGTACAGGACGAGTGCACCAGCACCGACCTTCAACGTCAGCACTCTGATGAAAGGAGAATGTCTCGGCTATTGGGCCATTGTGATCAACGACAAGTATAATCCATTGAAACCGGTCGTATTGTATTCTTCATGCTTCAAACCGAATCCTCGGTGGATGCGGCAGAATTGTTGCACGCTCTCAACGCTCAGCCTTTTAGACCTGCTCATTCCTGGCACGCACAATTCTGGCATGTACCACCAGGGATACACACATCCACACCAGGAGTACCTGTATAACCAGGACCAAACAGTCGAACAGCAGCTGGCATTCGGCATTCGCAGCCTTGATTTGAGAGTGCAGTATACTGGCGGTGCATTTTACGTGACCCACGACAGAACAAGAGGGTGGCCCACAATCGAAAAAGTTCTCCGAGAAGTTCGCAGATTTGTGGAAGCGACTGGAGAACTCGTGCTTCTAGATTTCCACAGGTTCACGAAGGGTTTTGACGAAGTATACGATAACGTCACAGAGCGGCATATAGAGCTTGTGAAATTAATAGTCACTGAGTTAAAAGGTGTTGTTCTCGGAAAGCAGGCCTATTTGACGAGGTTGGATGCAATATTTGACAAATGCGAAAACAAGAGCAAACCAAGGGGTCACGTTATAGTGTTTTACAATTACGAAGGCTATAGGGGAGAGTATGAAGAATTCTTATCGCCCGCAGTTCATCACAAATGGCCCAATGCGCAAAGCGAAGGCGCCCTCATGCGATACCTGGAAAAGCACGCATGCGTGTACTACAGTAGCAGCAATCTAGTTTCGATAATGGCAGAGCTGACGCCTTCCTTCCCGTCTCTCGTTATAGGAAACCGTCGAGCGGCGGAGTGGGTGAACCACGAGGTTACCGAGTTTTTTAGGCTAAAAGGGCATCACTGCTCTGGCATCGTTGCCACGGATTACTTCTTAGGCAACGGAATGATTGAGGAAACCATTGAGGCTAACCTAGAAAAGGGGCGTGCGGGGTTATTTTTATATCATTATAGACTCCATGAGCACTGCAAACCAAATTATACTACACAGAAAAGTTTGTTCTAGCGAAGTTCGAAGCTGTTCTAAGCACTCAAGGCCGCCAGGTTGTGCATTGTTCCTGTAACTTTGATACAACAAAATTGGTCTTGTGCACACGTGTGCATTATCGAGCGGCTGATTTTCATATTCTGCATGCTTCCAAATCTACGTCGAAGAAGTAAACGAGTATATTGTGTTCAAAGCTCGAATCGTCTCATCTTTGCCTCGGCTTATCTGGGTAATTTCATATTTCGTAATTGAAATTTGACGAATATAGCATTACCACTCGGTCCTCTCCCCTTTGGTGCGGCCTGCCGAGTCGTCTCTAGAACAAAAGAGAAGCGTGAAAGGAAACGTTGACAGGCATAGCACACGGAGTTTACCTGTCGCGGCCGTCATTGTCGTATTCCTTTTGCAAATATGTCTCACCCAGTCATCGGCCTCTAACGCAGCTAAAGTAGCGGCAGGTTCTTCATGCGAGCTCCTCCAAGCTTCACAAAGCACTGATCAGACACACCAGAAACTGCCGCCGCACATAGCTCATTCTGGCTGAAGGAAGCTTTGGGAAAATGGTTGATTGATATTAGGGGATCAACGTCCCAAAACCACCATATGATTATGAGAGACGCTGTAGTGAAGGGCTCTGGAAATTTAGACCACCTGGTGTTCTTTAACGTGTACCCAAATCTGAGCAATCGGGCCTGCAACATTTCCGCCTTGATCGGAAATGTATCCGCCGCAGCCGGGATTTGATCCCGAGACCTGCGGGTCAGCAGCCGAGTAGCTTAGCCACTAGACCACCACGGCGGGGCAGCTTTGGGAAAAACACCTGCGTACGAATGCGACGGGTTCAAGGTGTTAAGACCGACGGGCCTACCGTCGCTGCGGGGTGCCGGAGCCGAGCAAAGCGGGCAGCCCCGTGCACCTTGCAGCAAGAAGAAAAGCGCGAAGCCGCGCTCTGAAGTTTCGCGCGATTGGTTGAACACGGCTCAGAAGCACACCATTGTCACTGGTGTGGAGGTGAAATGTGACTCTTCGAGCTTCCGTTCTCCAATTACGGCCACGACGCCGAGCGCCCAAATACGTGGGAGTGGTTTCTCGGACTGCGGCTGTGTGTCACGAGCTGACAGGATGTCTGCGCACGGATCCGCGCCAGCTGCCCAGACTCATGCTCTAGGGTAAGGAGCTAACTGGGCCTGTGGCCCCCAGTCGACACCCTGGGTGGTCATCGAGCTCCGAGAAGAGGCACTCGTCGCATCCAGTATGCTGAAGTAATGTTTTCTGCGAAGGGACGATTTCGCGAGAATATTACAAGTCTGTGTGTGTGTGTGTGTGTGTGTGTGTGTGTGTGTGTGTGTGTGTGTGTGTGTGTGTGCGTGTTTGTATGTGCGTGTGTGTGTGTGTGCGTGTGTGTGTGCGTGTGTTTGTGTGTATGTGTGTGCGTGTGTGCGTGTGTGCGTGTGTGCGTGTGTGCGTGTGTGTGTATGCGTGTGTGTGTGTGTGTGTGTGTGTGTGTGTGTGCGTGTGTGTGTGTGTGTGTGTGTGTGTGTGTGTGTGTGTGTGTGTGTGTGTGTGTGTGTGTGTGTGTGTGTGTGTGTGTGTGTGTGTGTGTGTGTGTGTGTGTGTGTGTGTGTGTGTGTGTGTGTGTGTGAACTTTGAGGGGGATAAAAACGCAAGCCGATCTGGAAACAGATCTGGAAACAACTTTCAATCGGAACAATTGTAATTAAACCTTTTGTCTTTCTCTTTGGAACTTGAGTTCGGTTCTCTCCAACAGAAGCTCTTCTGAAAGACGAGGTCTTTGATCCCCTGCCTGGACGCGGGGTAACCAGGGCAGTCGGCGGAGTCTCTAAAATTCAGTTAAGGGGAACTATCACTCTCACAGGTGGAGAGGCCCATTCGGTTGACCCAAATGAAACGGTGTCATTGAGTGGCCATGATTATAGCAATAATTATAATCAACATTTGAAAGATTAGGATTATTCCAGGTGCTATTATTCAATGCAGAGGCTTCTCAACGGTTTTTCGAACTTGTACAGAATCGAGTAGCACAGAATAAGCCATATATTTACTACAGGTTCTCGTTTGTAATTTCGAGGGACTCTGTTTGCACAAATAAACAAACAGAAAACGTACACCCCTAATTGATGGTGATCCATGAGATGGCATGCAACACAAGATGTTCCGTGTGACATTGTCGCTGAGAATAAACCAAGGAATTCACTAACCCGGACAGCCGTGGATCGTTTGTCGTACTTTCACTTTAGCCCTGCTATCTAAACGGACAGTTATACGCATTTTAGTGAGTACTTCACTCGGATCTGTGTTCCTCTACTCAGATACTGCCTTTCATGTCTCAGCGAAACTATAAAGTCGCAGTATTCGTAAATTCAATCATTAACACGAACTTTCCACTTCATGTATGTTTTCTGCACCAACCCGTAACACAAGGCATGCAGGCGATGGCAACTTTAACTTTCCCACCTGTAGGAGTGTATATGGCGAATGGTTAATTCAGTTCACTGGTGCTAAAATGTGGAACACTATACCAATTGAGGTTAAACTGGCCCGGGAATTGAATTTGACTTACAAAATAAACTTTGTCAAAAAATGGCGTTCTTAACCACAGTGAAGCTAGCGTCCATATATTTTCTTATGTCTCACCTAATACATTATTCTCTCTTTCATGTATTTTCCTTTGTTCTGATGCAAGTTCAGCTGTTATTTATCCTTCAACGCAGCTTTATGCAAAAACTTTGGCCCTTTCTTTTCGGGTGCCCCGTCTTTTGTACTTTTTAAATCTTTCTCGGGGACCTTTGATGGAAATATTTTAGTCAGTCTATACATTTGTCTGTTTGTCCGCCTTTAACATTACCTCAAACGGCCCTAAACGGCCGACCCCATCCGCAGCGCCCACCAATATTGCTCAAGGTTCAGCGTTCATAGCTGTGCGAGTGTCAATTAAAAACCAATTATTGCTCATATCTGAGGTGCGATAACAGCACGTCGTTGTTTTGTATGTGTGCCTTTACACTATAAGAGGCACGCACAAGTAACTCTAAGCACTGTAGCGTTTATCGCTCTGCGCCGACAGTGCAACGCGATGCTCAAAAAAGTAAGTGTTTCCAACTCTTTGCTACGACGACATGGTGGTGGCGTTTTGCGTTCTACACCTTATCACCTCCGAGACAGGCACGCATCTTTCTCCGCAAGTGCGCACGCCTTCGTTTTCGAAGATAACTGCCAGAACGCGCTCGTGTCTTACGTGCCTTGATGCGCTCATTCGCCTCCGCTACACGTTCGAGGCACTCTAACGCAGCGCCTCCAGAATACTATTCACCGATTTTCTTGCACAGAAGATCAAAGAAATGTTTTGTTCACTATTTCCAGACGCAAGACTATCGTCTTTCGTCGACATATGCAGTGTAACGTGCAGATTCGGGGCCAACTTTTTACATGTATGCCATATTAGTTCTTCTTATTTACTTGTGTGCATAAGATTTTGCAGCAATTTGTATTTATTAGCAAGTGCATTTTATTATACATCATATACATTTGAAACTACTGAATTATTGAACTTGTTTAGAGATTCATTATCATATAGTGTGCTCCTCTGCTCCTGACATAAAAAATATTCATGTATTCGATTGGACCAGGAACTAGCTGCAAAGGCTTATGGTCCGAATACTTCGTAACCACATTTGTATTGAATTCAGAAAAAATCTCTAAATTAATATTTTAATTGACCTGTCTCGTCCAGACAGAAAGCTAGGCTCAAGGGTCAGAGATTTTACTCTTCGCTTCATTGTGGGTACTAGCCAAGTGTGCTCTTAAAAGCCCATCACTATCGTTATCATCGTCGTCGTCACCACTATAGTAACGACAATGCAACGAGTAAATAAGTTCGCAGTCCCTTACGGCCGGGATGGGGTGACGCCACCCGCAGATATGCAAGAAGTCTGCATCGACGCAGCACATATCGCCATGCCTTTTCCCGCAACTGCTGCTCCGTCTGCCACATCTGGTGTCCCAGTGGTGGGTGGGCCGGTCGGAGCGGCCTTCCTCTCGGACAGCCCACTGCTGGAACACGGCCACCCCAACCGCTCGCTTGAGCCATGGCTTGCGTGCATATGCATTGGGCTGTTCATTGGCATAGCGCTCGCCGTCCTTATATTCTTTTACAAAGCGAGCCGAGAGGAGGACCGGTCGGCCAAGCTCGCTAAGACCAGGGCAACTCGTCAGGCTACGTGGCAGCGCCAACCGCGGCGCTCGAAGGTCACTATCACGAGCGTGGTACACGACGAGCTCTCGAAGGGACCCATGACAACGACTACGACGACAGCAAATGCCCTAGAGAGGGGTGACAGCGCAGCGATCTCATTCACAGAGACGGACGAAGACCGGTAAACCGTAGTTGCTCTTGAACCGGCCTTTTTTCTACGCAGTGAATTCTATTATGCTCAGCTCAGAATAACTCTGCTTGGAGTTGACACGTGCTCCCTATCCAGGAATCAATATAAACGCCTATATACTTCATGTGTGTTCGACTTGAATTCAATATCGTGCTCCAGTGCGAATAACTTATAAATCCGCAGCTGTTTAAGCAGAGTGTCAGTGTTGGTTATTGAGGGTATGCCGTGCTGGTACTCTAAATCAAATAGTGTGATTGCAGAGTGTCGTGCTGCGCCAATTTGTTTAGTTTTGTGGTATAATCCTTGTAGATTAAAATTTCACATTGGTGAACTGCACTAATCTGAGACAGACAGACAGACAGACAGACAGACAGACAGACAGACAGACAGACAGACAGACAGACAGACAGACAGACAGACAGAGAGACAGACAGACAGACAGACCTTTATTGAGGTTCTGAGGAACACTACCTCAAGCAGGTAGAGCAGCAGGCCACTCCCACGTTGAAACGGGTAGGCTGAGCCTCACCACCGCGTCGTGGGCCCTCTGGACTGCCCAGAGTTGATGTGCAAGCTCTGAGCTCCTGAGCGCGGAGCTCCATTCCTCTTCGGTCATGTGCCGAGAATCGCGTGATGAGGGGCTTTGCCAGAGCATGTGGTCTAACGTAGATACAGCGCCACAATCTGGGCATGTTGCATCAATGCTTTCAATATTATGAAGGTAAGAACAAAAACTGGGGGTATGACCTGGTTTAAGTATGCGGAGGGTAGATGCCTGGGCTCTACAAAGTTGCATTGGACGAAGGCGGAAGATCCTTCTGTCCAGCTGATAATGTTTGGTCACCTCGTTGAAAGTGAGGAAAACATCCCGAAAGACCATTAGATTGGAGTTTGAAGGTCCCGCAGTCTGCCCAGCACAGTGAGTACGTTCACGTGCTCGGGCGTGGGTGATCTCGTTTAGGTTTGCCATGGAGGCCAGATTTAATTCGAGGTGAGCCGGAAACCAAATTATGGTGTGTTCAGAAATATGTCTATGGCCTAAGATGCGTACTACTTCAGCCGACACCAAACCAGATGCAAAGGCTTGCATGGCCGCTCGTGAGTCTGTATAGATGTGTTGCCATGAGTCGTTAAGGAGAGCGAGAGCTGTGACTACCTGTTCAGCTTTAGCGGGAATAGTGTTCGTAATAGACGCGGAGTGACTAACACAACCTGCGGGGTCAACTGCAACGACCAAGAAGCTGGCTGTTCGACCATATTGCGCCGCGTTTACGAAGCATGCAGACTCCGGGTTTGCACGAACACTCTTGAGCAGCGCTTGATCCCTGGCCTTCCACCTGTTCACGTTGTGCTGCGTATGTACGTTGCAGGGGAGCGGAGGTACCATAATTTTGGCCATTTGCTTATTAGCCAGAGACCACAAAAAACTATAATGCAAGGCTTGCTAGTGATAGAAATGAAATGCTAAATGAAAAGTGGCGACCATTTTGTATTACCAGAAATGATTAGGGGCTCTCTTGTATGGCTATCCGTCCCATACGAAGCTTCAAGACTCTGCTCGAAGCTCGTTCCAAGGTACGAAGATCCTTACCGCACCTTGCGCAAACTTTTCCAGCTAATTTTGTATCGAGCTAGTTTTTCTATCGAATAGTACACGCCGACGTAGGCGTGACATAATTTTCGTGTCAAACATCTTGGATGATCGCCAGGTGCCAATCATATAGCAACGAATGCTAAAACGTTTTGGTTAGTCGAACTACCCGCCTGAACACTGCCTTGTATTTACATTGTTATGGCACAGCACACAGCACATGCGTGGGATAGCAGCAAAATAATCACTTAAATTTGACCATCAGAACATCATCACTATAAGAGAATTTCAGCGTTAAAATGACGTCTGCTAGTTTTACTTGTTCGCAAATCACTTCGCTGGTACCTCGGGTTACCAAAATTTGCAGCAAGTGTAGTTTAGTGTAAATAATTCCTACTCGTTTTTTTGAACACTACATTGGAAACATTAGCACTTAAAATGCTCTAAAGGCTCTTCGAATAACCAATTAGACGCGACCCTGGCCTATTTATCAGACAACGAGACCGTTTTTAATGTCTCAGGGCATCGGTATTACATCCTACGGCTCATGTTCACACAGCAGCTATTGAACCCATTCAAACTACAGCCTAATTCTGTAATGGCAATCAGGAAAGGCCGAGTACTTTGGCCATATCATGTGATGAATTTTCCACCACAAACGCGAAGTTATACTTTCATGGCATGCATTTATATGCATTTTCAATATCACTTGAATGTAATTAGCTTGGCTGCTGTGGTAGCTTCTGATGCTTCGTGGTGGGAAGAAATGGCAATGTTAAAATTTCTTCCACCCCACTAGATTGATCTTTCGTTTTTGATCTGTATTTCAAGCTGAGTTCATATCCATTATTTTACCCTGCGTAAGCTTTCTTTCTCTGTAACTTCAGTAGCTATAAAGCACGTTAAAGAACCCCAGGTGGTCAAAATTTCCGGAGCCCTCCACTACGGCGTCTCTCATAATCAAATGGTGGTTTTGGGACGTTAAACCCCACAAACCAATCAATCAATCAATCAGTAGCTATAAAGTAACAAATTTCTTATGACTGTGTTCCACTCAAACAAGTTCCATTAGTTGCATACTCTGAGAATATTGTTCCACATGCATCACTTTCAAAAGCTGCTGTTGATTTGCGTTCCGAGCCACAAAGCAATAGCATTGAATGAAGTTTTGCGCACTTTCACAAAAGCATCCTTTGCATGCCCTGTTCTTGCTCTCTTTTCAATTGTGGCGTTCGTGGCTTTAATTACATTTATGAAGTACGTGTTATGATTGCTTACTATACAATTATTCGTTTATCAACAAATTTTCAGCCTTTTCAAAGCTCCTTGGAGAGTAAACGGTGTAAAACAAGACTTACAGAAGGAGCAATGACAAGAAATAATGTTACTTTTGTTTTCAATGTTATCCTTTTTGTAATGTGAGAATAGGTTACCCTGTGTATTCCCCCGGTAATAGTGCCTTAGGGCGCAGCAAGTAATTTGATTTCAATGGTTTAATTTGATTGATAAATAAAAAAAAGCGAAAATTTCCCCCACCCCTAAAGGAAATCGTGAGGAAATGCGAATGCATATGGGAGAGAGGGGTGGACGGATGCCGAGAGACGCCTAACATATCTCTACTAAGAAATGCATTCGCATTTGAAATAGCTGTTACGTGATGTGATTTTATTCACCTTTCGAGCTGCCTCGTGGTTCTTGGTGATTACATGTCATGGGTCAAATTGTTACGTTTGTAAGGAGGTTTATTGGGCGAGTCCAACGGACAGGCGGAAGATTGGTGATAGCCACCGGACAAAGAATATTGTGGTGCTTGAGCGCCGAACACATGGTGCCTGTTCTCTGTGATGCTTGCTGTTCCCTGGTGTTGTCATCATTTCTTCGTTAAACGTTGTATATAGCGAGAACATGTGCCGTGGCTAGTCACTATACAAGATTGTGCTTGATCTAAGTCACGTGACTATATGGTACGTGATTTTTATTTGAAACATATATTTGAAACATTTTTTTTTTTTTTGCCACGATGTTGCGTGATCTTGCGTGATTGCGCGATGTGATGTACGTGAGTAGTTACGAGACGTTACCTAATTTAGGTCGTGCGACTAGTTATGCGATTTAACTTATTCTTTTGTCCCGTCTATGCTGTTACGGGATTTTAAGAACGTGATTACATGTTAACCCTATTGCAAAAACAGTGTGGTGCCAGTACGTTTTTTCGCACTGGTACACGCTGGAGACGCTGGTACACGCTTGTAATCACTGGCACTTCACTGGGTGCACTGGGAAAAAGCTGTGTCGCACAGGTAGGGGCACTGGCTCAACCACTGTGATGCTGGTGTGCACTGCAAAGCGATGGAAGCGCTCGAATTTTCACTGGCAAGCACTGGTGAATACTGGAGCACGCACTGTTTCTAACAGCGCAGCTGCAGCGTGCATGTTGTAGCGTGTGCCGTGCTATGTTTCGGTGTCGTTGAATATAAAACGCTTGATTAGACGGCAGGGAGAGATGATACCCTAGCTGATACCAAGCATACGGAATGTTTTTAACAGATACCGAGCATACGTAAGCGGTCTGACCTAGTGCCAAGCCCAGCGAGCATTAAACCTGTCGTGCCAGCCGCGTTGTTAATATGTTGCCGGCGCTTCTTGCTTCGTGCACACACAACTTTAAAGTCTGAGAATAAATGTAAAGTATAGTTCAGACATCCATGAACCTAAATGAACTATTTTGTCTTGTGTCGATGTTCGCACAAGGAGCAACGTAGGTGATGTTGCGTAGCCATACTGGGCGCTGACGATCGAACGTCGTGCTTTCATCTACGCAGGCTGTCACCGAAAGCTGCCGGCCGCACTTAGCCGGTACTTCTCCGACTGATATGTAACAACACGCAATTTTCAGTTGGCAATTTAGTACGCCTTCGTGAATTGACTCCCTGGCATACTTTTTCAGCGGATTGCATTGTTATTTCTATAGGTGTTTTTTCAATTGTTGGTATTGATGTAACTGCATATATCTGTACACTGGCACACCCGCTGTTTACTGCCAGCGGAGGCCAGAAAAACGGCTGTCGCTCGCCATCGCCACTCCGTAAATGCATATCTGGCATTGATTGACCTTCCACTTACTTCAGTCACAGTTTAGGTAACAGTTCGAAGTATTGCGAAGCTCAAATGCAGAAACTTCAAGCATCGCAACTCAGCTGCTTCGAAAGTAGCCTTACCCAGTGCCCCGTCCCAGCGAGGCCTATCGTGCCGCCCGCGTCAGTGCACCTGCTGCCGGCACTTTCTACTTTAAGTAGGCACAATTCTAAAGTGTAAGAATAACTGTAAAGTACAATTTGGACATCACTGAGCCTTAATCAATCGTTTATCCGCGTGTGCAATGTCCGCACAAGGAGCGGGGACGATCGATGTGTCGTGCTTTCAGCAACGTAGGTTGTCAACGAAAGCTTCCTTCTGAGCGCAGGAGCCGGTACTTCTCTGAATCGTACGTAAGAACACGCAATTTTGAGTTGGAAATTTGGTACACGTTATTGAACTAACATACTGGAATACTTTTTCAGCAGATTGCATTAGTCATTTATTCAGCGGTTTCTTAGTTGCAGGTATCGATATAACTGCAAATAAGTAATCTGGCATGCCGGATGTGTACTGCTACATCGTCACTTGCGCTAGAAAAAAAAATACTCGAAATTCACTCGTGTGCGTGGATATCTACCAAACCAGACATGTAAATAACCTGTTCTTGTTGACCAGGAGCAAGTGCTAGAAACGACTTTCAAAGGAAGAAAGACTATCAGCAGCAACAGCTGATAATCTGTGGCTGCTCCTCCAGTCAATTTGACATATTTCAGAGTTAAGATGTAGATGCTTCCCAAAACTTTGCGCTCTTGCTAATATCTGCACGTAATTCGGTGCCCGGAAGCCGTTCGTCACTGTCAAATCAAGACGCAATTGTAGTTTGGAAAGGAATGTCTTGTCAGTCTGGACTGTGCGACTTGTAAACATGAAGTTGAACGGCGCGTTCTTTGAATGAAGAGTCGTTTTACAACCCACCACAAGAACGTTCTGGCATGGCGTAGTGGTAGCGTGCTCAGATAAGGATCTGGACATAAAAAGTTCGAATACCGTCAAGCAGTTTTTATTTTTTTATTTAATTTTTATGTTATTTTTCAATTTTTATTGTTTATGCGCGTTATTTTACTTATATATTTCTTTATTTATGGCGAATGGGTGCCCGCGTTTTATCCCTGTAAAGACATTTTGCGCAGAGTACTGGGACGCTGCCAGCGTCCCAGTACCTGCACTGGGAGATGCTGGTACCAGCGCCAGCCATACTGGGCCCATAGTCAGGCATGGCGCTGGACGCTGGTACCCAGTGGCGCTGGTTTTTGCAATAGGGAAGTGATGTTGCGTAGCTTTGGTAACGTGATAATTTGATCAGTTAATATGCAAAGTTACGTCACTTTCAGTCACATAACACAATTGTCCGTCATACTTATTGCATTTCACAGCCCACGTATTAAGGCAGTGAAGTAGAAGTTGAAGAGAACAAAGCGACCCCATACCAGTCCGATAACATTTCTCACATTTACTTTTTGCCCTTTTTCTCATAAGCTTAACTTACTTTACTTACTTACTTACATACTTTACTTACTTACCTAATTACTTACTTTCTTACTTACTTACTTTATTTATTACTTACTTACTTACTTACTTACTTACTCACTCACTTACTCACTCACTTTACTTACTTACTTACTTTACTTTACTTACTTACTTACTTACTTACTTTACTTTACTTTACTTACTTACTTACTCACTTACTTACCTTACCTTACTTTACTTTACTTTGCTTACTTACTTACTTACTTACTTTACCTTACCTTACCTTATCTTACCTTACCTTACCTTACTTTACTTCACTTTACTTACTTACTTACTTACCTTACTTACTTTACTTTACTTTACTTACTTTACTTACTTTACTTACTTACTTACTTACTTACTTACTTACTTACTTACGTACTTCCTTCCTTCCTTCCTTCCTTCCTTCCTTCTTCTGGCTCTACCCCACCGAACGAAAACCACACTACGCTTAATAAATCCCTTCATTCTAATAGACAGCATGAACTCGACTAAAACTTTTACATTTTAAGACTGTATGATGCACCAGACTCTCAACCAATCTTCCTGAGTGGGCAGGTACCAATCATCGTAAGAACATCATCATAAAGATCAAAAAGGTAGACGGAAGTGCCTTTCTCTTGCCACCGCCATTAGTGACAGTGTGTACCACGATTTCAAAAGACTACTACTACTACTACTACTACTACTACTACTACTACTACTACTACTACTACTACTACTACTACTACTACTACTACTACTACTACTACTACGTAGTGGAGTTAAACACCTTGAAATGCCTGAGCAGTTCTGCATGGAAACGCCAAAAAGAGGTGAACGAGATGCGTGAAAACATATTTATAGCCTCGCATCGTCTACCAGCGTGTACGGACATCGCCACATTTCCGCACTCCTGCGCAGTAGCCTCTCGGCTCGGGATGTCCTCGGTGCCAACCCTGTGTGTGTGTGGTACACCAAGAGCCCCATCTAGTCCCCTAGTGCCCAACACTCGGAGTCGTCTACGCCCACCACCTCTCTGCATTTCCACAAGTGGGGCTACGACCAAGCCCACGCGCCACCCAGAAGCGGGATATCAGGGGACTGCCCCGACCTAAATTCTGGCAGGCGAAGCTACGACTCCTCAGTGGATGAGCATCACCTCCGACCAGTCTTTCTACCACAAAATGACCTGGCTGAAATTCGCACTTGCCGTGTTAGCCTGCTGTGTCGCCATCATGCTCAGCGCGGGACATCGCCTTCGGAAGGGGAAGTGGTTGACGAACGCGCGTTAGTCAACTCGACTGATCCGATGCTGTCACCCGTGGAGGACAATCCGCTCATGCAGTTCCGACGCCTTTCTAGTGGAGTCGAGGATGGCAATGCCAAAATACGAGGCCGGACATCCACGGCTGATGTTTGTCCTCTGTTTCCAGCAGAAAACAACTGGCGCATTTTGGTAGGAAAAAAAAAAACCTTGGTGCTTTTACTCTTGGTTCTGCTGTGGCCAACGCTGCTTTTGAACATCTAGTTAAGCTGATGTAAGTGGCCGGGGAAACTGCGGGGCGTCGTGTCTATGAATAAAAACGAGACCTTCTTTGAGAGTAAAAGGGATGGACATTCCTGAACTTTTTTTATAGAATGGCAAGTCCAGTGACGTGGCACGCTATTCGCCATTCTGTGCTCCATAGCTAGGTGACTCTAAAGTTACTGGCAACCTGCCTGTCCACACAGAGCTCCGCAAAATCGACAGAGCCGCCTTCGCAAAGCCGCCACGGAGGTCTTGGCTATAAATATAACACTACATCTATTGCGTTATGTACGTAAGGCTCTCTTCAATACTCAGATTTAGTGGATGACGTGGTGAAATATTAAATGGGTGTGAAATGCTTAGACTGAATTTTCGTTCAAAAGTGTATATTTCTGGAAAGAAATAATAAAACGTCATTGCTGCAACTTCACCCGATTCCTAATAATAATAGTATCTGTGGTTTTACGTGTAACAACCACGATAATATTATGAAGCACGCTGTGGTGCAAGGCTCCGGAAATTTCGGCCATCTGATTTTCTTCAACGCGCAGTGACATCACCAAATACACGGGCCTGGAGTGTTTCGTTTACAATAAAATGCTACTACTGTGTCCGGGATCAAACCCGCGATTCTCGGATAAGAAACTGAGCATGGTAACAACAGCATAACCGTGGCGGACACACGTAATCGGGCCATATGTATTTCTAATATATGTATACAAATTTAGGAAAACGGCACTGAGAGCACTATGAACGTGCCATGGCATTCACGATGCACATTACGTAGTATACATGTCGTAACCTGTCGTTTACATTCACCATGCACACACTTCTTGCCATGACTAGTTTGTTATATGACAAGTTAACGGAGTGGCCGCGGGAGCACCACGACGATGTCATGCATGTCATCTCTCGCATGTCATGCGTGACATGATATTCGTGTCCTCACCAGTCATTTGTGTTCGTCATACCATTATGTCATTCCGCACCAATTTGACATGTTAACTCATAGAAACAGGCACGAGAATACAGAGAAATAAGTGGCTGGATTTACACTTTAGTGCCTTGTGTTCATCGCTTTTACCACAATATGCCAAGGCTGTTTCACCTCAGAAGACTGCATCTGAGAATAAGTTTATTTCACTATTCCACACATTTACAACAAAGATTAAGAATGTGTTTTGTGTGGTATGCTGTTGGCGCAGTAAGTATGCATCCATTCAGCGCACGATGAACATTAGGTCACTACAATCTTGCGTGGTTGTTATTATTTTCAAAGAAATGCCTACGCACATACAGCAAGTTGTTCCATGAGCAGATACACCCAGATTTCTTATTTCTTGACAAAATTTTTGCCCACACTTGTGTGAAAGCTGTGTCCCAGCAATATTTATATCTCCTATAATGTTTGAGCAAGATGTGTCTACCTCCTGACAAGTGATTTGGAATAGTATCAGGAAGCTACAAACAGCATCAATTCAAAAGGTGCTATTCTAAAGAGTCCGCATTCTCGACACATTATTTTAGTGCTGCATTCGCGGCGTTCTCACGACGCCGAGGATACAGAACGATCCCATAGAAAAGTAAGTTACATCTGCGGCCGTTACGAAGACACGCATTGTGCATTGTACGCTATTCGCAAGTTTCGTCACCTATAGGGAGCCCAATGGGTGATTCGATATAACTCCCACAGAGAGTATCAAAGTGCGTCTTTCACAAGACGCCAAATGCGTCTTTCACGAACAGTATGACTTTCTCGCTGTTTCACAAACAGTTACGTCTTTCTAAAGCTTATGGAATGGCCTAAGCGGCTCATCTCTGTTGCACTGTCTACAACTGTGCAGCTCGACCTAGTGATGGCATACTGGGTGTCGCCCATGATGTAAACATATGCGTTCTCACGAGGCGAGATGTAGTGGTGACCATAAACTGGGGCTTGGCGCTAGGAAAAATTAGACATTCTCGTTTTCTTACCTACGTTGCTGCAGATGTAGTCGGTGCTGATAAAGTGCGTGCTGCACACTTTCATCAGTGATGTGACCGACTTGCGAATTCTCAACTTCACTATCCATTCCTTTTTCCTCGCTTCATCTCTAAAGAAGGAATTGAGACTGACTGTCGTCGATGCTCTGTTTGTACACTGCGGCAAGCAGCACATGCGATTGCTTTTGAAGCCTTTAAATTTAGGCATTTCGTGGCTGCGATAACGACTCGAAGAACACAATGCAAATGCATCCAGGAGTGCCACCGCTCCACCGACTGATACTCTTTGAAAAAATTCCGCTGGTGGCAGCGGGGTGGCGTGACACTCTACAAAACTTGTGACGTTGGGCTATACCACACCAGTCTGTGTCATGAAAATGCAAACTTTCTTCTAAAGCAGACAGTGTTTTGTCTGCATTCCCCGTAATATCACTCCCGAAAGCTTTGCAAGTTGAGCTTCAATGTAGCCACTTTAGCTGATCGATAGTACATATGTAGGAAGACGTGCGGCGCTTGGTTTCCTACATACTTCATTTATCGTTGCTCTGGCGTGGACGTCCGCAGACGCTGTCGTTCTTGCTGGCGTCTTCTTCTCTTGTGCTGACTCGAACACGTGGAGCAGCTGCGGCGCAACTTCTTCGTCTTCTTCGAGACGCTGACGGCGTGCCATAGAGCCCCCCCCCCCCCTCTAGCGAGGTAGCCAGTACGCGAAGGAGAGAACCTTATGAGCAGGTTGTAGGTTCTGCTATTGCGAACCGCGTTCGTCTGGTTTTCTCGGATGGCTTGTAGCCTTCGAGGACGGCGTCAGTGTCGAGGAAAGCTGGCTTTATGCGGTCAATGGAGACACTGTCTTCGCGTCCATTAAGTAGCAGAACGAAAAACTTTGGGCAACGCTTGACGATGTGAAAGGATCCGTCGTAAGAAGGTTGCAGTGGTGTTCTGATTTCGTCATGTCGTACGAAGCCGTGGGTGCAATCGCGGAGCGCACGACTGACGAAACTTGGGCGGGAGTTTAGACGTACAGGAATAGGGGACACATCTCTCATGACATTCCTGAGACGGCTGGCATAATCAGCTACGTCTAATGATGTACTGCTGACGTGTCGAAAAACTGTACAGAAAGTCTTAGGGTAGTGCCAAATACGAGCTCAGCTGAGGAGCAGGACACGTCTGTACGTATCGTGCTGCGCAGGGCGAGGACGACGACTGGCAGTCGCTCCGTCCAGGGTATCAACGATTGTGAGGCCACGAGCGAAGCTTTGAGTTGGCGGTGAAATCGCTCAACCATGCCATTCGACATCGGGTGGTAGGCCGTCGTCCTGATGTGGTTGCCACCAAGCATTCAAGACGAGGTGCGGAAGAGCGGGGAGTCAAATTGACGAACTCGATTTGTTGTGACGGTCTTGGGAACTCCGAAGTGGCTTATCTATACGGTGATGAGTCCGCGGGCGACTGACTCTGCCATGATGTCGGTGAGGGGTAGTGCCTCAGGCCACCGCGTGAACCGGTCTACGCAGGTTAGCATATACCGGCTGTTTTGCGATGGGGGCAAAGGGTCTACGAGGTCCAGGTGCACGTGACTGAACCGCGAGTCAGGACACGGGAACGTACCCAGTGGGCTGACCGTGTTGCGCTGGACTTTGGTTAGCTGGTACTTCAGGCAAGCACGTGTCCAGCGGCTGAAGTCGATGTTCATTCGAGGCCATAGATATCAACCTGCGATGAGGCGCTCAGTCACACGCATACCGGGGTGCGACAAGAAATGCAAGGCATCGAAGACTCTGTGGTGAAATGGTGCTGGAACATAAGTGCGAGGTCAACCGGTAGAAGTGTCGCAAACGAGGCGAATCGCGCAGCCTGGAAGTTGGACATCTTCGAGCTTGAGGAAGCTCTCTTCAAGTCACAACATCTGAAGCTCGCTGTCGTTCTGTTGTGCAGTAGCCATGGCTGCAAAATCGACTGGTGGGCGCTCATTCATTGTTGCGTTGATTTCTATTCGGGAAAGCGCGTCTGCAACGGGGTTGTCTTTGCCATTGACGTGCCGGATATCACTCCTGAACTCGGATATGTAGGCAAGCTGGCGTATCTCCCGGGGGGAGGGGAAGAATTGGTAGTCCTCGATTGACACGTAAGCGGCTTATGATCGGCGAGGATATGGAACTGCCAACCTCCTAGGAAGTGTCGAAAGTGGTTGAGAGCCAAATAGGCAGTGAGCAGTTCGCGACCGAATGTGCTATAACGACGCTCGGATTGTGAAAGCTTCCGTAAAAAGAAAGCGACCGGCTGCCAAACTCCGTCGACCAACTGCTGCAAGACTGCTCGTATGGCGACGTCTGCGGCGTCCACTGTGAGTGACGTGATGGTGTCGCTCTTTGGAATTGTGGGTCGCGCTGCGTCAGCCAGAGCTTCCTTGGTGGAACTGAAAGCTGTTTCTGCATCGCCCGTCCAGAAGATGGAAGCGTTAGGCTTCGTTTGACCGGATATAAGTGCGTGGAGTTGTTGCAAGATGGCAGCACAGTGAGGAATACACCGCCGGTACTAGTTGGCAAGCCCGAGGAATTCACGCAGTTTCTTCATATTCGTTGGTTGTGGACACTGCAATATAGCTCCAACACGCGCAGCCGGTGGAGAGATCCCACGCGAATCCACGTGATGGCCAACATGAAAGTCTAGTGAGAAGGAAACGCCGAACTCGCTCTTTGGTCCGTTGACAACTTTTGCGGATATTTGCGGAGGCGTGTGAAAACCTGACACGGGTGAAGTTTGTGATCTTCTGCAGTGGTGCTGAAGACAAGGATGTCGTCGATGTACGCGAAGCAGAAGGTCAAACCACGAAGTATCCGGTTCACGAACGGTTGAAAGGTTTGTGCGTTTCGTAGACCGAAGGGCATACGCGTGTATTCAAACATGCCAAAATGTGATATTATGGCAGTCGGAAGGCTCGACAGGTATATGGGAAGATAGCCGTAGAAAAAATAGCGAGCACCCAATTCAACTGAGAGCGTCAAAAGAGACTTATTTAGAAGACACACTCAGTGTTGCCGGACTGCTGTCACTGCTTGAGCTGGGTTTGGCGAAACAGCTTCCACAGCGAATTAAGCCCACCGGAACTGCTCCTCCACCTCTTAGCCAATAAGCACAGATTATTCCAACTGCGGGAGTGGGAGCGGCCGCGTCAGCAGCACGGGTAAGTGAGCTCTTCACATATCTACCTATAACTTTAGCAATTTTGGTCCTAAAAGGGTCAGAGTGGTGTCTATTTGTTCGTGAAGATACAAGCAGTTAAACCGCTACAGATACTGCTATTGCAAACGAAAATTTTAAATTTTAGGAATGGAAAACCGTGTGAATCTGAAAACAACAGTCGGACCACGTGCCCGGTGCCGCGCAGTTCCCAACCGGAAAAAAAAATCGCGTGTTGATGGAACTACAATAAGAGGCCTGAGGTGCGGCCTCACCGGTAACCACCGCCGGGAACGCACTCCCTCACCAGAGAAGGATTGGCCACCCTGGTGCAGTATCTGGCCACTACCTCCCACATGGATACGCCAAATAACTCACGGCCATCAGTCCTCAGCAGCTGCGAAGCAACTGACTACGGCGGCGGTCAGATCTGCAACGCAGCAGAGGGTGCTAAGAACCTCTGGACTACAGGCCGCCATTGGAACCTGCACTTGACAACGTTTAACGCTAGAATCTTATCTAGTGAGGGAAGTCTAGCTGTACTATTCGAAGAGCTAGAGGGTGTTAAATGGGATATAATAGGGCTCAGTGAGGTTAGGAGGACAGATGAGGCCTATACGGTGCTACAGAATGGGCACGTCCTTTACTATCGGGGCTTGGCAGACAGAAGAGAACTGGGAGTGGGGTTCCTAATTCACAGAAACATAGCTGGCAACATAGAGGAATATTATAGCAATAATGAAAGGGTGGTAGGTATTGTTATTAAAATGAATAAAAGATACCAGATGAATGTAGTACAGGCTTACGCGCCTACAGCCAGCCATGATGACACTTCAGTTGAAAGCTTCCATGAAGACGTGGAATCGGCAATGAGTAAGGTAAAAACACAGTATACTATAGTGATGGGCGACTTTATTGCAAAGGTAGGGAAGAAGCAGGCTGGTGACCAGGCAGTAGGAGATTATGGCATCGGCACTAGAAACGCCAGAGGAGAGCTGCTACTAGAATTCGCAGAACGCAACAGTTTGCGGATTTTGAATACCTTCTACCGAAAACGAGAAAACCGCAAGTGGACATGGAGGAGCCCTAATGGCGAAAATAAGAACGAATTAGACTTTATAATGACTGCACACCCAGGAATTGTGCAGGATGTGGAAGTGGTTGGCAAGGTACGATGCAGTGACTATAGAATGGTACGGTCTCGAATTCGCCTAGACTTGAAGAAGGAACGACAGAAACTGATGCGCAAAAAGCCAATCAATGAACTAGCACTGAGAGGGAAAGTACAGGAATTCAGAGTGTCGCTGCAGAACAGGTACTCGACTCTTAGTAAGGAAACCAACCTTAGCGTAGATACAATGAATGATAATCTGACGAGTATCATTACGGAGTGTGCAGTGGAAGTTGGAGGCAGGGTAGTTGGACAGGACACTGGCAAGCTTTCTCAGGAAACGAAGAACCTAGTTAAGAAGCGTCAAATCATGAAAGTGTTAAGTACAACAGACAAAATAGAACTGGCAGAGCTTTCGAAGTTGATTAATAGACGTAAAGTATGCGATGTAAGAAGGTATAACATGGAGAGAATTGAACACGCTCTGAAAAACGGAGGAAGCTTCAAAGCAGTGAAGAGGAAACTTGGGATAGGCAAAAGTACGATGTATGCACTAAGGGACAAAGAAGGCAAAATAACTACCAATATGGATAGGATAGTTAAAATAGCGGAGGAGTTTTACAGAGATCTGTACAGTAGCCGAGACAACCACGACCTTAATACTATAAGAACTAGCAGTAACCCAGACGACACCCCACCAGTAATGATAGAAGAAGTCAGAAAAGCTTTGGAGAGCATGCAAAGAGGCAAAGCTGCTGGTGAGGATCAGGTAACATCAGATCTGCTGAAAGATGGAGGACAGATTGTGTTAGAAAAACTAGCCACCCTGTTTACGAGGTGTCTCCTGACGGGAAGGGTACCAGAGTCTTGGAAGAACGCTAACATCATCTTAATACATAAGAAAGGAGATAACAAGGACTTGAAGAATTACAGGCCGATCAGCTTGCTCTCTGTAGTGTACAAGCTATTTACAAAGGTAATTGCTAACAGAGTAAAAAAAAACATTAGAATTCAATCAACCAAAGGAACAAGCAGGATTTTGAACAGGCTACTCAACAATTGACCACATTCATACTATCAATCAGGTAATAGAAAAATGCTCAGAGTATAACCAACCACTATACATAGCCTTCATAGATTACGAGAAGGCGTTTGATTCAGTAGTAATATCAGCCGTCATGCAGACACTGCGGAATCAGGGCGTAGTAGAAGTATATGTAAACATTTTGTAAAAAATCTACAGGGGGTCAACTGCTACCATAGTGCTTCATAAAGAAAGCAACAGAATACCAATCAAGAAGGGTGTAAGGCAGGGGGACACAATCTCCCCAATGCTATTTACCGCGTGCTTACAGGAGGTTTTCAGAAGCCTAGAATGGGAACAGTTAGGGATAAGAGTTAATGAAGAATACCTTAGTAACCTGCGCTTCGCCGATGACATTGCATTGCTGAGTAACTCAGGGGACGAATTGCAACTCATTATTACGGAGTTACACAGGGAGAGCAGAAAGGTGGGTCTTAAAGTTAATCTGCAGAAAACGAAAGTAATGTACAACAACCTCGGATAGGAACAGCGCTTCGAGATAGGTAATAGTGCACTTGAAGTTGTAAAATACTATGTCTACTTAGGGCAGGTAATAACCGCAGAGCCTAACCATGAGATTGAAGTAACTAGAAGAATAAGAATGGGGTGGAGCACATTCGGCAAGCACTCTCGAATTATGACAGGTAGATTGCCATTATCGCTTAAGAGGAAGGTATATAACAGCTCTATCTTGCCGGTACTTAGCTACAAAGCAGAAACCTGGAGACTCACAAAGAGGGTTCAGCTTAAATTGAGGACGACGCAGCGAGCAATAGAAAGAAAAATGGTAGGTGTAACCTTGAGAGAAAAGAAGAGAGCGGAGTGGATTAGGGGACAAACGGGGGTTAAGGATATCATAGTTGAAATAAAGAAGAGGAAATGGACATGGGCCGGGCATGTAGCGCGTAGACAGGATAACCGCTGGTCATTAAGAGTAATTAACTGGATTCCCAGAGAAGGAAAGCGGGTTAGGGGGAGACAGAAGGTTAGGTGGGCAGATGAAATTAAGAAGTTTGCGGGTATAAATTGGCAGCAGCGAGCACAGGACCGGGTTAACTGGCGGAACATGGGAGAGGCCTTTGTCCTGCAGCGGACGTAACCAGGCTGCTGCTGCTGCTGCTGCTGCTGCTGCTGCTGCTGCTGATGATGATGATGATGATGATGATGATGATGATGATGATGCCTTCACCAAGTCGATTTTGCCAAATACGGTGGAACCATGCAGCAATGCCGTGAAGTCCTGGATGTGCGGTATCGGATAGTGGTCCGGTACCGTGACTTTCTTGAGGGAGCGGTAGTCACCGCATAGTCTCCAGTCACCTGAGGGCTTGGGAACCATGTGTAGCCGTGACGACCAGGCTCCGAAAGGAGGGCGGACGTATCCGAGTTCAAGCATGTGCTCGAGTTCTTGGCGTGCAATCTTGTAGCGGTCAGGAGCGAGCCGATGAGCATGTGCAAACACCGGCGCTCCTACTGTCGCTGTGTGATGAGTGACATTGTGGCGCACCGGGTCTTCAAGAGAGGGAGCCCGAAAGAGGTCGAAAAATTCTTGCAGAAGCGTAAACCGCAGCGGAAGACTTTGGCATGAGCTTGCGCAAGACGCAAGGGTGGCAAATTTGATCTGACGCCCTGAACTGTGAGGAGTGTCTCAGAATCCACGAGACGGCTAAATCGTAGGTCTTTCACAAGCTTAAAATGCCAAAATATCCGCACCAATGATGGGCACGCGCACGTCAGTGATTAAGAAGATCCACGGAAACGTGCGTCTCAGGCCCATGTCAAGTGGAACAGACCTCTGTCCGTAGGTCCATCTGGTCAAACCATTGACCGCGAGGACAGGCGGTGAGGTCTGGCGTCGGCGGCAGTCCTTCAACGTAGGAGGAACAACACACATTTCGACACCTGTGTCGATGAGGTAGCGGACTTTGGTGACGCGGTCCATGACGTGGAATAGGCGGCTGTATGTCGGGCCTGAAACACTGGCCGCCGTCAGTGCGTGCGTTTCCCGCAAACTGGCATGGCTGTTTGCACTGACGAGCTCGAGCTTCGTACCAGCAGACGCTTAAATGCAGACTTGGCGATATTTTGCGACTTTGCCGCCGTTTTCGTGACACGTTGCAGCGGTGGTCTACCTTGAGCGCAGTCAGTTCACTGGCCAACTGATGAGTTTGATTTCCTACATATTTATAATATCCTTGCTCTGGCATGGACGTCCGCAGACGCTGTCGTCTGCTTTGTAAGCATTATTTAGTTGAACAATAAGTACAAGATGAAGTTGGTACAGGTCTACGCACTTACAGGAACAAAGCTTTGTAAGCGTAATTAAGTTTAACAAAAGGTACAAGGTGAAGTTGGTAAAGGCGTACGCACCTACATGTAGCCGTGATGGTTGTTTGATTGAGCGCTTTAACGAAGACGTAGAGTCAGCAGTTACCAAGGTATACAAAGACACAATACACTATATGGGTGGGCGAAATTAATGCCAAAGCAGGAAAAAAGCAGTCCGGAGACCATGTTGTGGGGGTGTATGGCATCGGCTCTAGACATGTCATAGGGTAGTTATTAGTAGAGTTCGCAGAACGTAATAACTTACGGATTTTTAACACCTTCTCAAGAAAACAGACTAACCGTAAATGGGCGTGACGAAGTCCTAATGGTGAAACTAAAAATGAAATCGACTTCATTTTGTGTGCAGACCCAAGCAATGTACAGGATGTAGAAGCAGTTCGCAAGATTTAATGCAGTCACAATAGAATGGTAAGCACCCCTATTCACCTAGATTTTAAAACGCCAAAGCATATACTGATACGCAAGAAGCCAAGTAATGAACTAGCGGTGAGAGGGAAAATATAGAAATTCAGAATGTTGCTTGACAATAGATTCGCGGTTTTAAACGAGGTAACTGACGCTAGCGTTAACACAATTAACGATAATCTTACAGCATCATCAAAGAGTGCGCAATGAAAGTCGGAAGTACTAGGCAGGACACTGGAAAACTATCTCAGAAGACGGAAAACCCTATTAAGAAATGACAAACCATGAAAATCTCAAATGCAATTAACAAAATAAAGCTAGTGGAACTTTCGAAGTTAATCAATAGCTGTAAGGTTGCCCACGTCAAAAAGTGTAATATTCTGAGAATTGAGCAGGCTGTAAAAAGCCATAGAAACCTAAAAGGTGCGAAGGCCAACTTGTGCGTTGGCGAAAATTGTATGTGTGCATTAACGGACAAGGAAGACAATGTCATAATCAATGTGGACAAGACAATTGAAGTGGTGGAGGAGTTCTACAGAGAACTTTACTGAGCCTGAAACAACGAGGAGAATATTATATAAGAAGCAATAATAACCCTGAGGAATTCGACATCCTACCAGTAACGGCAGGGAAAGTAAGGACAGCACTGAAAGAATACAAAGAGGCAAAGCAGTTGGTGAGGGTAAGGTAACTGTAAACCTACTGAAAAATTACGAAGAAATTGTTTTAGAAAAATCGACCATCCTATATACGAACTGTCTCTTGACAGGAAGGGTCCCAGAATGTCGAAGAACACCAACATCACCTTAATCAATAAGGAAGGAGGCGTCAAGAACGTGAAAAATTACATGCTGCTCAGCTTACTTTTCATTCTCTACAAACTATATATAAAATAATAGCTAACAGAGAATTAGAGCGACATTGATGTTTAATCAGAGAACCAAGCGGAATTTCGCACAGGCTACTTTCCAATAGGCCATTTTCATACTACCAATCAGGTAATAGAGAAATGCGCGGAATACAACCAGCACTATACGTATCCCTCATGCAATACGAGAAGGCGTTTGTCTCAGTCGAGACATCAGCAGTGATGCAAGCACTACAGAACCAGGACATAGATGAACCCTATATATTGTGAGCATTATTCATCTGCTGGTGGCATCCCGCTGTTCTGTGCCATTTTGACGACAACGCACCTACATGTCCGTACACCGACGTAAGTGGCCATGGAATTGGTGCAGTTCTCCTAAAGCAGAATGCCACTTCACGGGAAAGAGTTATTGCGTATGCTAGTCATGCTGCTGCGACTGCTGAACAGAACAACTCCATAACTGAGCAGGAGTGCCTCGCTCTCGTTTGGTCCATAAAAACATGTCTAACGTATTGAAACGCGCTAGCGAAGATTCGACGAAGAGGAGGAAGAGACTCGAGTCGGCATTCGAAGCAGCAACAGGCACGCTGGCAGTAGACCATGCCGGTGTAATAGCGTCTTTAACTACAACGAGGTTGTCATCTCCGCTACGCTGAGGCTGCTAGGCGAGGGCGGACAACAGAACCTCACCTGCCCCGCAGTCGACAGTCGCACGGCGCTCTTTCAAGAAGTCAATTCTAAGGATAACGTCACGCGTGGAATAAGCGAGCACTGCGAATTCTGCCTTGAACGCTTTACCAGCAACACAAACAGACACAGTGCACACACCTACTGCGCACCCCTTCAGACGGAAACCTTATCGAGTTTCCGCGTCAGAGCGCAAGGTAATTTCAGAGCAAGTCAGCGAGATGCTAACCTCTGGCGTAATTCAAGAATCGTCAAGTCCCTGGGCCGCGCCTGTTATCTTGGTCAAGAAAAAAGATGGGTCCTGGAGGTTCTGCGTTGACTACCGACGTCTCAACTCTATAACTAAGAAGGACGTGTACCCGCTTCCTCGCATCGATGGTGTCATCGAGTGTCTGCATTCAGCGTCCTATTTTTCATCGGTGGACTTGCGATCCGGGTATTGGCAGATCCCATGGATCCGGCTGACAAAGAAAAGGCGGCCTTTGTTACACCCGACGGTCTGTTTGAGTTTAATGTTATGCCATTCGGCTTGTGAACTGCCCCGCCACATTTGAAAGATGTATGGACACCGTTTTACGGGGCCTCAAATGGGAAACTTGCTTTGTTACCTGGTCGATGTGGTGATTTTTGGCCGAACATTTGAAGAACAGAATCATCGCCTTGACCTCGTTCTAACCTGTCTCGAGGAAGCTGCGCTTACACTGAACTAAAAAAAATGTCGCTTTGGAGAACGTGAAACCTTCGTTCTGGGACACCTGGTGGATAAAAATGGCGTGAGACCGGACCCGCAGAAAGTCGCCGCTGTCAGCAACTTCAAGCAGCCGCAGTCCCCCAGGGAGTTGCGTAGCTTCCTGGGCCTGTGTTCTTACTTTCGTCGATTTGTTCTGAATTTCGCTGATAAAGCACGACCGCTGACTGACTTGCTGCAAAAGGATGTCCCTTTCCACTGGACACCGGATTGCGAAGCAGCCTTTAAGCAGCTTCGGTTCATACTGACTTCAGGACCGGTACTGCGCCATTTCGATCCTTCTGCTGAAACGGAAATTCACACAGATGCCAGTGGAATCGGCCTTGGTGCAGTGCTCGTTCAGCGCCATGACAATCCTGAACACGTGGTCGCTTACGCGAGTCGTTCGTTGAGCAAGGCAGAACGAAATTACACAGTCACAGAACAGGAGTGCCTCGCAGTCGTTTTCGCCGTGCACAAGTTTCGCCAATACCTCTACGGCCGTCGCTTCTCGGTAATCACCAGCCATCATTCTCTATGCTGGTTGGTAGGCCTCCGAGACCCATCTGGACGACTGGCGCGATGGGCTTTGCGCTTACAGGAGTTCGACTTCACAGTACGCTACAAGAGCGGTAACCGGCACGCAGACGCCAACTGCGCATCGCGCCATCCTCTACCGACGACTGAGTGCGACGCTGACAACTTCGACCGGTATATCGGCGCTATCGCCTCTGAGTTCCCTGATCTCGCGACTTTCCGGACAGCCCAACAAGAGGTGTAGCTCAGCGAAGGATCAACAGCGTCGCTCGCGAGCCAGTCGAGTCTCTTCCTCCTCTTCGTCGAATCTTCGCTAGCGCGTTTCAGTATATTTACGGATGCCACTTCACAGTTATTACAGGTCATCACGCCTTGTGCGGGCTATCGTCACTGAGAAACTTGTCTGGTCGCATCGGTCGTTGGGTGCTCCACCTACAAGAGTACGATTTTGATGTCATCTATAAGTCTGGAAAAAGACACCAAGGTGCAGATGCTCTATCTCGCTGCCCCCTTCACTGTCATCATCGAGTACGTCAGCTGATTGCTCGTCTCGTGGGCAAGACACTGCGTCACCCCTCACATTATCACACCTTGCGGTTATCGACACGCCGGCTTCAAATCAATACACCGAGTTCGCCACACGCTAGCGTGAAGATCTATATCGCGATTGCCTGCAATCCAACGCCTAAATGGCATATCACCTATTCCTACTGCTAGATTGCGCCGACAACTACGGCAATTTAAGCTCAATAGCAATGTGATTCGTCGTTACGTTTACCAAGTTACGGTTACCAAGTCTTCGAAGCCTTTCACGATGACCCATGTGCAGGCCACTTGGGGTTTCACAGAACACAAAGCCGCATCATGAAACGTTTCTTCTAGTCTGGCATCTCTACCTTTGTGGCCAAGTATACGTTGCATCTTGCCATCTGTGTCAACGGCGGAAGCGACCAACTTCGTCTCCTGCTGGCCTTCGGTAACCTATCCCGTGCCCGAGACTCCTTTTGCTATCGTTGGCATAGACCTACTCGGAACTCTTCCAATCACGCCAGTAGGTAATCGTTCGATTTTGACTGCTGTCGGTCACCTGAAATGGTACGCAGAGGCTGCTGCACAACCCACAAGTTCTGCTTCAGACGTCGCAGACTTCTTTTTCAACGCCATTGTATTGCATCATGGTGCACCTCGCGTTCTCCTGAGGGATCGCGGCAAGATGTCCTGTCCATCATAATCGAAACCCTGCTCACAACCTGTGGCACAGTACATAAGAAGACGTCAGCCTACCACCCCCGAACTAATTGGCTCACTGAGAGATTTCATGGGACACTAACAGACATGCTATCGATGTACATTGCACCAAACCACGACAACTGGGATACAGTAAAACTCAAACCTTCTGCCCACTCCCTCTGTTCCTTTGAGCAGAGCTCTCTCAGCTGCGTAGCGGCTGTTGTTACAGAAGGGAGTGGAAGGTTGGTTGCTTGGTGTCCGTCTTGTCTCGTCGTGGCTGCTGCTGCTGCTGCTGCTTGTAAAGGATGGACACCAGAGCCTTTAGATACATTGCAACTTGACTTTATGTACAGGAACTTATGTACATATTTCCAAGACACTTTCACCATTGGAACCGTCACATGTTGCCTCGGCAGAGCCGATAGTGCAGAGCACTCTTTGCGGCGACCAGAACCGCCGTGAGAACTCGGGAACCAGGTTTTAACCCCTCGGTTGCCCCTCCCGATTCTCCTCGCGGCCAACCAAAGCAATTCAGTCTGTTTATTGGACAGACTAAGCACTTGTTGCCGCCCTCTCCTCTTGCTCTCTTCTTCCAGCACTCGACCGCTCCGTCGGAGAGAGAGAGACAAAAGGACTGGCCTGCACACTACGTTCCGCGAACCTTGCGAATGCACACAATGGTGGCGCCGCTCGGCTGCGGGCCTCCTGCCATTACCACGAGATGACTACGCTGTCCAGCGTGACAGCCGTCTAGTAGACGCTAATCCTGATGGATGGTGTTATACACAGTCCTCGCGTCACCCGCCGGCAATCCGCTGGCCGGGGAGCCCTTAGCTGGTTGTTAAAAGCAGCGACCGACCGTGGTCTTCTTGCCAGAACAGGCTTGCTTACGCCGAGATTATCGTCTCTCGAGAATCGGCTCTTTGGGAAGCACGCCTTTTTGCGACAAAGACGACTCATCCCCCTGGCCTGCGACGCAAGGCCTTACAGATACGATTTTGCCTTTTGTGACGTTTGCCCATAACACCGCTCTTCAGTGAATTACTGGCTACTCACATTTCTACCTCGTGTACTGCCGTTCACTGACATTCACCATCAACGTCTCTTTCCACAATGTTCCAACTGACGCCTCGGCAACCGTATCAGAGCAGTTCATCAAAAGCCTCGTGGAATGTCGGCAACAGGTTCGCCTTACTATAGAAACCAATCAGCAAGATTGCGAGCAACGCTTCTACGGCTCTCATCGCGACGTCTCCTTCAGTCCGGGGAATGAAGTGTTGCTTTGGACGCCCTTTCGTACTTTAGGATCGTGCGACAAGTTTCAGTCACGCTTTATTGAACCCTGTACAATCAATGAAGAAACGTCACCAGTGAATTATCGTGTCACTCCCACCGACCTTTCTTGGTATCGTCACTGTGGTGGTAGACGCATCCGGGCAGGCCACTCACGCGTGGGAGAAAATAAGTGCGAGCATTATTCATACGCATCGTCTTATATGTAGATACAATCATCATCAGTCTTACCTGCGTTGTGGGGCAGAGGCTCTGCAAGTAAAAGAAGTATCTTGCAGCCAAAACGTTGCCTTACACCGGCTATGTTGCAATTCTTAGACAACACCTAGACAGTCTACGTAGACTGCTTAGAAGACAGCACCGAGCCCACGCTGTCCGAGAATTGGAACGTGTTTAGACAGCTTTTACCCAACAAGGCGCCACCTAGCGTCGTGAAGAGAAGTCTAAAATGAACAAACATATTAGTTGTGTTTTCTGGCTTATTTCGTGTTGAAATCTAAAAAAAACGTTATTCACATTGAGCGTCTGGAGAAGCATTTGCTTGTGTGCAGACTGCCATTCCAGCGAGCTCCAATCTATCTGAGCAATTTGCTGAGCCACCATCTTGTTTAGAAAGCAAAGTAGCCTGCATCTTATTTGTCTACGATGTGGTCTTCTCGGAGCTGTCTACTTTGCTGGCTACGTGAAAATTAGAATGGGACTCAAGATGGCTGCCGTCCATTTCGCTGTCTATTTAGCCGTCTATGGTGAGTATTGGTAAATAGCTACTATATACATAAGCATACTGGAAGAAGTCTACAGCGGGTTCACAGCCACCAAAATTCTCCATCAAGAAAGCGGCAGAATCGAAATAAAAAAGTATGTGCAGAAGGGAGTTACAATCTCTCCAATAGTATTCACCGCGTGTTTACAGGAGGTTTTCAGAGCCCTAGATTGGGAAGAGTTAGGGATAATAGCTAAAGGAGAGTCTAAGTAATCTGCGCTTTGCTGATGACATTGCAATGATGAGTAACTCAGGGGACGAATTACATCTCGTCATTACTGAACTGAACATGAAAAGCAGGAGATCGAGTAGATCTGAAAATTATTATGCACAAAAGTGAAGCAATTGCTGATAGCCTTGGTTGAAAACAGTGCTTTGCGATGCGTGTAGAGACGCTGGAAGTTGTAAAGGAATATGTCGACTCAGGACAGGTAGTAACCCCGGAGCTGAACAACCAGCGAGAATTAACCATGAGAATAAGGATGGGGTAGATCACTCTTCACAAGCATTCTGAAATAATGAATGGTAATCTACCACTAACCCCCAAGAGGAAGGTATAAAACAGGTGCAACTTCCCGGTACTTACATACGGAGCAGAAACCTGGAGGCTTACAGAGAAGGTTCAGCTTTAATTGACGACCACGCACCAAACGATGGTCATTAAGACCAGCACCGCTGGTCATTAAGGGCAACTGACCCTTCCCACAGAGCGCAAAGGCACGAAGGGTAAACAGATAGATAGGTGGGCAGATGAGATTAAAAAGTACGCAGCTATAGCTTGGCAGCATAAAGCAGAAGACTGAGTTGATTTGTTGGTCATGGAAAGGACCTTTGCCCGGCAGTAAACGTAGTGATAATGATGATGATGATGATGATGATGATGATGATGATAAAGCGAAGTGCTCAGAAATACTTTACAAAATCAGCGGTAATACGCAAGAAAATGGTGCGAAAATTCGGCAAAAGACTTCATGCTCAACGAAGATATTGGTGCCTACACATTTAGGTAAGAGAAAATATCTAATATTGATAATAATAATAATAATATTAATAATCATAATAATAATAATAATAATATTATAATAAGTTTTAGTGTAAATGTTGTAGACATAGCTTCACCTGGCATCCTTCCATGAGGACCGACATTGGAAACGTCAGGCGATCGCACGGTTCAAGGGACGCTGAAATGCCATGACTTGCGGCCTTTGCATCCGTAAATTTGTTTTATGACGCAAAAGGTGGTGCTTCGCCTGCCTTTCTGCGTAAAGCATAAATGTGAAGAATCACAAATGACTACCCGTTGTTTGAACACTGGAGACGTCCACAGCTTTTTATAAACGTGTGATGTAGACTTTATCACCTATCATGATAACTATGGCATTTTGTAGAAAGATATCAACCACAAAACCTGTGCTAGTAGAGCGGCGTGGATGGCCTGTCGCCAACTTCTCATTGGGTATCTGCAGCTTTAAAAGACGATCTGAGCGGGAGAAATGACGTCTGGTGTGCTGCTCATTTGGCTTGGATACAATATTTGCAACGTTCACGCTTCTTGAGGTGCAGTGATGATATATCTGGTTTCTTGTAGGAATTGTTCGTGTTCATTCAAATGTAACTGAACGACGAGACTTGGCGGACGATTCGGGGAGCACGGTTGACTCGTGCTTAGCTTATTGTGCTCTCGCATTTCTTTTTGCTTTGTTTCCGGGTTTTATTGGCTAGAAAATAAGTTTGCAAGTCGCACAGGTGCCGACTGAGCGGAACCAATGGACTTGGGAGAGATGGGACGAGGCCGTGGTACAGTGTTTCAACAATGTTATGATACATAGTTTAAGGGCGGCAGATATACTATTCTTCTTGGAACTGTCAAGGTATGCCTTGCCCGGGTTTTCCCGTCCATAGTTATGGTAACGCTGATCACGTGGCGGCGTACTGTGGCAATTGTGAGCATTCCGGGGACGGATGGTCTGCATGCGCTGCGAATGGCGAAGGCGAAATAAGAGAATGCCGAAGATGTGGTGCAAGAAGTGAGGGTTAGGACCATGGAAGAGGACGTCAAGAGGCGAACATTCGAGTAACGCGCAAAAACGGGGTGATTGCGAGTAGCCTCGGAGAGTGAAATAGCGTGTCATGGTCAGTGTTCAGAACCTTGCGCCTTCAAGATGGCGAGCCTCTTCAAGTGCGAAGCATTCTTAGTGAACTTCGGCAAAAT